>CM060443.1:146653595-147253595 GCA_030545235.1 Helianthus tuberosus | reverse complement strand
AGTCAAAGCTTATCTTAAAAAGTCAACAGAATGTGTATTTGCAAGTTTAAGCATAATTAGCAATGTAGGGTACATGCAACCTGTTTGATTATTAAAATAACATAGTAATTAATGTAAGAACATGTTCCAACATGATCAACTCGACAATTTTCGGTTTAAACCCGAATCGGAACCGAAAGTCGCGTAAATTGACTTTTGCTTTGACTATCAGTTCTGATCCGTTTATGCATGTTTAAGATCTGCCTTAGAGCTTATTTTGGACCAGGTTTCATATAAGTATAACTCTCTGAGATTATACAATTTGGTTCATTACTTATCCGATTCACATGCATGTTTCCGATTAATGCTTAAATGTTGACTATTATGCCCTTTTGACTATAAAACGTGGTTTTTGAAAAAGTGAAAGAGTAGAAACCTTAATTACTGATTTATAAACTTGCACCTAAAATTTGACATCAGTTTGAGGTCTAGATTAGAAGTTATGCTCATTAGCGTAATTTGAAAGCTTTATGTTACTTAAACGGCGTAATTAGCGTATAACCTATTTAAACCCACTTTTTGATATCAAACTTTTTACCCACTGATGTAATATAATATTTTGGGATTTTTGAAGATTTTTATTTAATTTTTGGCTGAGCATAACATAGGTCTCTAAGTTTAATTCGGTTAATACCGATTTTGCCCTTTTAAGCCATAAAATGAGTTTTACAAATCCTTTTGACCCCAAACCTTTTTCTACTGATTTTATTTGTTAAATAAAATATTTTGAGCCTTCTGGAATTATAAAAATATCAGCTTTCCTTTAAAAACCCGGTAATGGCTCCAAATCGCCTTTTTAAGCGTTTTTAACGCATAGTATGTACTAAAACTATACTAAACATATAAGGTTAATACCTACTGATATTTTTAGTATATTTTTATATAATAACAGTAAGTAAAAGTTTATAAACTCAGATTTTCAGTTTTGACCTTTTAAGCCTAAGTGAAATTACCAAAATACCCCTAAGGTGCATAGTTTGGTTTTAAATGATAAATTTCACATATAGGTCATACCCTACTGTTATAACTTATTAAATTAAGTGTATTTACTGTATAAATCAGACCTGTAACTCAGATTACTAATTAAACTCTTTTATAATCTTTTAAATGATCAAAATGCCCTTATGAGGCATAATTTGTGTTTAAATCCGTTTTGGGCATAATAGAAGATACCTTACTGATATCACAACATGTTTAAGGCATATTAACTCAGGGAACTTACATATGACTCTTATGGTTACTCGTTACGCACTTTTCGCGTTCGGATCGGCGTTTGTAACTAGTTTGCATATATTAGCCGAGACGGGTCAAACCATATCGTTTTTGTCTCAAAATTCAGAATGTGTTTAAGTCACCCTTATTAAACAAGTATACAACCTTGTCGGGTCAAAACCACATTCTAAACCGGTCTTCGCTTTATCACGCGTTTGAACCGTGTCTTCCTTTTGAAAGTTAACCGGTCTAAGCTTAGGCTTAATTAAAGACCCGTTAGGAATCTAATAGGTTATTAAAAACCTTTGTTCCAGAATAAGAAGAACCAGTAAAAGCTATCTGTACTTGCTTGATGGTATACGGCTGAGATTGAATTTATATTTAGCTCAGGTAAATACTTTTAACTTATTTTCCCTATACGGGCTTGGGTTACGGTATATAGAATACCGCTTGATCGAGCATAAAATCTTACATCTATGGGTGGTTAATTGAATAATTTGATCGGCTCGTTTAAACAGTCTTGTTCACTTAAAGCCTTTGGGGGGTTAATGACCATGTCCCGGATATCCTCGGCATCATCTTACGAGATGGCCACGACCGAGCACGGGGTGTAGGCGTACACCTGTCAGTGAATAACTCAATAATGTGGAGGGTCTATTGATCTTTAACCCGGCACGAACCGGGCTACTGAACGCACAAGTAACATGTAATTCGTTCACAAGATTATATTTTTAAATAATTGACCCAAGTTATAAAATGTTTTGTGCCACGTGCATTCAAATCAATTTTCAACCCTTTTCAAAATGAGTCAGTTAAATTGTATTTACCAGTGTAAACTGACGTATTTTCCAAAAGGTTAAGTGCAAGTACTACACGTAATAGGTTGGCTGTCTTCTAGAGCGTCCACAATAAGTCTCGCAAGCTTGGACGACAATAAACTGTTGAACAATATCTTATTTTATTTTAATCCGCCTGTGGATCCTTTACATTCCGTTTGTAATACTTGATATTACTTTATATCGGTTTGTAATATATTTATCTTTTGCTTCCGCTGTGCATTTAAATATTGTGTTGTTTGACTATGATGATATCAAATACGTCACTATACTCCCCACCGGGCCCACCGGTGACACGTGGAAAATATGGGTGTGACAGGTACATTCTGTATACCCTTGGGTGTATCCATCATTGCGTACGGTAACCATCAAATTAGCAACCGTTTGATCCAAATCGATGGAGTTGAGGACATAATTTGCAACCTGCGCAATAAAACAAATAAGAAGATGTACAAACACATCAAAATATAACAAGGAGTTGACACACTTACATTTATAATCCCGCGATGCTTCATCCAGAGCATATCATCCTTCAGCGGTTCAACCAGACTCTCCGCCGTCACTCGAGCAGTTTCAGAATTTTCTAGTTTCTCTTCAGTATCGGCTAGACGGCGGGAAGTCTCGGCCTCCCAACCCTCTTAAGCTGCAAATCTTTCTTGATAGACTCGAGCTCCGCTTTAACTTGTTCCTGATCAGAAAACAAAGAAGTAAGTTCTTCTATCTCCTTATCTCTAAGGGCAAGGGTAGCGCAGCTTTGTACCTCTCTTTGCTCACTTCTCTCTCTATGAGAGCGGGCTTCATCACAGGCTGCTTCAGCCTTTGTATTCACCTTCTTTAACTTTTCGCCTCCGCAAGTTGAGCGGCCTCAGCCTCCGCTTTTCTTTTCCACCCCGCAGCAGACTACTCTTCAGTCTTCAGCTCACTCTCAAATTTGGCTTGATCGGCCTCTAACTTAGCCCTTAACAGGGCAACCCTCGCCTTCTCTTCACCAGCCTCCTTCTTTGACGCTTCGAAAGCAGCCCACTCTTTATGCATACTACACCATTTGCGCACAATGCGGTGAGTAGTGGAAGTTGAGCTGGCAGTCTCTTCAAGATAAGCGTGGTATGTTTGATCATGAGGATGTTCCTCTTGAAATTTCACCTCAGCAGGAGGGAAAACACATTGTAACCAATCCCTGCAGACCTGCCAGTCAGAAAAGGTATCACCCTGCTTGAGCTTCCATACAGGCGCATGGATCTCAGAAGCCCTCCTCTCTGAATAAGACCTGTAATAATAATCCCCCGGAGTTTCTTCCTGGCAGATGGGAGAATCTTCTTCTTCATGATAAATAAAACCCTGATCACCAACGGTGCTTTGCTCAACACATCATCTCGAGGGGGAGCAATAGTTGTGGGAACAGAAATGGTTATCACTGGGTCGTCCTGAATGGATTTCCCTTTCTCAGGGTCGCGCGCCGCACCTTCAGGCGACTTAGGCTCGGTAACACCAACATCCATAACCTCCGTTTCCACAACCTTCTCCACCTCTAGCTCAACCTCGACTGGCTTCTCAACTTCAACTTCATATTTTTTCGCTTCAACAACCTTCTCCACCTCCGTTTCAGCAACCTTGGTACCTTCCAACTGTTCCTTAATAGATGCGCGAGGTGGTGAAAGCGGGAGATCATCATTAAAAACAGATGATTACTCCGCGCGAATAGACAGAGTAGGCTTTTCTGCAAAATCAAAATCCATGATCAACATAAATGATGAGAAAAAACAGCTAAAAGAAGACACAAACCTGGAGAGAACTTTGCAACGAAGGCATCCAGATTGCCCTTCTTGGAACCTTCTTTGCAGGCTGCACTGCAGCTTCAACCTCCGCTTGCTTCATTTTCACCGCCTTCGTCCTCAGCAAAGGCTCTAGACTTGATTCCAAATCAATGGGATCATCTAGGTTGGAAGCTGGGATATCCGTAGTTTCACGAGGCTCCTCCTTTGGTTTCCTTAGAACTACAAGCGCAAGTCCTTCCAAGGTGTCAGACACCACTATATAATCACACCAGGGTTCAGAGAAATGGCGCGTACCTTTCTTCTCTTCTCTAACCTTCGCCTTTGGCGCATCAATCTTCTTCGGCGCAGCAGTAACAATTGGCGCACGTTTCTTCTTCTTCTCAGGGCCTATGCCTAGATTAATCAACTCGCCTATTTAAAAAAAGAAATATTGCAATATTACCCAACACGCAAAGACAACAAAGAGTAATATTGCAATATTGATAAAAAAAATCAAAATAAGCTTACCAGCACCAACAAAAGGTTGCGCCATCAGGTCATCATCTTTTGGGAGCGCAAAGTTCTTGATAATTTGATTGGGCTCCTCATTTGCACCCTTCTTTACAGTTGACATCTTCCCATGCTCTCTCTTGTGCGCCACAACGTGCAAGGCAACAACTGAAAAAGGGAAATAAATAACAATTCCGCTGCGAATAACAAAAAAAAAAGAAAAAGAAATCTCAAGACTTACTCTTATCATCCTCCATGTACACTGGTTTATCTTGACGCTCCATCTTCCAGTGCAAACTCATCCCTGCAGAAACAAGAGCTCGTTCCGGTAGCTCAATAGAAGGAACATCCTTCATATCTTGGTACCATACCTCCGATTCCGGAGTTTTAAGGGTTTCCGTAACAATGTCTTTAGCACCTCGGAAGAACATCTTCATCGGAATCACCCCGCTTTGATGTAGAAAAACTTGGGCTTCCATTCATGAAATGATTTCGGTGGAACAAGTAGAATCTTCTTAGCCATTGGGCGTTGAGCAAAGGAGTAGAAACCTTGAGCACAGTGCAACTGGTAAAAAACTCTAAAATGATCAACCGATGGCTCAAAATGCATCGATTGGCAAAGTAACTCGAAATGCTGGATCCGTACCATCCCCATAGGGTTCAACTGCGAGATGTGAAACTTGTAAAAATTCAGAACGTCAAGGAAAAATTTTGTAGCCGGCAATCGGAAGTTGCCCTCAGAGAAATAGTCCCAGAATAACGTAATATAACCGGCCGGAGCTTGTGCCGCCGTTTGCCCCTCCTTTGGGTAAGTTGCACCCCAACTGTTGAGGAACTTGAAGTTCTGAACTAAACCATCAAAGATTTCCTTTGACCACTTCAATTGTGGTAAGGCGGCAAACATTTCTTCTGAAGAATCTTCGTGATGTTCTCCGGTAGAGATAATGGGAAAGACGCAAAGTTGCAGGTTTTCTCTAAAGAAAAAATTGGAGAAGACGAAAGGATTCAGGAACAACTAATGAAAAAAGGAAGCCACTCAAGGGTTTATATAGGGATCGCCATTAATGCCCTCTAGAACCGCAGCCCCCTTTTTCAGGAAAACACGGTTACCAAGGCAATAAGGGCGACTGGGGAACAAAAAGTAGCCTCATGCGCGCGTGTAAACCATGCTTGACGACGCACATTTAATGAATGACTGACAAGTGACAGCCTGTCACCAAAACCGTCACAAGATCAACAGTTAGCATAGTATCTTTTACCTACTTCTCAAAGCAAAAGGCGCACACTTCAATTTATATAGTCCAATGCTCCACCTACTTGCATAGAAGCAACACTGGAGTAGGAGACTTGAAGGGGTATGGTCACAAAAACCTTGCGCAAGCGCATAAAACCGTACCACAACCTTATTCCAAAGACATCTTAAACAGGACCCTGTGCGGCCGCGCAGCGATTCCAAACAAGACTTGGAAAGAAACAGTTCAATAATAAAGGAATATGGTCCCAAAAACCTTGCGCAGAATCACAGGACTATGCCATAGCCTTATTCCAAGAACATTTTCAGAACAAAACCCTTCGCGGCTGCACAACGGTTCTAAATAAAGATATGGAAGAAAACAGTCTTCGATAACCATGCGCCGGAGAAAAGCGCCACACTTATTAATATACTAAATTTTATATTAAAAATTAATTATTTTCCAAATACATATATTGCCTTCAAATTGATACAAACGTAAAGGACATTTTGTGTAATTTTATCAAAAACGAAAGGTTCGAGGAAGAATTATGCACCAAAGATTGTTACAAGAAGCTATCCAATTGTCAAGAAGCAATTGAATATGTAAACATTCATAAGGACAAATGTTACAAGAAGCAACATGAACTTGTTGTAATTCTTAAACCAGGTGGAGGATTTAACTCCTGTAAAGCGCAGATATATGCGTTCAAAAAAATATTAGTGAATTTGTTATTAGTGGACACAATATTTATACACAGGAATTTCCTATAAAGTACTTATATTTCATTAAATAAAATATTTCCTTTAAAAATTTTCTGAATCTATGTATATATCTAATATTCAAACATAACTATTTATATATATATTGCTTTTATATGGTGAAAAAATAGGAGATAGAGGTGTTTCTTGATGTGGTGGAGTTCCGCAAGTCTCATCCAGTGGTGAGGTTCAGATATGCGGGCGATAGTGGTGAGGTTTAGACCGTGGGGTATGGTGGGGCTTGGGTTGGGCTTAGGTTGGTGCATGAGTTGACACGTGGCTTGGGGGGGCAGACATGGGGCGACCCACATTCAACACGGTATGGTGGGGCGTGGGTTTGGTGGGCTTCGCTAGGCTGACCAGCTAGGCTGTTTGTTTTAAAACAACAAATTTAATTTTTTTTTATTATAGAAAATTACATAAAAAAAATTCCTAATGTTTATATTTGTTTTTTATCTCTTCTCTCATCTCCAAGACTAGTTGCAACTCGTCACCCTGTAGGTGATCAATCGGCTGGGATAGAATTTTCAAATCATCCCGTCTTTGTCTCAGGGCATCTCTAGCGGCATCTCTAGCTTCTTTGCTCCTTCGTTGTTTGGCCCTTTGTTGTTGGAAGACGTTGAATGTATCTAACTTGGATGAAATGTCATCCAACTGATCACTGTATATTCCCCTACGCAAGCCCGAACTCCCAGCTGAAGGTGAGGCCGTACCAGATCTTGGTTTTTGAACACGCCTTTTTGCGACATCTCTTCCATACTCAGGCCGGTTTGGGCTTGGCGAATCATCCAAAAGGTCCTCAAACTCTTGATCTCGTGCATCAGATTGGGCTTGGGACGAGGCCCTTGACCTTTTGGAAGACGTGTTACTTTCGCTACCACTGGGGATATTCGCCCACTTTGGATGGAACTGTAACACCCATCTAATTTTACTTGATTTTAATAACAGATTATACCATTTCAAATGAAATATTGTTAAAGTAATCTAAACATTCATTACAGAAGTTCACAAGTAGCAAAAACCTTAGTCAACTAACGACTAATTTAGAAGATTTCAAAAGTTGTTCAGCAAACAATTACATCATAAACATTGTTTTAACCGAGTTAATTTATGCGGAAGCTTCAAAAATATGTGTTCGGTTCTTCAAAAGTTTGCTTGACCGTCATCCGTAATCCTTGAGTACCTAAAACTGAAATGTTTACATAAAACATTTGTATTAGAATGCTTAGAAATAATACTTGACTGAAACTACGATCGAAGTGAAGTTGAATATTTACAATTACAACATTTATAAACGAAAATGCAGACTATACCGTAACTTACGGTGGTTCCACCGTAAGTTACGGTAGTCGAATTACAACCATGGTGTCCACCGTAAATCAGTAGACTTCCACCGTAAGCATCCTGACACCTACCGTAAGTTACGGTGACACCGTAACTTACGGTAGTCCCTGCACATATATGTTTTGGCCTTTTTTGTTTGTTTTGCCCACACACTTTTCTCAAATCCTTATTCTAACAAACCAACATATTAAATACTTGTGTTTTAATATGTCAATATTTAATCGATAGCAATAAACAAATCAATCATATTACAAAGCAAGATCCATGCTTTATTTGATTATTCGACCCGTTTGGTTCGTCTAAGGAATCCTTCTTGGTGACGACTACCAACGAGTTCCAACCAAATTTGACCTATTATTCAATATAGCGACATCACCGCTTTAATTCAATACAACCCTTATTCTAATATTCAATTACGCATTATATAATCATCAAAATCTACTTAATGTAACGGGTCAAGTTACATACCTTCAAAGCAAGCCCTTCAAACGTGCGTCCACACCGGTTTGCCCGCTAGATGCCCCGGCTTCCTTTCCTATAGAGTTCAATCACCTTATGTTTAGAACTCTTTGTTTCACATACAAAACGCACATTTTGTTACACATCATAATTATGCGTTTTTAGCTTAACAATTCAGTTTCAAGCCTTCTTTGAGGCATTTCTACAAACATTATAAGGGCAGAATTTTTATATCTTTCATATTCAAGTTCATAGCTTGTTAATTAGCTAACTTAACATCAATAAAGCCTTCATATAGTATTTAAGCATCATACTTTTCTGAAATCACTTTCTATGATCGAATTACACTAGAATAATCATTCTAAACCCTAATGTTCATCTTCATCTTGTAAAACCCACAACCCACCTTCAAGGTGTTCATGGAATTTCCTGAATTTTGGACATGATTTCACATGTAGTTGTCTAGGTTTCACTTCTAGACACTATATCATCCCTAATCTAACCAAATAACACACATGCAACATCTAATTTCAGATTTTCCAAAATCATGAGGATTTCAAGTTGAGAGATTTCATCAGATTTTACATACCTTATAATCCTCTTGCGATGAGGATCACGATTTTAAGCCCTAATTTCGATTTCAACTTGGATTGAGCCTTCAATTTGCAGATTTAATGAAGTTTTAGGGTTTTGAAGATGGGGTGTCGCCCCCTGCTCCTTCTTGATCGACCAGACACCTCTATATGGGGTGTTTGGTTTATTTTTATTTGTTTTATATAATTTAGTTTCAATTTTAACAACTAAGGCCCCTCTACTTTGTTCAACATATCGTTTAGTAGCTTTTAACCCTATTATAGGCTATTTTTTTAGTCTTGTAACTAACTAGGTTAAAAATTCCTAGTTAGTAAATTCTCGTCTATTTATACTTTATAATTCCAATATAAAGTTTTATATTTTCGGGGTGTTACAAGTCCACCCCCCTTAAAAAGGGTTTCGTCCCCGAAACCGAAGTACGTACCAAATAATGTAGGGTAGAGTCGTCGCATTTCTTCCTCGGACTCCCACGTAGTGTCCGAGCCTTTTCTATGCTCCCATTTGATTTTGACTTGGTCGATTTGTCTATTTCGTAAGTGTTTGACCTTTCGATCTAAAATCTCCACCGGTCTCACAGCATAATTCAGACTATTATCCACTTCGATATCATCGTAATGGATATAGGCTGTTTCGTCCGCTAGGCACTTTCGTAATTGTGACACATGAAACGTGCCATGAATCCCACTTAGTTCTTCCGGTAGCTCAAGGCGGTAAGCTACCTTGCCAGCCCTTCCGATGATTTTAAATGGCCCGATAAACCTCGGGCTTAGTTTCCCCCTTTTTCTGAATCTAATAACGCCCTTCCATGGGGAAACCTTTAGCATGACCATGTCGCCAACCTGGAATTCGATTGGCCTATTCCTTTTATCAGCATACGCCTTTGGCCTGTCTTGAGCCGCTTTCAAGTGTGCCCGAACTATATCGATCTTTTCATTCGTAGCTCGTACTATATCTTGGTGGGCGAGTTCACGTGGACCCACTTCACCCCAACATACCGGGGTTCGGCACTTTCTACCATAGAGCATTTCGTACGGTGCCATCTTAATACTAGATTGGTAGCTATTATTATACAAAAACTCGACTAACGGTAGGTGAACATCCCAACTTCCTCCAAAGTCAATTATACACGCCCGTAGCATGTCCTCCAGTGTTTGTATTGTTCTTTCACTCTGTCCATCGGTTTGAGGATGGTATACAGTGCTAATGAACAATTTGGTTCCCATTTGCTCTTGGAAATCTCGCCAGAAATTTGAAGTAAACCGGGTATCCCTATCAGACACGATGGATACCGGCACCCCATGACGTGCTATTATTTCATTACTGTAAACTTCTGACATCTTTTCTGACGTATAAGTCTCACGGATCGGAATGAAGTGAGCACTTTTCGTCAATCTATCCACCACTACCCATATGGCATCGAAACCACGATTTGTCTTGGGCAACTTGGTTAATAGGTCCATTGTAATATGTTCCCATTTCCAAACCGGAATTTCTAACGGTTGGAGTTTGCCGTATGGTTTCTGGTGCTCCGCCTTGACTTGTAAACATGTCAAGCATTTTTCCACATACTTCGCCACATCCCTCTTCATTCCAGGCCACCAATAATTTTGTTTTAGATCATTGTACATCTTGGTCACACCCGGATGAATTGAATATCGGGATTTATGAGCTTCATCAAGTAGAAGCGCCTTCACCCCACAAGTATTTGGAACCCATATCCTTCCGGATCGAGTCTTCAACCCGTTATTCCCATTCGACAAATCTTTCAACTGACCGATTATTCTTTCTTTCTTCCAATTCTCTTATTTCACTGCTTCTAATTGCGCCTCTCGAATACGTTCAAGTATACCCGAGGTCACCACGAGCTGCATCGACCTTACTCTTATTGGGATGTAGTCCGCTTTTCTGCTCAAAGCATCCGCTACTATATTTGCCTTTCCGGGGTGGTAATGTATTTCACAGTCGAAATCTTTCACCATTTCTAGCCATCGCCTTTGTCGCATATTTAATTCCTTCTGATCGAAGAAGTATTTCAAGCTCTTGTGGTCGGTGAATATGGTGCACTTTACCCCATATAAGTAATGCCTCCATATTTTTAACGCAAATACCACCGCCGCCAACTCGAGATCGTGCGTGGGGTATTTCTTCTCGTGTATCTTCAATTGCCTCGAGGCATAAGCTATAACCTTGCCCCGTTGCATCAAAACGCATCCGAGCCCTGATAGTGAAGCATCTGAATAAACCACAATATCTTTGACTCCGTCCGGAAATGTCAGTACCGGGGCTTGAGTTAACTTTTCTTTTAGCGTTTGAAACGCTTTTTCTTGATCGACACCCCAAATGAACTTTTCTTTCTTTTGGGTTAGATTTGTTAGCGGTGACGCAATCTTGGAGAAATCTTGAATGAATCTCCTATAGTATCCCGCAAGCCCCAAAAAGCTTCTAATTTCCGAAGGGTTCTTCGGGGGATTCCATTTTGACACAGCCTCGATCTTGGACAGATCCACCAATACTCCGTCGGCACTTATGACGTGGCCAAGAAATTGTACCTCTCGTAACCAAAAGGCACATTTAGAGAATTTTGCATATAACCTCTCTCGCCTAAGTGTCTCCAACACCTCTTGTAAATGGTGTGCATGTTCAGCTTCGCTTTTTGAATACACCAAAATATCATCGATAAACACAATGACCGACTTATCCAACATTGGCTTGCAAACCCGGTTCATGAGGTCCATGAAAGCCGCGGGTGCATTTGTTAGCCCAAATGACATCACGATGAATTCGTAATGTCCGTATCTCGTGCGGAAAGCCGTCTTCGGTACATCTTCTTCTTTGACCTTTAGTTGGTGATACCCAGATCTAAGATCAATTTTTGAAAACCAATTCGCACCTTGTAATTGGTCGAATAAATCATCTATCCTCGGAAGTGGGTATCGGTTCTTTACCGTGAGTTTGTTTAACTCCCGGTAATCGATACACATGCGCATGCTCCCGTCTTTCTTTCTCACGAACAATACCGGTGCGCCCCAAGGAGACACACTCGGCCTTATGAATCCCTTGTCAAGCAGGTCTTGAATTTGGGACATCAACTCTTGTAATTCCGACGGTGCGAGTCGGTACGGGGCCTTTGCTACGGGTTTTGCGCCCGGAATCAATTCGATCCCGAACTCTACTTCCCGTTCAGGCGGTATCCCCGGTAAATCCTCCGGAAACACATCTCCATAATCTCGTACTACCGGTACATCTTCAATCTTCCGTGACTCTTTCTCGGGCTCATTTGCGTATATCATGAACGCCTTGCATCCTCGCTTCATAAGCTTGTGAGCTTTCAACATTGAACACACTATGGGGTTACCTCCCTTTTCGCCATAAATGGTGACGTGTTTTCCGCTCGGAGATGTTAGTTTTATCTCTTTACGGAAACACACGACTTTTGCATGGTGCTGGGCTAGCCAATCCATCCCAACAACTACTTGAAATTCTCCCATTGACATCGGGATTAGGTCTATCAAGTATTCCTCATCGTCGATGCTTAATTTGCAGCCTCGACAAACATCACAAACTATAAAACTTTTGCTGTCCCCTATTTCAACTTCTAAGGGCACAGATAATTTCGTCAATACAAATGAAGGATGTCGAATAAATCCATGCGAAACGAAGGATTTATTCGCACCCGTATAAAACAATACACGTGCTGGAATTGAGTTAATTGTGAATATACCTGAGACCACATCGGGTTCTGTCTTTGCTTCAGCCGCGGTAAGTTGGAAGGACCTAGCCTTCGCTTTGGGAGCTTCTGTTGAAGACTCTTTTGTGTCTCTCTTTCCCACCAACTCGGGGCATTCAGATTTCTTGTGACCGGGTTGATAACACTTGTAACAAACAGAAACTTTCCTGGGACATAGTGATGCGGTGTGCCCCGTCTTCCCACATACCGGGCACGGCTTGTCTTTAAAGCGGCACTCGCCTTTGTGCCCTTTACCACACACTTTGCAACTCGGCGACCCGCCTTTAGCATCCACTTTCTTTCCCGATTCAGTAGTTCTAGCTTTCTTTGTAGGGCTTGGATTCACATCCTGTGCCCTTCGTTCACCTCTCTCCACTTGTTTCTTTAACTCGATTTCCTGCTCCCGGGCGGTGTTGATAATCTCCGTGAGGGTTTCGTATTTTGACGGAGTCATAAATTCCCGGTACTCGGCACTCAGCATGTTGTAATAGTAGTATATCTTTTGCTCTTCAGTGGTGACTAACTCGTCACAAAATCTCAGCTTATCCATGAAGATGCCCATGATCTTATCAATTGTTTCACCCTTTTGTCTCAGCTGAATGAATTCTTCTTTGATTCTGTTAATAACCGCTTTGGGACTGTGGTGTTTAAGGAATGGTACCTTAAACTCGTCCCAAGTCATAGCCCTCGCCGCTTCGGCTCCCATTTCCTTCTTTTTGTTATCCCAACAATCCTTGGCTTGATTTCTCAATTGACCCATTCCGTAAGCAACAAAGTCACCTGCGTCACAATGGGTTCGTTCAAACACTCCTTCAACATCACTTATCCATCTTTGGCAAATTATCGGGTCAACCTCCCCGTTATAGATTGGCGGTTTACACGCCATGAATTCTTTGTACGAACATCCTTTGCGTTCTCCCGTTTTCTCCTTCATAAGGTTGACAATATCCTCCAACCTTTTAACTCGCTCTTCAACAAGCGACAACACCGTGTTTTGAATTTTGTCTATAAACCCGGATAGACTTCCTTCAATTGCCTTTCCTACCTCTTCGGCAATTGTCTCTTTCATTTGTTCGGTGCTTGTTTGCACCGGATTATCATCATTCCCATCAGACATCTTGAAGCTGAAATGTTTGCATTTAAACATTAAACATTTCATTTATAATATTGCTTCATTTGTTTCGGTTTAGCCAAGTTCCTAACTTGCTTTAACCGTTCACACTTAATGCACTTTCCGGGTTTGAGTGTGTTAACACACTCTTCGCATGCATCTCAATTTATTTCTCATACTTACTTAAGGTATAATCTACTAACATAAATAAGTTAATTCTTACCGGACGATCGATCAAGCTTGAACCGAACACTTTGTTGACAACCTTAGGCTCTGATACCAACTTGTAACACCCATCTAATTTTACTTGATTTTAATAATAGATTATACCATTTCAAATGAAATATTGTTTAAGTAATCTAAACATTCATTACAGAAGTTCACAAGTAGCAAAAACCTTAGTCAACTAACGACTAATTTAGAAGATTTCAAAAGTTGTTTAGCAAACAATTACATCATAAACATTGTTTTAACCGAGTTAATTTATGCGGAAGCTTCAAAAATATGTGTTCGGTTCTTCAAAAGTTTGCTTGACCGTCATCCGTAATCCTTGAGTACCTAAAACTGAAATGTTTACATAAAACATTTGTATTAGAATGCTTAGAAATAATACTTGACTGAAACTACGATCGAAGTGAAGTTGAATATTTACAATTACAACATTTATAAAAGAAAAATGCAGGCTATACCGTAACTTACGGTGGTTCCACCGTAAGTTACGGTAGTCGAATTACAACCATGGTGTCCACCGTAAATCAGTAGACTTCCACCGTAAGCATCCTGGCACCTACCGTAAGTTACGGTGACACCGTAACTTACGGTAGTCCCTGCACATATATGTTTTGGCCTTTTTTGTTTGTTTTGCCCACACACTTTTCTCAAATCCTTATTCTAACAAACCAACATATTAAATACTTGCGTTTTAAAATGTCAATATTTAATCGATAGCAATAAACAAATCAATCATATTACAAAGCAAGATCCATGCTTTATTTGATTATTCGACCCGTTTGGCTCGTCTAAGGAATCCTCCTTTGTGACGACTACCAACGAGTTCCAACCAAATTTGACCTATTATTCAATATAGCGACATCACCGCTTTAATTCAATACAACCCTTATTCTAATATTCAATTACGCATTATATAATCATCAAAATCTACTTAATGTAACGGGTCAAGTTACATACCTTCAAAGCAAGCCCTTCAAACGTGCGTCCACACCGGTTTGCCCGCTAGATGCCCCGGCTTCCTTTCCTATAGAGTTCAATCACCTTATGTTTAGAACTCTTTGTTTCACATACAAAACGCACATTTTGTTACACATCATAATTATGCGTTTTTAGCTTAACAATTCAGTTTCAAGCCTTCTTTGAGGCATTTCTACAAACACTATAAGGGCAGAATTTTTATATCTTTCATATTCAAGTTCATAGCTTGTTAATTAGCTAACTTAAAATCAATAAAGCCTTCATATAGTATTTAAGCATCATACTTTTCTGAAATCACTTTCTATGATCGAATTACACTAGAATAATCATTCTAAACCCTAATGTTCATCTTCATCTTGTAAAACCCACAACCCACCTTCAAGGTGTTCATGGAATTTCTTGAATTTTGGACATGATTTCACATGTAGTTGTCTAGGTTTCACTTCTAGACACTATATCATCCCTAATCTAACCAAATAACACACATGCAACATCTAATTTCAGATTTTCCAAAATCATGAGGATTTCAAGTTGAGAGATTTCATCAGATTTTACATACCTTATAATCCTCTTGCGATGAGGATCACGATTTTAAGCCCTAATTTCGATTTCAACTTGGATTGAGCCTTCAATTTGCAGATTTAATGAAGTTTTAGGGTTTTGAAGATGGGGTGTCGCCCCCTGCTCCTTCTTGATCGACCAGACACCTCTATATGGGGTGTTTGGTTTATTTTTATTTGTTTTATCTAATTTAGTTTCAATTTTAACAACTAAGGCCCCTCTACTTTGTTCAACATATCGTTTAGTAGCTTTTAACCCTATTATAGGCTATTTTTTTAGTCTTGTAACTAACTAGGTTAAAAATTCCTAGTTAGTAAATTCTCGTCTATTTATACTTTATAATTCCAATATAAAGTTTTATATTTTCGGGGTGTTACAGAACTTACAAATCTCCCAACAATGCATGAAACGGAAGTCGGTCCCCACATTTGATTTGAATTGAACCAATGCATTCGTCACAATGTCGGCTTCGGTTTCACCACTTTTTAGGTTTTGCTTTGCTTTATTTAAATAACCACTATATTTTGTAAGTTGGGTGCTTATCTCGCTCCACTTCGAGGATAAGCTATCGTTTTCACGATAAACCTCTCTTCCCAATTCTTGATGGAATACTCTACTAACCGATTGCCACAAATGGGTTCGATGTTGAGAATTCCCTATTTTAATAAAAACAAAATTTAATATATTACAAAGTTATATAAAAAAACCATTAATAAAAACAAAGTTTAAGAATACCTATAGTTGCATGTTGAGATTGTTGAAACCAACCCCTCGCCAATGCAAGTTCTTCAGGAACGGTCCATTTTAGTTGTTTTCGCTTGACGGTTTCAAGTGCTTTATCCGCCTCGGTTTTTTTCTTATGGCTTCTCTTTTTTATGGGTTTTGTTGCGGAAGGACCATCGTTGGGTGGTTGAGTTTTGGGGACGGTTTCGTTTTGTGAAAGGTCGATGGAGGTTGGTGAAAGGTTGATGGGCGTTTGTGTAAATGGGGTAGGTGTCGAATCATCGGTGTGTGGGAAGTTAGTAAACAAACGATTCCCAATATACGATGCATAACTCGCTTCTTGGGGCATAGAAGAGTGTATGAAAAATGGACTAGGCATTGGACGATTGGGTGGTGGGCTAGGATTATTTTCTTGGAATGCATACGGGTTGTTCGGGTCAAAAGGACGGTTATGAGGATGCATTTTTTCGTTTTGTAGAAGGAGAATTGAAGATGATTATAGAAGATGTGGTTGAATGTGGTAAAAAATGGAAGAAAAATGTGAGTTTTATAGTGAAAAAATAAAAAAAAATTAAGATAGCCGTTGGCCAACGGCTAGTTTGGTTTGTCCAGTGAGAGCCCGCCATGTCAGCTTGGCCAGACCGCCCCACGCTCGGCTTGAAACCCAAGCCCCAAGGGCCACGCCCCAACCCAAGCCCACCCGGGGTGGTGGCTTGGGCGTTTTCCCCCAACCCACGCCCAAACCCCCGCCCCATACCCCATAGTCTTAGATATGCGGGCGGTGGTCTGGACTCCGTGTGGGGCCCTCCCTCCTACAAACATATAGGGGAAAGTTACTGTACAAATAAACTTAACGTACTAAACTTACGAATTGCATGAAAAGGACAAAAGTAGGCGGTGTCATTTTTGTAATTATCTGTAACTATCAAAGTTACTCTACAAATGTACCTTTAGAGTAATTTTGATCTTTTGTAGAGTAATTTTGTAAAACGGTCTTATAGAGTAATTCTGTTCTTGTAGTGTAATTATCAAAATTACTCTACAAATGATACACTAGAGTAATTTTGATCTTTTGTAGAGTAATTTTGTAAAATGTTAATGTAGAGTAATTTTGGTCTTGTAGGGTAATTATCAAAATTACACTAACCACCCCCCCCCCCCCCCAAAAAAAAATCTGTTGAGTAATTTTGATATTTTGTAGAGTAATTTTGTTCTTGTTGGGTAATTATCAAAATTACACTAACCCCCCCCCCCCCAAACTAAAAGCTAAAAACTAAACCATAAAGCTAAACCCCATAACTAAATGCTAACAAAATTAGTCTACAAGATCAAAATTACTCTACAGGACCATTTTACAAAATTACTCTACAAAAGATCAAAATTACTCAACAGGATCATTTTACAAAATTACTCTACAAGATCAGAATTACTCTACAGGATCATTTGTAGAGTAATTTTGAATTGTATGTTGTTTGATAAACTTGCATGGTAATTTTGATTCACTTGTAAAAGTAATTTTGATTCAGAGTAACTTTGATAATTACCCTACAAGAACAAAATTACTCTACAAGAATATTTTACAAAATTACTCTACAAAAGATCAAAATTACTCTACAAGAGTAATTTTGATAGTTACTGATAATTACAAAAATGACACCGTGCTTTTTATCTTTTCCTTCAGTTCGTACGTTATGTATGTTAACTTTATTTGTATCTGATCTTTTACCTATAAATATATATATGATTAATATTGTTAATGGGGTTTGTGAAGGTTTACTGATATAAATGCTCAAAGTTTCCTATAAAAAGGACATGTTATACCGTCATCTATTTATGAGTGTATATAGTTGAAGGGGTATGGTCCCAAAAACCTTGCACAAGCGCATAAAACCATACCACAACCTTATTCCAAATACATCTTGAACAGGACCCTGCGCGGTCTCGCAGCGGTCCCAAACAAGACTTGGAAAAAACAGTTCAGTAATAAAGGAATATGGTCCCGAAAAACTTGCACAGTTCTAAACAAAGATATGGAAGAAAACAGTCTTCGATAACCATGCGCCGGAGAAAAGGAGAAACAGACATTCAACACCCTTGCGCGGGCTCGCGAAAGGGTACACTTGGACTTAAAGATAAAAATCCTAAACATCTCCGGGCGCCTGAAGACAAGACTTGAACAAAAGGAATCTCTGTTACAACATAATAGACACGTGGCAAGGGCATAAAGGGTTATAGCTGTAGATCTTCTAGAAGACTTCATCGTGCATGGCCATTCAGTTACAACTAACTGTGATGTGGCATAATCTGGAACGCTCATCTAATCATGGTGATGGCACTCGTTTGAAGATCAATCTACAACAAACCCACTTTCCACGTGGCTTCTCCCCAGCCGTCGATCACACTCACAATCCGTGTGCATGGATGTGACGTTAGTGATTGACGGAAAAGGGAATAACCGCCGACGGAAAATACTTTCCGTTAACTTCCTCCGTCGCACCAATTTCCCGCCAAAAATCGGCTATAAATAAGACGTTGCAGGTATGATATCACAGGTTACTTCACTTCACTTACTTTTACTATTTCTTCTTCATCGAGATCCCTGCACTTATTCTCACGCTGGAGGGTGGTCACGGAGAGAACCCCCATTCTCCCCGTGGCTAGTCTAACGGCTTTCTGTTTTGCAGTGATCACCGGAGAAGGAAATTAGCCAAACCCTACGAATCAACAAGAAGATTAACCCTTTTATGCGGAGACTAAACCCCTAATCTGATTGATTCCGGTCAATTTCGATCACTGTTTCTTCAATAGTGAACAAACCAAAGAAACATAAAATTAAGCAAAGAGACAGAGTGAGAATGCGACAGGTGAGACTGAATTTGTGTTTTTCGGATTTAGGTGACAGTTTTATTTCGATTTTTGTCACGGATTTACTCGACTTATGTGTGATATATACAGAATAACACATGATAAAGAAGAAAGTGCATACTCTAGCCAAATGTATTCAACTAAAACTGTTTAAACCTTTTAGAGTAAACTGCCATTTTGGTCCCTGAGGTTTGATCACTTTTGGCACTTCAAGCCAAAACTCAAACCTTTTCATCTGGGTCCCTATGTTTTCACTTTTTTTTTTGCCATTTTGGTCCAAAAGTGAAATTAGCTTATATTTCTCAAATTAAATCCTGATGTTTTGTCTTTTTTCTTAGGGGCAAAATGATCATTATATAGAAAATTTATATAATATATAAAGATGTAAACACCCCTCAAACTCCGCACTCTCTCTCTCTCTCTCTCTCTAAACACCCCTCTGTCTCTCTCTCTTCTCTCTCTTTCTTCTCTCTCTATCACACACACCTACAATCTCTCTCTCTATATATAGAGACCCCTACCACCTCCATTAACACAACCGCACCACCACTGCACTACCACCATCCCCACCGCACCACCACCTTCCTCACCTAACATGTCAGAACACGGAAGCGTATAAAATTAGATCTAATCGACAAACTCCAATCCTTCCATCAAACCTCCAGATTTGGTCATGGAGGTGTTTGAATTTTAGTGCTCTGATGATGACGACGATGCTCTGATGGCGACTCTGATGAAAGGTGTTTGTAGGTCGAATTTTAGGGTTTTGTTGCAAGTTTGAAGTTGACGTGCTTAATGATTGAAGGCGACGAAGGTGCTGAATTTTAGGGTTTTGTTGCAGATATGTTGTTAATTTCTGCTGAACTGTTGAAGGTGTCTGATGGCGGTTCTGAGGCAGTGCTCGATGGTGAACACGGTGCTGAATTTGTTGTAGGTTTGAAGGTGTTTGAACTGAAATTGAGTGATATATGGTGCTTATTGGTCGAATTTTAGGGTTTTGTTAAGAGATCGATTGTTTCCTTTACCGGTGATGAACAGGGGATGGTGGTTTGCTCGTGATGGCAGGGACGACGGTGTGAAGGTGATGATGGTGGTTTGGTCGTGTAGATCAGAAGGGGAAAGAGAGAAGAAAAGGAGAGAGCGGTGGGGGGGGGGGGTAGGTGGGCAGGTGGGCAAAATGACCAAAATGCCCTTCACTAAACTGAGGAAAAGAACAAAAAACCAGGTTTTTTTTTAAATCTGAGCTGATTTTGCTTTTGGACCAGAATGGCAAAAAAACTGAAACCACAGGGATCCAGATGCAAAAGGTTTGAGTTTTGGACTAAAGTGGCAAAAGTGACCAAACCTCAGGGATAAAATGGCAGTTTACTCAACCTTTTATTAGTGTATTAAAAAGGTATCAATTCGATGTTTCTATGAAAACAGATACTTCATATTATTATTTACGTGTTATAAATCTACAAAGTCTACTTGATGGAAAACTATTTACGTTGGGCTTTAAATAACAGTGTATTGGGCGGGCGGCCTGTACAGAATAGGCCCAAATCATTTTACTTGCGCCTCAATTTGGGATGTTCAGTTCAGCACATGAGTTTAATGATTTGTCTTCCTCAATTTAATGATTATAGATTGTGTATAGAGAAATTACAGGTGAGAGAAAACTTTTCCAAAAAGTCAAACAATACGAGTAGGGTAAATGGGTAATAACTCTTGGAAACGTACGTAATCTCCAACAAAGAGATCAAGGAATTGATGAACAAGAAAAGAGTGTTTCAAGGTTTTTCAATTTGTTTAGCGAAATTACATAAAGTATAGTAGTTATTAGTCATAAGACCATGCGTACTGGGGCGTTTTTCCCCCAAACACGCCCGATCACACCACCACCTCCGCCCCGTGGGCGTGTTTTTGCTCCAAATCAGTTCTGGCGTGCTATATTCCACGCCCAGCCCCTTTTCTTGTGTCCAATCACCTTCATTTTCCTTTTTGTAAAACCAATCAGAATTTTTGATTTTTTTTATTTACTTTTATTACAAACATAATGCCCCACAATGCACACATCCCCACTACACTCATTTTAGAAAACGCCCCATAATGCCCTATTGCTGACTTGGCTGCAACATAGCGCAAAACGCCCAAGGGTGAGGTGTTAACCACTACACATGGTCTAAGTAGACGGCGTTTTATAGCGACTACATAATGAACAACCAGGTTGAGTATCATCTATTGACGAGATAGGTTGGAACGAAGTCCAATGTTAAGTGTAGAATTAATGGACTATATATGAAACTAGTAAATTGCCCCAGCGTTGTCGCAGTGTTCCGTAAAAATTTTATGTCAAAACATAGACCAACTGAAAATATATATAAAGATAAGCACGAAACCGTATTACATTTGACCCGACTCATTTCCGGAAAAAAAAGTTACGTAGAAACGCAAATCAACTTGAATTTACACACAACCGAAAGAAGTACGTAAAACTTAATTACAAAGTTTTTAGAAAGTTAAGGGGTTGTAAGTATTATTGCTAAAATTTAAGGGGTAATATTGTAAAAGTAAACAAAAGTCAAAAAAGACAAAAAAAAAAACTCAAATCACCATTCACAATAGTTGGTAATGGTAATTGTATTATATTAAATAAATTAATTAATTAAATAAATACATGTGCCCCGGGTTCGATCCATGTGCCCCAGGTTTGATTCCCACGCTGCTCATTATTTTTTACGGCATCCAGGTGAAGAGCGAATACGAGTGGCGCCGGTTCGACTTGGATGTGAGGCGAGGTTTTACCGATTATTCTACTGTCGTGCCTTCGGGCGAGTGGAGGTAGGGGTTCCGCGCATCTGGTGAAGACTCAAAACCAGTTAGTCCGACCTGGTTAGAGCAGAGCTTCAGATGACCTAGCAAAGAACCTGCAAGATCACAAGGAAACAAGCACACCGTTAGCCTCGTCACAGGGAGGGGGGCCTCTCTGTGACCAAGCTCGGGCGTGAGAATAAGTATTTGTGTGGAGGAAATAGGTCAGGGAGAGAGAGAGGAGAGTTTAGAGAGAGAAAGTCGTCATTACCCGTTTTGGAGGTCTAAGTATGGTATTTATAGTCTTTGGGTATGCTGACGTGGCGAGTTAGTTAGGGCCGGACCAGTCACTGTCATGACGGTTATGTCCGTGGGGCCCAGTTAGTTATGGCGCACCAGTGCATTTGTCCGTTCCATCTATGGCGTAGGGTGTGATCCGACCTTGATGTATTACGGCTCAGTACGGCTCGGTTCTATGTTTGGCGATGATTCGGTCCGACCAAGGATGTATCCTCATCAAGTCCCCCTAGTTCGTAGCGTTTCTTAAGTAAAAGCTTCGAACTATAGCGGCGTAATTTTTAGCGGTCTGAATCCCTGATTTGTCGTTTTGTTGAGCTTTTTTGAATTTTAAATTTTTTGGGCGGTGACCTATTGCTGGGTGACCGGCGGTCACTTTAATTTTCCCGCCTGATGTGACGCTTGATGTGCGTCAGTCATCATGACGTGTCAAACCCTTATTGGCTGATTTGAGGCGGTTTCATATTTCTATAAAAAAGGAGGAAAAGTAATTTTTTGTTTTCACTTTTTACTTCATCTTCTTCACTCTTTTCTCTGAGCCGAAAACTTATTCACTGAGTAGGTTAGTAAATCGTCTTTTCAGTATGTCGAACAAAAGCAATCTATCCGGTTGCTTCAACATTTTGAGTAAAAGTGGTTTAGAGTGGTATATAGATACATACGCGATTCCTGTTTCATTGCACCCCGTTCTCCCCGAAAAGGATACGCCCATTTATCCTTTTGTACCGGGGAAAATAGGGATTTATACTCGCCTCTTCGATTATTGCAACTATCGTCTTCCTCTGACGAAGTTTTTGATCGAATTTCTTTTGTTTCACGAGGTTCACCTTACTCAAATGAACCCCTTCGGCCTTGCCAAGGTGTGTCATTTTGAGTTAGCTTGTCGTGGATTGGGGTCCGACCCGGATTTGGATGTGTTCCGGGCTTTTTATAGGTTGAATCGGTCCGGTAGCTGGTATACCTTCGAGGTTAGGGACAAAAATTCTTGTTGTTATAAGTGGATTACCGCAAGTATAAAGGATTGGAAAGATCACTTCTTCTTGGTTGATGATCGGTGCGTTCCGGAATTTATGACATGGAGACTGAAGAAGTCCAAGCTCCCACCTCCTCTTCCTGAAGACTTCGAATTTAACATAGATTTATATGCAAATTTGATTAAGGAGGCCGGACGTATACAGAAGTATCCGGAACACATCCTTGTTATGGGACGGATCAGCACGATCTGGACCGAACCAGAGTGGTATCCTACCCTCAAGTGGAACAACAAGGGTTAGTTGTGCGGAGTTCCTCGATTTTATTTTGATTATTTTGCTCTTTCTTTTTTTTTTGTAAGTTTTATCATCACGGTGGACTATAGATATTATTTGATGTTTTCGTTTGTGCAGCTATGGGTTTAAAAGAAGCCTTGAGGCTAAAATCCTTTGAGTCCAAGGAGTTTGAGATCCGAGCTACTAGGACGCCGAAAGGTGATCCTCCGTACCTAAGCGTTGTGCAAGAGAACCTTTACCAGATTCGGGAACCAGAGGCTCCGGATAATCAGGGAGGTTCGGCCGGTCAAGGAGGTTCGGGTTTGGCTCATGTGGCGCAAATAGCGGATACTGTTCCGGCCCAAGCTGTGGTGGTGGTTGGTGATGCTAAGGGTAAGAAAACTAGCTCGAGCGGGACGAAAGGGTCCGGTTCCAAGTTTGTGATCGAAGATGAAGGAGTCCATCTTTCTGTTGGAGACGAGGGGGTGCGTGATGAAGGCGTAAATGAGGGTGGTGATGACGAAGATGAGGAAGAAGAGGATGAAGAGGAACATCCTCAGGTTAGCTTGAAAAGGAAGCGGACTGCTCCGTCTAAATCCGGTCCGAAACCTAAGCAAGTGAAGAAGAAGAAAACAGACTTCAAGACTATCACCTTAGATGATGATGATGACCAGGTTACCGAATTTTCTACTGCCGGGGGCATACTGGAGAATTTAGATGCCCATCTTCACGGGGGTCGTACCCCAAGGGACCGTCCGGTAAACATTTCATCGAGCCCCTTGTCTTTCGGGGGGGGGGGGGGCTACCAAGGTTATTGCGGACGTCCATATGCCTGAACCCCTATCTTTCAAGAGACCCGAACCTTCTCCTTCGGGTAAGCTTACCACGGGAGTTGCTTCTAATGTCTCGAGGCCGAGCCCCAAACCAATTGATGGTGGGGATAGTGCCTCTTCTTCTCCTTTATGGTATAATACTGAAGCTGTTTTCTTGTCCCGGGAGCTAGGTTCGGTGTCACACCCTGGCTTTGCGGAAGCGTGGGTTTATTTGGTGTGACTTCTTAATACCATAGCAACAATCATAACAATGCTATATGATAAAAACATGAGATATTCATCCATTAATAAAGTTTAGAAAAATCCCATTTTTCAACAATCACAAAATAAGTTTACAAACCTTAATTTGATTAAATTGAGTTCATAAAGACTTAGCAAAAGGCTTTGAACAATAC
This sequence comes from Helianthus tuberosus, assembly GCA_030545235.1. Lineage (NCBI taxonomy): Eukaryota > Viridiplantae > Streptophyta > Magnoliopsida > Asterales > Asteraceae > Helianthus > Helianthus tuberosus. Next base: position 147,229,093 of record CM060443.1, on the reverse strand, counting down.
TAGGTTTAGGGATATGTAACCCGTCCAGGAAGAGGTTACACCTTCTAAACCCTGGGTGACTTCTTTATTCAAACGCAGCTTGAAAATACGTGCATACCGTGCCAGATCCGTTAGTTTCCTGAAATACATGTAGTTTGAAAAGTCAACATAATGTTGAGCGAGTTCATGTGTAGGTGAGTTTGTATAAACCCTTGTAAAAATGTCAGTATGTATGAAAATCCCTAGTATGTAGCAAATAAGGAAAAAGAGATCACCATTGGGTTGCAAAGCCAATGATATGTGTGAAGTGCAGTAGGAAGACTCAAACCTAGCAGATTTTTGCGTCGGGCTCAAAGTCACCACCTGGTTCATTCAGCGGACTCAGGGGTTGGGCTCGCTACACCCAGATAGATCTACCGCTAATGACCCTCGGTCCTACAATGGGGATTAATGGCCTCCAGCTCCCGCCTACCCACTCACATGATCTAAGTAGTAACCCTCCTTACGCTAACCATACCATGTAAAAAGTATTCGTAATCATAGTAACATGTATTTCACCCCTAAAGTATAAAAACTGAAAACAGTTAAGAGAAAAAGGGGGGGACATGAACTCACAGAAGTGCGTATCCAGCAACGTCAATATCCAACTCTATCTGCTGCGTGACGACCTACACGTACTAATTCCTATTAGACGGACGGTCGTGCCTTGGCTTAAGGTTTAATGTTTTTGGGAAATAGTTAGACAACTATTTCGTATTTACACTTCTTAATCATTAAATAAATATATTCCTTCCCAATGATGGGGGTATTAATACATGTGCGTTTTATAATCCCAAATATATATTTTTAAGTCTCACTTGAAAATATATTTTAAATCACTTGTCTAAAATATTTTGTTTCCAAAATATACATATTTTTTCCCAAAAATATTATATTTTACTTCATACAATTTTCCAAAATAATACTTTATCAAAGTACACATTTAAGAGTATTTTCCGAAAATACGCAGGTTACATTTTAGAGTCCGCGTTGTATAAACAATACCGATGTAACTTAAATATTTATTTGTGAGGGCGTTGGTATTATTTTGGAGTCATATTTTCAAGATATTTCCACGTAATATTATTTTTACCCTAAAAATAATATATCTTTAGTTCACAAAATAATCACGTAAGCACACAAGCGTTTTATTATGAAATATATATTCTCAATATATATTTAACAAGTTTCCTTTACAAAAATCCACCTCCGACACTTGATCATTTTGTAATAAAAATCATGGCGAAATTTATATTTTGAAAACAAGTTAAAAATAGATTTATAACACTTGTCACAAAAATATTTCTAAGTGTTATATTTCTGGAAAAAATTCGCCAGAGTTTCCTCTGTAACTGGAGGTGGCCACGCTTACTAGAGTATCATTTTCTTTTCATATAACACGTTAGCTCGCTTTCAAATAACCAACCCGACATTTAGGCATGCAAAATACCACTTATATCGATTCAGTTTTTATACACAAAACTAGGCTGTTTTCGGGTATTTTAATAAAATAGTTATCTTATTCTAAAAATTCCCAAATTTTTACAGAATGTCTTATTCGATCCAAATATTATTGTGTAAAAATATCGGGGTCCAAATCATCACCAATATTTTATAGAAAATCATTTTCCGGGCTGAAATCAGATTTATCTCTTTCTGACCACAGTCCGCGGAATAATTTATTTAAAATTCATCAAGAGTCCGATTTACGAAATTCCAGTGAGAGAATTACAAATACATCGGTGGTCATCTACAGTAAAAATTTCATGACCTAATCCTACACCGATTTCAAGTTACGATGAAAAATACAACACCCATTTACTGCTGTAAAAATGCAGCTTTAGCTGCTGTTACAAAACGACACTTTAAAAATAGTAAATGAGGTCCAAAAATTATGATTCTGGTGCCATTAGAACCGTATTTCATAATACATAAACCTAGACTTTAGAAAATACATTTTTCGTTAAGTTATGACCTGTTTACAGCCTGTTAAAGTCGGCTGAAAAAGGCAATCAGCATGCTGTTTAATGGTTAAATGTTACTAAAACGCACTCATACGTTCGCCATACTTTCTAATATGATTAAAGTCAGACCATAAGTCTGTTACAGTAGATTGTGGTTTGTTTATTTTAGATTTATCATGATTTCAACATCATTTAACCATACATCTTCTCTAGTTAGTTTAAACTTCAAGACTTTGATGATGTTCTTGAATGTTCTTATGTTTTTGATCTTTAAACATCATTAACCACTTAAATAACATGAATAAAGAATGGATCTAAGTTCTTACCACTAGTTCAAGACTAGGGAAGTTCAAGTGAAGAAATGTGGTGGTTAATAGCGCTTGCAAGAGGTCCTTCAACTTCCGAGAACACCAAGCTTCCTTATGTGCCTCCTTACACCCTTGTATAGTAATAGAATGGATGGAACAAGGTCGAATGATGGTGGTAAGGTGGTGGCTGATTTCAGCCGATCCAAAGAGAAGAGAGGAAGAGTGTGGTTGTTTGTTGAAGTGTTGAGAATGAGTCCTTATAATCCCAAGTGCCTTCTTATAACCCATGTTTCACCATTACCCCTTGTGTCTTATGTCCCCTTAGTACTAAGCATAGCCCAATAAAAAAATCAAACAAATCTTGTGGGGTGAGCCCCCATGTAACCAGTTTCGAATGGGAGGGGGGTACTTGGTTGGGTCTCAAGCATTAGTTACTAATTTAGTTGGATTTTCAAATATTTAATTAGTGTATTAAGGTGTGATATTAAATATAAAGGGTGTTAGGGTGTTCGAGGACCCTAACTAGCTCAGAAAAGTACGAACAGTGTCTTTGGCAATATTTTTATGTTCCGGGTAAAGTCCGGTTGTTCGGTTGGATATTAATCCGTTAAAGTGCTAAATAAGTATTTAAAGTGTCTTTAATATTATTTTTTTAGTGACACAATAAATTCCCGACACTTTGGAAAGTGTCTAGTATTATTTTACCCCGTTTTTGCACTTTACTAGCATATGTAAATGCTGAATTTTATTTAAAAGTGCAGAATTTTGCAGTTAAAGTATGTTTTAGGCACATCCGGTCACTATAAATATTACCTAGTGACGCAGTTCTACAATCCTCACCTCCCTACACTCCCTACCAGTGTAGTAATCTATTCCCGGCTCATAATGGCCTCAGAGACAGTATATGTCTAGTGCTGGTAATGTCAGCATGTTTACTGGGTTATCTGCTCACTGTGCTAACTGTGCTTTTGTGCATCAAGTTTGTCACTATTGTTTTGTGTGTAATAAATGAAGTGACAGTAATAAGGTATGATGCATGAATATGTATGTATCAGAAAGCAGAAAGCAATTTATTCGTAATTGTAATCAAGCACAGTAATTAAGCACTAATTAAATATAAATTAATTGTACGGATACCTGTAATTTTTAGGGTTGTCGCATTCGGGCGGCGTTGAGGATATGTATTCGGCTCGGGCGTTAGAAAAGTATATACCGGAGTGGTCATTGACGAACAAGGATAGGATTGTGGACGCTCTGTCGGCGAAGATGGCACTTTTTCATTTGGGAACTCCGGCTGAGCACTCTCATTATCGGAAGATGAGCGGCCCGGAGCTTGGGAATGCCCTTATGATAAATCAAGCTCAGTCTAATTCTTTGGTGGTGGAAACATATAAATGTTGGATCGAGTCGGAGTCAGCCTGTCACAAGCTTCAACGTGAAGTTGCTAACTTGAAAAGTGAAGACAACGTCCGGTCGAAGACGAAACAAGAGATAGCTTCTCTCCGGTCTCAAATTAATCGCTTGAAAGAGCAGGCTTCGGAGGCTAAAGAGGTTAATAAATCGTCCCAGGCTTCTGCGGCGGCTGCTTACGAAGCTCGAGACAAAGCTCTTCAAGACTTGGAGGCTTTTAAGCTGAAATTTGGTAATCTGGAGAAGAAGTTGTCGGATGCGGAGGAGAGGCATAAAGCCGAGATGAAGGAGATGCAGACATCCTACGACCAGCTTCTGGCCGATCACCATCGCTTGATTGCTGGTATGCCCATAACTACTTTTTACTGCTCTTATTTTTACTACCTATTTACATCTTCTTTTTCTTCAGACAAAGATGAACTTGAAAGGGCTCGCGACAGGGCAGTCGAGTCGCACAAAGCGACGATTGACAAAGCGAAAGAGATGCTAATTCGTTGTGAAGGTGACATGGTTGAATTGTATGCCCAATTGTCGGAGCTTATGCTTACCAAGCAATGGTTTTTGACCGATGGGGTCGCTTGGGTGGTTAAACTGGTTCATCAGAGTCCGGAGCTAGAGAAGGTGGTTTCCGATTTGGTAAACAGTGTAAATGCAGTGGGAGCGAACGAAGGTATCAAACATGGCTTCGAGGCTGCCAGAGGTTCTATTCGTTCTTTTAATGAAGTCCCTGGATACGACGAAAGTGCTCAAGACGCACTAAACGCTGCAGTGAAAGCTTTTGATGATTTTCATATCTCCGTGCTTGATAAGGTTGCCGACTTAGTTGACAAACCTCTGTCTATTATTAAACAAAGGAGTGAACTTCCTATTGTAAAGGAAGATTATGAAGCTTGATGTTTGATTCCGTTGTCGTACGACATTTTATTACCATATTTTTGTTTTGGCATGTAATTATACAGTTTAACTTCCTGCTTATGGTTTTACATTACCGTAGATTTTCACGAAGTAACGCTTTCTAGCGAAGTTATCCGTGCCTGGCTACTTAGTTTTTAATTTGCGTCCAAATTTTTACTGTTCGACCAGGTCTTTGTTCGATCATCTTAGGTGACCGAACCATAGAAAAGAAGTTTCCCCATAAGTTGACTTCTTGTATTTACCAGATTGTTTTATAATCGGATCGCATTTAATACGAATCATTTGCTTAATAGATTTGATCATTTTTTTGAACTATTTAAGCCTTCTCGATCGGCGCGAGGCATGGGTCGAGGCCCGTTTGTGCACATTTTTTGACATCGTTCGAACTTATAGATATGTTACGCTTTATACTTAAAAAAGTACAGATCGCTTTATTTGATTACTTAATCATAAATCCGGGGAAAACCCTCCCGGTTACATGGAAATCAAAGACTTGTTCGGGGTATTACCCTCCCGTCTTACATATGGAAATTGAAAATAAAATAGTAAATAGCGATCTTTTTGGTCGTATCCGGCTGTTTACATGAAACATTTCTTCAGGTGTACCCCGTTCCATGTTCTGGGAACTGGGGTTCCATCAATTTTCTCCAACACGTACGAGCCTTTTTCACTGGCCTCTTTGACTCGGTACGGTCCCTCCCACTTTGGGGTTAGCTTGCCAGGGGCTTCAACGCGGCTCGCATCATTGCTTCGGAGCACATAGTCTCCGACCTTGAACTTGTAGAGTTTGGCACGGGCATTATAGTACTTCTCGATCTTCTTTTTGTATCGGGCTTCTTTGATCGCCACGATGTTCCGGCGCTCTTCTAGCAGATCAAGATTGGATCGGAGCTCACGCTCATTTTCCTCCCAAGTTTTACATCTTTGGTTTGGGAGTCCGATCTCTGCAGGGATTACGGCCTCTGTGCCGTACGTAAGACTGAACGGTGTTTCTCCGTTGCTAGTCTTGTGTAATGTTCGGTGAGCCCACAGCACATTCGGTAGTTCGTCCGCCCAACCTTTGCCTTCATAACCGAGCCTCCTCTTTATCCCGTCAACGATTCGACGGTTTATCTGTTCGACCTGCCCGTTCCCCTGGGGATGGGCAACCGAGGAAAAGACTTGGTTAATTTTCAAGTTTTCACACCAGCGTTTGAACGGGTTTTCCGCGAATTGCTTTGCGTTGTCGCTTACGATGTAGAGTGGAAGGCCGAAACGGTATACGATTTGTTCCCAGAAGAACCGCGTCACATTGTAGCCGGAGATGATTGTAAACGGTCGGGCTTCCACCCATTTGGTGAAATAATCCACCGCGACTAGCAGATACTGAGCGCTTCCGCTTGATCTTGGAAACGGCCTGACGATGTCAACGCCCCACTTCTGGAAGGGCCATGCAGCAGTTACCGGTATCATCTCATTCTTTGCTCGGAGACTGATTGGTGCGTGCTTTTGGCATTCATCACATTGCTGGAGCTCTTTAACTGCACTTTCGTGCACTCCGGGCCAATAATATCCTGCGTTTTTCACCTTTGTCACAATCATTTTTGGCCCGGCATGAATACCACAGATGCCATAATGTATTTCTCTCATAATATAACTGGCCTGCTCCGGATCGAGGCATTTTAGCAGAGGCCCAAGGAAAGTTTTTCGGTACAATCCCCCTTCCTGCATTTGATATTGAAGAGAGTTGATTTGTATCTTTCTCGCCTCCGCCTTATCAACTGGCAAGACATCATGCACCAGGTAGTTTACTATGGGAGTCATCCATGTTTGCACAGGAGCTTCTACTTGCATAACATGAGGAGTAGCGATTGAGGGTGCGGTTAATACTTCTACCCTAACCTCTTTGGCAAGATGACTGAATGACACGGATGCCAATTTGCTCAACGCATCGGCCTTTTTGTTCTTGTTGCGGGGGATATGTTCAACTTTACATGAGTCGAACGATGCCATAATCCGCTTTACCTGCTCGAGGTACTCAATCATGTTGGCTTCCCTTGCCTCATACTCACCATTTACTTGATTTGCTACAAGCAACGAATCTACATGGGCTACGACATTTCTGGCTCCGACTTTTACTGCCAGGCGTAAACCAGCTAGAAGGGCCTCGTATTCAGCTTCGTTATTGGAACTCTTGAATTCTAATCGGAGCGCGTACGTCATATCCGTGCCATCCGGGTCAGTGAGGATCAAGCCTGCTCCTGACCCTTCGGAGCTCGAAGCCCCGTCTGTATACAGAGACCAAGGCTTTTCTGGAGTTTTTTCGATTTCTTGCGTTCCCTTACCCTCCGGCAACTCGACTAAGAAATCCGCTATCACCTGCCCTTTTAACGGACCTTTGGTTCGGAAGGTGATATTGAATGCGCCCAGCTCGATCGCCCACTTTGCCATTCGACCCGAAACTTCAGGTCGTCGGAGAACATGCTGGATTCTTTGATCCGTTCGTACCTCGATCGGGTGGGCTTGAAAGTATCGGCGAAGTCTTCTCGAAGCATGGACTAGTGCCAGAGCCAATTTTTCCAAGTTTGAGTATCTTGTTTCGTAATCTTTTAGCGTTCGGCTCAGGTAATAAATGGGGATTTGCGCCCCGGTTCGGTGAGTAACTAGTACTGCACTGATAGCTCCAAACGACGTGGCTAAGTAGACCGTTAGTACCTCATCTTCTTCCGGTACGGTGAGAGTTGGCAAAGTGCCCAGGCAAGTTTTAAGCTCTTCGAAAGCTCGTGCAGCTTCTTCCGTCCATTTAAACTCCGATCTAAAGCTTTTTCAGAGAACATCCATGAACGGGAGCGATCTGTCTGCTGCTTTTGACAAGAACCGATGGAGAGCGGCCAACCATCCATTTAAGTACTGAATCTCTTTAACCGACGTCGGAGGCTTCATTGTAAGAACAGCATCAATCTTGTCTGGGTTGGCCCGCAAGCCTTTTGATCCGACCATGACTCCCAGAAACTTACCTTCTTCTACCCCGAACGTACACTTTTTGGGGTTTAGCTTCATGTTGATGCTTCGGAGTCGGGTAAACGTTTCAAGTATGTCTTTTAGCATGGTGGCTTCATCGTGACTTTTGATCACGATATCGTCAACATACACTTCTACGTTTCGCTCAATCTGATCTTTGAAGGCTTTGCTCATTAAACGCTGATATGTAGCACCGGCGTTTTTCAAACCGAACGACATCTTGGTAAAACAATACACTCCTTCATTGGTGACGAAGGCTGTCTTATCCTCATCTTCAACTGCCATTTGTATCTGATGGTATCCCTTGTAGGCATCCAAAAAACACTTCAACCTGAACGTGGCGACAGAGTCAATCTTCTCATCGATCTCTGGTAAAGGAAAACAATCTTTCGGGCATGCATCATTTAGATCGGTGAAATCAATGCACATTCTCCATGAATTATCCTTTTTCCGTACCAAAACGGGATTCGACACCCACGTTTGGTACCGGACTTCTCGAATGATTCTGGCGTCTAGGAGACTCTTCACATCTTTTGCAATTGCTTTGGCCCGGTCCGGCACCATGTGCCTCTTCCTTTATGCTATTGGTTTGATTGATTCTTTTACGTTCAGGTGATGTTGTGCCATAGACCTGGGGACCCCTTGCATATCGGAGTGCTTCCATGCGAAAACGTCAACCGAGTTGCTTAATAATTCCCATAGGAGCTTCTTTGTTCTTTTTGGGAGTTGAGCACCAATAGCTACTTGCTGTTCGGGGAAATCCGGATTGATCGCCCAGAGTTCTGTAGGTACTTCGGACTTTTTGGAGCTCGTTTCCGCTGTATGTCTTACTTCGGCAACAAACGAGTTCGATTCGGAAAAAATAGTGGCGACCCCGGTCTCGGTAGGGAATTTAATGGCACCGTGTATCGTCGAGCTAATCGCTCCATGAGCTCTCAGTCCGGGTCGCCCGAGTATTATGTTATGCGACGAATGGGTGCCCACGGCCAGAAAAGTTAACTGGACGGTTCTGCTTTTGTCACCGTCTTTGAATGTCGTCGGAAGGGTAATCTGTCCTATCGGACGAACCACCTCTCCCGAAAAACTGATTAGAGGGGTGGAGACTTCGATCAACCTCTTCTTTACTTGGGGGTTCAGCTGCTGGAAACATTGCAAATACATGATTTCAAAAGCGCTTCCTCCGTCCACATAAATTCGTCGGACCAGATGTCCGGCGATGACGGCCGAAATTGTAATTGGTCCGTCTCGGGCATCGTTTGGATCGATCGGAGGGAAGTATGTCGGTTGATGCATCCATGCTGCCATATGTTGGTTCGACCGCTTTACCCCTCTTGATTCGGTCGACCGGATCATGTTGATTCCGGGCTCGGTGTTCGGATTATCAATTGCTGCTGCAGACTTCTTCCCATCCTTCACTTCTTTCACAAGATGAGAGAGTTTACCGGATCGTACGGCCTTTTCAATTTCTTGCTTCAGAGCCAAACATTCATCAGTTGTATGGCCCTTATCTCGGTGATATTCACAATATTTCTTAGAGTGCTTATCCGAGGTAGGTCGCTGCTTCGACGGCGTAGGGAACCGGGTAGTCTCCGTACTGAGAATTTCGCTTGGCGATTTAGTGAGCTCGGAGAAGGTGTTGAAACGCACGTTTCCGGTTCGGAAGTTGCTTCGATCTGACTTCTGATACGGGCCACGATTTCTATTCCAACTGTTGCTTCTATCTTTTGGTGGTGACGCGTTCCGTCTCCACGATGTGGTTCGGGCCTTGGCATTTCTTGTTGTGGTTTCGTTCGGTTGACCGCAGGCACTCTTTCCCCGAACGAAGGCTCGAGCTCTCTCCATAAGTGTCTCCATGGTTTTTGGAAGATCTTCGTGGAGCTTTTCCACAAGTTGATTGTTCCGAACTCCGTGACAGAACCCAGAGACTCGGAGCTGGTCAACCGCTCCACTTATCTGCATGCTTTCTCGATTGAAGCGATCGATAAAATCTTCTATGGACTCTCCGTCGCGGCGCTTTATATGGTGAACCTCGGTAATGTCTTTCTTGCAGCGTCGCTGCTGACAAAAGTTTTGCAAGAATATACGCCGGAAGTCCTCAAAGTGATCGATCGACCCCTCTGGCAACCCATCAAACCGAACCCTTGCCGATCCGGTGAGAGTTTGGGCGAACATAAGACACCAAGCCGGCATAGGCCACTGTTCGACCTTAGCCGCTCCGGCAAACGCGAACATGTGGTCGTCCGGATCGGACATACTGTCGTAAAACTTCAGCGTAGGGGGCATCTTTAGTTTAGCTGGGAGTGGGGCATTGATGATCCGTAACGTAAACTTTGATTGGGAACTCATAGACGTGGGGTGATATGGCATGAGCAGCTCTTGATCTTGAGGGTTTAAACCCATAGATCCCAGAGATCCGGAAGTGAAGGTTCCAACGGAGACGGGGTTTCCCCCTGGATAGACATTGTTAAACAGGTTCGTTCGGAGGATCTGCAGCATCTCGTCTCGCTGTTGTTGCTGCTGTAACTGACGCAATAGATCGTCATTCCGTAAAAGGAAGGCATTGTCGAAGTTAGGTAGTGGCGTGGCGATCGGATCAGTAGCAGACAGCGTGGTGATAGAGCTTCCGCCTACAGAATTTGCAGCTGGAGGAGCCGACGCTGATCCTATCGAAACCGCTGGGGTAGCGACTGCTGTTGAAGCAATTGTGGAGGCAGCGTTTCCTTCCCATATATCATTGTAAGATGGGAAAGTGCTGGTGGAGACTGCTGTCGTTGACTCTGCCGTAATTTCGAATGAACAGAAACAGGGAAACAAATTATGTGAATTTGAGGGGATGGCGCTACTGAAGACTCAAAACCAGTTAGTCCGACCTGGTTAGAGCAGAGCTTCAGATGACCTAGCAAAGAACCTGCAAGATCACAAGGAAACAAGCACACCGTTAGCCTCGTCACAGGGAGGGGGGCCTCTCTGTGACCAAGCTGGGGCGTGAGAATAAGTATTTGTGTGGAGGAAATAGGCCAGGGAGAGAGAGAGGAGAGTTTAGAGAGAGAAAGTCGTCATTACCCGTTTTGGAGGTCTAAGTATGGTATTTATAGTCTTTGGGTACGCTGACGTGGCGAGTTAGTTAGGGTCGGACCAGTCACTGTCATGACGGTTATGTCCGTGGGGCCCAGTTAGTTATGGCGCACCAGTGCATTTGTCCGTTCCGTCTATGGCGTAGGGTGTGATCCGACCTTGATGTATTACGGCTCGGTTCTATGTTTGGCGATGATTCGGTCCGACCAAGGACGTATCCTCATCATCTGGGGAGAGCCAAGGGGCTGGCAATGGTTGAGTAGTCGACCTTGGCCACAACGCCCGATATCACGGTGGTTGACATGTCGTTCCTTGTTAAAAAAAAAGTTGGTAATTGTATTATATTAAATAAATAAATGCTTTGTAAGTTATGTTTGTATGTCAAATGTTACAGTGAAACAATGAACATCATGGGTACGTAAAAAAATTGGTCATGTGTTAGATCATTTAGGTTGTTCACAAGTCTGATGTTGTACATTCAGCAAAACATATACTAACCATGTACCAAAGCAGAGGTTCTAAGTTGTAAGTCATAATTAGAAGTTCCAATTAGGGTTGTTATCGAACTCTAAAATGTACGAGCCATCTTGGCTCCTCCTTGAAATACTCTATGGTCGTGAATAACTAGGCTCATTTAAAATCTAAGCTTGTTCATGGCTGGACAAACCAACTCGAAGATCACTTGTCAATGACATCATTTTCAATATGATTTACCAATGAACACGCACTTCCACTTTTTATGTTTTTTTAAATATATAGATAACAATTTTTTACGTGAGTCCACCCCTGATTACATAATCTTTGGTTAAAAATTACTCATGTACTAATTTATGTATTAATTAGGAAAAGTTTATTAAATAATGTATGAATTAGTAGAAGTAAGGGCCTACGCATAAAATGTTATCTTACTTAGGTGTCTTAAACGGAGAGTATATTACAAGTCTACACTCAAATGTATTATACAATAGTTAGTAGTATAGATATAGCTACTAAAAAATAACTTAACTGGATTTTTTGAATATTTTTTTTACAAATTTAGGTACTTTAATATACAAAATATTAACTCGACTTTCCATACAAATACAAAATAAGTAAAGATGTTTTATATGATAGTAAACCTTTTATACCCCATTGTATTGTAAGGGGTAGTGCACGAGAAAAAAATCATGCAGAAATGATCGACTCTTTGGAAGCCCCGAAAATACTATGAGGTGTTCGAAAATGGTCGATAGTTGAATAGGAGGATTACGATGACTATAGCCCTTGGTAAATTTACCAAAGACGAAAATGATTTGTTTGATATTATGGATGACTGGTTACGTAGGGACCGTTTCGTTTTTGTAGGCAGGTCCGGCCTATTGCTCTTTCCTTGTGCCTATTTCGCCGTAGAGGGTTGGTTCACGGGTCGATAGGTTAACACTCAAGATCACAATGACCCTCTACATTAGCACCATGTCACATACTTTTAATCCATCATCCAAAACCACTACCCTAAAGGTGTGGTCGTGACTCAAACTACTATTATCTTATTTTATTTTATTTTTGTGAAAAACAAAGGAAATATTGAATAAGGAAAGAAGGCTCATGATTGTCATGGTTTAATGCATGGGAATCATGGTGGATGAGATAAGGGGGCGGTGTAGCAATCTAATAATGGTCCTACGTAGGGATTGATGATCCAACCATACCCCTCACACCCTATAGCCTAATTGGTTTAGTTTCGGGTCACGGGGTATAACTTTTTCTTTTGCTTCAGGTACATACCAATAATATATGTGACATATACCCTATTATTTTCTTTATTTGTCCTAAAATGGTAGGTCCATTTTCCTTATTTGTCCTAAAATGGTAGGTCCACAAATGGAACCTTGTACAACATAAGTCCTTATTTATCATAAGTGCTTCACTCACCCATGTCCTTTTCTACCCAGGGGTAAAACAAATGTCATAAGAAGATTCCATCTAGAAATAAGTTTGAACTCACTCACCAATGCTTTAATTTTAATAGTAGTGTTGATTATAAGGTTGGAAGGTGTTTACTGGCGCCCCCTCCTAATGAAGGGTTTTAACTGGTATTTACCCTTGTCATCCTCTTTCTCTCTTTCACGCTCGCTAAGTAACTAATGTAAGTGCCCTTGGCACCCGGGGCGGTATTGGGGTCGTTAAAGTGCTGAGGTGGTTGGGGGCGCCAAACCACACAACATAGCCTAAGGGTGGTCAGAGTCCACCCTACTCACCAGCTCCGGAAGAAGGTCCACGTCGGACATATATTGGGATCGAGGTGACGAAGGCCGTGAGGGGTTGAGAATTAGTTATTGATAGTGAAAAGAGTGTGAGAGGGTGGGAAGTGGAGCGGAAAGTTGGGGTGCAGGAACACCACCCCCACCATGCGGGAGCTACAATTTTTTTCCCCAAAGGGGATTCTCATCGTTAAACATTAAAAAATTTGTGATTATGATTTTACTTAACAATTTTATCCTATTTAGAAAAGATAATTAGGTTGCATTTAACTTGTAGCCGGATATCATTTCACTATGAATTTTGTAGGAGTTAAAAGACTAAAAGAATATGATTACACTAACAAGTTGTTTGATTTACGCACCGATTTGAGCATCAATGTATCAGTACTAGAATTGCTATTTTGCTTGTGAGAGCCAGTAATTTGACTACTCAAACTGACCCAATTGGCGGATCCACTAATTTTCGTCAATAGGGCAAAATAGCAGGTTAAAACGAGTTGGGCAAAATGTTAATAAGAAACCAATCATTCTACTTATAAAAATCAAGATTTCCATAAGCATTTGTGGCGTTACTACTATGTAACTGTAGAAACCAATTTAGAAGAACAATCAAGATGAACTAAATGTTTCTTTAGAACAAAAATAATCAAAATAAAACTGAAAGTAAACTTCAAATTACAATTAGAAACTTTCAAGTTTCAAGAACTGAACTACTTACAACGAATAAACGAATTTCGTTGATCTAAGTAAGCAAAACAATTCCAAACATAAAGTATCTAAACACCAAAGTTCACTATAGCTGACAGTTCAAGTAACAATTCACAAGATTTTCACAATAGCTGCTCTTACAATGTTTGACCCAATGCACAAAATCTTCAAATTATAATTATGATGTATGGTTCCAACCATGGATTCTAAATTATTAATCAAACTCTCATATTTTGGTAGTCCTTACAGAGTTCAAACTTCAAACTCAAGTGACATTGCTGTAAACGTAAATGCTATACACAAACTAATCCATGATAAAGATGACACATAATATAGCAAAAAGTAATCAACTTTAACGTACGGTAAGCAAAATGTCAAGAAAGTAAGACCAAATAAACCGATTCATGAAACATCTGGAAAATAACCGGAAAGAGTGCAAGAAAGAAAAAGCAAACAGAAAACGATCTTGCAATGACCCTCTTCGTTCCAAAATAAACGAGCTTTTTCCTTTGTAACCACATAGGAAATAGCTCGTTTAATTTGATACAAAGATGGTGTTGATTAAGCGCCAATACCACCATCTTTGTTACCAAACTGATTCTTGTACGCATCATGAGCCGCCCTGTTCACAGCGATTATCTTCTTTAACTTGTAACATCCTCGTCCAATCACCTCATCGTTTATGTAGATCTCAATCTCCCCAGTTTTGTTCCACATATCATTTGCATATGGTTTAAGCCCGCTCTTCTGGCATGCTTCATGGAACTTAGCCACCGGATGCTGCATCAAGTTTTCTGGAGTGACTAATGGTTGCAGCAAACGCTCCACAACCTGTAACAACCGAGTTTATAATCCACAAAAATTTAGGCAAATTGAACTCATATGTGAATATGTTACCTTCCAGGTATCATCCATTGATGAATTGGTATCGAGGAAGATGGCACCGATCAGTGATTCGAGAATATCAGCAAGAACTTTAGGCGGATCGATCATACCATAGGAGTGTGACGGGTACTCCAATATCCCTTCCATGAATTCTTGAATCTGTGTTTTTGACAAATATATTTACATGAAAAAAGTGATCCCTACATCATATATATGGGATCAAATCATTACACTACAAGGTTAGACTTTAGAGGTTAGTTGGTATTTAAAAAAAAATGCAAGTTGGTGTGAACAGGGTTTTAATTTAAGTTACAATTTCGCGTAGCGGGCGTGAAGAGCATCTCATCTCACCCTTTCACGCCCCAACACAATTATATGTAACTGATGGGGCCAAAGCCCCTTTAGTTAGTGAAATGAGAGATAAGGTGGGCCCATTTGCAAACCAACCATTCACATTTTTTTTTTATTTCTAGTTAAAACCATTCATGTAAAAAAGTCATCATCATCACCATACTCAGTAAATCCCACCAATAGCAAAGCTACGGTAGGGTCTGAGGAGGGTAAGATGTAGACAGCCTTACCTCTACCCGTAGGAATAGAGAGGCTGCTTCTAGTGAGACTCCCGGCTCGATGGTAGTTAAAGGCCACAGCCTTCAAGACACTTTAAGGCTAAAGGGTATGGAGAGCCTCATCCCCAAAGGGATGGGCTGCCACGTCACCGCCACGTAAGTGGGGCTTGAAGGGGATGGACCTAGGGGGTGGGGGATGAACCCCTTTATATGTATATATGTATAGCTGGGTGTGTGTGAGGAGAGAGGCCCGTCAAGACCATCTGCTGGGCGACGGAGAAGCCGGAACGGGGCGGAGGGGGGGGGGGGGGGTGTGGGGGACCGGCGCCGGGCCTAAGCCGGCCCCCATACCCTTTAGTCTAACAATGATGTGTGGTTAAAACCATTATGGGTAGTCTTATGCTATACATGCCTTTGACTCATTTAATTTCTATTTACTTTGATGACTTTAACAATGATATGTTCGATGACTTTTTAAGAAGAAAAAAAAAACTGAATACGCAGTTTGTATTTGATTTTTTCTCTCCAATATTCTGTTATAATTTTTTTTGAAAATGAAGTTATATTTAAAATAAAGTATTTTCTTGCTACTGTAAGCAAATAAGTTATAACGTGTGTCGACACCGTGACAAACCAAACCGATAAACAACATTGGTACCAGCATTACTGTCCCGATACTAAGGGTATGTTTGGCAAAAGTAGCTGGTGGCTGAATGCTGATAGCTGTAGCTTTTTTGATATATTTGTTGTTTGGCAGAGTAGCTGAAGCTTTTAATAAAATGTATAAAATGACCAAAACAGACATAACAAAAAATTAGAAAGTTTGTGCATTAAAAAATTCATTATCTTTACAGGTTAAAATAGTCATTTTTTCCCTAAAAGCTTGTAGGTCCTTCTAAACGCTACTAGTACGAGTTTTCAACCAAAAGCTTCAATCTTCTAACCTAAAAACTTTAAGCTCCTTCAAACAAACAAGGTTTTCTATTGAGTAAGTTTAAAGCTAGAAACTCCTAAAAGCTCCATGCCAGAGATACCGTAAATATGTGATTTTCGCTTTCGTATTATACTGACCGGAATCTCACTAGTGACCAAAAGTAATTAACCTTTTTACAAACCGATCACGGAATAAAAGTGACAAAACGTCACCAAACTGATCACGGAGATTCATATGTCTCACACACTTTAATAACATCACCAAAAAGGCTTTTTTTATTTTTTTACTTTTAAAAAGATTCTAATAAAAACAAAAATTAAAAAAAAAACATCAAATTAATCGATTACCTGTACGTCCAGAAGCGGTTTCCGGTGACGGAGATATTTATGCAGATCATACTTCAACGCGGCTCGAGCCAGCGCCTCCGTGTCAACATTGGCGGCTCGCAACCGAGTCAACTCACCAGGGGCCATACTCTTATACAAAACATAATGCAGCTTTGCAATCAAATGGTTTAAAACCGAATCCCCTAAATACTCCAACCGCTCGAACGACGCACCATCCTCTGCTTTATACGAAGCATCAGTGAAAGCTTCTTTCAATAACTCCTTATTCTTAAAATCGTATCCGATCATTTTTTCAACCTCGTTCAGGCTCTGTGGCGGCGGCGGAGAAGATGATTTCTGTTCGGTTGTCTTTTGTTGTTGTTGTTGTTCGAGATTAAGGTTTTGGAGAGGAACAATGATTTGTTGTTCCATGGATGCTGGATCTGTGAGTGTTTTTTTTTTTAGAGAGAATTTGGTGTGTGTTTATTGAGATTGTGGTGATGGGTTGGTTTCTTGGTGTGGAGGTTGGTTTTTGGCGAAGGGTTTGAGGGTTGAATCGATAACGTGCAAAGGAGGGTGACGCGTGACGGTGACTTTTTTTTTTTAATTCTGTTAATTTATTGGATGACATTTAAGGATGTTTTGGATTTGATTTTGTCTTGTCTTTTTATAATGAGAGGTGGTACTACTTTTTTTTTTTGAACGGTAAAAACTTCTATATAAAATATAGAAAACGGGCCAGCAAGAAACTGGGATCCAAGATTACAAAATTACATCACGAATGTTAAAATCAATCCACCTTTCCCACTCATGATTACAAAAATTTGATCTACCTGTAACAAAAAGAAAAACATTTTCTTTTATAGAATCGGCCGTTCGATTGATAGCCAAAAGACAAAAGGGTACACGCACTAATCAGCCTTTGTCCCGATTGTTGATTGTTATGTGTCTTTTGTCCAAGGCTTGATGCAAAACTACTATCGAGCCGATGGTCTCACTAGAAGTAACATCTCTATTCCAACGGGGTAATAGTAAAGTTATCTATATCTTACCCTCCTCATACCCTACCTTAGCTTTGTTATTGGTGGGATTTACTGAGTATGATGATGACGATGATAATGACGTGATGTAGATTCTACAGGCATATCAGTATATGAGCGACCATGCTAATGGGGACGGGCGAAATTTATGGTCGTCATTCGTGAGTCGATTTTTTTACATTATGGTCGTCATCTGTGAGTCGATTTTTAACAGATGGTGATGAAACAGTGGTTAACCAAGGGAGGTTAATTCACTGGTCTCGTCAAGTAGGGTTAATCCCTTCTTTCCGATGATCGCTGGTTGATCTCCTGCACAAGGAAACAAACCGTGACTCGTAACAAGGAGGATGGGGTGGGGGTGCTCCTTGTTACCACTCTCCGGCGTGAGAATCAGTAATTTGCTTGTGAAGCAAAGTGTGTAATAGTAGTCGTAGTGAGAGAGTTGTGTAGAGATGCCTCAAACCTGGTTTGGGATGAGTATTTATAGCCAAGAAGTGAAGGAGGGTAATTGAGTAGCTAGACTGACACGCGCCGCCCTTATGCAGGTGTGTCAGGCTTGTCGGTTGTGGAGGTGAAGCCACGTCCTACTGCGGTGTCAGTCTGTTGCTTACGTGTGGCTGACAGGCGACTGCCATTGGCACCACTTGTAATGTGGTGTCAGTTCCACTTGCCTTGTGGGCAGGTTGCGGTGCCGCGCCGCGCCGCATCGCTGCTTGCGGTAACTGCTGTTGTTTCCGCGTTCGCACTCTGGTCAAGATTGTGAGATCGGTGCTAGGCCGCATCGCCACTCGTGGTGACTATTGCTGTTGTTCTGATCCCTTGTCGTGACGAAAATGTTCATAGGATGCGGTGCCAAGCCGCATCGCTATGTATACATGTCACACCCCGATATTTCCACGTATTACCGGTGGGCCCGGTGGGGAGTATCGTGACGTAGTTGATATCATCATAGTCAATAATCACAGTTTAAATGCACAGCGGAAGTCTAAAAGTAATTTATACAAACCGAGTTGAAAGTAACATAAAATATTACACAACGAATTGTAGTGGATCCACAGGCGGATCTAAAATAAAAGGAAATATTGTTCAACCAATGGCGGAATCATCGGAGTGGGACTAGTTCAAGATTGTAAGAGACTTCATAACACTATTTGTGACAGTATTTAATTCAACCGATTTCATTTCATAGTCAAATTGTCAAACATTACAAGGAAATTCAAATAACAACATTGTTCATAACGTAAACATAACAAAATTGATACAACACTTTAAACCTAAACGTCTAAGTGAGTATATAGGCATCATTGCTAATCCATTTCATAGCATCATCAATCCTCAACCTGTAACATGTTTAAAATACAATTCAATGCAAAAGAAAAGGCGAGTATACAAGTTTAAGAATAAGTATAAGCATAAGTTTAAAAGTTTAAAAACGAATCCACATGGCAACTTAGTTTATACAAGATCAACATATCATGGCATGCAATATTTCTAGTCAACCATCTGTTTACGCAAAATGATATAATTCAACATGACCACTAGTCTACGGGCGGTGCATTACTCCTATAGCGCTATACATGTCAAATGGAGGCTCGTGAAAGCTAATGACTAAAACATATCACATAAGTATGGTCCACGTAAGTATCAAGTATCATAACATAGTATTCATGTATAAGTATTGTTTTCGTGCATAGCATAAAGAATAAGTTTAAGTGTGGTTTAATAAGGTAACATGTTACACCCCAAAAAGTGGTAAACATAAAAAGGGGGTTGCGAGTATACTCACAAAATTTGCATATGCTTTCCGATTATCCAATTGTTGACGAGCAATGAGATTAGGAGATCGAATGTATAAGGGTTAAAGTTCAAGTATGTTTAGAGTCGAGATTCGGAATTTAAAACAACATGAAAATAACATATGAAAATAATCACCTAGTACATGTGATACTTGTTCTTGACACTCGGAAACTCTAAGGAGTTCAAATGTTTTCATGGAACAAGGTTCCATTAGAATCGTGACAAGTTATCAAAGTCTAGGATGATATAATCTAGTACCTTGACATATGAACACTAGTTCATCATCAAAGATTCGATTATTCAGATAATATGTTTATGTGTTATATAGGTTATGTAATATATATTAATAAGTCCAATAGTCAAGCATGAGGTAGAAGATTAAATCTTAATTTAGGTACCTCTAAGTTTCATGGAAATCATGTAGGAGGTAGGAAGAGGAGTCTTCCATTTAGGTACCTCTAAGTGTTCACCACTACACTTGATGTAAAAACATACAAGGAGGGTCATGAACTATGAATAATACAAGAATATAAACAACTACTCTATGAGAAATCATCAAGTAATGTGGGGATTTTATGTTGGACAACCCAAGTTAGTCCATAATCACACCTACATCAAGTCTTGGACCTAAACATTACTTGTGGGTTAAAAACCCTAAACAAAACCGAATTTATATGAGGTTTAACCTCTGATTTTGAATGTCTCAACCTTGTTTTTAAGCCTAACTAACCATAGAAGTGGTTATAAGCATAAGGACATAGGTTTCAGATGAATTAGACTCAAGTTGAACAAGTTTTGTAAACATTAGATGAAAATCAGAAATGAACAGTGAACTTTGGAGCCTTTTTGCCGGAGTTCCAGGGACTTATTTACTGTGAAAAACCCATGGAATCGAAGCTAAGGTCAATCCAAACACATAGGAAAAAGAATGGACTAAATCGGACAAGAAATGAAGAAGTTATGCTCATTTTCGTGAAGCTTGCTGAATCTGTCCGAACTTCTGATGTTGCTGCGAATTTAGAGTGATTTGGGAGTGATTAGAGAGAGTTGGGAATGTTTAGAAAAGTGAAAAATGGCTTGAAGATGGCTTGGTATTTATAGGGAATGATTAGGATTGGGTTGGTTGACATTTAATATGATTAGTTGGGGTTTAAAGCAATAAAAAAAAAACAATTCTAAATGTTGTTATCTCGAGACCTGCCGAAATGGCTGTTTTGCAGCCATTAAATGTCATCACTTTTTTTTGTGTGTGTGACAATTAATAGTTGTATATTAGTGGAACTTATAATGTATTAATGATAATATAAGCAATGGAAGTTTGAATAAGTTTAAAAAGGCTTAAGGCTTGCGACCAGCAAGGTTGATAACAACCATAACATTTTCCTTTTTTTGTGATGCATCTTAGATTGTGTATTGTATTTATTAAGTTATAAACATATAACTATATATATTTAAATCAAAATGTAACATAGTGGTTAGTGGAAGATGGCATTAGAAACAACAGCCATAACATCACGTTTAATTCTTTTTTTTTTTCTTTTTTTTTTCGTAACGTGATATTTGAAAGAAAGCATCAACGAAAGTTGATGTTTTAATTTATTATATTATTATATTATACTATTACTATTATTATTATTATTATTATTATATTGTTAGATTTATTATTATTATTATTAGAATTTAACCATGTATTTAATAGTCAACAAGCATGTATGAGTTATGAGTACGAGCATGTCGAGTATCGGTTGCGCGTATGCGTTCGAGATTGGTAACGTATAACCCGAGTATTGCAAAATGTATAAGCATGCACGAATATGTAAAGTATATCTTGTATGGAATAACGAATTTTATTACGATCAATGTCTCGGATTTACAACGATACAACGAAATACAAAAGGAACAAGCTTCCAAAAATAGAAATACAAGACACGTTTTCTAATTAAGGAAGGTTACGATAAAGCGGAGCGTTACAGTCTCCCCTCCTTTAGGAAATTTCGTCCCGAAATTTATTCAAAAGGGAGGCTTGAAGGAGTGTTCGCAAAAGGTGGTCATTAAGAATTGAGACTTGGAAAATTCGAAACGTTTTGAAAAGTATGGTGTTTTGAAGACGACAAGGTCAAGTACTTTGAATAAAGTGATAATGGTTTACGACGTTCGTTTACACAAGAAATAAGGATAGAATGACGGTTTTTAAAGTTAAGGCGGCAAGTTAGGATTCGAACGTTTAAACGGACTTGATTGTGAACGAGATTCGTATAAGAGAACAAATAATAATGGTGAGTAATAGGGGTGTGGAATTGAACGATTAACTCTTAATAAACGAATGCAAGTACAAGAATGGCATAAGTATAGGATAGACGAAGGTAACGTGTTTAGAATGAGGTCTCGTCATGGATAATCGGATATAATGCGTTTGTGAGTTGTTTAAGGTTTGAGTTAGGTCTAAAAGGTCTGCAAAACACTGAATTTCTCATGGCACGTCTTACGAGAGTTGGGTAATATGATGAAAACACTTATATATAGGAAGTACCAGCGGCGTATCCACTATGTTTTGACCATGTTACGTCCGTTTCGTATCCGGCGTCATGTTACGTTCCGTGTCATACCATATACAACAGTACACTCTATGGTTCTCATCCGCTTATCACTATAATCCCGTGTGCACCCGTGATTATACCGATTGTTGCATGATCTGCATAGCTTGTACTAGTTGTATATGAATTAAGGTATTTGAAAATATGAATGAGTACGTATAAGAATGTATATAAGCAAGTCCATGCTTAAGTATGTATGGGACCCACGCAAGCGAATCCATCGGATTCCACTCGCATACGGGTACGAATGTATAAGTATGAATGAAAGTATGATCATAGATATAAGTTTAAGTATGAATATGCACATAAGTATGAGTATAGACATAAAACGTATGAGTAGTACGAGTTTAAGTATAAGCATAAGACGTATGAGTATGAATGTAAGCACGATTAATAAAAATTACGCATATAGTGTATGTTGAAGTATAACGAATTCGGGCATATAAAATGCTCGAGAAATTTGAATATGTAAAACGAATGATATGAGCGAACTCGTCGCGAGGTAACGATTAAAACGTGTATGATGATTTACATGTATAGTTGTTTAAGCGAAATGATGAGTTTATCGAATCAAAATAGATTGAGTTGATTTGGAAGGTAGAATATAGTTTGTAAATGTGAAGGAACATAAGGTACTCATTGGTTACGCATAACGTATTTTGTAATGAATTAAATGCTACTTTTGTTTTAAAAGAGTTTACGTATGTTGAAGATTGACGGTCCCCATGAAGTCTTCTAACTCACGTGTTTTGAAATTTGAACGACGAATTAAGCGGTGTAGAAAAAGGTTTTCGAAAATAACGGGTTTGTTTCATTTGCATCAAAACAAGAAATTTTGAATTTTGAAGATCCTTGTGAAAACGTCGATCCTTAGAAAAAAAAAATTTAGCAAAAGGACTTAGTGATTGTTTAAAAAAATAAACAATAACTTGTTGATGTTGAAAAGCGTCTTTGGTAAAATGATCATATAATATATATAAAACCTTATAAGTATATGAGAAAGTTGGTTTGAATTCCGATTGAGAATGAAAGTCTTTAGTGTGGTGATATAACACGAGTGCGTGTTTTAGTGATTAAGTCAAATGTGAAGTTCATGGGCAAGAGATTCATTGGACCGATTAAATTGATAGGTAGCATCTCGTAAGGTTTTGAAATTTGGGTATTAAAACGTTTTAAGACATGATTAAGAATCTCGTGTATATGAGTTGAGTGAAAATAGATCGTAGAATAAGAAGTACGTTTGATAAAATATTGTATTTTGAAATCCGGTATAAGTAGGTATTTTGAATAATGATAAATGATTTAGTGTAACAACCCTCAGTAAAACCGACACTCTCGAATATTTCCGATACCTTAGTATATGTTAAAATGTCTCAATATGTCTTTAAATACACCTCGTATGTGAAAACCGAGCCCGAAATACGTTATAGTAATTAAAATAATTAAAAATCTGAAATTGTTAAGTTGAGGCGGGCCGCGTAGACCCACCCCAACATTTACGCGGGCGGTATGAAGGTTATAACCTGATTCCGTCTGATTTCTTAAGTCCAAGCGGGCAGCGTAGACCCCATCTCAATCTAACGCGGGCCGCGAGAGATCGATAACACGGCAACACCCCAGGCCGACACGTGTCATCATCGTGTCGAGCCTAGTAGATGACCGGGACAAGCTACCCTGTTGACCAGGGTTGACGCGGGCCGCGTAAGCGACCCTTATCTTTCACGCGGGCCGCGTGAGAGTCCAATTCAGCAACTATATAAAGGAGGCCTCGGGTTTCAATTCAGTTCGTTCATTTCTCAAATCTCAAATCACAATTTCTGTAGTAGAGTTATAATATGTGGGTATTATATCCCCCTAATTAGCGAGGTTCTGCTCCGTTGTAAGTATTATAACCCCGATTTCATACTAGATACGCTGCCCGATTGATTTAGGGTTCCGTAACAACTATCGTGGTTCTGCCCGACGTAGTTGTTGGAATGCCGTCTCGGGGAGGGTATCATTAATATTTTCAAAGGGTTATGATACTAACCAATGTACATTTGTATAAATTATAGATTATTCACAGGAAACCCTTACGCGAAGTCTAAGATAGCAAAGTGAGTTTATCCTCTTTTTGTTAACCTTTTTATAATATTTTACAAAACCTTAATTGTTTTACAATGTGATTAAGCGGTGATTGAGTCTTTATAGTTCTTCAATTACTGCCGGTATGTTGGGGTTTTGTATACAAAATTTACTACCTTGTGAGTAGTAAGTCGGGGATGACAGTACGTTACCATTGGACAACGAGTTAGCCAATGTGTAATATGACCCACAAGTCAGGATTGACAGTACTGAATGAGTAATTGTGTAGAAATAAACAATGTGATCGCTCTCAATACTGTTTTAATTGATAAAATGTTTCTTGATTAAACTGGGATTCACTCACCAGTATTTCCCACTGACAAATGTTTTTAAAACGCGTTTCAGGTAACACAATGTGACAGCCAATTAGTAAAAAGCCAGCTGGAGAGCACTGAAGGCTTGAGAAAAATGTGGCTATAAAAGTTACCTAATAAATGATGTTTTAAATTCAATAAAATAGGGTTTATCCCTATAAATGTATTGTAATAAGAAACTTGGGTTTTACCCATGTAATTATTAATATCAAATATGGTGGTTTTACTCTGATAATCATTTCCTAACTACGGTCCCGATGTAAATTCCGCTGCCAAATTAACTAACCTGATACCACCGAAATTCTGAGTTCGCGTCCACCCGTTCCCGGGGATCAGGGATCGGGGGTTGCGACAGGAGGTGGTATCAGAGCCTAGCCACTGGTCTGAGCCAAAGAAGTGTTCTGCTGACACTTAAATTCTAAATTTTGTGTTAGGAAATAAATTATGGATATATGTGCATAACTGTATTTATTTGTTATGTGTTATTTGACTATTTGTTAGTTTACAGTATGAGTGATCAAGGACCCTCAGAAATGAGTCGTCAGTTGTCTGATTCACCTAGGAGTGAAGGTACCTCATCACAGCCTGCCCTTTCGGAGTATTCTGCTGATCAGGAAGAAGGAATGTTTGCTTTTAAAGCTCAGTCAGAAGAGCCATTCCCTCATAAGAAACGAGGATGGTTCAGTAAGGAAGCCTTTGCACATAGGAAAAGAATGCGAAAGTCGCAACAGCAAAGAGCCTTAGCAGTTATTAAGCGAGAAACAAATGCCCATACACAGGATATGCTCAATAGAAGCCTAGCCAATTTCCATATCCTAGCCACAACTGCTGCTGACCCTAATCTGGAGCAAACAATAGCACCCCAACCACAATTGCAAATCCCTGACCAACCCATGGAGATAGAAAACCCTGAAAACCAAGTGGAGATGCATGACTTCAACCCAGAAGAAATCCCTAGGGTACCTGCACCAAATCCCCTAGATCCAAATTATGATCCTTGGTGGGATGACGTTAGGGATTATGTGCAACGTTACCCAATCCATGAAGACACACCTATACAGAACATAGGAGCCTACCCTAGATCCCTATTACCACGATGAATATATTAGGGAGATCTTAGAAGATCCTTACCGATTTCAGGCACTTTCACCCTCATATCAGGAACCCGCACCCCAGATTCCAAACCCAGTCCTAGAACCTGCACCCCCAATGAGTGCAGAAAACGTCCAAGAACTTAGGACTTTTGGGGAGGAAATTTTAGAAAGCAGTGAAAGAATGAGACAGGTGGGAGAGCGTCTCGTATGGAAATACGATGAACGTGTAACACCCTTGTTATTATATTACGTTTTTCGTATAATTAAATCCATAATCATTGTAAATACAGTCACAGTTACACTGAAAATACGGGTTTGTTAAAACTTTTCTAAACTTGGAAAAGCAAACAACATAGTGTGAGTTAATTCGCCGTTCTAGAATAACGGCGAAACAACATTGCGGAAGCTTTGTTTAACGTGTGTTCAGTTCTTGCTCGATGCTTGATCTTCATCCGGGACCCTAGACATTCACCTGTGATCAAAACCAACTTAAAAGTCATTTTTGATAATTAAATAACTAATACAACAAGGGAATTAGGAAAAATCCCAACATTAATATCTTGATCCAAAAACAAATACTTGAATCTGGCCTCCACCGTAACTTACGGTGGACACCGTAAGTTACGGTGGCCTCTGAATTAAATTTTTTCCCACCGTAACACAGGAGGCAATCACCGTAACGATTTCAGCTCCACCGTAACTTACGGTGGGCATCGTAAGTTACGGTGGCCCCTGTATCATACTTTTCCATTTTGCGGTTTTTGACACGAAAACTTCCGTATCTTTCAATCCGCTTGTCCGTTTGACCTACCGTTTCTTCGTACGTGATTGTAATTTGATTCTCCACATTATGGAGTCAAAATCCAACATTCGATTTAACAAAATTTCAGACTTTTAAGTCTTCGGCTTATTACCCTTTTTACCAAATTTTGACCCGTTCGATTTTTATCAAACAAACATGTTTATTTGATCCTTAAACTCATGAAATTCATAATTTCCATATCTCCTATCATATAAATTTCAAATCACGGGATTCTTACATAATAAAAACCCGTTTACGCTCAAGTTCTTATTTTGACCCGTTTAGAGCGAATTATGTACATTTAAGCATCAAACTCTCTCTTCTCTTTCTACACTTCGTATTCTCACTTTTAAATAGCCTCTTATATTCCACCACAACTATTTTTGTGGTGGATTTTAGATAATGAACCACATTCCTAATTTTTACCCTTAGGATAGTCATTTTACGTGATTAACCCGTTCATAGGCATTTGACCCCCAAAGTTGATGCCTGCAACTCTTACATGTGTCTAAGAGTTACATGATGATAATACTAGTATCTAAACGACCTCTAAGGGTCGTTTGCCCGATTTACCTATCAAGGGCATTTCCGTCAATTTATTTCTTCCTTTTTACGACATTGGTCCCTTTACTAAGGTATTTGACCAACATTGCATTTTAAACCATAAATCTATATATATGCGTACCTGGCTCGAATCAACATATTGCGTACCTGGCTCGAATCAACATATAGACCCGTTTTATACCTCGCGTTAATTAACCAACATTCTATGGCGTCGCAATTATCCAAATTGCTAATTACTCCTGATAACATACGACTTGACAATCACATTAGTCGATATTGTCAAATGGTGTTTCATCACCATTTGACCCGTTTGGACTATAAGACCAAACATTTACATAAATTAGAATAAAAGCATGGTTTTAGATTTCCAAATTCACCCATTTGCCCCGTTTACCATAAACCATGGTTTTTATCATTTATACTTGTTCCGACTTGTATCGGTCGTGTCGGAACCCTTATTTTGGGTATTACATCTTTTGCATTTATAGTTTATAAAATAAACACGTGTCCTACATAAGGGTGTAAGTTTTACTTACCTTGCATTCCGAATACGCTTTTCTTCTCGTGCTTGGTTCGTTTGACTGCTTCTTTCCCAAGCCTCCACCTAGCTCGTTAGGAGTCAAACTATTGTTAATCATTTACAAGGCGGTTAAATTAGTCATAAGAAAATCACGACTATTCCACCTCACTTATTTTCTATGCCAAAGCTACTATTCGACTTCATGATTAGTTAACTTAGCTTATCAAAAGTTAACTACTTTTTGATCACATGGTTTACACAATTAAGTTAAATCAACATTACGATTAGAACCCGCTTTAACCCATCTTTCACGTAATTAGTCAAACAAGGCAATTACGCGTTTCATTCGTCATTTCAACATATGAACATTCACTTAGGCATTTTAACAAACACCTTGTGGGCATATTCTATAAAATCAACGATCAATTTTCATAACTAGTTATTTACCCAAGTTTTAGCATCATTCACAAGTTCTTATGTCTAGCATGCATAACAACACCTAGACTTACTTCATGGAAATCGAATAACACCAAATTGATGATCATAAATCTAGTGTTCATCATCTTCCCACAAAACCCATTTAGCACTTACATAGATGATTATGAATTTCATAGTTTAAGCACTAATTCAGCAACAAATGACTAGGGTTTACTCCTAGACATAATTTCATTACAAATTTCATCCAAACAACAATCATGCAAGCTCTAATCTCGAATCTCATGTGTTCATCTAGAATTCAAGATGGAATCAAACCATGAAATTTTACATACCTTATGACCCCTTTACTGCGGTGATCACTAATCTATGCTTGGATTTCGATTTGGGCTTGATTTCCCCTTTCAATTTGGTGAATTCTTGGAATTTAGGGTTTGAGCTCTAGAAGCTTTGTGGAGATCGCAGGAACACACGTACGTGTGTGTTTTTGTTGAGTTAATTTTTGATTTAATCAAAAATTTATTACATTTGCCCATGTTTAGTCCCTCTAGTTCCATAGTTTATAAAAGGGTTATCTATTTCATGTTTCTTTTATTGTTTTTACAACACTTAACTAACTAGGTTGATATCCCTAGTTACTTAGTGGGTTCGGGGAAGTCATAACCCGTTTTATTTTGAAATCCCGTTAACTCGGGCCTCTTATTATTTTTATTTCCACAAAAGCTTTTATTCACTTTTTATTTAATATTAGGTTTATCTACTAAATTCCTAATATTCACCGGGTTTACTTTTACTACTAACGGTATTTTACCCATTCATTATTATTAACATGGTTTAATTACCAATCCCGATTTCGGGGTGTTACAAGTCTACCCCCCTTAAAGAGGTTTCGTCCCCGAAACCTTTCTTACATAATTTATTGAGTTTAAACTCAATGCACTTGCTCTCGATATATAATCAGTTGAGCATTGCTCATATTTTAATCAAGTGTTAGTACTTACCAGAAAGGTATGGTAACATCTTTTTGGTTATTAATCATCTACGTATCTTATACGGCATAATGCAACTTGAAATAACGTAATCTCGTTATTTCCACTAGTTTGGTTAACCTAGCGATATCCATCGCTTTCATATTCTATCGAATTCTTTATGAATCCGTTTACTTTGACTCGTTTAAAGGTCTTTAGTGAAATCCCTCACTTTTAACAACAATTTATTTTGTTTTTCAAATTTATTTAAATGACCTTAACCAGTCTCACTAACTAGACTTATTAGTCCCGTTATTTTTTTACCGCTCGCTTGGTTATAATGTGATTCTACTTCACATTGCATTTCTTAACCGTGATCATGTTATCTCATGTTTAATTTATATCAACCTTTCATTTTCGAAAATACCACTTTTCAAATATATCGTCTTGCGCCTATCAGTGTCAAGACTTGTATCTTTCATGTTTACTATTTAAATTCCTATCAGAATTTATATTTGTAAAATTGTTATATCTTACTAAAACCAAAGTTTTAGTTTTTGGATCTTCTCTTTAACTTTTGTCAATTATCCATACCAGGATATTGACAGTACATAATTTTTTTTTACAGTCTTAGTTTTATGCGGGGATTCTCAATGGATTCCCTCGCTTTATCTAATTAACCCGTAGGTTTTATCACTTAGCCTTATGGGCTATTTTGATTAGACTTTCACCTCTTTAGGGCGAAGTCCTTATAATTTCTTTCTAATCATGACCTGTGGGTCGTTTTAGTCTCGTAGACCTTTCATTTGTTTATAACCCTAAAGGTTATGTTGATCCCGTAGATCACTCCTTACTCATGTCATTCTTAAAATACATGTTTGGTGTCAAGGCACCCTGTTTTTGTTCGAAGAATCATTTGGTTTCAAGCTTAGGTTCCGTTAACATTGATTGTAGTTTCGTGGCTACAATTGTTTTCCTTCGGACAATTTTCCTACATATGACTTCTCACGTCATTTATACGTCAGTTCCTCTTATGCTTACTGTTATTTGATTTGCATATATTTTTATTTGGTTATGTCCCATTACCGGGCTCATTACTCTTTTGCATTTAACGCTACCTTTATCCCGCTTGCGTTTACTCATGCCGTTCGGCATGATATTATATTCAACCCGTTCAACTTTAAAATAGTTGAACATAATTTATTCAAAATTTCTATTTACTTTATCTTGTCGTCTTTTAGTTATGACTCAAAACCCGACTCTTTTAACTTTCCATCCGAGTTCCCGTTTCTCGGTCTACGCATGTGTTAAATTCTTACCCATCAACCGGGTGTTGTACCGAAGTCGTTATTATTGCAACCCTCCCGGTATGCATTAAGACCTCGCTTCATTTTTATATTCCGAATTTTGTCCTCGAGTTTGACGTTTTACAAAAACGGCCCGTTAAGAGGCATATTTGCATTTTCCGGGTTCGAGTGCAAGTACACTCCCTCCCAAAGCATATCCTAATCATTTTACATGTTTGCATTCTCCGGGTTCGAGTGTAAGTACACCCCCTCCCAGTGCGTACCTTAATCACTTTACATGTGTCTTTGTCCCTTCTCTCGGGCTCATCATCCTAATATAATACACTTCCGTCACTCGGCTGTGCGTTTACATTATGATCAGATATTCTGCTTATCTGATTCATTTGGGTACTTTTTAATTTGTCCATCTCACCCCGTCCTTACTACATCAGATGTAAATGTGTCCGCTATAAGAAACTCATGGTATCATATGTCATTACTTACTTGGCCAGAGTAAGCGATTAACACATGACATACATGACATTTTTATAGTTTTCACATCACGCCCTATGTAAGTAACGCCTCTATTTAGTTTTCTTGGAAATAATATCCTGGATATGTATTTCTATTCAGGTTTTCCAAGTTTCTAATTTACATATGCAACAATCATTTTCTACGTATTTGTTGCATATTTCTATTCATGCAAAATTTAAACATGCACCTGGTAAATGCTTGCCCTAACGGGCTTTCTTGCCATTACTATTTGCGATCGTTGTGCGATTTAGGTCCTTGATGAGTATGCTCTTCTTATCCTATCTCGGACCGTTCCATCATCATATCTACAATTCGTTCCACTCTCGTCATCTTCAGATGCGAATGTCCTTCAATTAAAACATTCACAAGAGTTAGTAATGTCAACTTCAATAATCGCCCGTATTATAATACAAGGCTTTTTTCTACCATATGCGTCAACGCGTGTATTTTCATCAACCATACAAATCCTTTTTAATTGGGGTAACGTGTATCACACGATAGCCCTATGTGTTGTTTACAACACTTTAGCATACTAAACTATTAACATACATGTACTTACCGGATTTGCGATCAAGCCTCGAACCGAACACCAATCTTTATTAAGAGCATAAGGTTTAAGTCCAAGCATAGTTTTCCCACCATACTTAAATCTCTTAAACCAAGGCTCTGATACCAACTTGTAACACCCTTGTTATTATATTACGTTTTTCGTATAATTAAATCCATAATCATTGTAAATACAGTCACAGTTACACTGAAAATACGGGTTTGTTAAAACTTTTCTTAACTTGGAAAAGCAAACAACATAGTGTGGGTTAATTCGCCGTTCTAGAATAATGGCGAAACAACATTGCGGAAGCTTTGTTTAACGTGTGTTCGGTTCTTGCTCGATGCTTGATCTTCATCCGGGACCCTAGACATTCACCTGTGATCAAAACCAACTTAAAAGTCAGTTTTGATAATTAAATAACTAATACAACAAGGGAATTAGGAAAAATCCCAACATTGATATCTTGATCCAAAAACAAATACTTGAATCTGGCCTCCACCGTAACTTACGGTGGACACCGTAAGTTACGGTGGCCTCTGAATTAAAAATTTTCCCACCGTAACACAGGAGGCAATCACCGTAACGATTTCAGCTCCACCGTAACTTACGATGGGCACCGTAAGTTACGGTGGTGGGCACCGTAAGTTACGGTGGCCCCTGTATCATACTTTTCCATTTTGCGGTTTTTGACACGAAAACTTCCGTATCTTTCAATCCGCTTGTCCGTTTGACCTACCGTTTCTTCCTACGTGATTGTAATTTGATTCTCCACATTATGGAGTCAAAATCCAACATTCGATTTAACAAAATTTCAGACTTTTAAGTCTTCGGCTTATTACCCTTTTTACCAAATTTTGACCCGTTCGATTTTTATCAAACAAACGTGTTTATTTGATCCTTAAACTCATGAAATTCATAATTTCCATATCTCCTATCATATAAATTTCAAATCACGGGATTCTTACATAATAAAAACCCGTTTACGCTCAAGTTCTTATTTTGACCCGTTTAGAGCGAATTATGTACATTTAAGCATCAAACTCTCTCTTCTCTTTCTACACTTCGTATTCTCACTTTTAAATAGCCTCTTATATTCCACCACAACTATTTTTGTGGTGGATTTAACATAATGAACCACATTCCTAATTTTTACCCTTAGGATAGTCATTTTACGTGATTAACCCGTTCATAGGCATTTGACCCCCAAAGTTGATGCCTGCAACTCTTACATGTGTCTAAGAGTTACATGATGATAATACTAGTATCTAAACGACCTCTAAGGGTCGTTTGCCCGATTTACCTATCAAGGGCATTTTCGTCAACTTATTTCTTCCTTTTTACGACATTGGTCCCTTTGCTAAGGTATTTGACCAACATTGCATTTTAAACCATAAATCTATATATATGCGTACCTGGCTCGAATCAACATATAGACCCGTTTTATACCTCGCGTTAATTAACCAACATTCTATGGCGTCGCAATTATCCAAATTGCTAATCACTCCTGATAACATACGACTTGACAATCACATTAGTCGATATTGTCAAATGGTGTTTCATCACCATTTGACCCGTTTGGACTATAAGACCAAACATTTACATAAATTAGAATAAAAGCATGGTTTTAGATTTCCAAATTCACCCATTTGCCCCGTTTACCATAAACCATGGTTTTTATCATTTATACTTGTTCCGACTTGTATCGGAACCCTTATTTTGGGTATTACATCTTTCGCATTTATAGTTTATAAAATAAACACGTGTCCTACATAAGGGTGTAAGTTTTACTTACCTTGCATTCCGAATACGCTTTTCTTCTCGTGCTTGGTTCGTTTGACTGCTTTTTTCCCAAGCCTCCACCTAGCTCGTTAGGCGTCAAACTATTGTTAATCATTTACAAGGCGGTTAAATTAGTCATAAGAAAATCACGACTATTCCACCTCACTTATTTTCTATGCCAAAGCTACTATTCGACTTCATGATTAGTTAACTTAGCTTATCAAAAGTTAACTACTTTTTGATCACATGGTTTACACAATTAAGTCAAATCAACATTATGATTAGAACCCGCTTTAACCCATATTTCACGTAATTAGTCAAACAAGGCAATTACGCGTTTCATTCGTAATTTCAACATATGAACATTCACTTAGGCATTTTAACAAACACCTTGTGGGCATATTCTATAAAATCAACAATCAATTTTCATAACTAGTTATTTACCCAAGTTTTAGCATCATTCACAAGTTCTTATGTCTAGCATGCATAACAACACCTAGACTTACTTCATGGAAATCGAATAACACCAAATTGATGATCATAAATCTAGTGTTCATCATCTTCCCACAAAACCCATTTAGCACTTACATAGATGATTATGAATTTCATAGTTTAAGCACTAATTCAACAACAAATGACTAGGGTTTACTCCTAGACATAATTTCATTACAAGTTTCATCCAAACAACAATCATGCAAGCTCTAATCTCGAATCTCATGTGTTCATCTAGAATTCAAGATGGAATCAAACCATGAAATTTTACATACCTTATGACCCCTTTACTGCGGTGATCACTAATCTATGCTTGGATTTCGATTTGGGCTTGATTTCCCCTTTCAATTTGGTGAATTCTTGGAATTTAGGGTTTGAGCTCTAGAAGCTTTGTGGAGATCGCAGGAACACACGTACGTGTGTGTTTTTGTTGAGTTAATTTTTGATTTAATCAAAACTTTATTACATTTGCCCATGTTTAGTCCCTCTAGTTCCATAGTTTATAAAAGGGTTATCTATTTCATGTTTCTTTTATTGTTTTTACAACACTTAACTAACTAGGTTGATATCCCTAGTTACTTAGTGGGTTCGGGGAAGTCATAACCCGTTTTATTTTGAAATCCTGTTAACTCGGGCCTCTTATTATTTTTATTTCCTCAAAAGCTTTTATTCACTTTTTATTTAATATTAGGTTTATCTATTAAATTCCTAATATTCACCGGGTTTACTTTTACTACTAACGGTATTTTACCCATTCATTATTATTAACATGGTTTAATTACCAATCCCGATTTCGGGGTGTTACAGAACGCAATATGGATTTTTTGATAAATCCATATCCGTGATGTGACGGAGGAGACGGTAATAGTAAAAATAATAAAATATAATAAAATAAAATAAAATAAAATAAAATATGTGTGTACGGATGCATATTACTATTACTGTGATTCTATTTCTGTTGGTATGGTAATTTTTATTTCAGTACTAGAATGTAATAGATGCATAATAGTATATGAAAATAGAGTAAAAGTTGCAATGATCGACGTTTTTGGCTAGATTGTGTATCATGTGATTAACTATATTAAATATTATCTTGTGATATTATGTCACGACCCCCGACCCCACCCTGGACGGAATAGTGAGCCGCGAGCAGCCAAGTGGTACCGGTGGTTATTTTGAAAAGTAGTGCAGCGGAAATTTCATCAGAACCGTGAGTTAGAAAAATATCATAGTTTAGAAAACACCGGATTTTATTTATTAAATAGATGGGATAAACCCATATTTTACAAAGGTAGCTTTAATAAGGAATAACTCAATTACATAAAACAATATTTCTTAATTTGATTTAATTAATAAAATAAGCCACTTCTTGAAGCCTTTCAGTGCTGTATCCAACTCTTACTCCAATCTACTGTAATTACCTGAAACGCGTTTTAAAAAGGTTTTGTCAGCAGGAAATTCTGGTGAGTTCATTCAGGTTTTATAAAATGACCATTAGTTATAAATTACAGCATAAGAGCGATTATAATGGCTTCTATCTTATTTTTATCTGGCGCCTTGTCACCCGTGTGACGATGGTCATACCACTATTGGGTCCTTCCCCTGTAGGATCGAATTCGGATCCGAACGAGTCGGTTAGAAAAGTTTTTCACCAAAACAAAAGGCGGAAACAAGTGTTTCGGTGTAATTCAGCAAGTTTTCACCTTTAACTGTTGTTTTTATTGATATGCAATCGATTACAGACCTGACAACACTTCGGCAGCACTTCGTGGCTCACCAGAAGACAATCACCTAGAACTCTCTACTTAGATCCGCTTGAAATGACTACCTATATATAGGTGAGAAGGGTTCGCTTATACGGTCATGTCCGTATAAGCGGACCTACAACAATGACGAATAAGCGGACCTATTCTCTTGACATAAAAGCGGACCTAACTCAAAGACACATAAGCGAATCTACACTATGAACGAAATCAGAATTGAATGTATGTTGAACGAAATCAACAAATTCCTTTCATAAATGCTTTTATCTCTTGTAAGATGATGCCATGATGACTTCATCATTATGATGTCATCATCCAAGATGATGACATCACCCTCTTTCAGATCCGCAACGAGACTGAGACTCGACATAAGACGAAGATGACAGATGTATGCACCAACAGACTCCCCCTCAGATGTTGACGAGTCTTAAGTGTCGAGTCTGCACAATCTTCAGTCTTTATCAGTCTTCGATCTTCCTCTGAAGTATTTGTCATTGCAAGAATCCTCATTCTCTATCTTTATCTTCAACAAACTCCTCTCTCTCAAATGTTGAATATCATGATGTCTTCAGACTCCCCCTCTCAATCTGCCGGGATCGTAATCTGGAATTCACAAGATCATAACCTGGTTTTCATCCTGCTCTGGATTGAAACCTGGCCAACCTGCAAAAAACTCTACCCAAAAATAAATTTTCTGATAACAATTTGTGGATAAGATTTTCAAATCTAATTTACCACTTGCAGGAATAACATTTTTATTTCAAAACTTTTCTCATTTCATTTCAACATTCCTCAAACACTTTCACCCAAACCATTTGTTCATCATGTTTAGCACTCGAAATTTTGAAAATCAGCTTTCCAAAATCAGTTGTCG
Organism: Helianthus tuberosus; assembly: GCA_030545235.1. Taxonomy (NCBI): domain Eukaryota; kingdom Viridiplantae; phylum Streptophyta; class Magnoliopsida; order Asterales; family Asteraceae; genus Helianthus; species Helianthus tuberosus. The sequence goes on along the minus strand of CM060443.1, from coordinate 147,193,211 downwards.
AAAATCTTTTTGGATTTTTCAAAATTTATGCTAAAACACACTAAAAATATTTTTGGATTTTCTAAAAGAAAATAAATGCAGAAATGAAATATTTACAAACAATATTTTTGTGAGTTCGTGCAAGAGGATCATATCAGTTTATGAGACAAATCACCAACACCGTTAAGCTTCATTTCATTTTAAGTTTTAAACAATTCACTTAGATTGTCAGTATACTGATCCACTTAAATTCTCACACAAAGTTCAACTGTTTCGAGATACGAAATTAATGTCTTAAGCACTTAAACTCAATCGCGTGTCCCACCTCAGAATATACTCCCGTATCCAGATCCCAATATTCAGTCTTACAGGTGAGTATACTACAATGATATCTGTATATAAATTAGGTAATGCGAGGGCTGAGGGATCTCAGGTCGATACTTCCGTATACGCAGAGAGATATCAGCTTCGACTTTTCGGTATGTCCCCTTTAGAGGATCTTTTAGCTACAACAGCAGCGACTATCAATTTTATTGTTTCATCTGCATGCTGAGGGTTTATGCTATGTTTCAAGCATTTGCGGAAAGTATTATCCAAGGACTAGGTCAGAACCATCGTTCAGTAGAAGTCCCGAAATAATACCCCAGACATCATTGAGTATAAAGACCTAGTATATCAGATTATGAGACCTTTCAAACGAGATTTCGGGGGTTACCCATATATCCGAGAGATGTTACCCACGATATAAGCAAGTTTGAAATTTAGGTTTATATCTCGTCACAATCTACTAAATGTGCAAAAACCTACTGGCACATCATCAGTGAGACCGTTTATCACTTTCCATCTTACCAAATCTTTAGCATGTTGTGACAGTCCACTGATTTACTATCATTTCCTCTTTTATGCAACAAAAACTCATTTTTCATTTTATCATGTTTTTTGCTTTTTCAAATTTTCAAATGTTTTTGGATTTTCTATAAAATCTTACTCCCCCTAAAATGCAAACACATTTTAGGAAATTTGAAAACAAACTGTACAAGAACATGACAACTGATATCGAATTGCCTCAATTCTCCATTCACTTGGCATAAACAATCAGAACTCCCCCTCACAACAAACTATTTTCCCATTATGATCTCAAAACACTTAAGTTTGTTTTAATCAAATGGTTGTTCCGGAAAATAATTTTTGTTGATTTTACCACTTGTAAAATTGGGAATCAAATCATCACATTGTTTTTTAACCATTTGTAGAAAATCAGATACAACTTAATGTCCCTGATTTACCACGTATAAGATCAATCTGATCCAAATTCTGAACCACTTGTAAAAATCACAAACATACAACTTAAACCTGCTTTTCAACCAATTTACCATCTGTTGGTTGAATTCTCAAGGTGCCGATTCCTACTCCACGCTTACAAACCTGGGAGTTCCGGCAAGTCCTGCTTTTCAAAAACACATTATACAAACATGATAAAAATGATGCCGATTCATGATCCACGATTACCAACTTGGGATCTCCGGCAAGTCAGGTTTTTATTCTTTGAAAAAATATATCCACCCAAGCCTGACCTTCCTTGGGTGTAACAACTTCTTTTTCATCTTTTCTATCAACGAACCTGTGAACTCCTCTTTTGGCAGCATAAAATTCTTTAACACCTTTGGCTTTACCATTGACCATTTTGCCAAAAATGTGTTTCACAGTTCCATTGAAAGCCTTATCAACATCAAATTTTTTCTTGTCAGAATAAAATTGATTTGAAATTTCAACTTTCCCAACTTTCTTCATAAAATTTTCAGTACGCAAAGGTGGAAAATTCTCATCGTTCATAGTTGGAACTGATTTATCAACCTTTTTCTCAATACGTGGCTCCTCTGATTTTGTGGAATCAGATTCATCACCAGAATTATTACCTGAACCTTTCACAACCCATTTTTGATTTATTACATTTTCTTTTCTTTTTACCACATTCTTTGAACATTCACCAATCTCAAAGGTCGAATTTTCAAAGCCAGTAAATGGTTTGGTTGTAAGTTCAGTTTTCTCCACAACTTTCTCTTTCAATTTACCAGATACTTCCTGTTTTGGTTTGAATGTTTTCGGACAATTTCTAGCAACATGACCAGCAATCTTGCACTGAAAACAGGTTCTGGTTTCAATCTTCTTCTGAATAACATTCTTCTTCAACTCTTCTTGCTTCTTGGCAAGGAATTCCTGATTTGTTTGCTTTCTGAATGCTTGCTCTTTCTCATCATCTAAAGAATTTCCTGAAATAAACACAGTTTTTGGTTTAGAAAATTTTTCATTTTTATAATTTTTCGGTTGATTAAATCCTAATCCTTTCTTTTTGAAATTACAATTATGGTTTGGTTTCTTTTGGAAACTATAACCACAATTGTAACCCATTTTCTTTTTAAATCTTTGTTGATCTCTTGAAGTGTATTGCTTAGGTTTTCCAGAAAGATTTAAATCTTTTATTTCAGAAATATTAATTTCTGTGATTTTGAAAACCTTTTGAATCATTTCAAATCCGACACTTCTTATTGGAAAACTCTCATCATAATATAATTTGTCAGAACCTTTCAAAGTATATGCTACTTTGACTGATTCATCATTCAAATTAGATTTCGATAACAAAAATTGTTTGTCATAAACCCGTTTGTCCTTTTTGATTGTAGACTTTGACGCATCGGACTCAGACTTTGACTCGGGTTTGGACTCCATATTTGACTCATCACTGTCATCTTTATCTAACACCTGATCGACCACACTTTTTATCAACTTTGACTCATGATCAGTATCAGACGACGTGTACGTGACATCAATATTTTCTGGCAAGTTATCCGACAGCCCAGACTCCCATTGTAAGTTTATTGCCTTATCGACTCTTTCGGAATTTGGATTTCGAGGTAAAAATCCATTTTCGACCGGAGGTGGATGTAACACCCCGAAAAATATAAAACTTTATATTAAAAATATAAAGTATAAATAAACAAGAATTTACTAACTAGAAATTTTTAACCTAGTTAGTTAAAAGACTAGAAGTAACTTATGATAGGGTTAAAAAGCTACTAAACAATATGTTGAATAAAGTTGAGGGGATTAAGTTGTAAAAAATTGAAACTTGAGATAATTAAAACTAAATAAAACAAACCAAACACCCCATAATGAGGATGTCTGGTCGACCAGAAGAACCAGGGGCGACACCCCCACCTTCCATGTCTCAAAAATCTACTTGAAATCTCAAATTGGCGGTGCAAATCTGGTCCAAACGAAAATCCGAGCATAGAATCGTGATCCTCATCACAAGAGGATTACAAGGTATGTAAAATTTAAGGAAAACTCTCAACTTGAAATTTTCATGAATTGGGAAAAATCTGAAATTAGGGTTGCATGTGTATGTTATGATGATTGAGGAACAACTATAGTGTCTAAGGACAAACCCTAGATCAATAGAAGTTGAAATCATAAGAAATTTTGGGTGAATCCATAAACACCATGGTAGGTGATTAGTGGGTCATGTGCATTTGGATGAACACTAGAAAGTAGATTGTTAATCTAGTGTAATTTGGCAATTTTGAAGTGATTTCAGCAATTAGAAGCTAACAATCATGTAAATTGGTTGATTTATATGAAAATAGGGTTAAATGATAAACTAAAGATGTGATGTTTAATCATGTAAAAATCTGCTTATGAAGTGTTTGTTGAAATGCCTCTATGAAGGCTTAAAAACTAAAATTTCGAGTTTAAACGCATAATCATGATGTTCGGTGTATTATGCGAATTATGATTTGAAGAGAGTTCTAAACATATGATGAATGAACTCTATAGGAACGGGCGCAGGAGCGTCAAGTGGACAAGCGGGTGGCGAACCACGTCTAAAAGGGCTACCTTGAAGGTATGTAACTTGACCCGTTACATTAAGTAAATTTGATGATTATAATATGCGTAGTTAAACTTTAGAATAAGAGTTGCGTTGAATTAAAGCAATGATGTCGATATATCTAATATTTGGTCAAAAGTTAGTTGGAACTCGTTGGTAGTCGTCATGAAGGAGGATTTCCTTAGACGAGCCAAACGGGTCGAATAATTGAATAAACCATGGTTATTGCTTCATAATATGATTAATTTGTCTATTGTTATCAATTATATATATATTGACATCTTAGAACAAGAGAGTTTAAGATTTTGGTTGTTAGAATAAGGATTTGAGAAAAGTGTATTGGCAAAACAAACAAAAATGTCAAAACTCAAATGTGCAGGATCCACCGTAAGTTACGGTGACACCGTAACTTACGGTAGAGATCAAGTATTTACGGCAGGCTTCCCCTGTTTTACGGTGATCAGGGAGTTCCAGAACCTACCGTAACTTACAGTGACACCGTAAGTTACGGTGGAACCAGAAAACAAAATAATACTTTGTTATTCAAATTTTGATGTTGGATCTCGTATGTAAGTATTATATAACATTGTCAGAACTAATATTTTAAAGATTTTGACTATAGGTAACAATGTGGGTCTTACGGATGACGGTCAAGCGAATGATGAAGAACCGAACACGATTTTTGAAGCTTCCGCAATGTTTTAATCATACTTAGATTTTGATCATGGGTTGTAAACAATTTCTTAAACAAATTTTGAATGTTCCAACTTAGTCATTAGTTTACTAAATTTTATGCTACTTATGAAACTTATGTTAAGGTAATATCTTTTGGTATAAAAATGCATAAAATTTGTGATTAATTCAAGTAAAAATTTAAGGGTGTTACAAGTTGGTAATCAGAGCTCAAGGTTGTCAATAAGTGTTCGGTTCAAGCTTGATCGATCGTCCGGTAAGAATTAACTTATTTGGTTAATAAATTATGTGTTATGCAAAGAATGAGAAATGAACAATTATGCATGAAAAGAGTGTGTAAGTTCACTCAAATACAAGAAATGCATGAAACAAGAATGATTAAATCAAGTTATGAACTTGATTGAATTGAAACAAGAATGATTAAATCAAGTTATGAACTTGATTGAATTGAAACAAGAATGGTTAAATCAAGTTATGAACTTGATTGAATTGAAACAAGAATGATTAAATCAAGTTATGAACTTGATTGAATTGAAACAAGAACGATTAAATCAAGTTATGAACTTGATTGAATCAAAACAAGTAAAGCATGTGTTATAAATGGAATGTTTAACAACCTATGTAAACATTTCAGAAATAGAGATGGCTGATGGAGGTAATGATAATGCGGTGCCAAGAGTCACCGAACAAATGAGGGAAGTGATTGCCGAAGAGGTTGGAAAGGCAATCGAAAACCGTTTGTCGAGCTTTATTGATAAAATTCAAAACACAGTTTTATCAATAGTAGAAGAGAGAATCAAGAAATTGGAAGATGATTCAAATTTAGCAAAGGAAAAGCATGGAGGACGAAAGCCTTGTTCATACAAGGAATTCATGGCTTGTAAACCACCAATATATAATGGGGAGGTTGACCCAATAGTGTGTCAACGATGGCTAAGTGATATCGAAGGGGTATTCGAGAGGACCCATTGTGACGAAGATGATTACGTAGCCTATGGTACGGGTCAACTAAGGAGTCAAGCGAAAGATTGGTGGGATAACAAAAAGAGAGAGATCGGTATTGAAGCTGCTAAGGTCATGACTTGGGAAGAATTCAAGACGCCATTCCTTAAGCATCATAGCCCCAAGGCGGTTATGAATAAAATCAAGGAGGAGTTCATGCAACTTAGGCACAAGAGTGAGACCATAGACAAGATTACGGCAACGTTTATGGATAAGATGAAGTTTTGCGATGATCTAGTGACGAATGAAGAACAAAAGATATACTACTACCATAACATGTTGAGTGCTGAGTATAGGGAATTTATCACCCCTTCCAAATATGAGACCCTTACTGAGATCATAAATGCTGCTCGGGAAAGGGAGATCGAACTGAAAAAGAGCATTGAAAGGGGTGAACGGAAAGCACAAGATGTAAACCCAAGCCCTGCTAAGAAGGCACGAACAAACGAAACTGCAAAGAAATCTGATACAAAAGGCGGGTCGTCAAGTTGCAGAATCTGCGGAAAGGGTCATAAAGGCGAATGCCGTTACAAGGATAAGCCTTGTCCCATATGCAAAAAAACGGGACATTTGGCTATATCGTGCCCGGAGAAAGTGACGGTTTGTTACAATTGTTATCGAACGGGTCACAAGAAGTCGGAATGCCCGGAACTGGTTGGAAAGAAGGATGGGCAGGACCCGAAAGGTGAAGCCCCAAAAGCAAAGGCAAGATCTTTTCAACTAACCGCCGCAGAAGCAAAGGTTGAACCGGATGTGGTTTCAGGTATATTTGCTGTAAATTCGATTCCTGCACGCGTGTTATTTGATACGGGTGCGAATAAATCCTTTGTTTCATATGGATTTATTCGACATCCTTCATTTGTTCTAACAAAATTACCTGTGCCCTTAGAAGTAGAGATAGGTAATAACAAGAGCTTTATGGTTTGTGATGTATGTGAAAACTGTAAACTGAGCATTGATGATGAAGAATATTTGATAAACCTAATCCCGATGTTAATGGGAGAATTTCAAGTAGTCGTTGGGATGGATTGGTTATCTCAACACCATGCAAAGATCGTGTGTTTTCGTAAAGAGATAAAATTAATATCTCCGAGCGGGAAACACGTCACCATTTATGGCGAAAAAGGAGGCAACCCCATAGTATACTCAATGTTGAAAGCTCACAAGCTTATGAAGCGAGGATGCAAGGCATTCATGATATACGCTAATGAGCCCGAAAAAGAATCACGAAAGATTGGAGATGTACCGGTAGTACGAGATTATGAAGATGTGTTTCCGGAAGATTTACCGGGGATACCGCCTGAACGGGAAATAGAGTTCGGGATCGAATTGATTCCGGGCGTGAAACCCGTAGCAAAATCCCCGTACCGACTTGCACCATCGGAATTACAAGAGTTGATGTCCCAAATCCAAGACCTACTTGACAAGGGATTCATAAGGCCGAGTGTGTCTCCTTGGGGCGCACCGGTGTTGTTCGTGAGAAAGAAAGACGGGAGCATGCGCATGTGCATCGATTACCGGGAGTTAAACAAACTCACGGTAAAGAACCGATACCCGCTCCCGAGAATAGATGATTTATTCGACCAACTACAAGGTGCGAACTGGTTTTCAAAAATTGACCTTAGATCGGGATATCACCAACTAAAGGTCAAATAAGAAGATGTGCCGAAGACGGCTTTCCGCACGAGATACGGACATTACGAATTCCTCGTGATGTCATTTGGGCTAACAAACGCACCCGCGGCTTTCATGGACCTCATGAACCGGGTTTGCAAGCCAATGTTGGATAAGTCGGTCATTGTGTTTATCGATGATATCTTAGTGTATTCGAAAAGTGAAGCTGAACACGCACACCACTTACAAGAAGTGTTAGAGACACTTAGACGAGAGAAGCTATATGCAAAATTCTCTAAATGTGCCTTTTGGTTACGAGAGGTACAATTTCTTGGCCATGTCATAAGTGCCGACGGAGTTTTGGTGGATCCGTCGAAGATAGAGGCTGTGTCAAAATGGAATCCCCCAAAGAACCCTTCTGAAATTAGAAGCTTTTTGGGACTTGCGGGATACTATAGGAGATTCATTCAAGATTTCTCCAAGATTGCGTCTCCGCTAACAAAATTAACCCGGAAGAAAGAAAAGTTCATTTGGGGTGTAGATCAAGAAAGGGCATTTCAAACACTAAAAGAGAAGTTAACTCAAGCTCCGGTACTGACATTGCCGGACGGAGTCGAAGACATGGTGGTTTATTCTGATGCTTCACTATCGGGGCTTGGTTGTATGTTGATGCAACGGGGCAAGGTAATAGCCTATGCCTCGAGACAATTGAAGATACATGAGAAGAAATATCCCACGCACGATCTCGAGTTGGCTGCGGTGGTATTTGCATTAAAAATATGGAGGCACTACTTGTATGGGGTAAAGTGCACCATATTCACCGACCACAAGAGCTTGAAATACTTCTTCGATCAGAAGGAGTTAAATATGCGACAAAGGCGATGGCTAGAAACGGTGAAAGATTTCGACTGTGAAATACATTACCACCCCGGAAAGGCAAATGTGGTAGCGGATGCTCTGAGTAGAAAAGCGGACTACGTCCCAATACGAGTAAGGTCGATGCAACTCGTGGTGACCTCGGGTATACTTGAATGTATTCGAGAGGCGCAGTTAGAAGCAGTAAAAGAAGAGAATTGGAAGAAAGAAAGAATCATCGGTCAATTGAAAGATTTGGCGGATGGGAATCACGGGTTGAAGACTCGATCCGGAAGGATATGGGTCCCACATACCTGTGGAGTGAAGGCGCTTCTACTTAATGAAGCTCATAAATCCCGTTATTCAATTCATCCGGGTGCGACCAAGATCTACAATGATTTGAAACAAAATTATTGGTGGCCCGGAATGAAGAGGGATGTGGCGAAGTATGTGGAAAAATGCTTGACATGTTTACAAGTCAAGGCGGAGCACCAGAAACCATATGGCAAACTCCAACCATTAGAAATTCCGGTTTGGAAATGGGAACATATTACAATGGACCTATTAACCAAGTTGCCTAAGACGAGTCGTGGTTTCGATGCCATTTGGGTAGTGGTGGATAGATTGACGAAAAGTGCTCACTTCATTCCGATTCATGAGACTTATACGTCAGAAAAGATGTCAGAAGTTTACACTAATGAAATAATAGCACGTCATGGGGTGCCAGTATCCATCGTGTCCGATAGGGATACCCGGTTTACTTCAAATTTCTGGCGAGATTTCCAAGAGCAAATGGGAACCAAATTGTTCATTAGCACTGCGTACCATCCTCAAACGGATGGACAGAGTGAAAGAACGATACAAACATTGGGGGATATGCTACGGGCATGTATAATCGACTTTGGAGGAAGTTGGGATGTTCACCTACCGTTAGTCGAGTTTTCGTATAATAACAGCTACCAATCTAGTATTAAAATGGCACCGTACGAAATGCTTTATGGTAGGAAGTGTCGAACCCCGGTATGTTGGGGTGAAGTGGGTCCACGTGAACTCGCTCATCAAGATATAGTACGAGCCACGAATGAAAAGATCGATATAGTTCGGGCACACTTGAAAGCAGCTCAAGACAGGCAAAAGGCGTATGCTGATAAAAGGAATAGGCCAATCGAATTTCAGGTTGGGGACATGGTCATGCTAAAAGTTTCCCCATGGAAGGGCGTTATTAGATTCAGAAAAAGGGGGAAGCTAAGCCCGAGGTTTATTGGGCCATTTACAATTATCGGAAGAGTTGGCAAGGTAGCTTACCGCCTTGAGCTACCGGAGGAACTAAGTGGGATCCATGGCACGTTCCACGTGTCACAATTAAGAAAGTGCCTAGCAGACGAAACGACCTATATCCATTACGATGAGATCGAAGTGGATAATAGTCTGAATTATGCGGTAAGACCGGTGGAGATTTTAGACCGGAAGGTCAAACTTTTACGAAATAAACAAATTGACCAAGTCAAAGTCAAATGGGAGCATAGGAAAGGTTCGGACACTACGTGGGAGTCCGAAGAGGAGATGCGACGTCTTCACCCTACATTATTTGCTACGTACTTCGGTTTCGGGGACGAAACCCTTTTAAGGGGGGTGGACTTGTAACACCCCGAAAAATATAAAACTTTATATTAAAAATATAAAGTATAAATAAACAAGAATTTACTAACTAGAAATTTATAACCTAGTTAGTTAAAAGACTAGAAGTAACTTATGATAGGGTTAAAAAGCTACTAAACAATATGTTGAATAAAGTTGAGGGGATTAAGTTGTAAAAAATTGAAACTTGAGATAATTAAAACTAAATAAAATAAACCAAACACCCCATAATGAGGATGTCTGGTCGACCAGAAGAACCAGGGGTGACACCCCCACCTTCCATGTCTCAAAAATCTACTTGAAATCTCAAATTGGAGGTGCAAATCTGGTCCAAACGAAAATCCGAGCATAGAATCGTGATCCTCATCACAAGAGGATTACAAGGTATGTAAAATTTAAGGAAAACTCTCAACTTGAAATTTTCATGAATTGGGAAAAATCTGAAATTAGGGTTGCATGTGTATGTTATGATGATTGAGGAACAACTATAGTGTCTAAGGACAAACCCTAGATCAATAGAAGTTGAAATCATAAGAAATTTTGGGTGAATCCATAAACACCATGGTAGGTGATTAGTGGGTCATGTGCATTTGGATGAACACTAGAAAGTAGATTGTTAATCTAGTGTAATTTGGCAATTTTGAAGTGATTTCAGCAATTAGAAGCTAACAATCATGTAAATTGGTTGATTTATATGAAAATAGGGTTAAATGATAAACTAAAGATGTGATGTTTAATCATGTAAAAATCTGCTTATGAGGTGTTTGTTGAAATGCCTCTATGAAGGCTTAAAAACTGAAATTTCGAGTTTAAACGCATAATCATGATGTTCGGTGTATTATTGTAAGTCCCGTGAAACCGGATCTTTCAATGATATCAAACAATCACCAAGTTTGTGCGGAATCCAAACTTGGTGAGATTCAAGAAAAACACAAAAATATGAAATACGAACCGAATACGAAGAACACACCGAATCACTTTCAACACTTGCACACGATTCTATTACTATCAAAGCAAAATCGTCTAGTACAAGTGCTCACAACCAAATCGCCTCCCACTCTCTGTTTCTCTAGAATTTCTGTCACAATGAAGTTCCAACCCTAAAACAAGTTAGAAACTTGTTTATATACTCAACCAAGCCCACTTCCCTACATGGGCTTCCCTTGGACCTGCTTGGCCCACATGGCCTAAAGCTTGGCCCAAGTGACCTATAAAGGTCCACAACCTAATATAAACTAACCCGGTAAAACCCAGTTCGTAACCATAGCCCGTTGTGTTAATTTGATGCGTCAGTCTCACACTTTAGGGCCTAACAATCTCCCCCTAGACTGATGCCATCAAATTGTCTTCATAGCATGAATTCAGCAACGTCTTCAACGAAGTCTATGGTTGTCTCTATGCTGCAGATGTTGTGGAAGTTCTTGACTTCTGAACTCTCAGCACTGGGTCTCTTTCTTCAACTCTTGTGGTTAGCTTCATATAAGGATCTCGATCAGCATTTGCTTGAAAATCTTGTGGAAAAGAATGTGAGAGGAGGATTCTCAGCAGCTCTTTTCTTCTTCAATCTTTGTCTTTTAAGCAGGTTCACAGGTACTTCTTCAAATGTACTTTCATTGTCAGACGGCGTTTCGTATCCGGTTCTTCTGACTCAGGTGCATCTTGTTGTTGTGCTGCTTCAGGCTTCTTCAGCAACTAACAGCATCTCAATATTCATCAATCCCTGTTCTTGATTGAAATCAAGTTCTGCACATGCTCACAAACTCATAAGCAAACATTTCTTATGCAACAGGGAGAGTACCATATGAACACTAGGTACATCCAAGTACTTATACTCAGATTTCACAATTTAAATTCTTTCAACTTTTGATGATCAGTCAAATCTTCAAGAACGGTTATAATTTTTTAATTTTAAGAAAAACAATTAAAAAAACTCTATTTTTGGATTTTTGATTTTATAGAAAAACAAGACACTATTTTTTTTAATTTTAAGAGTTAAAACAAATAAAAACTCAAAATATAAACAACTACCCAAATATACAATTACAATTGCAATGGGATCAAAATTCGTTCTCAGGCAGACTAAGGAACACTTTTCAGTACGAGCCTAATCAAACTGGTCTATGCGATTGCCAATATGTTTGTCCACTTAAACTTTAACGCTCAACTTTCAATTTTTCAACTTCGTGATATGCTTTAGGTAATATTATACTATTATACCCGTGTGTCCCATTCCAAGGCATACCCCCGCGATCAAGGTAAGCACAACGATTCATCGTAGCAGGTGAGTATACTGATGTCATCCTTTAAGATATCCTGACTGTGTCTAGGTCTGCATATAATCTGTTTTATCATGTTTTGATTTCTTAATAATGAACACCCAAATAAATACTAATCAAATCCTGGAAATATAAACAGCACACTCTATCATGCAAGTATCTTCCCTACCACATATTTCACAAGTCCAATCCAGATTTCTGAAATCTTAACTGGGAATAGGTTGAGAAGAGAACAGAATAGATCTTATGCAGATATGGTATAATATACAGATCAAATGAGTTTTTCTCAGTTTGATACAGGTTTCTTGGGTTTCTTTTGGGCACTTGAGGGCCTCTTTCGGGTGTATTAGATCTATAGCGCGACAACGTACAGCTAGGTCAGCATGTATCTGGATGCAGCAGAAGCTGTCGTTGCCTAGCACCTCCAGGTCAGCATATATCTGGATGCAGCAGAGGAGGTACACGACTTTTTCAGAGAAGATTTCAGAATCAGATCAAAATTGTGTGTATCGGGACAACATACAGACATTCAAATAGAAATGAGCTAATTCCAAGTGACTTTCTTTCCTGGGGTCATGTACAATTTTAGTTCTGAACAGAAGGACAGCCAAGATATCCCCGGATGATTCAACAATATAAAGACCCGAAACCTCAGATGTTGGCTATCTATCAACACAAGATTTAAGACCATAAAATCATACGCCGTTGGTATGTTACCCACATGGTACATAGTTCATTATGTTTATATCACTTAGTATCTTTTATCATTTTGAGCGTCAATCTTATCGACATATCGCAGTAGATCCTAGTCTTTTCAGCTATGGCACCTTACATGTGTTAGTCAAACCCTTTAACACGAACATTTATTTCACTTCCCATATCATGCAATTTTTCTTTTTGGCTTTTTCATTTTTCAAATGTTTTTGTATTTTTCTCATTTTCTCCCCCTAAAACAAAGCATATATACAGCAAACTCTTTTTGTATTTTTCCGAGTTTTCTCCTCCTAAACTCTATATCTATCTATATGTTCCTCTCCCCCCCTAAATTTGTGCATAAATCTTGTATTTTTGCGCAAATTTACCATTTACTGGAGAAAGGACAATTTATATACAAAGTAATGAACCAAGAAAGAAATATTTTTGTTTAACCATTCCGTCATTAGATTGAAGACTAATCAAATTCAAATCAAAGTACTGAATTTAAACGGTACCTTTTGCTGATCATTTCTTACTTCACTTATCTCCTCCAAAGGAAACATATCATCTAAAAAAAATTTGAACTTTTTGCAACAGTGAAATGTTACCCGTTTTTTATCTCTGGAACAACCGCTATCAACATTCCAGAGATTGTCAACAGCTCCTCCTTGGTTGTTCCTGAAAGGTAAGAAGATTAGTAAGACATGGGTACCCAGGCCATCGTGGTCCTGGGTTTACCTGAAGCATCAAAGTAAGACACTTCCTTCAAACACAAGTCCCCTTTCGTTTCAAGGATTGGAGACATTGCTGCTTTGGATTTGGGTTTCCAAATCTGTTTCGGTTTAACAAACGTGTTTGTTGCCTTCGGTTGAGCAACTTTAGCTGATTCAGGCTTGTTAGCTTTAGAAAAACGTTTTTGTTCTTGAACAGCCTTGCGTTTGTTTTTAGCAGCGTATAGAGTTTAGGAGGAGAAAACTCGGAAAAATACAAAAAGAGTTTGCTGTATATATGCTTTGTTTTAGGGGGAGAAAATGAGAAAAATACAAAAACATTTGAAAAATGAAAAAGCCAAAAAGAAAAATTGCATGATATGGGAAGTGAAATAAATGTTCGTGTTAAAGGGTTTGACTAACACATGTAAGGTGTCATAGCTGAAAAGACTAGGATCTACTGCGATATGTCGATAAGCTTGACGCTCAAAATGATAAAAGATACTAAGTGATATAAACATAATGAACTATGTACCATGTGGGTAACATACCAACGGCGTATGATTTTATGGTCTTAAATCTTGTGTTGATAGATAGCCAACATCTGAGGTTTCGGGTCTTTATATTGTTGAATCATCCGGGGATATCTTGGCTGTCCTTCTGTTCAGAACTAAAATTGTACATGACCCCAGGAAAGAAAGTCACTTGGAATTAGCTCATTTATTTGATATCTGTCTCTGATATCTGCCAGTTCCTTAGTCACAGCGCACAGTTTCTCCTGAACATAAAAGAGTTGACTGGATTTCACACTTACATCATCCTTGAGTTTGACGATGTCTTTTCGCTGAGCTTCAATTTTATCTTTATAAAGCTTTTCATTCTTTGATAAAGTAAAATTTTTATTTTTTATGTCGTTGTAGTCTTGAATCAACTCAGCGTTGTGTAACCGATATGCCTCATTTCTTTCTCTACACTCAGGAGTGCAAAAGACAGAAAATATCTCTTCACGATCACGAGTAACTTCTTGAGCAAAGGGTTTGTTAAACATAAATGCTGAATTTTGTGTGGGTGAGCAAACTGCAGCAGATGTGTTGCCTTGAGTAGACTGCTTGTCAGCATTGTCATATGATTTGATGAGTGAAATCAGCTCATCTGACTTCATTTTGTAGCAGTCGGTTGTCACTATTATCTGATGAGCATTGGTAAACCAACTACAGTTCGCCTGATCTGGAATCCCTTTTATAACATCCAGAAGCTTTCTGTTGCTCATGTGAGTAGACACCACCATCTCTGCCTTCTCCATTTTAGAGAGTAGTTCAGCAAACCGGCCTGTAAGAGCTTCTATAGATTCACCATATGAGTATCTGAATCCTTGGAGTTCCTGCTCAAGCACCTCTCTCTTAGAAGACATTTTAAGAAGTGATCCCCAAAAATGTGATCTATTAACTATTTCCTCAACACAACCCCAAAGCGAGAACCTGTGTACTTGCTAACTCCAACCCGTGAACCCGCTTTCTGAACTGCACCTCGAAACCTGTCAAACCGATATCACAAGCAAACCTTTTTTTTTTAATATAATTAATTTTTTTAATTAATTAAAGAAATAGAATATCAAATATTATTATTAAAACAATTATTATTATTATTTATTATATTATTATTAATAGTTAATGATTATGTAATGATGACAAAATGATTAGATTATTATAATTATTATATTTATTAAACCTAAATATCAAATGTCACTGTACGTCTTCTTCCTCGTAAACCACAGAACCGAAACCCTAATTATAAATCTCAGGCTACTGGACGATGGTGGCGGTGCTCGTGATCGGAAGTGCAGGTTGAATGATGGTGAACGATGTGTCTGTAGTAGATGATCGGAGATGTGAATTTAAACCTCTGGGACACGAAACAATGGAGGTAATTTGTTGCAGGTTTCCGGTGATTTGAGAAGGTATCCGATGATGGTTATGACGTAATGATGACGGAGATGAAGTATGACGATGTTGAATGTAGATTGCGACTCGAGACTGCTGTGAAGACAACTCGAGACAGGGGTTGCGACTCGAGAACTCGTGATTAGGACTGAGGAGGTTGCGACTAAAAAAAAAAAAACCTACAACTCGAAATCTTTGCTGATTGCGACTCGAGAACAGAAAGTGATGACTCGAGATCTCGGTTGCGACTCGGAACCGAGGTTGCGATTCGAGACTTTGAAACCGTGAAGAGTCGAGACCGTGATTGCGACTAATCCACTCGAGACCTTCCTTTTGAGATTGCGACTTGAGAACCGTGGTGGCGATACTTCCTGAAAAAGTGGAGACACCTGTTGACTTGAGACTGAATTGTTGATGACTCGAGACCCGGCTGGTTGCGACTCAGAAATTAATGACTCGAGACCGGCAACTCGTAGACCCGAAACCGTGGAGGTTGCGACTCGAGACTGTATGGAAAGATGTGAAGTCGAAACCTGTTTAGTCGAGACCTGGGTGAGATGAGTCGAGACCTTTGTGAAGATGAGTCGAAACCGAAACCGTGAGATGATGGACTCGAAACCAGGAAAGAGAAGATGTCGGACTCGAGACCGTGAAACTGTGGAAGTAGTTGGATCACATGTACGGCGGTGGTGGACTTGAAAAGATGGAAATTTGAATTTTAAAGTAAACACATTTTCAAAAGATTCTGTCAAATCAACAAATCACCGAAAATTGTGAAAATTTTAAAAACAAGATATTTCCAAAAATTTAAAAAATTACGTTTAATTCTTTTAACAGTCCTTTTCAAAATCAAAACACCAAAATAATGATTTTTGATAAAATTTCGATGAACACTACGAAGAACGCGAAGAACACCGAACCAAAAATAACGAAAATCTTGAATCTTTGATATCACACCGAGCCTAGAAATAGGTTCTAATGGCTCTGATACCACTTGTAGGTCCCGTGAAACCGGATCTTTCAATGATATCAAACAATCACCAAGTTTGTGCGGAATCCAAACTTGGTGAGATTCAAGAAAAACACAAAAATATGAAATACGAACCGAATACGAAGAACACACCGAATCACTTTCAACACTTGCACACGATTCTATTACTATCAAAGCAAAATCGTCTAGTACAAGTGCTCACAACCAAATCGCCTCCCACTCTCTGTTTCTCTAGAATTTCTGTCACAATGAAGTTCCAACCCTAAAACAAGTTAGAAACTTGTTTATATACTCAACCAAGCCCACTTCCCTACATGGGCTTCCCTTGGACCTGCTTGGCCCACATGGCCTAAAGCTTGGCCCAAGTGACCTATAAAGGTCCACAACCTAATATAAACTAACCCGGTAAAACCCAGTTCGTAACCATAGCCCGTTGTGTTAATTTGATGCGTCAGTCTCACAGTTTAGGGCCTAACAATTATGCGAATTATGATTTGAAGAGAGTTCTAAACATATGATGAATGAACTCTATAGGAACGGGCGCAGGAGCGTCAAGTGGACAAGCGGGTGGCGAACCACGTCTAAAAGGGCTACCTTGAAGGTATGTAACTTGACCCGTTACATTAAGTAAATTTGATGATTATAATATGCGTAGTTGAACTTTAGAATAAGAGTTGCGTTGAATTAAAGCAATGATGTCGATATATCTAATATTTGGTCAAAAGTTAGTTGGAACTCGTTGGTAGTCGTCATGAAGGAGGATTTCCTTAGACGAGCCAAACGGGTCGAATAATTGAATAAAGCATGGTTATTGCTTCATAATATGATTAATTTGTCTATTGTTATCAATTATATATATATTGACATCTTAGAACAAGAGAGTTTAAGATTTTGGTTGTTAGAATAAGGATTTGAGAAAAGTGTATTGGCAAAACAAACAAAAATGTCAAAACTCAAATGTGCAGGATCCACCGTAAGTTACGGTGACACCGTTACTTACGGTAGAGATCAAGTATTTACGGCAGGCTTCCCCTGTTTTACGGTGATCAGGGAGTTCCAGAACCTACCGTAACTTACGGTGACACCGTAAGTTACGGTGGAACCAGAAAACAAAATAATACTTTGTTATTCAAATTTTGATGTTGGATCTCGTATGTAAGTATTATATAACATTGTCAGAACTAATATTTTAAAGATTTTGACTATAGGTAACAATGTGGGTCTTACGGATGACGGTCAAGCGAATGATGAAGAACAGAACACGATTTTTGAAGCTTCCGCAATGTTTTAATCATACTTAGATTTTGATCATGGGTTGTAAACAATTTCTTAAACAAATTTTGAATGTTCCAACTTAGTCATTAGTTGACTAAGGTTTATGCTACTTATGAAACTTATGTTAAGGTAATATCTTTTGGTATAAAAATGCATAAAATTTGTGATTAATTCAAGTAAAAATTTAAGGGTGTTACAGTGGACATCTAGTGTAGACCACACTTGGTTTCTTACCAGATATCTTTACTTCATCTTTTCTTGTGTCTGACTTCTTTCCTTCTGAAGTCTTCACTTCTTCAAAAGTCTTCAAATTCTCTACAACCGGATAAATCCTGTCAACAACAAAAGTAGAACATGAATAACTTTCTAATAACTTGTTAACTCTTTCAGTTTCTATCTTTTGTGTTGCCAATTTCAACTCCAGATCAGCACATTTCTTTATGTGAAAATTGACCTCATCCAGCTGTCTCAGGTATGCTATCTTCAGTGTATTCATTGCCACAACTTGTTCACCGTTTGAATCAGTATACTTGTTTATTTCTCTGTTCATTGTATCATAGGACTCTTTTAATCTGTTTATATTGTGCAACAACTCATTATTCTGCTTGATTAAAGAATCACAGTTCATGCATTTTTCAGGAACTTTGACAAGTTTTGTATCAACTTTGACTTCAAATTCAGGAACCTCTTTGACTGTTCGGTTTGATTGTAAAAATTCAGCTCTTCTCTTTTTCTCAGCTTTTGCCTCAGCTTTTAATCTCTCTTCCTCTTCTTCAAGCTTTCTCCGTCTTGCTTCAGCAGCTTCCATGACTTTTCTGCACTTTTCAGCACATTTCAAATCATAAGCATTTGTAATGAAAGCGTTAACATTTGAAGTATTTTTGGACATCTCTTTGGCCATAAGTTCTTGATCTGGGCAAAAATTGTCCCAACTGAAACCTTCAGCTAACTTTTCATCGTCTTGTTCTGCCAAACACACTTTGCTATTTGTTGGAACATATTTATCCCAACTGAATCCACCATCCTTTCCCAGACAAGCTTTCTTTGAATCTTTAATCTCCATCATTCCATGTGCAGTTTGTGCCTGATGCAGTGCTGATGGTGTGATTTGATGATAAATCGCCTTTTTGTGATAATCGTTGTTTCCAAAAGGATTCTGGGCTCCAGTAGCTTCACGATTTTTGCACTCTCTCTTGAAATTCCCCTTTTCCCTGCAACGAAAACATGTAACTTTAGATTTATCAAAGCCTAAATTTGAAACACTTGCATCAAGAAAATCATTTCTTCCCGTAATTTGTTTAAACTTCTCAGCTCTTCTCATTACACTAGCCATGCACCATTTAATATCCATCAATTCCATTTCCTCAGCATCGATTTGATCGTAATCCTCTTTCGTGAGCATTGGATTACCGATCTTTCCGGCCACAAAACTACTATAGGACTCTAACACCATTCCCAACAAAGACATTTGATTTTTGGCAACTTCTTCAAAATAATCTTGATCACTTTCAAGATTTAATACAATATTGCATTGAAGTTTTCTTCCATTCTTTGTTGCAGAAATGTTTGGATCGAATGATGAAAATCTAGTGCTGCTTGATCCCTGGGATGATTTCTTTTCATAAGAATCTTTCACACTGTAAGCAGTTTCAATTTTTGGAGAATAATTTGACTTTTCGTTGTCACCACCTTTGTAATACAAGCTGATATCTTGTTCTCCATCGTAGTTCTTCATCCTGGCAATCTTTCTCTGCTCCATCTCTTGAGCTTCCAAATGTTTGATGAAGTCTCCCAGTGTCATGTTTTTATAATCTTTTCTGTTGGATCTTAGCATCATCAGAAACGTTCCCCAAGTTTCATGAGGTAATGCATCTGCAAGTTTTTCAATCAATTCATCAGTATCCTTTTTAATACCAAGTTTTGTCATATTTCTCACCAAGTTACAATATCTATCAATTATTTGCTTGGTGTTTTCAGATTTTAAACCACGGAATAAATCAAACTCTTTCTTCATGAGAGACATCTTGTTTTTGAGCATATCGTCACTTCCAACAAATTTTGCTTCCAATTCTGTCCAGATTGAATAAGCAGTTCCATCATGTTGAAGCAGTATCAAGATATCTTCCTTTATTGCTTGCTGAAGCAGACTCACCATCAATTTCTCATCTCGATATTTCTTTTTATCTTCCGTACTCATTTCTCGAATTGTTAACTGCACATTATTTGTTGTGGGTCTAACATATGGTTCCTCAATGTGTTCCCACGCATCCAAATGATAAGCTTCAACCCAATTTCCAAACCGTTCGGACCATGCATTGTAATCATCAATATCCAAGAGCTTTGGTGGTTTCTGTGATGTCCCGGTTTCATTTTCCAAGTTCATATTCTGAACAATAGAACCCGGAGTAGTCGGAGTAGCAAACGCGTTGTAAAACTCGTTATCCATGATTCGAATTTTCAAATGAGCTTTATCACCTTGTAAAAATACCTGACAACAAAACAAACAACAATCAGTTCAAAAACTTATCGATTAACAGAATAACACTTGTACTTAAACTGGTGATAATTCTGTACGGACTGAAAGTTGACACACTATATGGACTGAATTTGAGGTGAATTGAGTTTGATGTCAAAACGTGCAAACTGCTATGACCCGACAACTTTGAATTACACTTTGACTATATTGCACCCGACAACTTGATGGACCTTGGTATTAATCACAGTATCCAAGAAAATTGAATCAGAATCTCGATGTAATTAAAATCTCATACAATCTGTCAAATCACACCAACAACTTTAATAGTAGTTATCACTTGACAAATCTCGGTATTACTTGATTGGGCTGCAAAATTTGGGCTTTCAATTTGCCGTAAACAATGAATCACATGGGCGAACTATTGACATGGGCTTCAAACACTACATATATCAAATAACAAATCAATTTGGTTGGACCGCTTTGTCTCGATCTGATCTTCAAGTAGACTTTGACCAACAATTTCTGACAACAAATATAATGCAACAAACTACACAAGTGCCGATGTAGAAGACTTTAAGACAACTGACAAAATTATCTTTCTTCACATGTACATGAACCGACTATTGCTTTGACCACACTTTAACTTTGAATCACATGCAAAACTAATACACTTATACCAACTTTCACATGCAATTCTGATTAAAGCAATCATGTGACTGACTCGTGATATTTAGTTCCAACAAACTGACACCTCGAATTCAATATTACACAATATTCGATGAACAATTACGTGAAATACTGACATTTTGGAGCTGAATTCCTAAGTGTCACTATGAGCGGACCTCAAATGTCACAATAAGCGGACCCTTTGAAGCGGATCTATCAGAAATTGTCCAAATAAGCGGACCAGATGAGTGGACCAGATGAAAAAGCGTCTTTGGAGCGGACCTATCTGGTAATTTTGAGCGGACCTACTCAAAATATGTCTAAAAAGTGGAACTAGCTGACCCTTGGAGCGGATCTAACTGGTATTTGAAGCGGACCTATCTGCTGATGTCACTTTTGAACATGCACGTATAAGCGAACCCCCTAAAATCCTAAGTTCTAGGTTGATTTTAGATCTGAAAATTTCAAGGGTTTACTAATACATGATTCCGAGCAAGATGTGTAAAACTGAACCGATTCTGACCGTAAAAAGTTTTGATTTTTGTAAAAGAAAGGTGTAGAAACAGAATTATCAGCTGAATTGAATAGAACTCTTCTTCACTGGCTCTGATACCATTTGTAGGATCGAATTCGGATCCGAACGAGTCGGTTAGAAAAGTTTTTCACCAAAACAAGAGGCGGAAACAAGTGTTTCGGTGTAATTCAGCAAGTATTCACCTTTAACTGTTGTTTTTATTGATATGCAATCGATTACAGACCTGACAACACTTCGGCAGCACTTCATGGCTCACCGGAAGACAATCACCTAGAACTCTCTACTTAGATCCGCTTGAAATGACTACCTATATATAGGTGAGAAGGGTTCGCTTATACGGTCATGTCCGTATAAGCGGACCTACAACAATGACGAATAAGCGGACCTATTCTCTTGACATAAAAGCGGACCTAACTCAAAGACACATAAGCGAATCTACACTATGAACGAAATCAGAATTGAATGTATGTTGAACGAAATCAACAATTTCCTTTCATAAATGCTTTTGTCTCTTGTAAGATGATGCCATGATGACTTCATCATTATGATGTCATCATCCAAGATGATGACATCACCCTCTTTCAGATCCGCAACGAGACTGAGACTCGACATAAGACGAAGATGACAGATGTATGCACCAACATCCCCAAGTAGTGACGTTTATCACGGTGAGGATTTATTAGCCTAACCCGTGAGAAATTAGTAATGTGCACAATGCCCCACTAGCCAGTGATTCAAGATAACCATGACTTAATCCCTATAATTATAACTTTTGAAAATGGAGTATTGTAAAACATTTGATAAAAGAGAATGACTCACATTGCAGGTTTAAACAGGCAGAGTTTAGCCTATTGATTTAGCCTTGTAACCTAATTCAAATAATAACGTATACGAAAACTAGGTTAGTAACTGAATACAACTTTTACGATAAGCTCACGAGATTAAAACCCTCACGACGAATGACAAAGTGTAATACTTAAACATCTATCGGATTCGCAACGAATGACAGAGTCTACCCCGAGTTTGGGTGGCACTCAAACATCCTGTCGGATTCACGACTAATGACAAAGTATAGCATTTAAACATCCTGTAGGATAGTTTCAATCGATCGGATATTGAATTGTAGCAGCGATCGAGTTATTACCCTGTTATTGCGGCAACGTTTCGTGATTGTGTGTGTTTTTATAGTAAACAGAGTATATCTCGGTGCCTGAATTGAATTGTTACGTCGAACCAACACAGAATGTTAAGTCCCACACCCCTCTATTTATACTGGAAAAACAGTCCCCTCGCGTGGCACGAGGGGCTGTCGCGTGGCGCGAGGGGCACCACCCTATCATAGGGTAGCCCCGTGTCTTGGTAGCCTAGCTGAGTCGACCGTTTGTTAAAATTCGATTTTGACAACAAACTGTTTAGATAATACTGACTAGGAAATACCCCCCGTGAGTTTTATGGGCTCTGATCCTGATTCCAATTGTTCTGAAAATTTTAAGGTTTGTGCAGGATTACTTGGGGGTCTTAATTAGTGTTTCCTATTAGACAAAATATAATAAGAAATAATAGTTTTGGTGAGATAAAGAGAATGGACCCACTTTGTAACTTTAGGGTTCAACTAGAAAGCCTCCTGGTATAAATTTTGGGTATAACTTCTGAGCTATTTTAAATATATATATATATATATATATTCACTCGTGTTAATTATAGTACCCCTAATTCAACCTTGTCCCTATGTCACGAGACAGAACCCCAACGAACTTAGTCAGGCAAAGCCTTGACATGTGTTATGGGCTCAGATCAATCGGAAAGGGTAGCGGTGATCGGGAGTTAAAATACTTAAAACGGGGCATGACTTTATTATTATTATTATGGGTTAAATAATAATAATAAAAATATATATATATAACTATAGAAATGAGAAAGGGGCGGCGAGACTGAAAACAAAGGAAAAGAATGTTGAGTGATTGTTGATTGCTGGAGGATCTATTTATAGGAGGCACCAATGTTGTTGGAGCTTTACACGTATCACTTGCAAATGCTTTTTCATCATATTGATTCATATTTTAAAGACACGTATGCATATAACTAATTAATTCATGCACCATCATACTTGGAGAAGATTCCTTACCTAAATATCAACATATGTAAGTTTAATATTATTATTTTATTATTAAATAAGTTATATGTATAACAAATTCAAATAATATTATTATTTTATTTATTATATATATATATATTATAATTAATTTAACTGCTTCACTTATTTGGCGCGTATAACTTGTAAAATATAACGTTTTATAAAACAATAAATATGTCATTAGAACGAGAATAATTTTATCTACATTTTGAACCAAGTTTCATTAAAAACGGAGTAAATCCAAATATAATGTATCTTTATAAGTTAATTATTTAAACGGTTCATGGGTCCGTCTAAATACTTCATATTTCTAATCTTCAACTTACCCGTAATCTACCCGTCTAATAATATGAGTTTTTATATACTTTTATTTTGTTTAGAAAGGCCCCCCATATACAGGCCAATTAATTAGTATAATATTTCAACCAACTATATATAAAATAGTTTTTAAAACTATTTGGGTCAAATAATTATATTAAAAATAAACTAGTTACTAGTGGTTAATAATTTTAAACAATCATATAATTCTTATATGATAAAAATGGGAATGTTACATATTAATATGGGGTAAATGTTTAAAATTCAGATGGCCGACGAAGGGAATCAAGGAAATATGAATAATGATAACCAGAGTAGCATTAACGTGGTTAATGAGAATCCAAGCATCAATAACAATGGAAACCAAATGGATAATAGTGTTGTTCAACACATAGTGGCACAAGGAATCATAGATGCCATGCCATTTATTATTCAAACGATTCAAGAAGCGAATAATAAAAGTAAGCATAGCAGTAAGCGACCCATCGAACCTGAAAACAGCGTGAACAATGAACCTGTACTTCAAATGCCCATTCCTAAAAGAAGAAGAACCGTGTCTTACGGTTATTCTTATAAAGAATTTTGGTCTTGTAAACCAATGGAATTCTCGGGCAATGAAGGGCCCATTGCAACCTTACGCTGGATAGAGAAGACTGAGGCAGTCTTAAGAATAAGCAAGTGTGCTGATGAAGATAAGATACTATTTGCTTCCAATTTGTTTAAGAATTTAGCACTAGAATGGTGGAACACTATCCTCCAAACAAGAGGAAGTGATAGAACCTACAATATGGAATGGGAAGAATTTAAGAACAAGGTAGAAAGGAAATTCTGCCCACCCAATGAAAAAGAACAGATAGCAAACAAATTCCTAAACCTTAGGATGATTGGTGTGGATAGTAAGGGATACACTAAAATATTCTTCGAATATGCTAGAATAGTGCCAACTCTTGCTTCACCTGAACCAGTGTTAATCTCCCGTTATATCTGGGGATTAATTGGAGAGATAAGACACGTAGTCAATGCAGCTAGACCTCAAACCATAGAAGAAGCCGTAGAACTAGCAAATACCTTGACAGATGAATTAGTTCGTACCCGAGAGGAGGATCAAAGGAGGAACCTAACCCAGAAGCTCACACAAGAATTTCGTTCTAACCGTGGGAGAAATATAGGTTCTACCTCTGCACCTTACTGTAAGAATTGTAAAAGAAAGCATTCAGGAAGATGCTCTATATACTGTAACTTTTGCAAAATATCGGGACACAAGGAAGAAAACTGCAGGAAGAAAGCTAATAACAAGATATGTTACAACTACGGAGAACAAGGTCATATTAAGCTTAATTGTCCAAAATTAGCTCCAGCTACAAATAACAAGAATACTCAAAATGCTAGAGCATTTGTTCTAACTGCAGATGAAGCCAAGATGATTCCAGATGTCATAACTGGTACATTTTTAGTTAATGATATTTTTGCTAAAGTATTATTTGACTCTGGTGCAAACCAAAGTTTTATTAATACATCATTTTGCAAATTTCTAAATCAGTCATTAACTAAACTACCACAAGAATGTGTAGTAGAGACAGCTAATGGAGAAACCGTTAGGATTTCTGAAATCTTGCAGGGAGCAAGAATAGAAATTTTAAATCAGAAATTTATTGCAAATCTTTATCCCATGAATCTGACAGGATTCGATGTTGTTTTAGGAATGGATTGGTTAATAGCCAATAGAGCCAATATTTTATGTGATCAAAAGTCAATTCAAGTTAAAGCACCAATAGGTAAAACGATCACAATTAAAGGAGATAAACCAAATAGATCCACAAAATTCATCTCTGTGATGAAAACTGCAAGTTATATAAGAAAAGGTTCTATAGTGTATTTGATTTCTATAATCACTAACACTAAAGGAAATGATTTAAAAGATATTCAAGTAGTATCTCAGTTTTCAGATGTTTTTCCAGAAGAATTACCAGGACTGCCACCAGATAGAGAAGTTGAATTCAGAATCCATTTGATACCAGGAACGGCACCGATTGCCAAAGCACCTTACCGTTTGGCACCCGCAGAAATGCAGGAGTTAAAGAAACAATTAGATGAATTGTTGGAAAAAGGATTTGTACAGCCAAGTTCGTCGCCATGGGGAGCGCCGATACTGTTTGTTAAAAAGAAGGACGGATCAATGCGTATGTGCATTGACTACCATGAATTAAACAAGGTTACGATTAAGAATCGGTACCCATTACCGAGAATCGATGATCTGTTTGACCAACTACAATGAGCTCGATTTTTCTCCATAATCGATTTAAGATCAGGATATCATCAATTAAAGGTACAGGAAGAGGATATTCCTAAAACCGCATTCAGAACAAGGTATGGTCATTATGAATTTACTGTCATGCCATTTGGTTTAACCAATGCCCCAGCTGCATTTATGGACATGATGAACCGAATATGTAAGCCATATTTGGATAAATTCATAATCGTCTTTATAGATGATATTCTCATTTACTCTAAGAATAAAGAGGATCATGCAAAGCATTTGCACGCACTTTTAAGTTTATTAAGAAAGGAAAAGCTTTATGCTAAATTTTCTAAGTGCGAATTTTGGTTAGAACAGGTACAATTTCTTGGACACTTAGTCAATCATGAAGGAATTCATGCGGATCCTACCAAGATCGAGGCAATTACTAAATGGAAAACCCCTGAGTCGCCAACTGAGGTTAGAAGTTTCTTACGATTGGCCGGTTATTATAGAAGATTTATTCAAGATTTTTCTAGAATAGTCATTCCCTTAACTAAGCTAACCTGTAAATCTGTTAAGTTTGAATGGGGATTAAAACAAGAAGAAGCTTTTAGAATTCTTAAGAAAAGGTTAACCCATACACCCATATTAGCGTTACCAGAAGGAACTAAAGACTTTGTAGTATATTGTGACGCTTCTAAATTAGGTTATGGATGTGTATTGATGCAACGACAAAAGGTTATAGCTTACGCATCTAGACAACTTAAGAATCATGAAGAGAATTATTCAACACATGATTTAGAATTAGGAGCTATAATTTTTGCTCTTAAGATTTGGAGACATTACCTTTATGGTAATAAGTTTACCATATTCACTGATCATAAAAGTTTAAGGTATATTTTCAAGCAAAAGGAGTTGAATATGAGACAAAGACGCTGGATGGAAATGCTTAGTGATTATGATTGTGATATCCAGTATCATGAAGGAAAAGCAAATGTAGTAGCAGATGCTTTAAGTCGAAAGTATCATGAAAAGCCAAAAAGGTTACGTTCTCTTAAATTAAATCTGCAAGTAGATTTAAATAATCAAATAAGAGAAGCACAAGAATCAGTAATCAAGGATGATGCTGAAAAATTAAAAGGAATCCTAAAAGAGTTAGAACAAGGAACAGACGGAATTTGGAGATTCCATGAAAAGAGAATGTGGATACCTAAATTAGGAAACCTACGTTATCGTATTTTAGAAGAAGCCCATAAATCTAAGTATACGATGAATCCAGGAAATGATAAAATGTACCAGGATTTAAGGAAAAATTTCTGGTGGATAGGAAGGAAAAAGGACATAGCAGCCTATGTTTACAAATGTTTAACCTGTTCACAAGTTAAAGCTGAACACCAAAAACCCTCAGGATTGCTACAACGGTTAGAAATTCCAGTGTGGAAATGGGATTGATAACAATGGATTTTGTTACTAAATTACCCAAAACAAAGAAAGGAAATGATACAATCTGGGTGATTGTAGATAGACTAACCAAGTCAGCTCATTTCCTACCAATGAAGGAAACTTTCAGTATGGAACAATTAGCTAAGTTATATGTAAATGAAATTGTTTCTTTACATGGAATTCCTTTATCAATTGTTTCTGATAGGGATAGCCGATTTACCTCTCATTTTTGGTCAAGTTTCCAAAAGGCAATGGGAACCAATTTAAAACTAACCACAGCTTATCATCCTCAAACGGACGGACAAAGCGAAGGAACTATTCAGACAATGGAAGATATGCTTAGAGCCTGTGTAATTGATTTCGGAGGTAATTGGGACGATCACTTACCTTTAATAGAATTTTCTTATAATAATAGTTATCACACAAGTATCAATGCTGCACCATTCGAAGCACTTTATGGACGAAAGTGCCGAACCCCAGTCTGTTGGGCAGAAATTGGGGAAAAGCAACTGTCTGGACCTGAGATAGTGCAAGAAACAGCTGACAAGATTATTCAAGTCAAGGAACGACTGAAAGCAGCACGTGATCAACAGAAGAGTTATGCTGATAACCGACGCAACCCATTGGAATTTCAAGTAGGAGATAAAGTATTGTTGAAAGTCTCTCCTTGGAAAGGAGTAGTAAGATTCATCAAACGTGGAAAGCTAAGTCCCAGGTATATTGGGCCTTTTGAGATTATTAGAAGAATAGGACCTATAGCCTATCAGCTACAATTGCCAGAGGAAATGGCAGGAATACATGATGTGTTTCATGTATCTAATCTCAAGAAATGTTTAGCTGATGAATCACTGATAGTGCATCTTAAGGATATAGAGGTAAATGAACAACTTAAGTTTGTAGAAAGACCTCTACAAATTGAAGACAGGAAAGTTAAGAATCTCAAGCACAAGAGATTAGTTCTGGTCAAAGTGAAGTGGGACTCCAAAAGAGGACCTGAGTACACATGGGAACTCGAATCTGAAATGCAAAGAAATTATACGCACTTATTCCAGTAGATCTCGCGGACGAGCTCTAATACAAGGTGGGGAGGATGTAACAACCCTCAGTAAAACCGACACTCTCGAATATTTCCGATACCTTAGTATATGTTAAAATGTCTCAAAATGTCTCAATATGTCTGAAATTGTTAAGTTGAGGCGGGCCGCGTAGACCCACCCCAACATTTACGCGGGCGGTATGAAGGTTAGAACCTGATTCCGTCTGATTTCTTAAGTCCAAGCGGGCCGCGTAGACCTCATCTCAATCTAACGCGGGCCGCGAGAGATCGATAACACGGCAACACCCCAGGCCGACACGTGTCATCATCGTGTCGAGCCTAGTAGATGACCGGGACAAGCTACCCTGTTGACAAGGGTTGACGCGGGCCGCGTAAGCGACCCTTATCTTTCACGCGGGCCGCGTGAGAGTCCAATTCAGCAACTATATAAAGGAGGCCTCGGGTTTCAATTCAGTTCGTTCATTTCTCAATTCTCAAATCAGAATTTCTGTAGTAGAGTTATAATACACGGGTATTATATCCCCCTAATTAGCGAGGTTCTGCTCCGTTGTAAGTATTATAACCCCGATTTCATACTAGATACGCTGCCCGATTGATTTAGGGTTCCGTAACAACTGTCGTGGTTCTGCCCGACGTAGTTGTTGGAATGCCGTCTCGGGGAGGGTATCATTAATATTTTCAAAGGGTTATGATACTAACCAATGTACATTTGTATAAATTATAGATTATTCACAGGAAACCCTTACGCGAAGTCTAAGATAGCAAAGTGAGTTTATCCTCTTTTTGTTAACCTTTTTGTAATATTTTACAAAACCTTAATTGTTTTACAATGTGATTAAGCGGTGATTGAGTCTTTGTAGTTCTTCAATTACTGCCGGTATGTTGGGGTTTTGTATACAAAATTTACTACCTTGTGAGTAGTAAGTCGGGGATGACAGTACGTTACCATTGGACAACGAGTTAGCCAATGTGTAATATGACCCACAAGTCAGGATTGACAGTACTGAATGAGTAATTGTGTAGAAATAAACAATGTGATCGCCCTCAATACTGTTTTAATTGATAAAATGTTTCTTGATTAAACTGGGATTCACTCACCAGTATTTCCCACTGACAAATGTTTTTAAAACGCGTTTCAGGTAACACAATGTGACAGCCAATTAGTAAAAAGCCAGCTGGAGAGCACTGAAGGCTTGGAAAAAATGTGGCTATAAAAGTTACCTAATAAATGATGTTTTAAATTCAATAAAATAGGGTTTATCCCTATAAATGTATTGTAATAAGAAACTTGGGTTTTACCCATGTAATTATTAATATCAAATATAGTGGTTTTACTCTGATAATCATTTCCTAACTACGGTCCTGATGTAAATTCCGCTGTCAAATTAACTAACCTGATACCACCGAAATTCTGAGTTCGCGTCCACCCGTTCCCGGGGATCAGGGATCGGGGGTTGCGACATTTAGGTATAAAACATGATCGGGTTTGCATAATAAGATATTTTGAAGGAAATTTTTTTTTTTGGTAACGATCACCTAGGTAAAGGAATCACCCCTAACTCGTTGGTGAGGTGGTTTCAAGAAAGAGGGAGTGGAGTTAATCGTCAAGGTAAGGAAATCACTCATATCTTGATGATATATCTCCATTTGTTGTTATAAGAAATATAAATAAAATTTTATGAAATCATGCATATGTATAAATGTATGAAATGACTCAATACGTTATGTGCGTGAAAAGAGAATATCGGAAGTAAATTTAAATTTGACAAAAAAGGCATCGCATAAGATAAATAATATAAACACATGTTTGATTACAATTTGGATGGTTCTAAAATGGAACTTTGACTAACCAAAGTGGTCGAAAAGTCTTTCGAATTTGAGGAGCATGCTTTGGCCTAATAGGTGGAACACTCTCGCCGACAAGTCGGTTAACGGTATTTACCCTTCCGGTTACTACATGTCCCAAATCAATTGAAATTTCGAGACTTGGCGGGATTTATGAAAATCAAGGAGTGGAACTAGTCGACAAGGTGCGGGTTTCACCCCTAACTTGGCGATTTCGTATCCTAAGTGTGGTTGGTACTTGTCGGGTCAAAATTTAATTTCAACACTTTGACGAGGGTCCACTAGAATTTGAAATTTGAGTTTCTCCATCAAGGTGAGGATTTCACTCCTAACTTGATGGTGAATTTCATGTAAAAAGAAAAGTAGATGGATTGAGAGTTGTTCACCAAGTTGTGGGTTTCACGCCTATTTTGGTGAAGTCTTCTCGTTTGTGTATTACGAGTGGTTTCGATTTTAGTATAAACGAGTAAAAGACGTATGTTCAAAATAATAATAATAAGTATAAGCACAATAAGCATCTCAAGAAAATAATACGTAAAAGAAATTTCAAGAATAGCACATAAAGAATGGGACAATACAACAATTATTAACAAATAATAAAACAAGTATTAGCACAAAAGTGACATATATGTTTAAAAGGTCAAAAGAAAATAAATAGGGAGCAAATAGAGTATCATGCAAGTGGTTCAAGCAAAATATAAGAATAAAGCTCTAGAACTATAGACTAGGTAAAAAGCATGGCAATTTTTTCCTAATTCCCTATAGTTATGGCTCTGATACCAATCTGTCACACCCCAACCAATGGCGGAATCATCGGAGTGGGACTAGTTCGAGATTGTAAGAGACTTCATAACACTATTTGTGACAATATTTAATTCAACCGATTTCATTTCATAGTCAAATTGTCAAACATTACAAGGAAATTCAAATAACAACATTGTTCATAACGTAAACATAACAAAATTGATACAACACTTTAAACCTAAACGTCTAAGTGGGTATCTAGGCATCATTGCTAATCCATTTCATAGCATCATCAATCCTCAACCTGTAACATGTTTAAAATACAATTCAATGCAAAATCAAAGGCGAGTATACAAGTTTAAGAATAAGTATAAGCATAAGTTTAAAAGTTTAAAAACGAATCCACATGGCAACTTAGTTTATACAAGATCAACATATCATGGCATGCAATATTTCTAGTCAACCATCTGTTTACGCAAAATGATATAATTCAACATGACCACTAGTCTACGGGCGGTGCGTTACTCCTATAGCGCTATACATGTCAAATGGAGGCTCTTGAAAGCTAATGACTAAAACATATCACATAAGTATGGTCCACGCAAGCATCAAGTATCATAACATAGTATTCATGTATAAGGATTGTTTTCGTGCATAGCATAAAGAATAAGTTTAAGTGTGGTTTAATAAGGTAACATGTTACACCCCAAAAAGTGGTAAACATAAAAAGGGGGTTGCGAGTATACTCACAAAATTTGCATATGCTTTCCGATTATCCAATTGTTGACGAGCAATGAGATTAGGAGATCGAATGTATAAGGGTTAAAGTTCAAGTATGTTTAGAGTCGAGATTCGGAATTTAAAACAACATGAAAATAACATATGAAAATAATCACCTAGTACATGTGATACTTGTTCTTGACACTAGGAAACTCTAAGGAGTTCAAATGTTTTCATGGAACAAGGTTCCATTAGAATCGTGACACGTTATCAAAGTCTAGGATGATATAATCTAGTACCTTGACATATGAACACTAGTTCATCATCAAAGATTCGATTATTCAGATAATATGTTTATGTATTATATAGGTTATGTAATATATATTAATAAGTCCAAGCATGAGGTAGAAGATTAAATCTTCATTTAGGTACCTCTAAGTTTCATGGAAATCATGTAGGAGGTAGGAAGAGGAGTCTTCCATTTAGGTACCTCTAAGTGTTCACCACTACACTTGATGTAAAAACATACAAGGAGGGTCATGAACTATGAATAATACAAGAATATAAACAACTACTCTATGAGAAATCATCAAGTAATGTGGGGATTTTATGTTGGACAACTCAAGTTAGTCCATAATCACACCTACATCAAGTCTTGGACCTAAACATTACTTGTGGGTTAAAAACCCTAAACAAAACCGAATTTATATGAGGTTTAACCTCTGATTTTGAATGTCTCAACCTTGTTTTTAAGCCTAACTAACCATAGAAGTGGTTATAAGCATAAGGACATAGGTTTCAGATGAATTAGACTCAAGTTGAACAAGTTTTGTAAACATTAGATGAAAATCAGAAATGAACAGTGAACTTTGGAGCCTTTTTGCCGGAGTTCCAGGGACTTATTTACTGTGAAAAACCCATGGAATCGAAGCTAAGGTCAATCCAAACACATAGGAAAAAGAATGGACTAAATCGGACAAGAAATGAAGAAGTTATGCTCATTTTCGTGAAGCTTGCTGAATCTGTCCGAACTTCTGATGTTGCTGCGAATTTAGAGTGATTTGGGAGTGATTAGAGAGAGTTGGGAATGTTTAGAAAAGTGAAAAATGGCTTGAAGATGGCTTGGTATTTATAGGGAATGATTAGGATTGGGTTGGTTGACATTTAATATGATTAGTTGGGGTTTAAAGCAATAAAAAAAAAAGAAAAACAATTCTAAATGTTGTTATCTCGAGACCTGGCCGAAATGGCTGTTTTACAGCCATTAAATGTCATCACTTTTTTTTGTGTGTGTGACAATTAATAGTTGTATATTAGTGGAACTTATAATGTATTAATGATAATATAAGCAATGGAAGTTTGAATAACTTTAAAAAGGCTTAAGGCTTGCGACCAGCAAGGTTGATAACAGCCATAACATTTCCCTATTTTTTTGTGATGCATCTTAGATTGTGTATTGTATTTATTAAGTTATAAACATATAACTATATATATTTAAATCAAAATGTAACATAGTGGTTAGTGGAAGATGGCATTAGAAACAACAGCCATAACATCACGTTTAATTCTTTTTTTTTCTTTTTTTTTTTCGTAAAGTGATATTTGAAAGAAAGCATCAACGAAAGTTGATGTTTTAATTTATTATATTATTATATTATACTATTACTATTATTATTATTATATTGTTAGATTTATTATTATTATTATTATTAGAATTTAACCATGTATTTAATAGTCAACAAGCATGTATGAGTTATGAGTACGAGTATGTCGAGTATCGGTTGCACGTATGCGTTCGAGATTGGTAACGTATAACCCGAGTATTGCAAAATGTATAAGAATGCACGAATATGTAAAGTATATCTTGTATGAAATAACGAATTTTATTACGATCAAAGTCTCGGATTTACAACGATACAACGAAATACGAAATACAAAAGGAACAAGCTTCCAAAAATAGAAATACAAGACACGTTTTCTATTTAAGGAAGGTTACGAAAAAGCGGAGCGTTACATAGCCAGCCCATTTCGCGTAGTACCTGTGATGAAACAGTGGTTAACCAAGAGAGGTTAATTCACTTGTCACACCCCAACCGATGGCTGAAACATCGGAGTGAGACGAAAACTAGATTGCAAGAGACTTCATAACGCTAAGTGTGTCAAGTATTTAACGATTACGTTTTACATTGCTTGAACTGGAAATACCACAAGTTTGAAATAAATAATATATACAACAAGTATTCAAGTAAATAACTTTCATTTCATAATAATGGTTTATTACAAGATTGGAAACAAAATACAACAGGTTTGAAAGTAAATTACAATGCCACAAGTGTTAAAATTTAAATGCGTTTCTAGGCAATCCTACTAGATTCCTTGGATCATCAAAACCTGCAATACATGTTAAAGCATAGTTCAATACAAAAAGTATTGGCGAGCATACAAGTTTGAGTATGAGTATAAAAATGTTTTAAACAGATTTTTCATGGCAATGACTAAGTACAAGCATATGAATTTAAACACGTATGATTGCAAGTATAACACGTATGATTGTAAGTATAACATGTATGAGCAAATATAGAGATTATTTGTATAAAAAGAAAATTCTAGCATGTTTGTGTATTTGATTCAAAGTACATGTATTGCATCCCAAAAGTAATAAAGCGTAAAAAAGGGATCGAGTACGCTCACAGTTTTGCGTATGGTAATGCTAAACCGCGAGCGGAATTGATGAAGTCTCGAGATTTTGGGTGATTGCGTTTGCGACTACTCGTAAAATAACGCACGAGTAAATATTGAGAAACCGAATGAACGAAACGATTATCCTAAATATAAAACAACAAAATTCTAGACAATCAACAAGTCAATAGAACTGTAGAATCGAATACTATGGTTTGAGAAATTTTAATTATATCAAAAATAGTTCATTAGATACCACTTGTACATATATGCCAACGTATAGTTTAAATTTGCATTGTTACAAAATAAAAAAGTATACCCACTATGTGTTGGAAAAATAGGTGAAAATAGCATTTTTCACAAATATAGGAAAATGATTGTTTCCTATTTTGGACTAGAAATAAATATAATAAAATGAGCGGGTTTTATATATTTATTTGTGGGTTTGTGTTCTATGTTGGAAGACCTTCGCAACGAACTAAACCACGTCCAAAACGGAGCTAAGATGAATGAGATATCGATGCTCAAAGTTGGGTGTTTGGAACATTCAATGCTGAAACAAAAGGGAAAGTAGCACCTTGTCCCACATCGGATGAGAGATGGAACTTAAAGGGGTATTTAAGTGGGAACTCTCCATCCTTATTGTTTCATGGAAGCACACACTAGTGTCCTCGCGAAGGGTGCGGAGCACCCTAACTCGCACTCGCACTCGCACACGCTCGCGCGCGTGGCGTGGGCGATGAGGCGCAATGTGGCGCTTTGATGGCGCACTTCGCACGCTCGCATCGCCGCGAGCCGCTTGAGAGCCGCCTTTGTATTTTTGACCACGTGCCCGTGGTGGAGCACAAGGGTTGCAAGGACCAAGTGGTAGGTGATGCGGCGCATGACGTGGCAGTCATGCGCATGCGCGCGCGGGTGCACGCATGGTGCATGGGTCCTGCTGTGTCGTGCGCGGCGCACCAGAGTGAGCCAATACGGCGCGACTGTGTGGCGCGCTTGTATAGCCGCACAGGTGACGTGGCGCACGCGCGCATGGACTTGAGCCAAGAGGCCGCACCGCGCATGGGCGCGCGCGCGCAGAAAGCTTCCAGCATTGAATAACAGAGCAGTTTCAGTCCAGCTTCGTAACTGACGAGTTAACTGGCTTTGACTGAGAATTAAATGATGTATTAAATTGCATTGAAGACGTTTAATGCAATTTAAACCTCTCTTTAATTCGTTTTGACTGTTTCGACTTAGGAGCTGTATAAATACAGCTCCATACCCAGCAGAAGAAATCACCAGCAACTACACAGCCTATGCAAAGTATTCTCAACAATCTTCTGATCTTCTTCTTGCTCTTCTCAAGGTAGCCTTCGGGTTGTAGACCATCTCCGGCAGTACTACTGCTCCGGCTGTTGTACCCTGGGAAACAAAACGAGTACTCCTGGGAGGCTCGGAATTTGTTTTAAGGGAAGCGTGTTGAACACGTGCCTCAGCCACTCTTCTTCTACATTTCTTGTATTTTGGTTTATTTCAGTTGTATTCGTACTAGTATGTTTAGCTTTCTCATTTCTGTATTGTAATCATATTAATAAAATTTGCTTTATTTTATTTAATTACGCGAACGGTTCCTACAATCTTAAAACAAATTTTTAAAACCGTTCGTAAAATCAAAACCATTCTGTTTGTGATTCAAACCAGTTTTGTTTTCACTCAGTTTGTGTTTTAAAAACAGATTTTTTTTTGTTTTCACCTTCAAATGAGCGACTTTGGTTGAAAACCATTCTGGTTACTTCAGAATTTGTCCTAAAATTTGCTAATAAACTTTCTGCCTTGGTCTTCAAAGTTGGACTTAGAAGCCAGTCAGTAAGTTTTAAATATTATAAATTTTCTGTTTTTGGTCTTCAAAGTTGGACTTAGAAGCCGAAACAGTAAATTGTGGTAAAATTAAAATTTAGTAGTTTCCTTCTGGTTTGTGCGTAAATCAGAATTTTTGACTAAAATTTTAATTATAAATTTCTTTTTCAGCATGTCGACTGAGAATGTCAACGTTAACAACACTACAAATGTTGTGACGGGAACCCCCCTTAATGCCACCACTGTGGGAGCGTCCACAGTGGCCAATCACGCTGAACGACCCGAGAAGTTCTCGGGTCTCCACTTCAAAAGGTGGCAACAGAAGATGTTCTTCTACTTGACCACCATGAACCTTGCGAGGTTCTTAAGTGAAACCGCTCCCCAACCTGCGGAAGGGGAGACCAGCGCTCAGGCACTGAGCGCGGTAGAGGCTTGGAAGCACTCGGATTTCATTTGTCGAGGCTATGTGTTAAACGGACTTTCGGATGCATTGTATAACGTGTATTACAATGTCAAGACTTCCAAAGACCTTTGGGATGCCTTGGACAAGAAGTATAAAACGGAGGATGCTGGCACAAAGAAATTTGTGGTAGCCCGTTTTTTGGATTTCAAAATGGTTGATTCTAAAACGGTTATGAATCAAGTCCAAGAATTCCAAATTATACTTCATGACATCTTTGCGGAAGGCATGACACTTGGCGAGACATTCCAAGTGGCAGCGATGATTGAAAAGTTACCTCCTAGTTGGGTTGATTTTAAGAATTATCTTAAACACAAACGAAAGGAGATGACTATAGAGGACCTTATTGTTCGTCTTCGGATTGAAGAGGACAATAGAATTGCCCAAAAAGGCAGCCTTGCGCAGTCTAGTGCTAGCGCAAATTTGGTTGAGCATGGGCAATCCTCTAAAGGCGCGAAGGGTAAGGGGAAAAAGGACAAAGGGAAAGCAAAGGCTAGCAACCTTGGACCAAAGAAAGGGGTTGTGAAAAAGAAACCTCAGACGTTCCAAGGGACTTGTTACAACTGTGACGAGCCGGGGCATCGGGCTAACCAATGCAAGAAACCAAAGCGTGAGCGTGCGCACATGGTGGATGAAGACGGAATGCCTTTGGTGGCAATGATTTCCGACAAAACCGCAATGTTGGATGAGGTCAATGCTGTGACCAACACTCCAAAAGGGTGGTGGATTGATACGGGAGCGACCCGTCATGTGTGCCCAGATAGGAGCCTCTTTACCACCTTCAAGGAGCTTGCGGGAGATGAGAAGCTGTACATGGGAAATGCAGCCACCGCGGACATCAAGGGTGAAGGAACGGTGATTTTGAAGTGGACTTCAGGGAAGGAGCTCACTTTAAGCAACGTGTTATATGTCCCAGACTTGCGCAAGAGCCTAGTCTCGGGTTGGTTGCTTAATAAGTTTGGATTTCGTTTAGTTTTTGAGAGCGATCAATTTGTACTAACTAAACGAGGAATGTATGTAGGCAAGGGCTATGCCCAAAATGGTATGTTTAAATTGAATGTAATGGCAGTCAAGAAGAACATGAATAAAATTGCTACTACTTCTACTTATATGCTTGAGTTTTCTGATTCGAATAAATGGCATGGTAGATTAGGTCACGTTAATTTTAATTCAATACGCCGTTTAATCAATTTAAATTGTATACCAACATTCCATATTGATTCACATTATAAATGTGAAACATGCGTTGAATCCAAACTTACAAGAACATCATCGAAATCGGTTGAACGAATAACCGAACCCCTTGATTTAATTCACACCGATATTTGTGATTTAAAAGCGGTACCCACAAGAGGTGGAAATAAGTACTTCATCACGTTTATTGACGATAGTACTAAATATTGCTATGTATATTTACTAAAAAGTAAAGATGAAGCAATAAGTAAATTTATCTTGTATAAAAATGAAGTTGAGAATCAACTTCAAAAGAAGATAAAAGCTTTGCGAAGCGACCGAGGAGGCGAATATGTTGCACCTTTTGCCGATATATGCGCAAAAAGTGGCATTGTACATGAGTGTACACCTCCTTATTCTCCACAATCAAATGGCGTGGCGGAACGAAAGAACCGCACATTGAAAGAAATGATGAACGCCATGTTGATAAGTTCTGGGATGAGCCAGGAAATGTGGGGGGAGGCCATTCTCTCGGCCAATTATCTTTTGAACAAGATACCATTGAAAAAGAGAGACGAGACTCCATATGAGTTATGGAAAAAGAAAAAGCCTTCATATAAATACTTGAAAGTGTGGGGGTGCCTAGCAAAGGTGATTGTACCACCTCCTAAGGCTCTTAGGATAGGACCCAAAACTGTTGATTGCATATTTATTGGGTATGCGCATCAAAGTAGTGCACATCGCTTTCTTGTACATGAGTCCAAGAATCCTGATGTACACGTAAACACTATCATGGAGGTGAATCCTAACGTTGTGTCTTACTTTGAAAATGTGTTTCCTTTGAGAAGACAAACACATGCAACGTCATCAACACCTAATTTTGAAGTAGGTGAAACTTCATCTAGACGAGTTGATGAGGTAGTTCATGATAAGACACATGAACAACCTGAGGTTGAAGAAAGTGACCGTAGGCGAAGCAAAAGGCCAAGGGTTGAAAAATCCTTCGGTCCAGACTTCGTTAGCTATATGGTTGAGGGCGAGCCCAATACATATCGCGAAGCGGTTTCTTCTTCAGAAGGACCTCAATGGAAAGAAGCAATAAGAAATGAAATAGATTCTATATTGCAAAATCATACTTGGGAGTTAGTAGATCTTCCACCTGGTAGCAAACCACTTGGATATCGTTGGATATTCAAGAGGAAGATGAAAACTGATGGAAGTATTGATAAGTACAAGGCTAGGTTGGTGATTAAAGGATTTAGACAAAAGGAAGGTCTAGATTACTTTGATACCTACTCGCCTGTGACGCGCATAACCTCGATTAGATTGGTTCTTGCTATAGCGGCTTTAAGAAATTTGGAAGTTCACCAAATGGACGTTAAAACCGCATTTCTAAATGGCGATTTAGAAGAAGAGATTTACATGGAGCAACCTGAAGGTTTCTCCGCCCCAGGTCAAGAGGGTAAAGTATGTAAACTCGTCAAGTCTTTGTATGGCTTGAAGCAAGCACCAAAACAATGGCACCAAAAGTTTGATCATGTCATGATTGACAATGGTTTCAAAATAAATGAGTGCGACAAATGTGTTTATTTCAAAGACACAAATGAAGGTTATGTGATATTATGCCTTTATGTAGACGATATGCTTATCATTGGGAGTAATGATAAAATTATCAAAGCTACTAAAAGCATGTTGAAAGCGAGATTTGACATGAAAGACATGGGTTTAGCTGATGTGATTCTTGGAGTAAAGATCATAAGAACCCAAGATGGTCTTGTGTTAAGTCAATCTCACTATGTGGATAAAATTCTTGAAAAATTCAACTCGGGAGATACGAGTATAGCTCGAACTCCAGTTGATACCTCCCAACATCTTAAGAAGAATAAAGGAGAGGGAGTTGCTCAGTTAGAGTATTCAAGAATTATTGGCAGTCTAATGTATCTAATGACATGTACTAGACCCGACTTGGCTTACGCGGTGAGTAGGCTAAGTAGATACACCAGCAATCCGTGCGCGGATCATTGGAAAGCTATCACGAGGGTGCTTAAATACATAAGATACACAAGAGATTATGGACTGCATTATACCCGACAACCAGCAGTGATCGAAGGATACACTGATGCAAACTGGATATCGGATAATAAAGATTCCAAATCAACAAGTGGTTACGTGTTTACACCTGGAGGAGCTGCTATTGCTTGGAAGTCTTCTAAGCAAACGGTCATAGCGAGATCCACAATGGAATCTGAATTTATCGCCTTGGATAAGTCAGGCGAGGAGGCGGAATGGCTACGTCAATTCGTGGAAGATATTCCAAGATGGCCAAAGTCTTTGCCAGCCATATGTGTACATTGTGATAGCCAATCAGCGATTGGTAGAGCCCAAAGCTTGATGTACAATGGCAGATCAAGGCATATGCGACGTAGGCATAACACGATACGACAACTACTCTCAACGGGTGTTATCACAATTGATTATGTGAGATCAACGGATAACATTGCGGACCCGTTTACAAAAGGCTTAAGCAGAGAGTTAGTAGAAACGTCGTCAAGAGGAATGGGACTAAAGCCCGTGGTAAATGGGAATATGAGGGAAACCTAACTTAGCTGACTGGAGATCCCAAGATCTAAGTTCAATAGGCAAACTTAATCATATTACCAAAACGGAGTCACTGTGGGGGAGTACCCCAAACTAAATAAAAAGGGAGTTATTTATACTTCCTAGTCCATTCCAATCAGTGACATTGAAGGGAGGCTAAGCATATTAAGGTTAACGATTTCGGGAAATCAAATAACCATGATGCTTTTAATGATTCATGGGAATCACCTATGTTAGAGAGAAGTAGGGTCGCTTCAAATGGATTTGTGGGGTGCGCAAATCCTAGAGCTCTCGCAGAACCAGGCTAGTGTTCCAGGACCATAATAGGACACGACAATGAGGAGTTGGCCAAACCAGGGAGAGTATTGTGTGAAGTGTATTGTCGTTTACACAAATGGGGGTATG
The DNA here is from genome assembly GCA_030545235.1 of Helianthus tuberosus. NCBI lineage: Eukaryota > Viridiplantae > Streptophyta > Magnoliopsida > Asterales > Asteraceae > Helianthus > Helianthus tuberosus. The sequence continues at coordinate 147,152,325 of CM060443.1, read as the reverse complement.
TTCAAGGACATCGCGTCTACACACCGCTAGTAAGCTAAGTGCGCTTCACAAAAGAAGGTTCAAAGGCTTCAACCTACCTATCTTGCAATACTCAACTGTCGAAGTTTATCGTTGAAAAGTGTAAGGAAAAGATCCATTTCCATACATGTGGGGGATTGTTGGAAATTTGATGAAAATAGCATTTTTCATGTGGGGGATTGTTGGAAAAATAGGTGAAAATAGCATTTTTCACAAATATAGGAAAATGATTGTTTCCTATTTTGGACTAGAAATAAATATAATAAAATGAGCGGGTTTTATATATTTATTTGTGGGTTTGTGTTCTATGTTGGAAGACCTTCGCAACGAACTAAACCACGTCCAAAACGGAGCTAAGATGAATGAGATATCGATGCTCAAAGTTGGGTGTTTGGAACATTCAATGCTGAAACAAAAGGGAAAGTAGCACCTTGTCCCACATCGGATGAGAGATGGAACTTAAAGGGGTATTTAAGTGGGAACTCTCCATCCTTATTGTTTCATGGAAGCACACACTAGTGTCCTCGCGAAGGGTGCGGAGCACCCTAACTCGCACTCGCACTCGCACACGCTCGCGCGCGTGGCGTGGGCGATGAGGCGCAATGTGGCGCTTTGATGGCGCACTTTGCACTTCGCACGCTCGCATCGCCGCGAGCCGCTTGAGAGCCGCCTTTGTATTTTTGACCACGTGCGCGTGGTGGAGCACAAGGGTTGCAAGGACCAAGTGGTAGTTGATGCGGCGCATGACGTGGCAGTCATGCGCATGCGCGCGCGGGTGCACGCATGGTGCATGGGTCCTGCTGTGTCGTGCGCGGCGCACCAGAGTGAGCCAATACGGCGCGACTGTGTGGCGCGCTCGTATAGCCGCACAGGTGACGTGGCGCACGCGCGCATGGACTTGAGCCAAGAGGACGCACCGCATGGTGACGTGGCGCATGCGCGCACGGCTGTGAGCCAAGAGGCCGCACCGTGCATGGGCGCGCGCGCAGAAAGCTTCCAGCATTGAATAACAGAGCAGTTTCAGTCCAGCTTCGTAACTGACGAGTTAACTGGCTTTGACTGAGAATTAAATGATGTATTAAATTGCATTGAAGACGTTTAATGCAATTTAAACCTCTCTTTAATTCGTTTTGACTGTTTCGACTTAGGAGCTGTGTAAATACAGCTCCATACCCAGCAGAAGAAATCACCAGCAACTACACAGCCTATGCAAAGTATTCTCAACAATCTTCTGATCTTCTTCTTGCTCTTCTCAAGGTAGCCTTCGGGTTGTAGACCATCTCCGGCAGTACTACTGCTCCGGCTGTTGTACCCTGGGAAACAAAACGAGTACTCCTGGGAGGCTCGGAATTTGTTTTAAGGGAAGCGTGTTGAACACGTGCCTCAGCCACTCTTCTTCTACATTTCTTGTATTTTGGTTTATTTCAGTTGTATTCGTACTAGTATGTTTAGCTTTCTCATTTCTGTATTGTAATCATATTAATAAAATTTGCTTTATTTTATTTAATTACGCGAACGGTTCCTACACTATGTTTATAAGTTGATTTTTTTTTTACAATTCGTAAATGTGAATCAAGAAAATATAGTATCTTTTGTTTTTAAAGAAAACAAGAACAAGTTGTATGAAGTTAGACTCAACTTTATGAAACATGGGTCAATTAATTCTATGTCTACATATCTTAGATGACACTCCAGTATTATTAAATAGTTAAACTAATAATCATTATCGATCTAATTTGAAAGCTTCTATAGGATAACTTACAGAATGGATTCCACTAGACAATTTTTAACCTGGGGTTGTAACGCGAAGATTAAATGAATACTATTTTGTCTCATCTTCATCGCATATATAATAGTGGGTATGGAAGTAAAATTTGTTCTAAGCATAAGCTTCAAAATTCTTGCTTTGTGATATCAGTTAACCATCAGTTCAGTTCAGGAGGTAAAAGTGAGTAGATTGATAGTAACATCACCTTCTTCCTTATAACATAAACGAAACTCACTGTTATCAAACTTCCAGATTTAAGATTTGGGTTTAGATGATTATCAAGATGAAACTAAATAACATTTCACAAGAAATTAACGAGGAAACAAAGGACAAGAAGAATTATACCGAACGATAAAGGCAGTCCTCGTCGTGAACTCCGAATTTGAACCAACTTGAACCACCTCCACTGCCGACGCCGGCTGCCGCCGCGCGTTGGCTCGGTTGTTCATCGTAGACCCGAACCTGAACCGAGATGTGACCCGAACCAAAACTGAGTCGAAGCTGAGGTTTGACCAGCTTTGACTTCTGTTGACCGAAAACCCGAAATTCGAGCATGGATCTGATGTCGACCCGAACCCCAAAACTAAAACAACCGTACCAATATTTGAGATGAACCAAAAGAAATTTGATGTTGAACCTATTTCACCTGAACATAAACATCTTCAATGTCGTCACCTGTGTCGGATCGAACAGAAACATCATCACCGCCGTCTTCCTCTACCGGTTCGCCGTTGACGGCAGCGCCGTCGCCGAATTGCTGGTCGGTTTGTCGCCGAAAAGAGGGAGGTGGGAGAGGAAGTGAAAGAGGAGAGCCAGGGTGTTGTAATGTGTCCATGTGTGTGTGTTTGGAATAGATCAAGGTCTCTGGGTGTGTGTGGGTGTAAATTTAGAGAAGGTAAAGGGTGTTTGGCTTTAAGGTTTTATGTGTGAGAGTTCTTTTATTAGCAGCCAAATGAAAGGAACAGGAGGTAATGGTTTGGGATGGGTATTTATAGCCGAGGAGTGAAGGAGGGTGGTTGAGTGGTCAGACTGACGACGCGCCGCCCTTATGCAGGTGTGTCAGGCTTGTCGGCTGTGGAGGTGAAGCCACGTCCTACTGCGGTGTCAGTCTGTTGCTTACGTATGGGCTTACAGGCGACTGTCATTGGTGTCACTTGCTCTGTGGTGTCAGTCCCACTTGCCTCGTGGGCAGGATGCGGTGCCGCGCCGCATCGCTGCCTGCGGTAACTGCTGTTGTTTCCGCGTTCTCACTCTGGCAAAGACTGCGAGATGCGGTGCCAGGCCGCATTGCCACTTGTGGTGACTGTTGTTGTTGTTTAGATCCCTTGTCGTGACGAAAGTGTTCATAGGATGCGGTGCTAGGCCGCATCCCTATGCGTACACCCATTTTCATACACAAGGTAAGTCTTCTTCCTATCGCTTGACCAATTGGATTCGACTGCTGTGTTCGCGGGTGCTCGCACGGACCCAAATAGGTTCTTGCTGGTGGGGGTTTTTTGATAAGGGTAATGGTTACTCGCGGCTATGCTGGTGCGAGATCTGGGACCATACCCCTTCAACCCGCACTTAACTTTTTTGGAAAATACGTCAGTTTACACTGGTAAATACAATTAACTGACTCTTTTGAAAAGTGTTTATAAAAATTGATTTAAATGCACCAGGCACAAAATTCTTTTATAACTTGTGACAATTATTTAAAATAATCTTGTATACAGTTTTACTTGTTTGTCGTCCATTCAGGACCAGGTTAGAAGAGCCGGATTAGATTAATTGACACACCACAAGTATATGCCCACAAGAGATGTGAGATACCGTTTATACATACGCAACTGTCAGGTGTATGCCTACACCCCGTGCTTAAGTCGTGGCCATTTCTAATAAATGAGCCGAGGATATCCAGGACATGGTCATTAACCCCCCAAAGGCATTGCATCAAACAAAATAGATTAAAACGGGTTATGTAAATGTATTAATCACAATCCGATTTAAATAACTACATACCCGACCAAGCGGTATTATTATAATACCGTATCCCAAGCCCGTATAACGGAAAATAAGTTAAAAGTATTTACATGAGCTAAAATAAAATTTTAATCCCAGCCGTATAACAATCAGCAAGTGCAAATAGCTTTTACTGGGCTCCTAATCTGGAATGAAGGTTTTAATAACCTATTAGATTCCTAACGGGTCTTATTTAAGTTATAACTTAGACCGGTTAGTTTTAAAGAGAGGTGTACGGTTCAAAACGAAAGATTAAGCGAATACCGGATGTAACACCCCGAAAACGGGTTTGGTAATCAAATCCCGTTAATACTGAAAAACGGGTGAAATACCGTTAGTGGTAAAATTTAACCCAGTGAATATTAGGACTTAAATAAATAATCCTAATATTAACTAAAAGGTGAATAAAAGCTTCTAATGAAATGAAATTTATAAGAGGCCGAGTAACGGGATTTAAAATAAACTTAGTCATAGATTCCCTGAACCCACTAATTTAACTAGGAATGTTTAACCTAGTTAATAAGTTGGGAATATTGTTAGAAATAAGTAGGTTGTGCCCTACTTAATTAACTAACCAAACATGAGGGACCAAAATGGGATAACTTGAAAATGGTTTTATTAAACTAAATAAAATAACACAACACATACACAAGAGTGTGTGGTGCGTGTTCTGGATCGACCAGGAAGGGGCTCCAAGGAGCAAGAACCCTAACTCAACCAAATCCATCAAATTGAAGGTCAAATCTAGCCCGAATCGGATGCATGAACACATATTAATGATCACCTAGTCGTGGGGATCACAAGGTATGTTGAATTTTATGATTTAGTAATACTTTGAGGTTATGATGAACAATCATAATCGAAATTCTGAAATCAATGTTGAATCTATGAGTGTTATTATGATGAAATCTTCGTTTAGAAACAAACCCTAGTTGAAAAACTTGATGAATTGGTGTCAACACTAGGGATTTGATAATTACCCCATTATGTGCTAAGTGGGTTTTATGACAATATGATGAACACTCGGATTAGAGTGTTAAATTGATGAATATTGATTGTTATGATATAAGCTTTTGATGTAATTCATGAACACTAGACATAGAGGTTTGATTTTTGATGTAAATCTTGGTGAAAATAGCTAGTTATGAACTAGTTAGTAAATATGTAAAATTATGCACATTAGGTGTTTGTTAAAATGCCTAAATGAGAACTAAAGTGTTGAAATTTAGAGTGAAAACACGTATTTGAATGATATGGCAATTACGCGTGATATGAAGTGATAAGGGTTCTAAATACTATGTTGATTTAGACTTAATGTTGTAAACCATGTGATTGAAAGTAGTTAACTTTAGATGAGTTAAGTTAACTAATCATGAAGTCGAATAGTAGCTTCGGCATAGAAAATAAGTGAGGTGGAATAGTCGTGATTTTGATGACTAATTTAACCACCATATAAATGTTGACGATAGTTTGACTCAGGACAAGCTAGATGGAGGCTTGGGGTGAAGCGGGTCAAACGAAACAAGTATGAAGGAAAAGCGTAATTCGGATGCAAAGTAAGTATATCTTACACTAGTCATATATTTCAGAATATCCTTTTGTCGTGTTACGAAAAAGATAATTATAACGCAAGCCATAGTAGGCCAAAAAGTGTTAAGAAATGGAATTATAAGTAAAGTGACCGCACGGTGTAAATCGGAGCGAGTCATATATACGAGGTGGTAATAAATGTCATCTCGCTAATATAAACGGTCAATTCAGCCAAACGGGTCAAAAGGTGTAGACATCACCTTTTGACAATATCGACTAATGATTTTTGTCGAGTTATATGCTTACAGGAATAGATATCCAATGGATACTCGCATCGCTCTTAACTTGCGATTATAAGGCAAGGTATTAAAACCGGGTTAATAAGTTGATCCGAGCCAGGTATGTATAATAGATCAACTCATTATCTAGTACTTGAAGTTATATGAGAGTTAGACAAAGTAAAAAAGGACATTCGGTTACCCTAGAAGGTAAACCGAAGGATTTAAATTATGGACAGAGTGTTTTGGAAAACAAGATTTGGTTAAAAATAAGATTTTGGGCGTGCATGGCTTAAGCAAGCCCTTCGTCGTAAAAGAAGAGTTAAAAATGACCAAAACGCCCTTGTAAGTGAAATTAAGCAAGCAACCCTTAGAAGTCGCTTGAAAACGAGTTTTATAATCAAGTCAATACTTTGAATAAGTATGGAAAGCGAAAGATGTAAAATATTGGTCAAATGACTCTATAAAGAGTCTTTGTCGTAAAATAATAATTTGAAGGGTAAAATTTGTAATATATAAATCACCACATTGAATCCACCACAAATATAGTTGTGGTGGGAGGTCATTTGATAAGAAATGTGGACATATGTATTTAGAAACGAATGAAAGCGATTGGTGCTTAAAATATGCTTAAATACCCTTAACGGGTCAAAATAAGCATATGAGTGAAAATGGGATTAAGAAGGTATATGAACCTGTAATTGGAACCTAATATGTTAAACATCATTGAATTTAATATATTTATGAGAAATAAGGGTCAAACAAACTTGTTTGTTTGATAAAAATCGAACGGGTCAAAATTTGGTATAAAGGGTAATAAGCCTAAGACTTAAAAGTCTTAAATTTTGTTAATCCGGATGTTGGATTTTAAATCCATATGATGGAGAATCAAATTACAAATACGTAGGAAGAAACGGTAGGTCAAACGGACAAGCGGATTGAAAGATATGAAAGTTTTCGTGTCAAAAACGCCAAAATTGGAAGGGGCTGATACAGGGGCCACCGTAACTTACGGTGCCCACTGTAAGTTACGGTGGGGCTGAAATCCTTACGCCAGTTCTCTACTGACTTACGGTGGAAACATAGCAAAACAGGGGCTACCGTAAATTACGGTATCCACCGTAATCTACGGTGGACCCTGTACAAAAATATATTTTAAATCAGTTTTGTTTCCCGGATTCGTTTAGATACGTTTTAAACCCCGTATGACTAAAGCATTTCATGTTTATGAAATGTAGGTACTCTTTGGATGCCGGAAGACGATCAAGCTCAACGAAGAACCGAACACGATAAAGATACATGCTTCCACACATTGCATCGTCATAAATTTTAAACGACGAATCTGATCACGTTATGTCGAAGAACTTTTGATTTGCGAAAAGTTTTAATAAATCCAAATTTTTATAGTATGTGTAGTATTAACTACACATCTAATTGTTGGTATTTACATGTAAAGCCGTTAAATAGAAACTAGGGTGTTACAAGTTGGTATCAGAGCCTTGGTTTAAGAGATTCAAGTATGGTGGGAAAACTATGCTTGGACTTAAACCTTATGCTCTTAATAAAGATTAGTGTTCGGTTCGATGCTTGATCGCAAATCCGGTAAGTGTATGTATGTTAATCGTTTAGCGTATTAAAGTGTTGTAAACAACACATAGGGTTATCATGTGATACACGTTACCCCAATTTAATGATAGATATAGCTAACAAAATTTCGTGCGTTGACACATATAGTAGAAAAGCCTTGTATTATGATACGGGCATTTAGTAAAGTTGACATTACTAACTTTTGTGAATGTCTTGATTGAAGGACACTTGCATTTAAAGATGACAAGAGTTGAACAAATTAAGGATACGATGGAAGAACGGTCCGAAGTATGACAAGAGGAGCATGCTCACCAAGGGCTAAATCGCGTAACGACCGCGAACAAGGTTAATGGCAGGGAACGCCCGACGGGGCAAGCATTACCAGGTGCACGCTTTTAAATATAATTGCATAAATGGCAATATGCAATAAACAAGTAGAGAATGATTGTTGCATAGGTAAATTAGAAACTTGGAAAACCTTAATAGAAATACATATCCAGGATATTATTTCCAAGAAAACTAAATAGAGGCATTACTTACATAGGGCGTGATGTGAAAGCTATAAAAAGGTCGTGTATGTCATGTGTTAATCGCTTACTCTGGCCAAGTAAGTAGTGGCATATGATACCATGAGTTTCTTATAGCGGACACATTTACATCCGATGTAGTAAGGGCGGGGTGAATGGGACTAACTTAAAAAGTACCCAAATGAATCAAATGAGCAAAATATTTGATAATAATGTAAACGCACAGCCGTGTGACGGAAGCGTATTACATTAGGATAATGAGCCCGAGAGAAGGGACAAAGAAACATGTAAAATGATCAAGATATGCATTGGGAGGGAGTGTACTTACACTCGAACCCGGAAAATGAAAATATGTCTCTAAACGGGTCGTTTTTGTAAAACGTCAAACTCGAGGAAAAAGTCGGAATATAAAAATGAATCGAGGTCTTAATGCATACCGGGAGGGTTGCAATAATAACGACTTCGGTAAAACACCCGGTTGATGGGTAAGAATTAAACACATGCGTAGACCGAGAAACGGGAACTCGGATGGAAAGTTAAAAGACTCGGGTTTTGGGTCATAACTAAAAGATGACAAAATAATGTAAATAGAAATTGTGAATAAATTATGCTCAACTATTTTAAAGTTGAGCGGGTCGAATATAATATCATGCCGGACGACATAAGTAAACACAAGCGGGATAATAGTAGCATTAAAAGCAAAAGAATAATGAGCCCATTAATGGGACATAATCAAATACGAATGTATGTAAACTGGATAATGGTGAGTATAAGATAAACCGACGCATAAATGACGTGAGAAGTCATAAAGTCGGAAAATTTGTCCGAAAGGAAACGAATGTAGCCTTAGACTACGGTCAAGGTCAAAGAAAATACCAAGGCGAAAATAAATGATTTTAAACAAAAACAGGATACCTTGACACCAAACATGTATTTTAATAATGACATGAGTAAGGAATGATCTACAGGATCAACCTAACCTTTGGGGTTATGAACAATGGAAAGGTCTACAAGACTAAAACGACCCACGGGTCATGATTAGAAAGAAATTATAAGGACTTCGCCCTAAAGAGGTGAAAGTCTAATCAAAATAGCCCATAAGGCTAAGTGATAAAACCTACGGGTTAATTAGATAAAGCGAGGGAATCAGTTGAGAATCCCCGCATAAAACTAAGACTGTAAAAGAATAAATTATGTACTGTCAATATCCTGGTATGGATAATTGACAAAAGTTAAAGAGAAGATCCTAAAACTAAAACTTCAGTTTTAGTAAGAAATAACATTTTTACAAATATAAATTCTGATAGGAATTTAAATAGTAAACATGAAAGATACAAGTCTTGACACTGATAGGTGCAAGACGATATATTCGAAAAGTGATAATTTTTAAAATAGAAAGTTGATGTAAAATTTGGCATGACGTGACATGATCACGGTCAAGAAGTGTAATGTGAAGTAAAACCACGTTATAACCAAGCGAGCGGTAAAAAGGGGCTGGACTAATAAGTCTAGTTAGCGAGACCGGTTAAGGTCAGCAATTCAAATCAAGAAATTTGGTTTGCTTGTAAGCGGTGGATTCGGTATAACTGAACCGAATAAATAAATTTGAAAACAAAAGAAATTGTTGCTAAAAGTGAAGGATTTCACTAAAGACCTTTAAACGGGTCAAAGTAACGGATTCATAAAGAATTCGATAGAATATGAAAGCGATGAATATCGCTAAGTTAACTAAACTAGCGGAAATAACGAGATTACGTTATTTCAAGTTGCACTATGTCATATGAAATATGTAGACAATTAGTAACCAAAAAGATGTTACCATACTTTTCTGGTAAAACTAACTATTGGATAAAAGTATAAGTAATGTTTAAAAGAATTCTCGGATCGAATACATTGAGTTAAATTCAATGAATTATGTAAGAAAAGGTTTCGAGGACGAAACCTCTTTAAGGGGGGTAGACTTGTAACACCCCGAAAACGGGTTTGGTAATCAAATCCCGTTAACACTGAAAGACGGGTGAAATACCGTTAGTGGTAAAATTTAACCCAGTGAATATTAGGACTTAAATAAATAATCCTAATATTAACTAAAAGGTGAATAAAAGCTTCTAATGAAATGAAATTTATAAGAGGCCGAGTAACGGGATTTAAAATAAACTTAGTCATAGATTCCCCGAACCCACTAATTTAACTAGGAATGTTCAACCTAGTTAATAAGTGGGGAATATTGTTAGAAATAAGTAGGTTATGCCCTACTTAATTAACTAACCAAACATGAGGGACCAAAATGGGATAACTTGAAAATGGTTTTATTAAACTAAATAAAATAACACAACACACACACAAGAGTGTGTGGTGCATGTTCTGGATCGACCAGGAAGGGGCTCCAAGGAGCAAGAACCCTAACTCAACCAAATCCATCAAATTGAAGGTCAAATCTAGCCCGAATCGGATGCATGAACACATATTAATGATCACCTAGTCGTGGGGATCACAAGGTATGTTGAATTTTATGATTTAGTAATACTTTGAGGTTATGATGAACAATCATAATCGAAATTCTGAAATTAATGTTGAATCTATGAGTGTTATTATGATGAAATCTTCGTTTAGAAACAAACCCTAGTTGAAAAACTTGATGAATTGGTGTCAACACTAGGGATTTGATAATTACCCCATTATGTGCTAAGTGGGTTTTATGACAATATGATGAACACTCGGATTAGAGTGTTAAATTGATGAATATTGATTGTTATGATATAAGCTTTTGATGTAATTCATGAACACTAGACATAGAGGTTTTATTTTTGATGTAAATCTTGGTGAAAATAACTAGTTATGAACTAGTTAGTAAATATGTAAAATTATGCACATTAGGTGTTTGTTAAAATGCCTAAATGAGAACTAAAGTGTTGAAATTTAGAGTGAAAACACGTATTTGAATGATATGGCAATTACGCGTGATATGAAGTGATAAGGGTTCTAAATACTATGTTGATTTAGACTTAATGTTGTAAACCATGTGATTGAAAGTAGTTAACTTTAGATGAGTTAAGTTAACTAATCATGAAGTCGAATAGTAGCTTCGGCATAGAAAATAAGTGAGGTGGAATAGTCGTGATTTTGATGACTAATTTAACCACCATATAAATGTTGACGATAGTTTGACTCAGGGCAAGCTAGATGGAGGCTTGGGGTGAAGCGGGTCAAACGAAACAAGTATGAAGGAAAAGCGTAATTCGGATGCAAAGTAAGTATATCTTACACTAGTCATATATTTCAGAATATCCTTTTGTCGTGTTACGAAAAAGATAATTATAACGCAAGCCATAGTAGGCCAAAAAGTGTTAAGAAATGGAATTATAAGTAAAGTGACCGCACGGTGTAAATCGGAGCGAGTCATATATACGAGGTGGTAATAAATGTCATCTCGCTAATATAAACGGTCAATTCAGCCAAACGGGTCAAAAGGTGTAGACATCACCTTTTGACAATATCGACTAATGATTTTTGTCGAGTTATATGCTTACAGGAATAGATATCCAATGGATACTCGCATCGCTCTTAACTTGAGATTATAAGGCAAGGTATTAAAACCGGGTTAATAAGTTGATCCGAGCCAGGTATGTATAATAGATCAACTCATTATCTAGTACTTGAAGTTATATGAGAGTTAGACAAAGTAAAAAGGACATTCGGTTACCCTAGAAGGTAAACTGGAGGATTTAAATTATGGACAGAGTGTTTTGGAAAACAAGATTTGGTTAAAAATAAGATTTTGGGCGTGCATGGCTTAAGCAAGCCCTTCGTCGTAAAAGAAGAGTTAAAAATGACCAAAACGCCCTTGTAAGTGAAATTAAGCAAGCAACCCTTAGAAGTCGCTTGAAAACGAGTTTTATAATCAAGTCAATACTTTGAATAAGTATGGAAAGCGAAAGATGTAAAATATTGGTCAAATGACTCTATAAAAAGTCTTTGCCGTAAAATAATAATTTGAAGGGTAAAATTTGTAATATATAAATCACCACATTGAATCCACCACAAATATAGTTGTGGTGGGAGGTCATTTGATAAGAAATGTGGACATATGTATTTAGAAACGAATGAAAGCGATTGGTGCTTAAAATATGCTTAAATACCCTTAACGGGTCAAAATAAGCATATGAGTGAAAATGGGATTAAGAAGGTATATGAACCTGTAATTGGAACCTAATATGTTAAACATCATTGAATTTAATAGGTTTATGAATAAAAATCGAACGGGTCAAAATTTGGTATAAAGGGTAATAAGCCTAAGACTTAAAAGTCTTAAATGTTGTTAATCCGGATGTTGGATTTTAAATCCATATGATGGAGAATCAAATTACAAATACGTAGGAAGAAACGGTAGGTCAAACGGACAAACGGATTGAAAGATATGAAAGTTTTCGTGTCAAAAACGACAAAATTGGAAGGGGCTGATACATGGGCCACCGTAACTTACGGCGCCCACCGTAAGTTACGGTGGGGCTGAAATCCTTACGCCAGTTCTCTACTGACTTACGGTGGAAACATAGCAAAACAGGGGCTACCGTAAATTACGGTATCCACCGTAATTTACGGTGGACCCTGTACAAAAATATATTTTAAATCAGTTTTGTTTCCCGGATTCGTTTAGATACGTTTTAAACCCCGTATGACTAAAGCATTTCATGTTTATGAAATGTAGGTACTCTTTGGATGCCGGAAGACGATCAAGCTCAACGAAGAACCGAACACGATAAAGATACATGCTTCCGCACATTGCATCGTCATAAATTTTAAACGACGAATCTGATCACGTTATGTCGAATAACTTTTGATTTGCGAAAAGTTTTAATAAATCCATATTTTTATAGTATGTGTAGTCTTAACTACACATCTAATTGTTGGTATTTACATGTAAAACCGTTAAATAGAAACTAGGGTGTTACACCGGATTAGAATGTGATTTAGATCCAACAAGTATGAGGACTTGTATAAAATGGGTAAACTAAATACATTCTGTATTTTGAAGTAATAATGATAAGGTTTAACCCATTTCGGTTAATTTATGCAAACTAGTTACATAAACCGTACCGAACGCGAAAAATGCATAACGGGTAACCAAATGAGTCATGAACAAGTTCCACAAGTTAGAGCCTGTTTGTTTACATCTGAATGGCTTCATTCAGAGCCTACCTCTGAATCGGTCAGAGGTTTGGCTGTTTGGTTCACAAAAACTTTCCCTCTGAATGAAATCATTCAGCTCTGAACCATTCAGCACATAAAAGTAGTTGAATGAAAATTGTGACTTGATTACCCCTCGTGACATACAGTGCCGCCTTCCATCTCCCTCCAGACCCGCCCATTCCACATCCCTCCTCCACCTCCTCCCACGTTCCGCAGCCCTCCACCATCATCAACAACAGCGTCGACCGACCGACACCCTCTATCTCCGGCGGCCCTTATCTCCGGCGCTCTCCCCCACCGTAAACCTTCCATCTTCCAGCTCCCTTCTCCCTCAAATCGCTTCTCTCTTCTCCCTTAACATACATCGCTTCTCCCTTCTATAGTCACTGCTAAGCTCCCTGACCTGTATAATAATTTCATCCGGTCGCTTCCGCCAGTTTCCGGTCTTTAATCTACTTCTCTGTCCGTTGATTGGTAAGTCATAGCTGACATGTATTATAATTTATCAACCACTGTTGTGTATTTTCGTGGATGTTGAATTGAAGGTAGGATTTTAAAGGTATTGTTGAATTGAATCAAAAAGCATTTAGGGTTTAAAGGTAATGTTAAATTGTTGAAATCAGGATTTACAGGTACTGTTAAGATATTGAATTTATGTTGAATCAAAAAGCATTTACTAGATATATCAACAAATTTGCATCCTAGTTTAAAGGGGTAAAAAAGTAATTCTCCACATTCATTCAGAGGTCCAACCAAACATTACTTTACTGGCTCAACACTTACTGGTTCAGAGCCTCTTACCCATTCAGACCTATTATTAATTCAGCACTTATTGGTTCAGATGTTACCAAACAGCCCCTTAATATGCTTTTAATATGTTGTGATATCAGTAGGATATCTTCCATTATGCCCAAAATGAATTTAAAATCAATTTAAGCCCCGTAGGGGTAATTTGGTCATTTTAAAGTTTATGAAAGAGGTTTAAATATAAACTAAAGATCTGGTCTAAAACCTTCTGTGAAAATATTTATTTTATGTGGTTTGATGAAGGAAAAGGCCGCAGCTGAAGCGGTTGCCAAAGAGGCAAAGGAGGCGGAGGCACGCGGTGCCAAGGCACTTGAAAAGGCGGATGCCGACCGCAATAATCTGAACAAAACTGTTGAGGACCTCAAGGTATGAACTGTGATTATTCTTGAGTTTGTTCCGTTGTTTTACAAGTATAACTGATTGTCTATCTATACGTGTGTACGCTTTGTTGTTGAAAGGCTGAAGTGCAGAACCGGGTGACTATTCTTGAGGAGGTCACTGCCCGTGCTACTGAAGCTGAAGCGCGGGCAAGGGAGGCTGCAGAGGCCAGGGATAGTTTGACTATCTCTCTGGATCAGCTGAGAGAAGATCGTGATTGGATGCGTCATCACGGTATCGGGCATGTAAGTATCTTATGTTCTTCCCTCTTTTAGTTTTGCCATTGCTAAGTTTGTTACCTGTATTCCGCAGATTGTTGGAACCATTCTTGACGCGCCTGAGAACGCGAGTGCTGTTAATGAGCTGAAGGAGCGTGCGCGGGAGGCGGGGTTCAAGGCTGGTTACAACGAATGCCTTAATCATGTGAACCCTTTCTACAAGAGCAAATTTACTGATGAGAGATCTGGGTTCCATGGTGTAGATACTGAAGCTTTGTATGTCGCGGCTGTTAACGCGTACAACAACTTGTCCATTTCCGCCATTGAAGATATTGAGAAATGCTTGGAGGCGGAAGATTATGTGGACCGCTTGCGGTTGTTGTATTATGATCCTGAGGAGGAGGAAGAGGAGGAGGAGACCGCCAGTGGCTCAAAGGGTGACGCAGGCACTAGTGGTACAAAAGAAGATTAGGTTGGCCTGCGTGCCCCCTTTTTTGTTTGACTTCCTCTTTGATGTAAATCTTTGAAAAACTTATGTCAATTTCTTATGCACCGCATAGATGTAGAATTTTTTTGGAATATAAAGTTCATCTTTTTGTTCAATTTGTACAAGTGTTTTTTTTTCTTGCGTTTGAACATATGTGAGTTAATGTTAGATAAGGCCAATGCTTAAGGCCTTACGTAACATTAAGTCTAAATTTTCCATTTGCCTGTCTAGGTGACATGCAAGTATACGAATGACTCCGTTGGCTGTAAAGCGCGGTTGAGTCGTAGTCAATTTCCATCATGATCCCGTTAGGGTTTAGGAATTGTATAGGTTTTGTAAAAACCATATGTGCGTATCCGGTCGGATAAGCATTTATATTTTGCTTTTGGTGGTCTATTACAATAGTTGTGTGTGGTCACCACTTTGTGTGGGTATCGCGAATGAAGATTTTGCCAATCTGTTTTTGCAGATACCGCAAAGTGGAACACGCATTTGTAATAGAAAGGATAAACAATATTCTATTGAATTGTTCATTTATTTATTGTCAAATGGCCTGCGGCCCATTAGGTTACATAGAAAATGTAAAACATATCTTACATGTAACAGCGTCGGAGTTGCTGTGCATTCCATGTGCGTGCGATAGGTTCGCCTTCTAACGTTTGTAGTTTATAGGCGCATTTGCCCAAGACCTCTTGGATGAGGTAGGGTCCTTCCCATTTGGGGCAAGTTTCCCTGGGCATTCTGTGTTAGATGCCTCATTGTCACAGAGGACATAGTCTCCTGGGTTGAAGGTACAAATGCGAACGCGTGCATTGTAGTACTTTTCAAGTTTGGTTTTGTACTTGGCCTCATTAATTGCTGCGTTTTCACGCCTTTCTTCTAGGAGGTCCAAGTCAAGCCTTCGTCCGTCATTGTTGTCCACCTTGTTGATAGCCAACATTCGGGGTGAATGGAGACCTATTTCAGCGGGGATCACCGCCTCAGAGCCATAGACCAGGCTGAAGGGTGTCTCACCATGACTTGTCTTCGGTCTAGTCCTATGAGCCCATAGGATACTAGGGAGTTCATCGACCCAGCCATGCCTGGCTGTTCCCAACTGTGCCTTGATGCCTTCGACTAAACTTTTATTAATACTCTCTACTTGGCCATTCCATTGCGGATGCGCCACTGAGGAGAAAATATGCTCAATGTTTAGTTCCTTTAGCCAGTTTTGAAAATCTTCGGCGGCGAAGTTGGTGCCTTTGTCGGTTACAATGCACATTGGTAAACCAAAACGGCAGATGATCGTTCCCAGATAAATTTCCTTGTTATCATAGCGATGGTAGAGGCTAGCGGTTTTGCTTCTACCCAGTTGGTGAAATAATCGACAGCCACTATGATAAACTTTACCGCACCTGGTGCGTCCGGATCGGACGAACCGTTGTATTTCTCAATCGTAAGTGGGAGTTTAGTTGTTGTGACTTCGGCGTGGGCGATCTCCGGAATAAATTTGGTTTTTTCGGCCGCGGATCTTGGCCTGTAGGGCTGGGTTTGGTTGCGCTTAGCCGCGCGGAGTTATGTAGTGCGGGGTTCAGTGGGAGGAACATAATTGTGTCCTCCTGGCCGGCTGTTTGCCGAATGGGATTCCCCGCAATATGTATGGTCGTCCAGGTCGGTACGATCATACCCTTCGTTGTAGGGTTGCGGTCCTAGGCAGCTGTGGATGCCGGAGCCGCGGTTGGCTGTAGACTGCCACCTATTGTAACAACTCTCATTTAAAATTTCTATTTCTTATTTTATTTTGTCCAATAGGAAACGCTAATTAAGACCCCCAGGAATTATTGCATAACCCCTAAAATTTTCAGAACAGTTGAAATCAAGATCAGGGCCCCTAAAATTCAGGGGGGGGGGGGTATTCCCCATTTACGATTATCATCACAGTTTGTTGTCAAAATCGAATTTCGTCGAAATGTCGACTCACGCAAGCTAGATAGACACGAGGCTACCCTATGCTAGAAATGGTGACGTCGCGCCACGCGACACCCTGTCGCGCCACGCGACAAGAACCAATTTCCAGTATAAATAGCAGGGTTTGGCACTTGAAGTTTGGCGTTGGTTCGACGTAAAAACTCGTTTCGTACGTTGAGATATCGTCTGTTTACTTCAAAACACACACACTGCACGAAATTCTGCCGCGATAACAGGGTAATAACTCGATCACTGCTACGATTCAATGTCCGAACAATAAAAACCAATCTGATGGATGTTTAAGTGTTGCCCGTATTTGGGCTATACTTTGTCATTCGTCGCGAAGGTTTTGAATCTCGTGAGTTGTCGTAAAAGTTGTATTAAGTTACTGACCTAGTTTTCGTGTGCATTGTTATTTTAATTAGGTTAACAAGGCTAAATCAGTAGGCTAAACGCTGCCCGTCTAAATTTGCAATGTGAGTCATTCTCTTTTTATCAAATTGTTTTCTTAAAACTCTATTTGTTTTCAAAGTTATAATTACATGGTTTAAGTCTTTGTAATCTTCAATTACTGCCGGTATGTGGGGTTTTGTATACATTACTTGATACCCGTCACCATTGGACAACGGGTTAGCCAATGGGTGATCTGACCATAGTCACAGATACTGTCGAGTGACAAATACCGATTTGGGGTAATTGGTAGATAGAAACAATGTAATCACCCTTAATACTGTATATTATAACAATGTGTCGCTTTGTGCAAACTTGAGTGACTCGCCAGTATTTCCCTGCTGATAAAACGTTTTTAAAACATGTTTCAAGTGATCTGCTGTGATCCAGGAAAAAGTGCCGTGTAGCACTACAAGCTTGAGGAAGTGGCTCAATAAAAATCAAGAAACATGTTTTTTGTAAAAACAGGGATTTCCCATTGAAATCACCTTTATTGTAAATTACGGGTGTTATCCCCAAAATTATGAAATAAGATAATTGGGCATTTCAAGTTTTAAAAGATCATGTTAAAAATTCCGCTGCCAACATAATAATTACCACGGGTTTCTGTCTCGCGGCTCCTGGACCGGGTAAAACCGGGACGGGGGCCGTGACAAAAAAAATGTGGTATCAGAGCCACTTATTTAAGCCAATTAAGTATTTAGAAATACTTAATTTTTCTGATTGCCATTCTGTGATTATGTGAAAATTCAAGTTACAAAATTTTAACGTAGAAATTTGTGTATTTCTTTATAAATGCTAACAGCATGAATGAGTTGTCTGAAGCTCTTCAGAATATCACTATCCATTCTGCTGACATGGAAGTTTTGGAGGGATTTTCCGGTTATTGGGCCGACACTGATGAACCTATGGAATTCCAAGCCCAACCCCAGGAGAAACCCAAACCGAAAAAGAGAAGAAGATTCGTGGGCTGGAGGCGTGTGCGTAGGAAGAAACCAGCGACACGGAAAGTTATAAAGACTGAGGATCCAAATGATAAAGGCAAAGGAAAGGAGATCCGGGAAAGTTCAGGGCAAGCCCAGGAAATGCCATCATGGGAAGAGCTGGATCGTAAACTGGCACTTAGTGACCTCATTGGACCTGCCGATGAAAACCTCTTCAATTACCGAGCGGAAGCACAACTTCCAGTTAATCTGGAACCTGCTATCCCAGATCCGATTATCCACCCCCGACCCCTACCAGAAGAGCTGGAAGAATGGTGGACCACCGACTGGCAATTTCAGAATCTCTTAAATAACCCTAATACCTTTTTCCCTCAGTTTGACCCCGAGCCTGCACCAAACCCACCTATGAGCGCAGAAAACTTGGCTGAACTTCGTCATTATGGCGAAGAGCTGATTGATGCAGGAAACCGAATTAGGGATGTGGGAGAAAGAATCTCATGGAAATACGACGAGAGGGAACATCGTTTCTGAGATGCCAGCTGACTATGGTTGTGTGGTTGTGGGAGTATGTGTTTAATAATAATATAATAATAAAAATATAATCATCTGAAATAACTAAAAATAAAACTTTTGTAAGATAACCGGTGTTTACGGACACATAGTAATATATATATATATATATATATATATATATATATATATATATATATATATATATATATAAATATCAACGTCGCAAAGTCGACAATTTTGGCTATACGTGTTTATGTGCGATTGTTTATTGTGTTTGGTTGTTGTTTATTTTATGCTAATCCCTTATATATATTAATTACCAGATGGAACACGCTAGTAATGAACCAGTTAACGAGGTTAATCAATCCGAGCAAAACATTGAGGACCATTTTCTGAATAGACAAGATATAGAAAACATCATTGCTCAAGGAATAGCCAATGCTATTCCAGCAATTCTTGCTGCTGCCCGAAATCCAGTTGAACCTCAACCAATTATTCCTAGCAAACGTACTCATGAAGACAACTTCAGTAATAGCGTAAATGGAAGCGGCAACATTAATAATAACGATAATGATGGGATGCAAGCCCCATTTCTTAAAAGAATGAAAGCTGCAACGCCTGGTTGCACTTACAAGGAATATCTTGCCTGTAAACCTGTTGAATTTGCAGGCAATGAAGGGGCGACTGCTGCACTGCGTTGGTTGGAGAAAACCGAGGCAGTAATTAAAATAAATAAATGTGCCGAGGAGGATAAATGTTGGTGCATACGTCTGTCGACTTCGTCTTGTATCAAGTCTAGTATTAGAATTGTTAGATCAGGGCGCGTTGTACGAGAAAATAGGAGGTTTTAGGTGTTAAAGAGCTAATTCCGCTTGAAAGGACTAATTCCGCTTGAAGCGTGTAATTTCGCTTGAAGTGTGCTTGTTTGTAATTCCATGCGAAATTAGATTCCGCTTGGAATTCTAATTCCGCTTGGGACTGCTTCAAACGGAATCATGAGTCCTATATATACCTTCCAAACGGAATCATTTGTAACTTTTCGTCATTCCGGTACCGAACTGCTGCCGACGCGTCGTTTGATCTGTAAAGCTGTGATATTAATAAAACAAGATGATTTATAGTGAAACAAGCTGATTTCCAAGTCTGTTTCTTAGTTTCCGCCTCTGAAACAGACAAGAACCCTTCTGATTGACTCGTTTGGGTCGCAGCACGATCCTACAAGTGGTATCAGAGCTCAGGAAGAAGAGTTCTTGCCAAAACAGCCTTATTTTCTGACTTCTACACCTTCTTTTTCAAAATTCACAAAATTTTACGGTCAAAATGGTCTGAATTTCACATATTATAAGCGAAACAGTGTTTTAACTAATCCTTGAAAGAATTGGACCTTAACTCGACTTAAAACTGATAAAAAACGTAATTCCGTTTGAAAACAGTTCGAAATTTGATGACGTCAGCAGCATTTCAAACGAGATTAGGACCTAATTCCGCTTGAGTTTTGCTATTCCGCTTGAAAAGTTAGCCTAATTCCGCTTGAAATCGTATTTCCGCTTGAAAGTGTCACCTTATTCCGTTTGAATATACCTAATTCCGCTTCAGAGGTTAATTCCGTTTGAATGGTTCAAGCGAAATTAGGTAATTCCGCTTCAAGGTCTGATTCCGTTTGAAAATGTGTTGTTTCAAACGAAATCAGTAATTTCGCTTCAGGGTGATTTCATTTGAGTGTGATCTCGTTTGAAAGATAGTAATTCCGCTTTAACATTGATTCCGTTTAAAGAGTAATTTCGCTTGGATCAGTATTCCGTTTGAAACTGAGAGTTTGTGAAAAAAATTTCCGAAACATGGACGAGGAATTCTACAATGCATTTGCGACACCAGTTGCACCAGTTACTGCTGCTGAAACATTGTACAGTGAGAATGAAACGGGAACTCATCAAAAACCGCCAAAGCTTATGTACATCGAAGATTTTAAAGGATGGCAGAATTGATTTGAGAACTGGGTGCAAGCTTACAAGTTTGACGCATGGTGTGCTTTGGAGAAAGATTACGAGAAACCGAAAAACGAACGTGGGCTTGAAAAGGGATTTTGTGATTTTACGAAGATTGATAAATTGAAATATACAAGTGAAAATATGATGATCAGTATTCTTCAACAGGCAATTAAAGAAGACATCTTTGTTTTGCTTCAGCATGAGGGTACTGCTAGATCGATTTGGAATGCATTGATTCAAAAGTTTAAAGGAAGTGCAGATATGATCAAGAACAGAAAGGCATTGCTGAAGAAATCTTTTGATATGTTTGTAGCTTTTGATCATGAAACAACGAAACAGACCATTGACAGATATTGTCATCTTGTTTTGGAAATGGGGAGACTGGATATAAAGAAAGATGATGAGGAATGGGTGGATAAACTTGCTGATGCATTACCACAGCAGAAATGGGGAACTTATTTGATGATTGTGAAACACATGAGGAAGTCTGAGAATATGAATTTGGCACAGTTCATTCAAAAGATTGAAGAGCACGAGTTGGATATTCAGAAAACTGCTATCATGACGAATCCAAATGCTAAACAAGATGTCAGTTTGTATTACAGAGGAAACAAGTTTGAGGCTACCCCCAGCCCTAGTCCAAAGATCCAAACTGGTTTTAGTGCTGACAGTTCGTCTGGAACAAAGGGTAGTAGTGTGACACAAAGTAGTGGATCTTCATCCTCGTATTCAAGCTTTGATCCAAACTTTACAACAGCAAGTCCTCAACAACCGAATTCTACAAATCTACAGTGCAATGTCACCTTGAACATTCTAAATGGTCAAAATCTGTCTCCGGAAATAGCAAAGCAACACATGGCATCACTCGTTGCTATGTTGGAATCTTATGAAAATTTGATTGATGGCAAGATTGGAAATTCGATGCTTACAAAAGAAGATTAAGATCAAATTGATGCAGAGGAACTTGAGTTGATGGATGTAAAGTGGTGCTTAGCTAGTGCTTGGAGGAGGGCAAAAAAGTTTCAACAAATTACTGGTAGAGATGAGTTTCGAGGAATGGCTACTTCTCCGTTAGGTTTTGACAAATCAAAGGTTACATGTTTTCGTTGCAAAGGAAAAGGTCATTTTAAACGAGAATGCAAAAACCAAGAAGTAACCGGAAATCAAGAAAAGAACAATTATTATTAGAAATCAATTTTTCATCAGATTACTCAACAAAAGGAACCACAAACTGCACATGCTCGGCCAATTGTCGATGAAAAAAGGAAAATGATCGAAGATGCAAATAAAAAGGCTTATTTTGGTATCATTGATCAAGATGATGAATTTGTTGCAGAGGGTTTTAGCTGGGATAAATACATTCCACCAGGTTCTGGTTTTGTTGCTAGAATTCTGGGTGAAGATGAGGCTAGTGAGAAAAGAATCCCGATTTTTCCAGATCTAGGAAGTGATATTGATACCGATGATGAGGAAGAACATCTCAACAAAGCTAGAAAAGGGATATATCCTACTAGTTTTAATTTATTTTTTGTAGATAAAGTTGAGTTGCTATATCAGAAGAAGATTGCCAGATTGAGGAAAGAATTGGAAGCAGTAAGAATCCTTGCTGGTGAAAAAGCAAAGACAGAAGCTGGAGAAGCAAATAATGAACCAGTGATTGAAAAAGTGGTAGAAAAAATAGTTGAAGTTGAGAAAATCGTCGAGGTAGAAAAGATTGTTGAAGTTGAGAAATTCGTTGATGTTGAAAAGATTGTCGAGGTTGAAAAGATAGTTGAAAAAATGATTGAAGTTGAAAAACCATGTTTGAAGTGTTCAGAGTCTTGCGCACATTGTGAGGAGAAAGACAAGAAGATTGCTGAATTAGAGAAGATGAAAGAGAATTTGTTGTCTGATGTGAAGTATATAAAAGAGTCGTATGATGTTCTGAATAGAACGGTTGATGGTATGAAAAAGACAAATTTAGAAGTTGAAACTACTCAGATGAGGATGAATGCAACTTTAATGACAAAGTAAAAAGTCATCAATGAGTATATCGAAGACTGTGCTAAGCTGAAGCAGGAGTTGGAACTTGAAAAGATTGAGAGTGAAAGGATTAAACGATTACTGTTGAGTTATACTACTTGTGATTATTTGATTGATCGTGTTTATCCTACTGTTGCAGGTCTTGAGGCATTCAAGGTGAAAAAGACTGAAGATACTGATACTGGTAAGAAACAAAGTGTCAAGTATAACAGATGTCCGCCACCGATCCATGAGAGTTATTCTCCCAGAAATCCTAACGAGGAACGTTTAAATAAGGCTTTCAACATCAAGTTAAAGTCTGAAATCATTGATGAATTACCAGATAATATTGATGTTACATTCACAGCGTCTGACACTGATCATGAGTCTGAGTTGGTAAAGAAAGTGGTCGATGAGGTGTTGGATATGGATGAAGAGTCAAAACCGGAGTCTAAGTCTGAAAGTTCGAGTTCGTCAGAAAAGAGTCCGAGTTCACCAGTTAAAAGGGTTTACAATAAAGAATTCTTGTTATCAAAATCTAATTTGAATGATGGATCAATCAAAGTGGCTTATACTTTGAATGATTTAGACAAATTATATTCTGATGAGGAATTTCCAATAAGAAGTGTCAAAACTGAAATGATCAAACAGGTTTTCAAACTAACAGAAATTAATATTTCTGAAATAAAAGATTTAAATCTTGATGAAAAACCTAAAAAGTACACTTCAAGAGTTCAACAGAGATTGAACAAGAAAAAGGGTTACAGTTCTGGTTCAGGTTATCGAAAGAAACCAAACCACAACAGTAATTTCAAAAAACAAGGTCTTGGTTTTATACCCCCAGAAAATTATAAAAATGAGAAAAATTATAAACCAAAAACAAAATTTGTTTCAGGAGGAAGTTCTGAAGATGAGAAGAAGAAACCATTTTGGAAGCAATCAAATCAAGAGTTTCTTGCTGAAGTAAAGAAGAATGTGAGGAAATTTGCTCAAAGAGTTGACAGAAGAACTTGTTTTAAATGCCAAAAAGTTGGACATATTGCTTGGAATTGCCAACAGTTCAACAACACAAAACAGGGAGTTACTTCTAACTCAAAATTGAAAGAAAAACTTGTCATTAAGAAGAAACAATCAACTGAGAAATCTAAAGTGTTTGAAAATTCAACTTCTGAAGAAGGTGAAAGTTCAAAACGTTTTTATAAAAGAAGAGTTGATTTGAACAAACAAAAATGGGTTGTAAAATCTAAAAGTAGTTCTGACAATGAATCTGATTCCATAAAATCAGAGGAGTCATTTGTTGAGAAAAAGGTTGATAATTCCGTTCCTGAGTTGAACGAGGAAAACTTCCCGCCATTGACAAAAGATAATTTGAAATCAAAAGGTAGGTTTAAGATATCAGGTCAATTCTTTCCTGATAAGAAAGACTTTGATGCTGAAAAGGTGTTTAATGGAAATGTTAAACATATTTTTGGGAAGATGGTTGACAGGAAAGTGAAGGGTGCTAAAGAATTTTACAAATCAAAATGTTGGTGGGACAGATGTTTGCCACCAAAATCACCCAAGGCTGGTCAGGCTTGGGTGACAGCTTTTTCACCATAAAATTCCTGACTTACCGGAGCTCCTAGGTTGGTAAGAGTAGAGCAGGAATTGGCATCATTCTTGGAATTGTTTGGTTGGTAAATCTACAGGTCATATCTTTATATTGTTATATTTTGATTCACAAGTGGTTATGGTTGGTGAATGAATTTACAATTGGTAAATCAAGGACATTAAGTTGTACTTGTTTTTCCGACATATGATTGAGAAACAAGATGATGAACCCCTAACCTACAAGTGGTTTTATAAAATCAACGAAACTTATTTTCCGGAAAAACCATTTGATTAAAACAAACTTAAGTGTTTTGAAATCAATGGGAAAATAGTTTGTTGAGAGGGGGAGTTCTGATTGTTTATGCCAAGTGGATGGCGAATTGAAGTGATTTGATATCAGTTGTCAATTTACTTGTAAAGTTTGTTATCAAATTTCCTTTAAATGTGTTTGCATTTTAGGGGGAGTAAAAATTTTCAGAAAATCCAAAAACATTTGAAAATTTGAAAAAGACAAAAACATGATAAAACTCAAAAATGAGTTTTGTTGTGTAAAAGAGGAAATGATAGTACATCAGTGGATTATCACAGCACGCTAAAGAAATGGAAAGTTAAAATGTGATAAACGGTCTCACTAATGATATGCCAGTAGGTTTTTGCACATTTAGTAGATTGTGACGAGATATAAACCTAAATTCAAACTTGCTTATATCGTGGGTAACATCTCTCGGATATATGGGTAACCCCCGAAATCTTGTTTGAAGGACCCCTCTTTCTGAGATACTAGGTCTTTATGCTTAGTGATATCAGGGGTATTATCCCGGGACTTCTGATTTTGCGGAAGCAATGGCCAAGTCCCTGGAGAATACTTTACGCTTGCTTGAAATATAGCCCGCCCTCAGCATAAAAAATGATGAAACATTGAAAAAATATGTAAATCATGTGCTGTTGAAGAAAAGATCCTCTAAAGGGGACCCACCAAAAGTCAAAGCCGTCATCTATCTGCTGAACGGAAGTTCTGACCTGAGCTCTCACGGCCTTCGCAATTTAACCCCTTACAGATATCATCTAGGTATACTCACCTGTAAGACTGAATATTGGGATCTGGATACGGGAGTATATTCTGAGGTGGGACACGCAAATAAGTTTAAGTACTTAAAACACTAATCTCGTATCTCGAAACAGTTGAACTTTGTGTGAAAATTTAAGTGGATCAGTATACTGACAATCTAAGTGAATCGTTTAGAACTTAAAATGTTTAAAGCTTAACGGTGTTGGTGATTTGTCTCATAAACTGATATGATCCTCTTACACGAACTCACAAAATATTGTATGTAAATATTTCTTTGCTGCATTTCTGTTATTTCAAAAATCCAAAAAGATTTTCGGTGTGTTTTAGCATAAATTTTGAAAAATACAAAATGATTTTAGACAACTTATGTTGAAAAAATTGATCTTCAAAATTCCGAGTGCTGAACATGACGAACAGGTTTGGAAAAGTTTGTTTGAAGATGTTTGAAATGAAAAATGATATTCATACAAGTGGTTCATCAAAGATTAATATGATAAATCATTATTGGTAAATGCTTGAAAATGATGTGTTCAGGTTGTGTTTTCAAGAGGTTAGCAGGGTTTCTTAAGTTGTTATATCTTATCATTTGTGAAATTTATTTTTGGGTAGAGATTATGCAGGTAAACCAGACTTTGATCCTGAGCAGGAATTGAGCCAGGTTTCGATCTTGGAACTGCTGATGCTGATGAACTTAAGAAATCAAGAGATCTGATCAATAGAATTAGAAAAATCAAGAGTTAGATTATGATTCTGAAATTGAAGATTAGATCTACATTCAAGGGAGAGTTTTAGCTGAAAGAGAAGCCCGAAGACTGATAAAGACTGAAGACATTGAAGACTCGACACTTAAGACTCGTCAACATCCGAGGGGGAGTCTGTTGGTGCATACGTCTGTCGACTTCGTCTTGTATCGAGTCTAGTATTAGAATTGTTAGATCAGGGCACGTTGTACGAGAAAATAGGAGGTTTTAGGTGTTAAAGAACTAATTCCGCTTGAAAGGACTAATTCCGCTTGAAGCATGTAATTTCGCTTGAAGTGTGCTTGTTTGTAATTCCATGCGGAATTAGATTCCGCTTGGGACTGCTTCAAACGGAATCATGAGTCCTATATATACTTTCCAAACGGAATCATTTGTAACTTTTCGTCATTCCGGTACCGAACTGCTGCCGACGCGTCGTTTGATCTGTAAAGCTGTGTTATTAATAAAACAAGATGATTTATAGTGAAACAAGCTGTTTTCCAAGTCTGTTTCTTAGTTTCCGCCTCTGAAACAGACAAGAACCCTTCTGATTGACTCGTTTGGGTCGCAGCACGATCCTATAATAAAGTTATGTATGCTTCTCACCTTTTCAAGGAAGAAGCATTAGAATGGTGGAATACGGTATTACAAGCTAAGGGAAGTGACATGGCTTATGCCATGAGTTAGGAAGAATTTAAGTGTCTGGTGGAAAGGAAATTATGCCCAGAATATGAAAAAGAACAAATGGCGAACAAATTCCTGAGCCACCGAATGGTGGATGTGGATTGTCGAGGGTATACTTCGAAGTTTTTCGAAAATGCTCGAATTGTGCCTACTCTGGCTTCGCCAGAACCGGTACTTATTTCTCGCTACATTTGGGGTTTAATTAGCGAGATCCGGGATATTGTCGAAGCTGCGAGACCCCGCACGATCGATGATGCGGTGGAATTAGCCAACACTTTGACTGACGGACTGGTGCGTACGCGAGAAGAAAACAGGAAGAAGGAATTGGCTCAGAAAATTACCCAAGGATTTTGTGTGGGTAATAATAGCAACTTCAAAAGAAAGGGAACTGGATCATCTTCCACTCCGCCGTTCTGCAGGAACTGTAAAAAGAAACATTTTGGAAAATGTAATGAACCCTGCAACTTCTGCAAAGCAATAGGACATCGTGAAGAAGATTGCAGGAAGAAAACAAAGATCTGCTATAACTGTGGAGAAGCTGGGCATTTTAGACCAGAATGCCCTAAATTGGTCAAACTAGCAGATAACAAGGCAAAACCTGCTGAAGGAACTAACAAGAAGAACGCAAGAGCCTTCCAATTGACAACGCAGGAAGCTGAACTGATTCCTGACGTAATAGCTGGTACGTTCTTAGTTCATGACGTTTATGCGAAAGTATTATTTGACTCTGGTGTGAACCAAAGTTTTATAAATACTTCATTCTGCCAAGCTCTTAAGCTACCCTTAACGAAACTTAGGCAAGTTTTTATGGTAGAGAAGGCAGACGGGAATTCTGTTAACATAGATACGGTTTTGCAAAAAGAAAATATAGAACTTTCAGGTCATAAATTTTCTGCAAACCTATTACCCATGAATTTAGCTGGATTCGATGTCGTGTTAGGAATGGATTGGTTAGTAGCCAACCATGCTCGAATCCTATGTGATAAGAATTCCATAGAAATTCGTGCACCCACAGGAGAAGTAATTATGATTATAGGGGTAAGCTGCGTAAACCAATGAAGTTCATTTCAATAATGAAAGTAGCTAGTTATGAACGAAAGCAAGGAATAGTGTATATGATTTCAGTAGTCATTAGCACTAAGGGTAAGGAACATAAGGAAATTCCTGTAGTATCAGAATACCCGGATGTATTCCCAGAAGAACTACCTGGATTACCACCCGATAGGGAGGTAGAATTTAGAATTCATTTGATTCCTGGAATTACACCCGTAGCAAAGGCACCTTACCGATTAGCACCCACTGAAATGTTAGAACTGAAAAAGCAATTAGATGAATTGCTCAGTAAAGGATTTATACAACCTAGTTCATCCCCGTGGGGAGTACAAGTGTTGTTTGTGAAAAAGAAAGATGGTTCGATGCGAATGTGTATCGATTACAGGGAATTGAATAAGGTTATAATTAAGAATCGATACCCATTACCTAGGATTAATGATCTCTTTGATCAACTTCAGGGAGCTATACTTATTTATTCCAAAAGTCAGGACGAGCATTGTGAACATTTACGAGCACTCTTAACTTTGTTAAGAAAGGAAAAGCTTTACGCCAAATTCTCAAAGTGTGAATTTTGGCTACAGGAGGTGCAATTTTTAGGACACATGGTGAATCACGAAGGTATTCACGTAGATCCTTCCAAGATAGAAGCGATCACCAAATGGAAGGTCCCGCAATCAGCTACGGAAGTTAGAAGTTTCTTAGGATTAGCTGGGTACTATAGGCGCTTCATTAAGGATTTCTCTAAGATAGTTGTGCCATTAACTAAGCTAACCTGTAAAACAGTTAAGTTTGAATGGGGACCTAAGCAAGAAGAGGCTTTTAGGATTTTAAAACAAAGGTTAACCAACACCCCAATTCTTGCCTTACCAGAAGGGACAGAAGATTTTGAAGTTTACTGTGATGCTTCTAAGCTAGGATTAGGAGGTGTGCTGATGCAACGCAAGAAGGTAATTGCGTATGCTTCAAGGCAATTGAAAAAGCACGAAGAAAACTATACGACACATGACTTAGAATTAGGAGCCATAATTTTTGCCCTTAAGATTTGGAGGCATTATCTGTATGGAAGTAAGTTTACCGTTTATACAGATCATAAGAGTTTAAAATACATATTTGGGCAAAAAGAATTGAATATGAGGCAAAGAAGATGGATGGAAATCCTAAGTGACTACGACTGTGATATTCAATATCACGAAGGAAAAGCAAACGTAGTTGCAGATGCCTTAAGTCGTAAGTATCACGAAAAGCAAAAGCGAGTTCGTGCTCTTAGATTAAGTTTACAATTAGACTTAATGGAACAATTAAATAATATTCAGGAAACAGCAATCAAGGATGATGTTGAAGGAATGAAAGGAAGAATAAAGGAATTAGAGCAAGGAGCTGATGGAATTTGGAGATTCCAAAAAAGAAGGATTTGGGTACCTAAGAAAGGAGATTTAAGAGATAAGATTTTAGAGGAAGCCCATAAATCTAGGTATACCATGC
Organism: Helianthus tuberosus; assembly: GCA_030545235.1. Taxonomy (NCBI): domain Eukaryota; kingdom Viridiplantae; phylum Streptophyta; class Magnoliopsida; order Asterales; family Asteraceae; genus Helianthus; species Helianthus tuberosus. The sequence continues at coordinate 147,123,075 of CM060443.1, read as the reverse complement.
ACCTGGGAAATAATAAGATGTACCAAGATTTAAGAAATAATTTCTGGTGGATAGGAATGAAAAAGGACATAGCTAGATACGTCTCTAAGTGTCTAACTTGTTCGTAAGTTAAGGCAGAACACCAGAAACCCTCAGGTCTACTACAACAATTGGAAATGCCTATATGGAAATGGGAGCTCATAACCATGGATTTTGTTACTAAGTTGCCCAAAACCAGAAAAGGTAATGATGCGATTTGGGTAATTGTGGATCGATTAACCAAATCAACTCATTTTATACCCATGAAAGAAACATTTAACATGGAAAGGTTAGCAAAGTTATACGTAGACGAAGTAGTATCCTTACATGGAGTTCCACTCTCTATTGTATCGGATAGAGATAGTCGTTTCACTTCGCATTTTTGGACGAGTTTCCAAGAAGCCATGGGGGCGCGATTAAATTTAAGTACAGCTTACCATCCCCAAACAGATGGACAAAGTGAAAGGACGATCCAAACCCTGGAAGACATGCTCAGGGCATGTGTAATAGATTTTGGTGGAAACTGGGATGACCACCTACCCTTAATTGAATTCTCCTATAATAACAGTTATCATGCAAGCATTGAAGCTGCCCCATTCGAAGCACTATATGGACGAAAGTGTAGAACTCCAGTTTGTTCGGCAGAAATAGGAGAAAGCCAATTATAAGATCCCGAAATCGTACAAGAAACTACCGACAAGATCACTCAAATCAAGGAAAGACTAAAGACAGCTCGAGATCGTCAAAAGAGTTATGCAGACAATAGACGCAAACCACTAGAATTTCAAGTGGGAGACAAGGTACTCTTAAAATTTTCTTCTTGGAAAGGAGTAGTTCGGTTCGGTAAGAAGGGAAAGCTAAGTCCAAGGTACGTAGGACCATTCCCAATAATCCAACGAATAGGACCAGTTGCCTATCGTTTACAATTACCAGAAGAGCTAGCCGGGGTACATGACGTATTTCATGTATCTAACCTCAAGAAGTGTTTGTCCGACGAATCCCTGGTAGTACCTCTTCAAGATGTAGAGGTAAATGAAAAATTAAAATTTGTTAAAAAGCCACTCCAAATAGAAGACAGAAAGGTCAAGTTTCTCAAGCATAAACGACTAGTGCTGGTCAAAGTCAAGTGGGATTCTAAGAGAGGACCTGAATACACTTGGGAACTGGAATCAGAGATGAAGCGAAAGTATCCCTACTTGTTCCAGTAAATCTCGAGGACGAGATTTTAATTAAGGTGGGGAGGATGTAACAACTCTCATTTAAAATTTCTATTTCTTATTTTATTTTGTCCAATAGGAAACCCTAATTAAGACCCCCAGGAATTATTGCATAACCCCTAAAATTTTCAGAATAGTTGAAATCAGGATCAGGGCCCCTAAAACTCAGGGGGGGTATTCCCCATTGACGATTATCATCACAATTTGTTGTCAAAATCGAATTTCGTCGAAATGTCGACTCACCCAAGCTAGATAGACATGAGGCTACCCTATGCTAGAAATGGTGCCGTCGCGCCACGCAACACCCTGTCGCGCCACGCGACAGGGACCAATTTCCAGTATAAATAGCAGGGTTTGGCACTTGAAGTTTGGCGTTGGTTCGACGTAAAAACTCGTTTCGTAGGTTGAGATATCGTCTGTTTACTTCAAAACACACACACACAGCACGAAATTCTGCCGCGATAACAGGGTAATAACTCGATCACTGCTACGATTCAATGTCCGATCGATAAAAACCAATCCGATGGATGTTTAAGTGCTGCCCGTATTTGGGCTATACTTTGTCATTCGTCGCGAAGGTTTTGAATCTTGTGAGTTGTCGTAAAAGTTGTATTAAGTTACTGACCTAGTTTTCGTGTGCATTGTTATTTGAATTAGGTTAACAAGGCTAAATCAGTAGGCTAAAAGCTGCCCATCTAAATTTGCAATGTGAGTCATTCTCTTTTTATCAAATTATTTTCTTAAAACTCTATTTGTTTTTAAAGTTATAATTACAGGGATTAAGTCTTTGTAATCTTCAATTACTGCCGGTATGTGGGGTTTTGTATACATTACTTGATACCCGTCACCATTTGACAACGGGTTAGCCAATGGGTGATCTGGCCATAGTCACAGATACTGTCGAGTGACAAATACCGATTTGGGGTAATTGGTAGATAGAAACAATGTAATCACCCTTAATACTGTATATTATAACAATGTGTCGCTTTGTGCAAACTTGAGTGACTCGCCAGTATTTCCCTGCTGATAAAACCTTTTTAAAACATGTTTCAAGTGATCTGTTGTGATCCAGGAAAAAGTGTCGTGTAGCACTATAAGCTTGAGGAAGTGGCTCAATAAAAATCAAGAAACATGTTTTTGTAAAAACAGGGATTTCCCAGTGAAATCACCTTTATTGTAAATTACGGGTGTTATCCCCAAAATTATGAAATAAGATAATTGGGCATTTCAAGTTTTAAAAGATCCTGTTAAAAATTCCGCTGCCAACATAATAATTACCACGGGTGTCTGTCCCGCGGCTCCTGGACCGGATAAAACCGGGACGGGGGCCGTGACACCTATTTTCGCCATGAGGGCCTAGGCGGCTATATATTGGGCCCCTGCGGCGGGACCCATAAGTGGAATCGTCCTCCTCCAGCGTGCGGACGCTGCAGTAGGAGGATCCGCGGTCTTCCCGCCTACTTCGAGAGACTGGGTGCGTGGGGACCCTACCTTCGTATTGCAAGATACGAGCGACAGGTGTATGTGGTGCGGGGGTAGGACCGCCAGGAATTTGCGCTTCTGCGCAAGCTCTGTTGTATGTTGCGGCCAGCATAGTTTGTTGTTGGTAATACCAGGCATGAAGGTCCATGCCTGGAGGTATCATAGAAGCATACTGTGAAAAATCTGGTGTGAACATGGGGGGAGCGCCCCCTTATGCAGACGTGCCAATGTGGCCCACAGTTTAGGCTGGGGGGATAATCCCCGCATGCCCTGGGTTTGCGGGGCCTTGGTTTTCCCCGGTAGTATTGTTTTGACGATCAGACATGATCTCAAGAAAGAAAGGGATGTGAAAAAAGTGCTAAGAGTAGCGATGGGCGCCAATGATGAAACAGTGGTTAACCAAGGGAGGTTAATTCACTGGTCTCGTCAAGTAGGGTTAATCCCTTCTTTCCGAGAATCACTGGCTGGATCGCCCGCTGGTTGATCTCTTGCACAAGGAAACAAACCGTGACTCCTAACAATGAGGATGGGGTGGGGGGTTCTCCTTGTTGCCACTCTCCGGCGTGAGAATCAGTCATTTGCTTGTGAAGCAAAGTGTGTGATAGTAGTCATAATGAGAGAGTTGTGTAGAGATGCCTCAAACCTGGTTTGGGATGAGTATTTATAGCCGAGGAGTGAAGGAGGGTAATTGAGTAGCTAGACTGACACGCGCCGCCCTTATGCAGGTGTGTCAGGCTTGTCGGTTGTGGAGGTGAAGGTGAAGCCACGTCCTACTGCGGTGTCAGTCTGTTGGTGCACCACTTGTACTGTGGTGTCAGTTCCACTTGCCTTGTGGGCAGGATGCGGTGCCGCGCCGCAGCGCTGCTTGCGGTAACTGCTGTTGTTTCCCCGTTCGCACTCTGGTCAAGATTGTGGGATGCGGTGCTAGGCCACATCGCCACTCGTGGTGACTGTTGTTTTTGTTCAGATCCCTTGTCGTGACGAAAATGTTCATAGTATGCGGTTCCAGACCGCATCGCTATGTGTACACCCATTTTCATACACAAGGTAAGTATTCTTATCGCTCGACAGATTAGATTCGACCGCTGTGGTCGCGCGTGCTCGCACGGACACAGATAAGTTCTTGTCGGTGGGGTTTTTTTGGTAAGGGTAATGGTCACTCGCAGCCATGTTGGTGCGAGATCTGGGACCATACCCCTTCAGATGGGTCGAGAGGTGTATGTGTAGATAAAGGACAAGGTAGGTGGCAGGTCTTTTATATAGATGGGTCGAGAGGCGTATGTGTAGATAAAGGATAAGAGGGGTGTAACTATCAAAAGAGAAGTGTAGTTTGTAGCTCCCATTTAGAAAAGAAGACATGTTTAATTCTTTGCTTCGGTTATAGATAAGATTGGATAGAGGAACTTCTGGTCGCGACTTGGGAAATCTGAAAAGCTAGGAACGAGAAAAGGTTTAATCATCGACACATTCAATAAATAAAAAGGCGGATATGATTAAGGAGAACTCTTTATTTTGGATTACTAACAGGTCGAAATTTTGTAATATTGACTGGAGTAGGTTTGTCGATTTTAACATCCGAGATGTAATCTTGTAATTTGGCGGGTTTTTAAGCGACTTGTTGGCCCGTATTCTATATTTTACATAGAAGTTTTGTCATTTGCTGGCCTATGTTCTATATTTTATATATAAGTATTGTCCTTAAAAAATCATATATCTCAATACCCTATAGTTGACAACCTTGTTAATCAAGTTCACATGTTTATACCAGACTCCATGTGGATGTTAGTTCCAACACATATTTATAACATTGCACTATCCAAAAGTTTCTTTTGGTCTCTTCATAACACGTTACCATCACATGTTTTTGTTTTTCTTTCACATGTGTCTAACTCGGTACGTAGCTTCCTCTTTTTTTCATATTTACCCTTGAGCCGCTAGATGAAGACACATTACACATATGTTGACTAGAATAAGTGTTAGTCTAGATAGTCAAGTGAATCCAAACATTCATAATAAGTTCATTATAAGAACGTTAAATAGTAACTAGTAGAAGTACACGTCGCGTTGTGGTGGGTACATAAAACCATGTATGTTGATTGGCATATTACATAACTAATAAAACCATGTTATATGTTGATACATCATTATTGCTACTATAATTGTCATAGAAACATACACGTACTCACATATACGAGATAATGGTGGTTTTAATCTCAACTTTGCTTTTGTAAATCAGGTTAAAGTGTATCAGTCAAGGCCATTTCATCATATTTTTACTTGAATAATATATTTAATTTAAAAAATACCTAAGTTTGATTTTCTTATTATAACTATTACATTACATTTATTTATTTATTTATCAATTTATCAAATACATTTATCAAATCGCATGAACAGTGGTTTATTATTATTAGTATTATTTTGACTTTTTTTGCTTTTTTTCCCTAACCAATTTACGATTTTGTCTCGCTTTAAAATTACGATTTTGCCATCAGTTTAAAATTACGTTTTTACCTCCACTTCAAAATAAAATTATGCTTTTACTCCTGTGAAAAATAGTGCTTTATTATTTATTTATTTATTTTGCATTTTGACTTTTTTGTCTTTTTTGGCCAAACCAATTTACGATTTTTTCCCGCTTTAAAATTACGATTTTGCCATCAGTTTAAAATTACGTTTGTACCTCCACTTCAAAATAAAATTATGCTTTTGCCCCCGGTGAAAAATTACAATGTTGCCCTCGGTTCAAAATTACGAATTTGCCCCGTTTAAGTTTACAGTTTTGCCATTAGTTTTGTTTTCTTTCTGCCAGGTAAATTATGATTTTGCCCTTAATTTAAATTTACATTTTTGTTATCATTTTTGTTTGCTTTCCCAAACAAATTACGATTTTGCCCCCAGTGTATAACTACAGACACAAGATGGAGGAGTAGTGCCAGGCAGCTGCCTGGAACTCCCCCATTGGCCTAACCAATTTACGATTTTATCACCGATCTAAAATTATGATTTTGCCTTCAGTTTAAAATTACGTTTTTACCCCCAGTTCAAAATAAAATTATGCTTTTGCCCACAAAAAAAATTACAATTTTGCCCTCGGTTAAAAATTACGCTTTTTACCCCTTTAAATTTACGTTTTTTGTCCTTTTCCGCTTTATGTATATATTATAGTTATTATCGCGCGAAACTATTAAGAAAAACTTTCGCAATTTAGTTGATTGTATGAACATTCAAATATAGTGAGTGTCTCGGGTTCGAAGCCCTTCATGTGAAAGAAATTTTTTTATTACCTGCTGCCAAATCTTTTAAAACAAAAAATTTTTTAACATACCTTCTTCTTCCTACAGTGTAGGGCAGATTAGGGATGAACATTTGGAACCGGGTACCGAACCATACCGGATATATTCGGTACCGGTACTGGTTCCCGTTTTCCCCGTTTTCGTTACCGGTACGGTACCGGTATTTACAGGTAAAACACCAGTAAGTACCTATACCATATTAGTATCGGTACCGAACCGGTGTATTCGGTACCGGTACCACTTTCCCCATTTTTCGGTACCGAACAGGTACCATACTCATCCCGTTACATAACAAAACAAATCGATAACGTTCGAATTCCCCGCCGCGTAGCGTGGGGAATTAATTTTTATAGCCAACCGATACGGTACCGGTATTTACGAGTAAAACACCGATAAGTACCGATACCGTTTCGGTACCGGTACCGAACCGGTGTATTCTGTCACACCCCGATATTTCCACGTATTACCGGAGGGCCCGGTGGGTAGTATCGTGACGTAGTTGATATCATCATACTCAAACAACACAATTTTAAATGCACAGCGGAAGCAAAAGATGAATCACATTACAAACCGAATAAATAGTAATATCAAAGTATCACAACGGACTGTAATGGATCCACAGGCGGATCAAATAAAAAGGAAACATTGTTCAACAGTTTTATGACATCCAAGCTTGCAAGACTTATTATGGATGCTAGGAGAAGCCAGCCTATTTCGAGTAGTACCTGCACTTAACCTTTTTGGGAAAATACGTCAGTTTACACTGGTAAATACAATTAACCGACTCATTTTGAAAATGTTTAAGAAAATTGGTTTGAATGCACGTGGCACAAATAATCTTTTATAACTTGGGATAATTATTTATATATAAACTTGTAAAAGAATTACATGTTCGTTATACGTTCAGTGGCCCGGGCTGAATACCGGGTTAAAGATTAATAGACACACCACATGATATAGTCCCGCGGTGAGTTATTCTCAAACCGTCGGTTATACCTTTTTATTTATATATATGCACTGGCAGGTGTACGCCTACGCCCCGTGCTTAGGTCGTGGCCATTTCAATGAATGATGCCAAGGATATTCGGGACATGGTCATTAACCCCCCAAAGGCTTTAAGAAAAAAAAACAGTTTAAACGGGTCATCTCAATAAATTAACCTTCATACGATTAAAAATTCAATGCCCGACCAAGCGGTATTTTATATACCGTATCCCAAGCCCGTATAAGGGAAAATAAGTTAAAAGTATTTACCTGAGCAAGTATAATTCACAAATAGCAAGTGCACGTAGCTTTTACCGGGCTCCTAATCTGGAATGAAGGTTTTTAATAACCTATTAGATTCCTAACGGGTCTTTAATTAAGCCTAAACTTAGACCGGTTAGTTTTAAAGAAAGATACGGTTCAAAAAGCACGATTAAGCGAAGACCGGATTAGAATGTGGTTTAGACCCGACAAGTTTGAAGACTTGTATAATATGGGTAAACTAAACACATTCTGGATTTGAGATTAAAATGATAAGGTTTGACCCGTTTCGGTCAATTTATGCAAACTAGTTACATAAACCGAACCGAACGCGAATGATGCGTAACGGGTAACCAAATGAGTCATAAACAGGTTTCCTAACTTAATATGCCTTAAATATGTTGTGATATCAGTAAGATACCTTCTATTATGCCCAAAATGGATTTAAACTCAAACTATGCCCCGTAGGGGTATTTTGGTCATTTTAAAGGTTATAAAAGAGTTTAAATACTAATCTGAATTTCAGGTCTGATATAATCAGTAAAAATATTTATTTTTATAAGTCATAACAGTAGGGTATTGCATATATGTGAAATTTATCTATTATAACCAAATTATGCACCGTAGGGGCATTTTGGTAATTTCACATAGCCTTTAAAGGTCAAATCTGGAATTCTGAGTTTAAAACTTTAGCTTACTGTTAAAGTATAAAATTTACTTAAAATATCAGTAGGTATCAAGTCTTATATGATAAAAATAGTTTTAATACATACTATGCGTTTAAAACGCATAAAAAGGCTATTTTAAGCGATTTCCGGGTTTTATAAGAAAAGATGATATTTTTATTATTCCAGAAGGCTTAAGATACTTTATTTATCATATAATATCAGTAGAAAAAGGTTTGATATTAATATAATTTGTAAAACTCATTTTATAGACCAAAAGGGCAAAACCGACAATTACCGAATTAAAGCTACGACCCTATGTTATGCTCATCCTAAAATTAATTAAAAATCTTCAAAAATCCCAAAATATTATATTACATCAGTGGGTAAAAAGTTTGGTATCAAAAAGTGAGTTTAAATAGGCTATATGCTAATTAAATCGTTTAATTAACAAAAAGCTTTCTAATTACGCTATTGAGCATAACTCTTAATCTAGACCTCAAACTGATGTGAAAATTTAGGGACATGTTTATATATCAGTAATAAAGATTATTGTCCTCTCACATTTTCAAAAATCTCATTTTAAGGTTAAAAGGGCATAATAGTCAACATTAAGGCATAATATGGAAACATGCAAATGAATTGGATAACTAATGAACCAAGTTGTATAATCACAGAGGGTTATACTAACATGAAACCTGGTCCTAATAAAGCTCTAAGGCATTTCTAAACTATGCTCTAATAGGTCAGAACTGAAAGTCAAAGTAAAAGTCCACTTATGCGACTTTCGGTTCCAAACCGAGCGTATACTGAAAATTTTCGGGTTAAACATGCTTAGACATGTTCTTACTTTATTTACCAAGTTATATTAGTGATAAAACAGGTTGCATGGCTTCTACATTGTTAATTATGAATTAATTTGAAAATAAGCTTTCTGTTGACTTTTTCTAATCAAGTTTGACCCGACAATTGACCTAGTTAGAGTGGGAATCACAGAGTACCCTTTTAAGGGTTTATTACCCACATAATTACCAACTCATAGGTACTTTCAATTTGAGATTTGACTGGACAACTTTTAATTAATCATGAAGTCAAACCTTAATTACGACGGTTTGACTTTAGGCTAATTAACTAAGCAAAACTGAATTAAGGTAAGTTAAGGACACTTATTGAAGTCCTATGCACAACTAATGACCTCTAGGAAGTGTGCTTGAGCTCCAAAAATCTCCAGGAAAGAAGTTGTGAGAGTTTTCAAATGGGTGTGCTCAAAGTTGCAACAATGTGAGCTCTTATATAGTGAATTTAATCACATATGATCATGCCATGCAAGTCTACAAGTGTTATGAGATGCTTACAGGTGCCCCCTATGCATGAAATACCATTGGGGCAGCCCCTGGTATGTAAAACAAGCGTTTAAAGTCGGTTACACAGGCTGAACTGGCAGCTGTGCTTGTTTTCTTTCGCTGGTGTGCTCAGGCGGCCCGCGTAAGAGTCCCCCAGGGGCTTACGCGGTCCGTGTGTCTGTCCAGAATAGGCCAAACAAGTTTCAACAATTACAATTCAGTCCCTGGTCCTTTTAAAAGTGGTTTTAACTTCCATTTTTGCATTTTTAACCCATCAAATTGATTTCTAAGGACCTTAAGACATAACCAAACTTTGTTAAGTCCTTGGTTAACTTTATAATCACCCGAAAAGTCATAAATTTCAACGTTGATGCTTTTAACCCCTCGTATACGAATGTTATCATAACTTTCTCATACTTTATCGAACCCTTGTGAAATTTTTATCACTTATTCTAGTGAGTATAATTTATCGTTACAAAGCTTCGGGTTCGCTAAAAGGTCACTCAAAGGTATACTTTAAACATGTTGACACATTTAACCCCTGTAGTTTGTAATCTCTCACTTTCTTCCACAATTAGCTTCGTATGATCCATAATTCATTCGTTTAAGGGTATAAACATCGTGTAGGGTTATTGAAAGGTATATTTATCCGAAGTTGACATTTTGAATCCTTTTATTCACATACTTTATTTGTTTGTCAACTTTAGTCCCTCCAAAGTAATCCTTTACACGTTTAAAGCTCATGACACGTGTCGATATCATATTGGACATGAAATTACGAGGTGTTACATCCTCACCCCCTTAAAAGAAATCTCGACCTCGAGATTTACTGAAACAAATGAGGGTACTTTTCTTTCATTGTGGACTCTACCTCCCACGTGTACTCGTGACCTCTACGGGCATCCCATTTAACCTTTATAATTGGTACCTGCTTCCTTCGAAGCTTCTTCACCTGTCGATCCTCAATCAACAAAGGCTTTTCAACAAATTTCAAGCTCTCATCTATGTGCACATCCGTATGTGGTATGACTAGTGATTCATCAGCTAGACATTTCTTCAGATTGCAGATGTGGAATACATTATGAATACCACTGAGCTCTTCAGGAAAGTTTAACTTATAAGCCACTGTTCCAACACATTCGATGATCTCGAATGGACCTATATACCTTGGGCTTAACTTACCTTTCTTACCAAATCGCATCACTCCCTTCCAGGGTGATACTTTAAGCAGAACTTTATCACCAACCTCAAACTTTAGAGGTTTACGCCTTTTGTCTGCGTAGCTTTTCTGCCTATCTCTGGCAGCTTTGAGACGATCTCTTATCTGAACAATCTTATCTGTCATCTCCAGGACTATATCGGGTCCTGTTAGTTGGACATCTCCAACTTCTTCCCAACAAACGGGCGTTCTGCACTTCCTTCCATATAACGCTTCAAATGGCGCAGCTTGAATACTGGAATGATAGTTATTGTTATATAAAAATTCAATTAATGGAAGATGTTCATCCCAAATTCCACCTAGGTCAATAACAAAAGCCCTTAACATATATTCCAGCGTTTGAATTGTTCGCTCGCTTTGACCATCCGTCTGAGGATGACATGCTATGCTGAAGTTTAATCGATTGCCTAGGGATTGCTGAAAACTTTTCCAGAAATGTGATGTATACCTTGCATCCCTATCAGAAATGATAGACAATGGCACTCCGTGAAGAGATGCAATTTCGTCCACGTACAGCTGAGCTAACTTATCTGAGTTGTGTGTTTCCTTAATAGGTAGGAAGTGGGCTGACTTAGTCAGTCTATCCACTATTACCCAAATAGTATCATTCCCTTTCTTTGTTTTTGGTAACTTCGTGATAAAATCCATAGTCACCATCTCCCATTTCCAGGTGGGAAGTTCAGGCTGTTGTAGCAAACCCGATGGCTTTTGGTGTTCAGCTTTAACTTGCGAGCACGTCAAACACTTAGCTACATAGACTTCTTCAAGCCTATCCACCAAAAATTTGCCTTCAGATCCTGGTACATCTTATCAGCTCTAGGATGAATAGAGTACTTAGAATTGTGGGCTTCCTGGAGGATCACATCCCTAAGTCCTCCATAAATTGGAACCCATATTCGTCCATTTAATCTCAGGATTCCGTCCTTGCCATAGGATAACTGTTCAGCAGATACTCCTAGCTTTTCATCAGGATAGTTAGCTTCTAGTACAACTTCTTTTTGAGCGGCTAACAACCTTTCATTCAAACTATTCTTTAATTCAACGCTCTTGGCATTGATTCTTATGGGCTTAACCCTTTCCTTCCTACTTAAGGCATCGGCAACCACATTTGCCTTGCCTGGATGGTATCGTATCTCACAGTTATAATCATTTAAAGTTTCCATCCATCGTCGCTGCCTCATGTTCAAGTCCTTCTGATTGAACAAATGTTGAAGGCTCTTGTGATCAGAATAGATCACACACTTGGTTCCATACAAATAATGCCTCCACAGTTTTAGTGCAAATACAACGGCACCCAACTCCAAGTCATGGGTGGTGTAGGTCTTGTCATGCACCTTTAACTGATGTGAAGCATAGGCAATAACCTTGCCTTTCTGCATAAGCACACATCCCATACCGGTGTGTGATGCATCACAGTAAACTACAAATTCTTCGATTCCATCAGGCAATGTTAGTACAGGAGCATTGCTCAACTTTTGCTTAAGAATATCAAAAGATTCATGCTGCTTAGGTCCCCAGTTAAACTTGATATTCTTATGAGTCAATGCAGTTAGGGGTGTAGCAATCCTTGAGAAGTTTTCAATAAAACGCCTATAGTATCCTGCTAGGCCTAGAAAGCTGCGAATCTCTGTGGGCGTCTTCGGCTCTTGCCAATTCATGACAGCTTCAACCTTAGCGGGATCCACTTGGATACCATGCTCACTAACCACATGTCCAAGGAATTGGACTTCGCGAAGCCAAAATTCACACTTTGAAAACTTGGCGTAGAGCTTCTCATGATGAAGTAGTTTAAGAATACAACGAAGATGTTTCTCATGGTCAGCTTGGTTCCTTGAGTAAATGAGAATGTCGTCGATGAAAACGATAACAAATTTATCTAAGTAGGGCTTGCAGACGCGGTTCATGAGATCCATGAACGCTGCTGGTGCATTCGTGAGCCCAAAAGGCATCACTAGGAACTCGTAGTGTCCATAACGAGTCCTAAATGCGGTCTTGTGTACATCTTCATCTCCAACCTTCAGTTGATGATAGCCTGACCTTAAGTCAATCTTAGAGAAGTAATTTGCCCCTTGCAGTTGATCGAACAGATCGTCGATCCTGGGCAATGGATACCTATTCTTGATAGTGACTTTGTTGAGCTCACGATAATCGATGCATAGACGCATCGATCCATCCTTCTTTTTCACAAACCGTATTGGTGCTCCCCAAGGAGATGAACTAGGTCTAATAAAACCTTTTGCCAACAAATCATCTAGTTGAGTCCTCAACTCTTTCATCTCTGTTGGTGCTAACCTGTAAGGTGCCCTAGCGATTGGTGCTGCTCCTGGAATGATGTCAATTCTGAATTCTACTTGCCTATCTGGTGGTAAACCAGGTAGTTCTTCAGGGAAAACTTCTGGGTATTCAGAAATGACGGGGATGTCTTCAATCTTAGGCTTCAGCTCATCAATAGTCACTTGTGCCATGTAGATGACACAACCTTTCTTCATGCATCTAGATGCCTTGAGCATAGACACTTGCTCAGGCAGTCCATATTGAATGTCTCCCTGAATGGTAAGTGGCTCACCAGACGGAGTCTTGATCACCACCTGCTTCTTGTTGTAAACGATATGGGCTTGGTTATGAGATAACCAGTCCATGCCTATAACTATGTCGAAGCCGGCTAACTTCAAAGGAAGTAAGGATAACGAAAAGGAGTGGTTCCAAATGGATATAACACATCCGTCTAATACCGTTGAGGCTGTTTCTAGGGTACCATCAGCTAATTCTACCTCATATTTCACGCTTAGGGTTTTAACAAGTAAATTCAGCAATTTGCAAAACCTATTATCTACGAATGACTTATCAGCACCTGAATCAAATAACACCCTTGCATAAACATCATTTATGAGAAAGGTACCTGTTATCACATTATTGTCCTGAGCAGCTTCTCGTGCATCCATTCGGAAGACCCTTGCATTGGTCTTCTTGGTTTCCTCAGTCTTTTTGGCATACTTAGGGCAGTTGGATTTGATGTGCCCTTTCTCATTGCAGTTGTAGCACGTTGCATCTTTTATCTTCTTGCACTCTATCGTCTTGTGCTCAGAAGACTTACAAATCCCACATGCCCTTGGCTGTGATTGGGACTTTGATTCGTATCTGCACCTCCCCTAATGGCGCTTTTTACAAACTTTACACTTGGGCTTTTCACTCAACTGCTGATCATCCTTTCTAAACCCAGTACTCTTTTTGTGGTCAAAGTTCCCTTTGTGTTTCTTGTCAGAACGGTGTGAGTTATTATCCTCACGCTTCCTCTTCTCAGCATCAGAATGCCTAATCGACCTCTGTCTAATTGCATCCAAAGTAAGGGATAATGATAAACAGCCGCTGACCTAAAAGTAGCAGGTCGGGATGCCTTCACGCTAGCTTTGATTTCTGGGGCTAAACCCCCAATAAAACGAGTGATTCGCTTGGGTTCCGGTGTTACCAGATATGGAACCAGTCAAGACAGGGTATTGAAACTGGTGAGGTAAGTTTAACAATCTAAATTTCTCATTACCAAAGATAGGAAGTCTGCCTCGATCTTTTCTACCTCATGCTGAGGGCAGTAATTCTCTTTGATGAGAGTAACAAACTGATTCCAGGACAGATTGTACACCAGAATCTTCCCAGTAGCCTGGATTAGAGACCTCCACCAGGCCAGTGCTTCTCCTTTGAATGACTGGGATACGTACTTCACAACATCTCTATCAGCACAACCGCTGATATCAACCACCGTGTCCATTTCATCAAGCCAGGTCGTACAATCTATGGCTCCTTTCTCCCCTGTGAAGTCCCTAGGCTTACAGGAGACGAAGTACTTATATGTACAGGACTTACCACACGGTTCTTGTTTGAGCTCAATCTTCTTTGACGGAACACTTTGCTGATTTGAGGAGTGATGATCGTCATCCCTCCTTGATCCATCATGTTTAGAGGGTGGCTTACTATGAGCCTTAGAGTGAGTCTTAGGTTTAGAATGGGGTACTGATTGGGTCCTGCTTCGAGTACCACTCGACTCACTATATTGCCTATCCATGGCCTTGGTAATCGCATTGTCAATCAGTGCTTGAAGTTCTGCACCTGTTATATTGATCCTAGTAGTATCATGATTCTCTTTCGGCTGACTATTTACTTCTTCGGACTCGGCCATGTAGCTTGAATTGCTACATAAGATGATGACAATGATTTATTTAGAGAATTATAATAGGTTTGTCATCTTGATAATTTATTAACCATGGTATTTAAAGAACCATATTGGTTAATTTGTTAAGTATTTTCATTCAGGATTTTTCATTAATAAACCTTAGTTATAATTAAATATAATAATGGCACAAAAGGCCAAGTCACATGGACATTTTCAAATTATAGGTCAAGATCTTATAGGATCTAGATATTAAGGTTTGAATCAAAGTTCATTACCTTTCTTGACAGGGAGTTTATAGGTTACGACTGTCTTTTGTCTTATATGACAATAATTATGGCCCGTAGGCATTACATCATAATTGGATGCTTAAATAATAAATAAAGAATTGGGATAATCCAATATAAGGATGACATGTGTGATTTCACGGATCACATTAGCCAAGAATGTTAACATGTTTTCAGATGTTAACAGAGATTTGAATCTTTTTAAACAGGTTTTACCATATTGGCCAAGTCTTATAAAGACATACAAACTAGGTTTTACCTTTTAAGATTCTTATTTAATATTTAATGCAGAACAATCCTAAGTTGAGATGTCAATAAGGATCTGAATCTAATTGAGGAACTACCATCTTGGCCCTGTCTTAAGATGACTCATGGCTAGGTCTTGTCCTTTTTAGATTTTGTCATTTTATTATAATGATAGATCTTATAAAAGGAATGTTATTACTTATTTCATATTTTATGTTTATGCATATAATTAAAATGAAAATTTAAATTTAACCATTCCACTACAAAAATTTAAAAGTACAAGTTTGCCCTAAACGGGACTTCTAACTGAAATAACATGCCCACGCAGGGGCTAAACAAACATAACATACCCACGCAGGGGTTAAACAAACACAACATACCCACGCAGGGGTTAAACAGAAAGATATGCCCACGCAGAGGCTTGATTGAAAATAAAGAAATACAACAAACAAATAAAGGATTTAATGATCCTTTTTGCTCTTCCCCTTAATTAAGCTCGCCAACCCTTTGAAGAATCCCCGGTTGCTTCTTCGGTCCTCACGGACTTCCCTTTCCACTTGGCTCAATCTTTGGAGAATTTCCTCCTGTTCCGGCGGGGAAAACCGTGGCAGCTGCGGCTATTGCTGATGTGGAGGTCGAAGAGGTGGCGGTTGTTGGTACCCATAAGCTGGGTATCCAACTCCCTAGGGAGCTCCATAGGGCCCCTCGGGGTTGAGAGCATTGTAGTTCCATGTTGCCTGGTATGGGTCAACTTCAGCATAATTGTAGCTGGTGTGAGCCGGCTGCTCAAAGGAATTATACGCCGCTGAGCCAGCGTATGTAGGAATTGGGTTACCAAAACCCAACGGTGGTGGCGCGACAGGCGCGGAGTCTACCTCGGAGACGGGGTTTGAAGGCCCACCTATCTGCGGGTCTTCTTGGAGTGGCGGGTAGTGGCTGCCACTCGATGGTTGAGGGGTGCTGATACGCACTCCTCCTCACACGGACATCCGTGCGTTCGATCTCCTTCGCCTCGGTGGCTCCGGAG
The DNA here is from genome assembly GCA_030545235.1 of Helianthus tuberosus. NCBI lineage: Eukaryota > Viridiplantae > Streptophyta > Magnoliopsida > Asterales > Asteraceae > Helianthus > Helianthus tuberosus. The sequence goes on along the minus strand of CM060443.1, from coordinate 147,106,868 downwards.
GCTGTTGCTGAACTGGTGGTGGTGGTGGCGGGGTGACTGCCACAAAACGCGAATCCTCGGAAGGATCCTACTGCTGCTGCTGGTGAGGCGATGAATGGTGAGAGGGTGTAAAATACCATTCATACTGGTTGAATCTCGCCTGGTAGCTGTCTGGACCACGGTAAGGTGATCCATGGAAAGATGACCCATCAGAAATTTCGATGGGGTGTGTGGGGGTTCCGGTCGGTGGTTCGACAGGGTCGGTGTCCTCGTCCATGTCCATCGCATGGTCGCCAGAAAAGTGGTCTTCAGGTCCCAATGGGTTAAAACCCACTGGTTCTTCAATGTAGTTTTCCGGGTTGAACCGGCTTCGGAAGACAGGTGTCGGGTCACCGAAAGAATGGTGAGAGTTGGACCTCTGGAGAGGGATGAAAGACGGTTGTGGGTTATCGGGCTCATTTTCAGATTGGGACCCAAAAGAGTGGAGATAGGATGGTGACGAACTCAACGAGACGGACCGCCTCGTTGGCTGCAGATGCGTCCTCCAGTCTTCCTGGGGACTCGTACTCATGGTTACGGATGGGGTTCGCCTATGAGAAGGCCCAGCTTCGTGGTCGTGACCTGTCATCGGTGCCTTTCCTCTTCCCCTCCTGAATCTTGGCAGCATGATTGAACCTGTCAACATAAACAAAGATAACAACAAGGAAATATATATAAAAGACAAAAATAAAAAAAATCAGGATTTGTCCTAAGTTCTTTGTCTAGACTCGAAAATTTAAGGAATGTACAACTGTGTAACTGAGATTAAACACAAAAGGCTAGTGTTTAATTCACTCAGTGTTGGCTCTGATACCAACCTGTCACACCCCGATAATTACACGTATTACCGGTGGGGAGTATCGTGACGTAGTTGATATCATCATAGTCAAACAACACAATTTTAAATGCACAGCGAAAGCAAAAGATGAATCACATTACAAACCGAATAAATAGTAATATCAAAGTATCACAACGGACTGTAATGGATCCACAGGCGGATCAAATAAAAAGGAAACATTGTTCAACAGTTTTATGACATCCAAGCTTGCAAGACTTATTATGGATGCTAGGAGAAGCCAGCCTATTTTGAGTAGTACCTGCACTTAACCTTTTTGGGAAAATACGTCAGTTTACACTGGTAAATACAATTAACCGACTCATTTTGAAAATGTTTAAGAAAATTGGTTTGAATGCAAGTGGCACAAATAATCTTTTATAACTTGGGATAATTATTTATATATAAACTTGTAAAAGAATTACATGTTCGTTATACGTTCAGTGGCTCGGGCTGAATACTGGGTTAAAGATTAATAGACACACCACATGATATAGTCCCGCGGTGAGTTATTCTCAAACCGTCGGTTATACCTTTTTATTTATATATATGCACTGGCAGGTGTACGCCTACACCCCATGCTTAGGTCGTGGCCATTTCAATGAATGATGCCAAGGATATCCGAGACATGGTCATTAACCCCCCAAAGGCTTTAAGCAAAAAAACAGTTTAAACGGGTCATCTCAATAAATTAACCTTCATACGATTAAAAATTCAATGCCCGACCAAGCGGTATTTTATATACCGTATCCCAAGCCCGTATAAGGGAAAATAAGTTAAAAGTATTTACCTGAGCAAGTATAATTCACAAATGGCAAGTGCACGTAGCTTTTACCGGGCTCCTAATCTGGAACAAAGGTTTTTAATAACCTATTAGATTCCTAACGGGTCTTTAATTAAGCCTAAAATTAGACCTGTTAGTTTTAAAGAAAGATACGGTTCAAAACGCACGATTAAGCGAAGACCGGATTCGAATGTGGTTTAGACCCGAAAAGTTTGAAGACTTGTATAATATGGGTAAACTAAACACATTTTGGATTTGAGATTAAAATGATAAGGTTTGACCCGTTTCGGTCAATTTATGCAAACTAGTTACATAAACCGAACCGAACGCGAATGATGCGTAACGGGTAACCAAATGAGTCATAAACAGGTTTCCTAAGTTAATATCCCTTAAATATGTTGTGATATCAGTAAGATACCTTCTATTATGCCCAAAATGGATTTAAACTCAAACTTTGCCCCGTAGGGGTATTTTGGTCATTTTAAAGGTTATAAAAGAGTTTAAATACTAATCTGAGCTTCAGGTCTGATATAATCAGTAAAATGATTTATTTTTATAAGTCATAATGATAGGGTGTTGCATATATGTGAAATTTATCTATTATAACCAAATTATGCACCGTAGGGGCATTTTGGTAATTTCCCATAGCCTTTAAAGGTCAAATCTGAAATTCTGAGTTTAAAACTTTAGCTTACTGTTAAAGTATAAAATTTACTTAAAATATCAGTAGGTATCAAGTCTTATATGATAAAAATAGTTTTAATACATACTATGCGTTTAAAACGCATAAAAAGGCTATTTTAAGCGATTTCCGGGTTTTATAAGAAAAGCTGATATTTTTATTATTCCAAAAGGCTTAAGATACTTTATTTATAATATAAGATCAGTAGAAAAAGGTTTGATATCAATATAATTTGTAAAACTCATTTTATAGACCAAAAGGGCAAAACCGACAATTACCGAATTAAAGCTACGACCCTATGTTATGCTCATCCTAAAATTAATTAAAAATCTTCAAAAATCCCAAATTATTATATTACATCAGTGGGTAAAAAGTTTGGTATCAAAAAGTGGGTTTAAATAGGCTATATGCTAATTACGCCGTTTAATTAACAAAAAGCTTTCTAATTACGCTATTGAGCATAACTCTTAATCTAGACCTCAAACTGAAGTGAAAATTTAGAGACATGTTTATATATAAGTAATAAAGATTATTGTCCTCTCACATTTTCAAAAATCTCATTTTAAGGTCAAAAGGGCATAATAGTCAACATTTAGGCATAATATGGAAACATGCAAATGAATCGGATAACTAATGAACCAAGTTGTATAATCACAGAGGGTTATACTAACATGAAACCTGGTCCTAATAAAGCTCTAAGGCATTTCTAAACTATGCTCTAATAGGTCAGAACTGAAAGTCAAAGTAAAAGTCCACTTATGCGACTTTCGGTTCCAAACCGAGCTTTTACTGAAAATTGTCGGGTTGAACATGCTTAGACATGTTCTTACATTATTTACCAAGTTATATTAGTGATAAAACAAGTTGCATGGCTTCTACATTGTTAATTATGCATTAATTTGAAAATAAGTTTTCTGTTGACTTTTTCTAATCAAGCTTGACCCGACAATTGACTTAGTTAGAGTGGGAATCAGAGAGTGCCCTTTTAAGGGTTTATTACCCACATAATTAACAACTCATAGGTACTTTCAATTTGAGATTTGACTGGACAACTTTTAATTAATCCCGAAGTCAAACCTTAATTAAGACGGTTTGACTTTAGGCTAATTAACTAAGCAAAACTGAATTAAGGTAAGTTAAGGACACTTACTGAAGTCCTATGCACGACTAATGACCTCTAGGAATTGTGCTTGAGCTCCAAAAATCTCCAGGAAAGAAGTTGTGAGAGTTTTCAAGTGGGTGTGCTTAAAGTTGCAACAATGTGAGCTCTTATATAGTGAATTTAATCACATATGATCATGCCATGCAAGTCTACAAGTGTTATGAGATGCTTACAAGTGCCCCATATGCATGAAATACCATTGGGGCAGCCCCTGGTATGTAAAACAAGCGTTTAAAGTCGGTTACACATGCTGAACTGGTAGCTGTGCTTGTTTTCTTTCGCTGGTGTGCTCAGGCGGCCCGCGTAAGAGTCCCCCAGGGGCTTAAGCGGCCCGTGTGGCTGTCCAGAACAGGCCAAACAAGTTTCAACAATTACAATTCAGTCCCTGGTCCTTTTAAAAGTGGTTTTAACTTCCATTTTTGCACTTTTAACCCATCAAATTGATTTCTAAGGACCTTAAGACATAACCAAACTTTATTAAGTCCTTGGTTAACTTTATGATCACCCGAAAAGTCATAAATTTCAACGTTGACGCTTTTAACCCCTCGCATACGAATGTTATCATAACTTTCTCATACTTTATCGAACCCTTGTGAAATTTTTATCACTTATTCTAGTGAGTATAATTTATCGTTACAAAGCTTCGGGTTCGCTAAAAGGTCACTCAGAGGTATACTTTAAACATGTTGACACATTTAACCCCTGTAGTTTGTAATCTCTCACTTTCTTCCACAATTAGCTTCGTATGATCCATAATTCATTTGTTTAAGGGTATAAACATCGTGTAGGGTTATTGAAAGGTATATTTATCTAATGTTGACATTTTGAATCCTTTTATTCACATACTTTCTTTGTTTGTCAACTTTAGTCCCTCTAAAGTAATCTTTTACACGTTTAAAGCTCATGACACGTGTCGATATCATATTGGACATGAAATTACGAGGTGTTACATATTCGCTACCGGTACCACTTTTCCCCGTCTTCCGGTACCGGTACTTTCGTTACCGGTTCGGTACTGAACGGGTACCGTGCTCATCTCGTTACAAAACGAAACGAATCGATAACGTTCAAATTCCCCACTTTGTAGCGCGGGAAATTTCACTAGTTTTTAACAAGAGTTAATTGCCATTTTAGTCCCTGAGGTTTGTCCAAATCTGCCATTTTAGTCCAAATAGTTTTTTTTTCGCCTCTTGGTCTCTGACTTTTCCCTTTTGTTGCCATTTTGATCACATACCCTAACTCCATCCAAAAACCCGGTTTTTAACCAGGGGTATTTTGGGGATTTTCATTTTAAATCTTTTCAATTGCCATTTTGATCCGATTCTAAAAATAAAAATAAATCTAAAAAATAAAAAAAATCATAAAAATAAAAAAATTCTAAAAATTCTAAAAAAATACAAAAATCATAAAAATCAAAAAATTTCTAAAAAAAAAAATCTAATACCTCAAACAAACATATCTTAAAGTTTCAAATTAAAAAAATGACGATATATTCCTCGTCCAGACGAATATATTTTCAAGTTTTATCTACTTTGTTGAGTGAATGAGTGGTCACGAATATATTTTCAAGTTTTATCTATTCGGTTGCGAACCTAGATTTGAAAATTATCCGCATATCTGAATCAGCAGGTTGTTATCAGTCCATTCGATAAACTCAAAAACGACTCCATTCGCAGAATTAATTCGAGTTCGTTCGCTGAAGTCGATTAATTTGCTGAAGTTGGTTTGCACTGCAGAATTAAAGAATACTTGCAGAATCTGCATTCGCTGAAACAGTGTTCGTTTGTTGGGAATCTGCGCAGAATTAAAGACTGTTAATCACGAATCAGATTTGACGTCTATTTGCAGAATCTATATAATAACGACATCCGCTAGTTTTTACTTCATTTGCTGTAATCCGGTTCATACGCTGAAACAAATTGAAATTTGTCCTCAGATAGTTTTATCCGCAGAATCGAGCATTGGTTCATTTGCAGACTTTAATTAGCGCAGAATCAGTTACATTTGTTGAAAAAATCTGTTCATCAACATTCGTAATTGGATTTGCACTAAAATTCAGATCAGATTGGTATTTGGTTTGTCTATGCTAGTCACTGCTGTATCATAGTCCGTTCGTCGAAACAAAGCCATCCGGGACAGATTAACTCGCTGCTGAATCGATACGTTGCACAAATCGTTGCAGAATTTGTTAAAAACAATTTCGGTTGCAGAATCATTGCAGATTTTTTTATTTTTTAGATTTTTTTTTATTTTTTAGATTTTTTATGATTTTTTTTATTTTTTAGAATTTTTTTGATTTTAGAATTTTTTTGATTTTTTGAATTTTTTTTATTTTTTTGATTTTTTAGAATTTTTTTTATTCACTCAACAAAATAGATAAAATTTGAAAATATATTCGTCTGGACGAGGAATATATCGTCCTTTTTTGAATTTGAAACTTTAAGATATGTTTGTTTGAGTTTTCAGATTTTTTGAATTTTTAATTTTTTAGATTTTTTTTTTATTTTTTAGAATTTTTATGATTTTTTTTGAATTTTTTATTTTTAGAATTTTTTTAATTTTTAGAATTTTTTTTATTTTTATGATTTTTTTTATTTTTTAGAATTTTTTGATTTTTTAGAATCGGATCAAAATGACAATTGAAAATACTTAAAATGAAAATCCCCAAAATACCCCTGGTTTACAATGGAGTTTTTGGATAGGGTATGTGATCAAAATGGCAACAAAAGGGAAAAGTCAGAGACCCAGAGACATAAAAAAAAAAAAAAAACTATTTAGACTAAAATGAAAAATTTAGACAAACCTCAGGGACTAAAATGGCAATTAACTCTTTTAACAATTAGACATGAAATGCTTCACATCTTTTTTTTTTTTTTTTTTACATCTAATATCTATTTTTTTTAACTGTCTTAACACATCACCGTCATAACATCAACAAAAATCTCAATTCAAAAGGATAAACCAAATTTAAATGATAAACATTATAAAATATCAATTCGTTCATTCATGGAATGGAGATGATAAACATGAAAAGAATTTTCAAATCGAAAGGAACCTTCATAAAATGGTTATTAAAATATAAATAATAAATTACGAAAAAAATTACCTAGTGATATCATTCATGGAAAACAGTTGCTCCTACATAGAGACACCCAAAAAGCCTGACACACGACAACCCTTAGATTTTTTTTTTGAACGGCGATATTTCTACAACAGGCGATAGAGATCGCACATAACCCTATAACTCGGGCAGGCCCCTCCGCCCCACTCCGGCAGCCAAGACTATGTTGTCTTAACCGGGCCCACGCTTGGTGCATCAGAGTTTGGCTAAGGCGTTCCCCGAGAAAATTTCCAGCCCCCTGCCCATATGACAGGAGTTGCACCCTCCACAAGAACCAAGGTTCTCTGGAGTAAATGCACTGTAATAGAAAACTCGGGGTGGCTCGGATTCGAACTTGAGACCTTAAGGTCCCAAGTCCTAACCTTCATTGCCATGACCATTGGGACAAGATGGAGGCTTGAGTTTGAAATATGGTTTAAAACAAGTGACTAAAATGTTAGTATTTGTGAGTTTATTTTATTTTATATGGGTCGTATAATTTTATATGGCCGTATGCCCGTATACACCATGTGAGAATAAGATTTTAGGATGGTCGTATATAATGTATACGATACATTTATACGGGCCGTATAACCTTATACGGCCCGTATACTTCGAATTTCGTTTTTTTTTTATTTTAACTGTTTGACTCGACGTATTATTCCTCGATACGCGTGAGACTAGAGGTAAAATTATTCGATTCAATGTTATATTCTCCGATTCTCGTACGAGTTATGTAATTAGACGTTAGATTCCTCGATATTCGTGCGAGTTATTTGATTCGACGTTAGATTCCTCGATTCACGTGAATCAATTGAAACGATGTAATATTCCGTAAAAACCTCAATATAAACGACACTAATCCTATTCATTTTTATTCAACTTCTATTCGTTTCTTCTATATTTCTCTGTATTCAAATTATATTACGCTAGCAATGTCGTTTTGGGGTGATGGTAACTTTTTCGGTATTGACTCAGCTAGCGAGTCGAATCAGATGAGTTATGAAATCAATCAAAATAAGAATTCGGGTTTGTTTGATCTAAATGTTCCGTTCGATCTCAATCTTGCGTCTGATGCAAGTTACGACCCTTAGGGCTTGGATGCCTTTCAGAGTAATTATGTTGGTTATTATCCACCGCCGCCCGTTAGTTTTCAATCCCCTCCTGGTAGTGGTGGACCGCTGCCCGGTAGTTTTCAATCTCCTCCTGGTAGTGGTGGACCGTCCGAGGGTCCAAATGGTGACCATGAACCTAGTGAGTTTGAAACCGATCAGATATAACATTTATTTATACGTTTATTTGTCTTACATTTAATATTACTGTTTATACGTTTGTTGTCGTTTTCATTATCATCTTACTTTGTCCAAAAACTATGCATAATTTTTTGTTTTTTTATATGTATAAAGGGTAGTTAAGACATTTCACATAAACTTAACTAACGTAACTGGATAAGTTAATGGCCATCCAATTCGGGGAATATCCAAGTAATAAACGATCAAACCACAAGGAACATACATGTAATTTTAAAAAGTTGGGAACTAAAGTTAAAAATGGCAAACCATAGGAACCATACGGGTAATTAACTTTTCAAAATTTTTATCACAGAGTGAAAATTGTTTTAGATAAATGTATCATCATCCAAAACCCACATCCAAAATTTCATATAAATTTAAAAAAAAAATCAATTTTTTAGGAGAAAGACAAATTATAAATTTCAGGTTTTAATGTTTAGCCAAACACAACCCATTAGCATTAAAGTCGAAAAAAAGAGAAAAAAAGGAAAATAAAGAGGCTCAGATTAAGGCTGTGTTCCAGAGATCCACTTAACAGGGGGAGGGGAGGGGAGGGAAAATAGGGTTTTTTTTGCCTGAAAATAGTCTTTCCAATTTGGAAAGACATGGAGGGGAGGGGAGGGAAGGGGAGGGAAGGGGAGGGATTTTTAACTCGGGAACACACCGTAAAACGTCATCATAGCCATCATCAAGGAAAAGCACAACTATAAATTTGCAGGTTGCAATGTTTAGCCAAACACAACCCATTACCATTAAACTTGAAAAATTGAAAGAAAAAAGAAAAACAAAGAGGCTTAGATTCAACATCATCATTGCCATCATAAAAAAAAACACGATTCAATATCATGGCCATTGATCAGAGACCCAACACGGCGGAACAGGGCCGTTGTTAAAAACAACACCATCGCCATATCATCGAGAAACAAGAAAGGAATGAAAGCACCACACGTTTTAACACTGTCACCGCCATAGACAATCGGAGTCGCAGCAAAGGCGTGGCAATACCCATAAGTGTAAAACTTAGCTTTATTTTGAAATTAAATATCATGATTTGGATGTGAATTGTCATTAATTGTACTAGATGGATTATAGGATATGGATGTAGATTCTTAAGGTGGAATTTAAAGGTTTTAGAACCTAGATCCTCAAGAGAGGAGATTTTGAGGCATGGTGAGGAGCTGAAAATTGGCTCAAACAATCAACACAAATATTGTAGCTAACGGAGAGAAAGTGTGTAACACCCTTAAAATTTCTACTCGAATTTAATAATAATTCATGCCATTTTTTTTTTACAAAAGATATCTAAATTAAAACCTTAGTTTCAAGAACCAAGTTCTAAGGTAACAAACATTAGTTATCTACCGACTAATTAAAACATCCATAAGTTGTTTAACAAACGGTTTACATCATAACATTGTTTAAACATAGTTAATTTACGCGGAAGTTTCAAAAGTTTGTGTTCGGTTCTTCAAAAGCTAGCTTGACCGTCATCCGTAGTCCTTGGGTACCTAAAAACTGAAATGTTTTCATTAAACATTAGTGTTAGAAAACTTAGAAATAATACATATTCGAAACTACGTCTAAAACGGATTCGATTTAACAAAGAAATACAAAATTCATCATAATTTCTAAAGCTCTACCGTAACTTACGGTAGATACCGTAAGTTACGGTAGCTTCTGGGAATTTCTGGTTCCACCGTAACACAGGGGAAACCCACCGTAACCATTTATTGTCTACCGTAAATTACGGTATGTACCGTAATTTACGGTAGACTCTGGGATGTCATGCTTTTGTTTGATTTGTTTATTTACTTGGAACAATTTCTCGGATTTCATTCCCACAACCCGACATGTTAAATCCTCGTATCCTAATATGTCATTTGTCTATAATAACAAGACCGAGCAATCATACTACAATGTATTACCATGCCTCATTTGATTGTTCGACCCGTTTGGCTCATCTAAGGAATCCTCCTTTTTGATGACTACCAATGAGGTCTAACCAGATTCTTGGTCTATTTTTAGACATAGCGAATATCATCACTTTAATCCAACTCAACTTTTAATACTCAATCCAACTACATATATGCTAAATATCGAAATTTACCCAATTGTAACTAATCAAGTTACATACCTTCAAAATTCGTCGACATTGCTTTCTAATCATAATTACTCATTCCCGAGCTTGTCGACCTTAACGTATCCCTTCTAATCCTCGGGTTCTGCTTTTATAACCCAATTTAACGAGTGACGTTCGAGTCACTCCAAACACTACCATTTCGACCATTATTTTAACACATTCTTCATCTAGTGAATTACATCACTTTACTTACATCCCATTATGACTAATTAAGCGGTATTATCAATAAACATATTTAACCAACTATTTATTTTGACCCGCTTGGTTTGTCGAGTGAATTCCATCACTTCTTAGTCTTACCAAAGGGTTTCAATTTCACTATTTCAACATCATACCTATTTCAACTATTTCTTTTGACCCGTTTGGTTTGTCGAGTGAATTCCATCACTTCTTAGACTTACCAAACGCAACTATTTTCGCTATAACAACATTAGACATATTTACGACTAGGCTTATCTACGTAAATGTAACGGGACGACAAGTCGCGTACCTTTAGAGCACACCCTTCAAACGCGTATCCGCTCCGGCTTGTCCGCTTGACGATCCGGATTCTTTGCCTAAAGAGTTCAATTCACAATCAACTTAGAACTCTTTTCATAATCATTAACGCATAATTCTCTATAATAATCAAATCTGCGTTTTCATCTGATTTTTAACATTTTAAATCCCCACTTAGGCATTTTAACAAACACCTAGCGGGTCAGATTTTTACATCATCAAAACCAAGTTCATGACTTGTAATAATCATCTAAATCCACTTCAATTAGTCACATTTACACATGTTTTAACTTCCAAATTTCAGAAAGTACCTCATAAAACTCAGATTACACTAGAACAAGAATCATGATCTTTGTGTTTACCAAGTTTCTACAACTTATTAATCACCTACAATGGTGATTATGAACCCTACAAGTATCATGCAAGATTTTGACAAGAAATCATCTAGGGTTTATCCCTAAACATCATACTTTTTCTGAAATCACTTTCTATGATCAAATTACACTAGAAAAATCATTCTAAACCCTAGTGTTCATCATTATCTTGTAAAACCCATAACCCACCTTCAATGTGTTCATGGAATTTCCTGAATTTGGACATGATTTCACATGTAGTTGTCTAGGTTTTACTTCTACACACCATCTCATCACTAAGCTAACCAAATCACAAACATGCATCATCTAATTTCAGATTTCCCAATTTCATAAGAATTTCAAACAGAGAATTAACACCAAATTTTACATACCTTGTAACCCCCTTGTGATGAGGATCACTAATCTATGTTCGGATTTTGATTTGGACTGAGTTTGATCTTTCAATTTAGAGATTTTATGCTGAACTAGGGTTTTGATGAACTTGGTCGCCCCCGGCTCTTGTCTGGTCGATCTCACACACGTATGTGTGTTTGAGATTTCTATTGTTCATGTTTTATTAAACTAAATTTTAGTTTAATCACTTTTGGTCCCTCTAATTTCCTTTAGTCCCCTTTTTGTCCTTTAAATACTCACTAGTCATTATCTAACTAGGTTAGTGTCACCCCTAGTTAGTTTATTTTACTAATTTATTTACAAATAAATTGTAAATTTTATGAACTTATATTTTCGGGATGTTACAAGTCCATCCCCCTTAAAATGGTTTCGTCCCCGAAACCGAAGTACGTACCAAATAATGTAGGGTAGAGATGTCGCATCTCCTCTTCAGACTCCCACGTAGTGTCTGAACCTTTCCTATGCTCCTACTTGATTTTGACCTGATCAATTTGTTTGTTTCGCAATTGCTTCTAGCATTCTATCACCACATTTCTTATCCTATAATCTTCCACCACAACTGTATTTACGGTGGGTTTAATGTGGTGATCTATATAAACCAAATTTTACCTCTCGAATCATTATTTTACGGCAAAAACTCAAATAGTGCCATTTGACTAATATAATACCTCTTTCAGCTTCTATACTTATTCTAAGTATTTACCTATCATAAAACTCGTTTCCAAACAACCTTTAAAGGTTGTTTGTTCGAATTAGCTAACAAGGGCGTTTTGGTCCTTTTTAGTCTTTCAATTACTACAAGGTCTTTTGAGAGCATGTTTGACCCATAATTCTTCTTTTGAGTTATGATCTTGTTTGAAAAGTCATTATGCTTTTCGAAACGCCCGACCCTCTTTTAAAACATTCGGTTTACCCAATAAGGTAATCATTTAAAAGTTCATTTTCCATTTGTCATAAAATGATCAATTTACCGATTTAACTCCTTTTAAACCCTCCACATGGTTTCTTGTCATGCTCAACTATCTTGTTCCGTACGTCTACACGCCGAAACATCATACCTCAACTATGTATTTATCTTATTCGTAACTAATACGATAGAGAATATTCTAAAATATAAGACTAGTGTAAGCCATACTTACTTGATGCTAGTTTTATATTAACAAGCGCTCTACCTAGGTCACAGTGTTATTTAGGCTACAACTTGTTTTATTGCTTAAACTAATTGGTCACCATTTTACCTCATACCTCGTCATTCGGGTATGCAATATTGCCGTCATCGGCCCTTTGCGTGTTTATACTCCCATATCTAGTCATTCACACTATAACGTGATTACATTCTATATTACTTTTGTGTCCGTGATCACATCACGCCATGTTTTAGTTTTACCTTTACCTTTCATTCTTAAGAATCTTTCCTCCGATTGCATTATCTTACTGCTTTCGGCGTTAGACTTATATTCTTTAATACTAGCCATTTTCTAATATCTCTCTCGGTATTCTTAGGTGTTAGAACATCGTTTCTTTACTAAAACTGAATTTTAGTTTAATGTTTTTCTCTTTAACCATGTCGATTAATCATATCAAGGAATTGACGACGAGGATTATTCTTCGGAATTATCATTTTACGCGAGGAATCATAATTTGTTCTCCATGCTTTATATTATTGATCCGTAGGTTCCTTTACTTAGACTTGTAGACTATTCTATTAGGTCTTCACCTTTTTAGGGTGAGACCCCCCCTAATATGTTCCATTTGTATTTGCGACCCTATGGTCATTTTGTTCCCGTAGGCCTTTACATTGTTTATAATTGGAGGTTATGGTGATCCCATGGATCATCTTCTATTCGTTTGACCTTGACCGTAGCCTAAGGCTACACTCATTTTCTTTCGGATTAACTTTCCGACTCTATGACCTTTTATGTGTCCTTCGCGTCGGTTTATTTTACTTATGCCGTTATTTGGTTTATGCCTATATTTCCTTTCAACCCGTTACCCGGGTTCTTGACCTTGATATATATATATATATATATATATATATATTTTAACACTCCGGTTTCATTGGTTTGCGTTTTCCCTTTCATACTCTTTTATGACTTATCCCATAGATTCAATAATATTTCACGCTTTCATTATCCAGGTCGCGCTTACTTAGGATATCAACTACTATACTTTATTCAATCCGTACACCACCTTTCTTTTGTCAGCGACCCTTAGGTCTGTTTCTTTTACAAATGTCCCGAAGGCCCATGTCTCAAGTCTTATTTGGTAAACTACTGTTATTGTTATTCGGCCCTTGGGGTTTACTCATTCTTATTCTAACGCTTTCATAATGTTTGTCTTACTAATTCTTTTACATATTCACCCTCATCAAGGTGACTATCATTCTTCCTCAGGAGGAATTTATTAATAACATGTTACTTGGGTATCTACCCATACCCGAGCTTCTAAATCCAAATTTATTGGTATTTCATTATTTACAGCAACAAATAATACATATTGTCCATTTAGTTTCTTTTTCGAGGATATCCCTATCCAAATCTTAATCTCTTGATTTCTAACTTTAACCCATTGTTACAATAACAAAATCCATTCATTTCATGTTATTGTTTCATATCGTTGTATGGAATTTATCCACATCGTTTGTTGACATAAACGATGTTTCTATCTGTTTCATTTAGTTTGGCTTAGTCTATAACCATGTCCTTGTCATCTATTACTATTGTAAACTCCCAGGGTTCGGATGTTATTACACTCCTCCCTATTATGACGCTTATCTTTCATTACGTTCTCGGGTTCGAGTGTGCGCGCACCCCTTCCCAAGGCTAATCTTTCATTACGTTCTCGGGTTCGGATGTTATTACACTCCTCCTTATTGTCGACCTTAACGTATCCCTTCTAATCCTCGGGTTCTGCTTTTATAACCCAATTTAACGAGTGACGTTCGAGTAACTCCAAACACTACCATTTCGACCATTATTTTAACACATTCTTCATCTAGTTAATTACATCACTTTACTTACATCCCATTACTACTAATTAAGCGGTATTATCAATAAACATATTTAACCAACTATTTATTTTGACCCGCTTGGTTTGTCGAGTGAATTCCATCACTTCTTAGTCTTACCAAAGGGTTTCAATTTCACTATTTTAACATCATACCTATTTCAACTATTTCTTTTGACCCGTTTGGTTTGTCGAGTGAATTCCATCACTTCTTAGACTTACCAAACGCAACTATTTTCACTATAACAACATTAGACATATTTACGACTAGGCTTATCTACGTAAATGTAACGGGACGACAAGTCGCGTACCTTTAGAGCACACCCTTCAAACGCGTATCCGCTCCGGCTTGTCCGCTTGACGATCCGGATTCTTTGCCTAAAGAGTTCAATTCACAATCAACTTAGAACTCTTTTCATAATCATTAACGCATAATTCTCTATAATAATCAAATCTGCGTTTTCATCTGATTTTTAACATTTTAAATCCCCACTTAGGCATTTTAACAAACACCTAGCGGGTCAGATTTTTACATCATCAAAACCAAGTTCATGACTTGTAATAATCATCTAAATCCACTTCAATTAGTCACATTTACACATGTTTTAACTTCCAAATTTCAGAAAGTACCTCATAAAACTCAGATTACACTAGAACAAGAATCATGATCTTTGTGTTTACCAAGTTTCTACAACTTATTAATCACCTACAATGGTGATTATGAACCCTACAAGTATCATGCAAGATTTTGACAAGAAATCATCTAGGGTTTATCCCTAAACATCATACTTTTTCTGAAATCACTTTCTATGATCAAATTACACTAGAATAATCATTCTAAACCCTAGTGTTCATCATTATCTTGTAAAACTCATAACCCACCTTCAATGTGTTCATGGAATTTCCTGAATTTGGACATGATTTCACATGTAGTTGTCTAGGTTTTACTTCTAGACACCATCTCATCACTAAGCTAACCAAATCACAAACATGCATCATCTAATTTCAGATTTCCCAATTTCATAAGAATTTCAAATAGAGAATTAACACCAAATTTTACATACCTTGTAACCCCCTTGTGATGAGGATCACTAATCTATGTTTGGATTTTGATTTGGACTGTGTTTGATCCTTCAATTTAGAGATTTTATGCTGAACTAGGGTTTTGATGAACTTGGTCCCCCCCTGCTCTTGTCTGGTCGATCTCACACACGTATGTGTGTTTGAGATTTCTATTGTTCATGTTTTATTAAACGAAATTTTAGTTTAATCACTTTTGGTCCCTCTAATTTCCTTTAGTCCCCTTTTTGTCCTTTAAATACTCACTAGTCATTATCTAACTAGGTTAGTGTCACCCCTAGTTAGTTTATTTTACTAATTTATTTACAAATAAATTGTAAATTTTATGAACTTATATTTTCGGGATGTTACAAAGTGTGATAATCTTTCACCATATGACCATGCAGCCACAATTATAACACAGGTAAGGAAAATGGTTATGCACCTTTCCTTGTTTGTTAACTGATGTTTCGTCTTTGTTGTCTCAGCCCTTCCTGTTGTACTCTTGTTTACCGAATTTTACTTGATTTCTTGAGTTACTTCGATTAATTCGTCCCTTGTTGGCTTTGTAGGTGAATGATGCCTTTTCTTCTTTGGTTTTGATCGCTACAAATGTAAATTGTTTTGATAAAGCTTCTTAACCGACAAGAAGATATTCGAAATCAACGAGAGATGGTTGTGTTGGCCATCCTTGCACAATGGCTTCAGACCTTTAAAACTCATGTTTGAGCCAATCATTTATGCTCCACTTCATCTCTGATAGGCATGGTGAGGAGCTGAAAATTGGCCCAAACAATCAACACAAATATTGTAGCTAACGGAGAGAAAGCGTGATAATCTTTCACTATATGACAATGCAACCACAATTATAACACAGATAAGGAAAATGGTTATGCATCTTTCCTTGTTTGTTAACTGATGTTTCGTCTTTGTTGTCTCGGCCCTTCCTATTGTACTTTTGTTTACCGAATTTTACTTGATTTCTTGAGTTACTTCGATTCAATCGACCCTTATTGGCTTTGTAGGCATAATGCATATAGTGCCTTTTCTTCTTCGGTTTTGATCGCTACAAATGTAAATTGTTTTGATAAAGCTTCTTAATCGACAAGAAGATATTTGAAATCAGCGAGAGATGGTTGGGTTGGCCATCCTTGCACAACGGCTTCAAACCTTTAAAACTCATGTTTGAGCCCATCATTTATGATCCACTTCATCTCTGATCCTTGCTTGTCTATCAAGTACCCATAATTCTTTGCACAACGATTTGACTATGTGGAAGTACTCAAGGATACTTGATTTCTTTTAGTTCACCAAAAAGATCACGTTATCTAACAACTTAAGATTCGCTCCTTTTTTTAAAACAAGGAAGCAAGGGTATCCTATACCTGTTTTGGGATCGCTAGATCTCCGATGTGATCTAGTAGTTCCTCTTTGATTGTATTTTTTGAGTAGGAACATCGCTCGTCCTACCTTGATTCGTCACTTGTGAACAACATCATTGGTACAGTTTTCTATTCGTTTAACATCAGCCCCGTTCGTCACTTCCCACATATCTTGGCCTTGTAGATACGTCATCATGCACATGGACTCGGGATGCCAATGGGCCAGGTATGAGTCTGGTATGGCTAATCCCATACCCATACCTGGTTGAAAAATCTTGTCCCATACCCTACCCCCGTCGGGTATCAGGCATATCCGCGGATATTAGATATGCCCGTTGGGATTTTCTTGTATGTATATTTTTTTATTTTCCTTTATAATTTTATGTTTTAAAAAGCTATATAATATATTAAATTATATTAAATAACATATATATCATCATCACAATAATAATATTTTATATATTTAAAAGTGTAAATATATTATAATACCTAATCTCACAAAGTAATTTTGTATTTCGTAGTATATAAATAGGGCAAATGCCATAAAAAACCAACAGACTTTCTGTTTATTCTCATAAAAGTCATTCCACTTTTTTTGCACTTAAAAAACCAACATAGTTTCTTTTTTGTCTCATAAAAGTCGCTAAACAGTTTTTTGCATATAAAAGTCCCTCCAAATGTCAAATTTGAACAAAATTGTGAATATTTTTTTACTTATTGATATTACGTTAGAAAAGAATTGAGATGAATTAATGTTTAAGTTGGATATATGACAAACCAAAGTATGTTATTTCTTTTCCATTTTAAATTCAATAAATTGATAACAATAAATATTATTTGGAAAGCAATATAATAAAATTCATGAGTGTGGATGACATAACTTAAAATAAAATAAATATAAAATAGTATGTATAATTTAAATCATAAAAAATATAACATAATTTGACACATAATGTTTTCTGGATTTCATCCGAACCCGATATTTTTTTTTGTTAAAGTTTATACAAGAGTAGAAAGTATGTTGTTTTTTGTTTAAGAAGCGGTTAGGGGAATTTTATGAGACAAAAAAGTATGTTGATTTTTTAAGTGCAAAAAAAAGTTGAGGGATTTTTATGACACAAAAAAGTATGTTGATTTTTTAACTGCAAAATAAAGTGAAAGGACTTTTATGAGAAAAAATAGAAAGTATATTGTTTTTTTATGGCATTTGCCCATATCAATATGAATAGTGTCATCAAAATATATGTTTCAAACGAAAAGTTTATTTTTCAATAATAAAGCTAAAAGAATGAAATATTACTAAAGAATAGTTAAAGGAAAATAAATATAAAACTTAAAAGTATCCGGGTATATATTTCAGGTAATCGGATCGGGTATCATCTAACCCACATGGTTGCAAAAGTCGCTAGGCGCTCCTTAGTCGGTAGACCGGGGAGTTGAGAGTACTCGGCCTAGGCGGAGAGTACACTGGGAGTACTCGGACATGCCAAGTTATAAAGAAATTAGTTTTTGGATATTAAATATATGTCAAATAACATAAATTTACTAATATTTATAACAATATACTTGAAATTGATATTCATTCTTTAATATTATAGGCATAAAAATTATGGTTTATTTTATTTTAAGTCAAACTCGGCCCGAGTTGACCTACTAGATCTGATTTTGGCCGATGTTGACCGCATTTGATCGATTCTGAGTAATTAGTCGGAGTTGAAGAAAGTCGCATCGGCAGCCAACCTTGTAGCGACTACTCGGGGAGTACTCAACCTTGGAGATCTTGTTTTATAACCATGCTAACCCATACACACGAAATATATTTCCATACCCATACCCGTCAAGGTATCGGGTATACCCGTCCCGAATGCTTTGGGTACCCCTGGGACTTGGGTATTTTTGCCATCCATAACATGGACCTTGTGTTATAGTTAGTGTCAAGTTCGATCCACAAAACAGGTGGAAAAGCCGATAACGAACGAGTCTAGGATTGTTTAGGCTCTAGGCTCTAATACCAGTTGTTGAATTATCAAACCATTATCACACGAAAAACTAGGGATGAGCATGTGGTACCAGATATCGATCCCGTACCGATACCATACCGGTACCGTCCCATACCGATACCATACCGCTTGTATTCGGGATCGGGATCATGTTTTACCATTATTTCGGTATCGGGATAATCGAGATTGGTATCGGTATTTTTCGGTAATACTGACTTAATACCGACATAATACATGTAGGGTGGTGAAGTGTAATTATTCATGCTCATCCAGATTCCAGGCACCCATAATTCATGTAGGGTGGTGAACTGTAATATCCCTTACCTACCAAATAAAATTCCTGATCCTCAAAAACATATCATGACCGATCCCAATTCCTCTTACCCTAGGTCGAACTATCAAAGAGTCTTTTAACCAGTTGCTTGCTGTTGCCCTCCATCGATCCATCAGAAGTTCAGATTCTGAAGTTGCTTGCTCCATCGCTCCATAAAGGTACTCTTATCTCAGTTAAATCGATACCATATCTAGTAAGAGAACTTAGATTTGGTACTTGTGCTTCTAAAATTGAATTATACAAACGACTGAAACGAGTATATTGGGTTGTTGTCGGTTGTGTAAACTAATCACACAAAGTAAAAAACAAACGAATTTACCAGAGAAAAGAAAAAGAAAATTCACACCTTATTGATGGTATGTTTAATGATTCTTGAAAAGGTATTTAATTCTATGATAACTCCATTAAGTCAAGCTTAAACATATATATTTTAACAAACTTTAAAGATGTAAATCTGTTAAGTTTTTGTTTGGAATGATATAATGCTAGTGGAGGGTTTAAAATTACAGTGAACAAGAGTTAATATGTAGAATTACTCACTTGAAAGAGAACTTAGCCCGCTCGGGGCGGTGCCGTTATTTTTATAACGGAAATTTTATCACGCGTTATATTATCATTTTACCACCCCGCCAACACAAGTTCCACGCGTTATAATTTCAACGCAATCCATTTTCGTGATATTTTCAACGCGTGACGATGACGTCGTTGGAAGTGACGAGGGCAATGACTTCTTCACGGAGTTTCTGAGTAAAGAAGAAAGCAAATCGGTTGGTATAGATTCTGAGTTAAAGAGGTACTTAGATGAGCCAAGAATGAATTTTGATATCCGATTTGATATACTTAAGTGGTGGAAACAAAACGCAATTAGATTTCCAGTTGTATCTCGCATGGCTAGAGGTAAATTGACTTGCCTTTAATTGTGTTTTTTTCATTACTTGTTACATTATTGTTGTTTATTAATAATTTGTATAATTGTTAGATATTTTGGCAATTCAAATTTCTACGGTTGCATCCGAATCAGCCTTTAGCACTAGTGGTCGTGTACTAGATGCTTACAGAACACGCTTGTCAACTAACATAGTTGAAGCTTTGATTTGCACCCAAGATTGGGTGAGAAAGTCAAGAAAACCGATTTTGGATGACGTGGACGACATATTAAAGGACGACGACATTGCCCTAGGTAAATTGTACTATTGTAGAAGTAGACTGCTAGTTCTTTACATGTATAATGGGTGTTAAGTGTTAACCTTGTTCGGTTTCATTTTTTTTAGAAATTGAAGATGCAATACAACAACAAAATGGAAAAGGGAAAGGGATGGTGCATGACAAGGCTTAAGAAAACTCGAATGGAATGTAGTGAAATGTTTTGACATTTTTGGTCCAGAAGTTACTATGATGACTGATGAAGGATGGTAATTTAGTATTTTAGTGCAATGTTTTGAACTTGTTTTTTATCATTCTACTACTCTACTGTGTGATGAAGGAATGTTTTGAACTTGCCTTACCTACTGTGTGATGAAGGAATGTTTTGAAATGTTTTGAACTTGTTTTTTTTATCATTCTACTGTGTGATGAAGCAATGTTTTGAACTTGCCTTACCTAGTACCAACACCATTATCATTATTTTTTAAAGTTTGTTTCTTGTTTAAGTATTAATGATGATGATGAAGATGAAGCAACTTGTTCAACCATTTGTTCTTCTTCCTCCATTTCCAAGCTGTTCCTAGGTGCTTCCACACATGTTTTACACAAACAAATGCTTCATAAAACATATAAATATTATCCAAATCTTGTGTGTGTCTGTGAGAGAGAGAGAGTATAGAAAGAGAAAAACACCTTTGAGTATTATGTTGGGTTCTTCAGGTATTTTAACAGGAGATTCAGAGATAAAAGAAGGTTTTTGAAAAGGAAGGTGATGATTTTGAATGTCAAACATATGAATATTAGAAATCGGTATTTTTTCGGTATCATACCGGAAAACCGGTACCGATACCATACCGCATGTATTCGGGATCGGGATCGGGATCAATTTTTGAGGAAAATCGGGATCGGGATTGTCGGGATCGGTATCGGTTCGGTACCGTGCTCATCCCTACGAAAGGTACCGTGCTCATCCCTACGAAAAACACAACTATTAAAATAAACTATGAATTACAATATGCCTTATATAAGCTAACAATTTAATCCACAAGATAACCATTAAACTATTTATTGGGTTTCATCCTGAATTGGTGTATAGGCATTATGCCTAGTGGAGATGAATATGATCGGGTGGTTCCGTTGGTGGCACGATGATACTCCAGTGGTTCGTCAGTGATTCAAATTTGCCGTTCAAAAAAAGAAAACTATTAAACTATTTGAATATAAATCAAATTCTATCTTTATCTAAACAAAATAAATAATTATCACTAAATTATTCTCCTCCAAATTGACTTTTTGAGATCAATCGTCCTTTGATGTTATAACTTTAACAAGTATGAGCTGTATAAGATTTTTTTTTTTTTTTTTTGATGTTACACTCTTAAGGTTAGACCCGGTGTTTACAATAACCGAGTACACATAAAAAATGTCACATATTTAAAATGTTGTGTTTCATGTTACATGCTCAAAAACATAATTATCAATTAACGTGTCGAATTCATGATTTTTTTTTCAGATTATTTCTTTTAGTAGATTTTCACGATTCTTACTGTTTTATTTTAATTTTTTTCGAAACCGAATTCAAAAAACCCTGGATCCACCCCTAAAGCACACTCATGTGTATACACACGACCTCATGTTTTTATCTCACTTTTTAAATACCAATAATTCATTTTTATACACATGTACGTTCGGTTCAATTGTTCAAATATTTTTTATACTTTTGTTGAGTACGTCCCATATCAGACAGATAGCCCTATGATCCGAATCTATTCCTAGATGATAGGACCTTTGATTTTTGCTTTCGTTGGAATCTTGTACGAAATCGTCATATCTCCTTTAACTTTGTCTTCTTCTAACCACGAAATCGTCATATTTTCTTGAACTTTGTCTTCTTCTAAGTTCTAACCACGTATAGAACAAACTAGATTCTGTCCGGCTCATATTGCGGGGTACTAAGTTGAATATTTCTATTTCATAGAATGTACGTTGGTTTTTCGGTTACCTGTATATACGACTCATAACATGATCTCAAAAAAATTACATTGAGTCAACCAATTAAAACAAAATACCACCACAATTTTGCTAAAAAAACTAAAACGATAGAAAAACTACAATTTTAAACTAAGACAAATTTTTAATTTTTCAGGACAAATGAACGTGTGGTAAGCAGCCGCCTGACACGAATAAAAATTACACCGAGTCAACTAATTAAAACAGAACGCTACCATAGTTTTGCAAAAAAAAAAAAAAAAGAAAAAACAAAAAAAAAACACTACCATAGTTATGTAAAAAAACACTAAAACGATGAGTCGATGACATGACTGTAATTTTACAATGAGGACAAAATCATAAATTGATAGGTAAAAAACAAAAGCAATGACAAAACTGTATATTTGAACTGGGGCAAAATTGTAATTTGGCTAGGAGAAGGAAAAAACAAAACCAATGACAAAAATGTAAATTTTAACGGAGCAAAATCGTAATTTGGCTGGACCAATGGGGAAGTGTCAGGCAGCTGCATGGCTAGGGCAAAATCGTAATTTAACAGGTAAAAAAAAAGCAATGCCAAAACTATAAATTTGAACCGGGGGAAATTTGGCTAGGAGAAGGAAAAACAAAACCAATGACAAAACCGTAAATTTTAATGGGGCAAAATCGTAATTTGACTGGACCAATGGGAAAGTGCCAGACAGCTGCCTTACACTATTCCCCTCCATGCTATTTGTATGTGTATATGCCTGGCACGGATAAAAATTACACCGAGTCAACTAATTAAAACAGAACACTGCCATAGTTTTGCAAAAAAAAAAAAAAAAAAAAAACACTACCATAGTTTTGGCAAAAAAAAAAAAAAACACTAAAACGATGGCGTTGCTGTAAATTTACACCGGGGGCAAAATCATAATTTGATAGGTAAAAAAAACAAAAGCAATGACAAAACTGTAAATTTTAACTAGAGGCAAAATTGTAATTTGGCTAAGAGAAGGAAAAAACAAAACCAATGACAAAAGTGTAAATTTTAACGGGCCAAAATCATAATTTGGCTAGAACAATGAGAAATACTAGCTTTTTGACATTATTCCTCTCCATGCTATTTGAACGTATATAAAATAAAATAAAAAAATTGTATGTATATAAAATAGGATAAGAAGACTCTAAAAACTTTTTAACTCAATAATCAAAGTTCTTAATGGTAGTGTTTGATATTAGCAATATATTTGTAATTGGATTTTCTTCTGTAAATATTTTATACCACAAACAAGATATACGAACAAGATATGTTAGTTTGTGTTTAAGGAGGCAAAGCTTCCTAGTATTGTAAATGCGCTACAAATTGATAAATAAAATTCAAACTAAAAAAAATTATAAAATATTTTTAAACTTTTTAAATCGATAAAATTCAATTTGAGATAGAAAAAAAAATTAACTTGATTTGTTATATAAACTTGATTTGTTATATAAAAAGTAGCAATTTGATAAAAATTAATTTGATTTATTACAAAGTCAGATTTTAACAGGTTTTATGGATATTTTTGCAGTTTTTATTTTTCAAGTGTAATTTGTGTGTGATATATACGCAAAACAATCATTGATAAAGAAGAAAGTATACAATTTAACCAAAAACATTGAGTTTGAACTTATGGTAAGTCAAATGTTAAGACAATAAGATTTGTGAAATTGGTTCAAGACACAACTGGTGCTCAAGAAACAAAATAGAGAACGAGCATGCAAATATTACACTGTTGGCTCCAAAATAAATGAGCATTCTCCTTTGTAAATTACAAAGGAAAAAACTCGTTAGATATGGTAAATATGATACAAAGATAGTGCTACTTGGGGTTTATGACATATTGATTAATCCCCGGTAGAACTATCTTTGTTACCAGTCTTTTCAAAAAAATTATTGTATGCATCATCGACTGCTTGGTGCATAACTATCATCTTCTTAAACTTGTATTTCCCTCTCCCGATCAACTCATTGTTTATGTAGATCTCTATTTGCCCAGTTTTGTTCCACAGATCTTTGGCATGTGGTTTGAGCCCGACTTTCTGGCACGCTTCATAGAACTTTACCACCGGATGCTTCATCAAGTTTTCTGGAGTGACCAAGGGGTGTAACAAACGATTCACAACCTATAATCCAAAACAAATTAGACATATTTTTGCACCAAATCATGTATATATGACCCACATTTTGAAATCAATGCAAGATGTTACCTTCCAGGTATCATCCATTGAGAATTCTGTATTGACATAGATGGCACCGATCAATGACTTAAGGATATCCGCAAGAACATTATAACTAACTGTATCATGTTGCTCTACCTCCTTTCTAGGGATGTAAATGAGTCAAGTTGTTTCCTTTCGTGAACTATTCGAAATGGGCTCGCTAAAACTCAAATCGAGCCTAAACGAGCTCAGGCTTTTATTGAGCCTCATTTTATAAACGAGCTTGACCATGGTTTCACCATCACATGTCAAGCTCGAGCCGGCTCGCGAGCCTAAATGGGCTTTAATTTATACAATTTTTATTTAATGTTTTAAATATATTTTTATAATAAATATTGTTGTATATAAATTATAACAAAAATTTGTAAATAAATATATATTACATATCAAAATTATAACTAGGTATATGTAAACAATGCTAAACACATATACATAAAATGTTTGATGTTGGTGTTGAGTGTTGACTCTCCTATACTCCATGAAAAAAATGAAAAGAGCTACAAGTGTTTAGAATGATCCATCCATGTGCGGTTGTTGTTGTGAGCAATACAATAAATAAACATCATCACTATTAAAATGTTTGATTTCAACCAAATCCAATAACACTATCATACGATAATCAGTGGCGGATTTTTTTCATCGGGTTCCTTTTAGTAGATTCTCACTAATTTTTTTCCAAACCGAAGGGGTACCTAGGAACCCCCAAAACACCCCTAGATCCGCCCCTGACGATAATGTTTGGTTAACTCCACTGTATCGCAACAAACGGCCATCGTTGTTCATCGTTGTCAATTTCTGAAACAATTTCGTCAGAGGCAAACGATTTGGGTGCAAGGGTGATCATTCCAGTCACTATTTCTTAATCGATTCCATTAAACAGATGTGTGTATAAAAATGCTTGATGTTGGTGTTGACTACCCTTTGCAGTTAGTTTGGGGGGAACGGCGGCGATTCCAACCAAGCATCGTCACACAACACCACTTGAGTAAACACAAAATCGAAGAAACTCATATCTATGGGTCAGCAAGCTTGCAAAACACCATTCTAGTGAACACAAAGTTGATCGAACTCATATCTGCAGTATCTGTTTTTGTTCATCTGCAGTTATTCATATCTGTTTATCTGTACAGCCGTTTGATTCAGAAGTTCATTCGCTTGAATCAAATAAAACTTCATGCGTAGAATTCGCTGAAAACAGTATTATCCACTGCAGAAGTGTTTGTTTGCTGAATCATCTGCTGCAGAATTGTCTTTTCGATCAAACTTAAATCAATATTTTTGTCCTTCCGCAGAATTGACATTCATTCGCTGATTATTATTGTCATTCGCTGAAATCCGAGTTTGTCCGCAGTAACAATCTGCTGCAGAATTATTATATACAGATTTTCTATCTTTCTATCCAGATGTTGGTTGTAGGAAAAGGAAGAGATATGATGCTTATAAGGGTTAATTCAATTCTCAACGATTAACATATGAATCAGGTGCCTATGTTTAGTTTGCCTGTTTGGTAGCCTCTGAATGGTCATTAAGAGACTACCTCTTAATGGAACAATTAAGAATTTTACCAATAAAAAGGTAGAAGAATGTGACATGTGATGATTTACCATTCAGAGGTTACCTCTTAACCATTCAGACTTGAGGTTACCTCTTATTCATTCAGAGGTTTTAAACCATTTAGAGGTAGCATATTTTTTTTTTGAACGGCAAATTTGGATCACTGACGGACCACTGGAGTATCATCGTGCCACCAGCGAAACCACCCGATCATATCCATCTCCACTAGGCATAATGCCTACCAATTCAGAAGGAAACCCAATAAATATGGGAAAAACCCCCTTGTGAAAATCGAACCTAGGACCTATTGGTCAAAAGTCTTATCTCACCCTTAAGAGGTAGCATCTGAATGGTCATTAAGAGGCTACCAAACAGCCCCTTAGCTAACAACATAAATGGTCCTCATGAGTCATGTATCTTAGGGGCATTTTTGTTTTTTCATGAAAAAAGTTAACAAAAAATTGATGAAGTTAGTGGGTTGAAGTTAATTGACCAAAATTGAAACTATAGTGACTACAAAACTCTAATTACTATATATTAATAAACGAGTTGAAATGAATAGTGATTTTAATATTATAATAATATATAGTTTTTTAATACTTTTATTATTTTAATATTATAATAATAGTTATTTTCTATACTTTTTAACTTTAAGACTTTTTTAATATCAGGGGTTGAGATAAGCTTGGTGTCAACCGGTATCGAACCAGTACTGGTATCGAAAATACCGGTACGGTCCTGTTCGGTATCAGTACATGAAGGTAAAAACCAGCACTAATACAGAAAAGGCCAAAAGTGCCGAATTGATATTGGAAATCTTTTGGTTCGGGAAATTCAGTGCTGCTATCCGGTACCATTTGCTCATCCCTGATCACGGTTACCGTACGAACAACGTTATCGTATAATTTTTTTTGTAGATTTTCTTTAAGTTTTAATTTTTTACTTTTTTTAGTTTCAGGGGTAGGGATGAGCTCGGTGCCAACCGATACAGAATCGGTACTGATACTGAAAATACTGGTTACGGTACCGGTATATGAAGGTAAAAAACGGTAGTGAACCGGTACCAGGAACGCCAAAAGTCGGTACCGAATTGGTACTTAAGATCTTTCGGTTCGGCAATTTTGGTATCGGTACCCAGAACAATTTGCTTATCTCTGACCACGGGTTTCATACGAACAACATCGTTACCATACAACTCTTTTGGTAACAAAGAAATTCGCCGCAACGCGGTGAAGTTATTTAAACCTAGTTTGAACTAAAACAGTAACTTACTCTAAAAATAATTTGTGGCGCATCAGCAACTCACAACCCACGCGTCTACTTTTAACCAACAACTTGTGCAATTCAGGCCCGACCAACAGTGTGTAAACAAGTCTAGAGGTTCGAGAGCTACTCGTGATCGGTTCGGTTAAAAGCTCAAATGAGCCGAGCCCAAGCCTGAAATAGAACTCGTTTTGTTATCGAGCCCGAGCTAGAGCCTGAAATACAAAGCTCGTTTAGGCCAGTGAGCCTAAACAAGCCCAAACAAAATTTTAGCTTTTTTATATATAATATAATAATAATGATGATAACATTGATGAGCCGAGCTCGATCCGAGCTTTGGCTCGTATAAGCGATGCTGAAGCGAGCTCGAGCCGAGCTTTTAGCTCGTTTAAAGTTGTTCTCAAAATAGTTCAAGCCGAGGTGAGCCGAGCTTGAGCTCAAAGAAGGAGGCTCGATCCGAGCCGAGCTCGAGGTTCAAAAAAACATAACGAGCCGACCTCGAGCGTAGTCGAGCCTGGGCTCGACCCGACTCGTTTACAGTGCGCAGGGTGTGCCAGTCACACATGGCCCAAATTTTTTGAGAGCCCAAAACATCTAGTTATACATATCTAATATATACAGACCCAATAAAGCTAAAATGTTGATGGTTGAACGCTCACATGGCCGAACGAGAAATGTAGGTACAAACCTGGAATCTCCAAAAACTTTTCACCTCTTTTTGTTCATCGGATGCAAGGTGTAAGAGGGGCTGACTTTTGGGCCTAACATGTACTAAACTGTAAACTGGCCCAATGTTTATAAATTGGGAACACGTTTTGAATTTAATGGGCTCACTTAAAGTATAATCTCAATAGAAAACCAAAAAATGGAGTAAACTGCCATTTTGGTCCCTGTGGTTTAGGCACTTTTGTCATTTTAGTCCAAATCTCAAACTTTTTAAATCTCGGTCTCTGTGGTTTCACTTTTATTGCCATTTTAGTCCAAAATTAAGAGTAAACTGCCATTTTGGTCCCTGTGGTTTCACTTTTATTGTCATTTTAGTCTAAATCTCAAACTTTTTGGAACAGTCAAAAAAAGGGGGATTTTGAATTTTGGACTAAAATGGCAATAAAGATGAAACCACAGGGACCCAGATTTAAAAAGTTTGAGATTTGGACTGAAATGGCAAAAATGCCCAAACCACATGGATCAAAATGGCAGTTTACTCCAAAAAAAAATGAGATAGTTTGACTTTTCTAACAATTGAATGGGCCCACTTAGCCCATAACTGAAATTTGTTTTGGCTCATCAATATATAAGTTTATATTCAGGGGCTCACTTTTTTCATTTATTTAATATAAAGTTATATATTTTCGGGGCTCATTTTTTTACTCGCACAAGATCCCTGAGGATCTTCGAATTCTCAGGAACGACCCTGATGCAATTCACCACCAAAAACTAGGTTCGCTACTCCTTACCGGCTGATAAGGTAATCAAACGAAACCCCATTCTGTCACCAACCAACAGCTTCTAGGATTTCACTGATGGGCTTCTGATTTGTTTAAATTGAACTTAGGTCACCATGAGCTTCTGATCTGTTTGAGGATATAATCAAGAAGTATCTATACATCTTACAACTTTTAAATTATAAGTAGCAATTTTAGATAATATGTTGAAGAACTGAATAAAGTTGTGAATTTGAAGAATTTTTTTTATATGTGTTTGGACACATATATGTGATTTTCAGATATATTTGTATATAGAAAAAAATAAAAAATTAAACTTCTGCATAAATCTTAGTGACCTATCTGCGACGAAGTTCCATAGCTAAAAAAAACCGTAACAAACGTTAAAATCCTATAGTGGAATTCGTAGCAAAATTCCGTTGCAAACTTCTACAGAGAACTATTCGGTAGCAAAAACATCTCATGGTCCCTTAGAAAAATTGTCGCAAGATTCAGTGGCGAAGCTTGAGATTTCCGATCGGGGGTCGAAAATGTATATACCTAAAAAAATTATAAAACCGGGGGGTCGAAAACGTATATACCTAAAAAATTCTATACAAAAACTACATACCGGGCACTACTGAGCGAAAAGTTCGGGGGGTCGGGCGCCCCTCCCGGCCCCCACAAAGCTACGCCCCTGGCAAGATTGGTGTGTTGCAAAATCGTCTCTAACTCGTAAATATCCGTCGCCATTTATTTTTGTTGCCAATTGTAATAAGTGACGATATCTTTTCTCACGCCCAAAACCGTGATAAATTAGTTTTACATGTTAGATTTGCGACAGTTTTAGCTGTTGCAGATGATCGTTGTTGTAGTGGTGATGGGCGTTGGCCTCATTACCTAACACATTTTAGGGAAAAAAATGGAAATATTTTGTTTAGGCCATGAGAGTTCTGTGAGATGTTTTTTCTAAGTTTGATCGAATCTATAGTTGTAGAGATTGGTTAACCAAAAGGTTTAACGTTGGAACCAGATGTAGTTGTGACCAAAAAATGTTAAAGAGTGAAACATGTTAAGTGGCTAATATAATTGTATCTTCTAAAAGGTTTAACGTTGGAACCAGATGTAGTTGTGACCAAAAAATATTTTGAGGGATTATTTACATAATTTTTGCTAGGGACTATTGAAACTTAGGAAGCACCCGGTCTGGCGGTCTCCATTCCATAGAAGTTATGTTTTATTAATTATTATATGCCTTTGAGAGTGATAATTTGTGTTCGATTTAAGTTGGTGTTTTGGAATCACCTTTATTGGTGTCGTATATGCATGTATAGATATAGCCTTTGTATATATAGTTGCTAGGCTACTTAGGCTGCTCGGTATGGGGAACGGCTTTGGACCGTCCCCTACCGGCGCCGGTCCTCCATCCACGCTGCCTCCCCCCCCCCCCCGGTCACGTCCTCACCGTCCTTTGGAGGACGTCTCCGACGGTCCACAACAAGACAAAATGGCAGCCATCCCCTCTCACACACCCCTATACATACAATATATACATACACATTTTAGGTCCATCCTCCCATTTCCACACCTCCATCCTCATGCCCATCCTACGTGTCGCTTACATGACGGACCATCCTCCAAGGGAGGACCATCACCATACCCTATAGCCTTATGTTATGGTACGTAGTTGGTTAGTTACGAGTCAGTCAGTTACATCTCCTTCATATATAGAGACGATTGTACTAGTTATTCACTTGAGATTGGTATGAGTTTCCTCTTTGATACACTTCCTGATGGTATTAGAGCACCGTCTCCGGTGACCTGTTATCATTCCGTCAACTTTTACGTCATTTTCCGGTGAACATTCTAGTTGTGTTCTTCCTTTTCCGATCTTCATCTCCATTCTTCCGCTTGCTTTATTTTTCGTTCATCATTTTTCCTTTGTTTTTCTGTTGCTCTATTCCTCCTCATCCTTTTTCTACTTATGTTCATCCTATGGTGTACTTTACAGCCTAGGCAGTTTCCTGATTATGTTCTTATTCAGGCTTCTACTGTTTCTACTACTGAGCCTTCTACCTTTCGATAGGCTCAGCAATGGTCTATTTAGTGAAAAAAAAAGACCTGGGTTTTAGTTTCCACATCCACTAATGCTAACATTGTTGGCTGCAAGTGGGTCTATAGGGTTAAGCATAATCCTGATGGTGTTAGCAGATACAAAGCCCGTCTCGTGGCCTAGGGCTTTTATTAGATTGAGGGTACTATAGTGAGACTTTTAGTCACGTGGTCAAACTCACCATTATTCGGCTTATGTTATCTATTTCTTTCACTCGTGGTTGGCCCATCAGAGAGATTGATGTCAACAATGTCTTTCTTCTTGAAAATATGTCTTTGACTGGGTATATGTCTCAGGCTCCCGGTTTTGTTGACTCCTCCGGACCGCATCATGTTTGTCTACTGTGGAAGGCCCTTTGTGGCCTCGAACAGGCACCTAGAGCTTTGTATTCCAAGCTATCTTCTGTCTTCTTACAGATGTTTTTTCACAATGTCTATCAGACACTTCCTTATTTGTATACATCAAAGACTTGATCTTATGCTATGTCTTGGTATATGTGGATGATACTATTATTACGGGAGCTCCTCAGACTTTGTTACAGGATTGATTGAACGCTTACATTCTCGATTTGCCCTCAAGGATTTGGGAGTTTTATCTTACTTCTTGGGGATACAAGCTATCCTTCCTGGTGATGTTTTACATCTATCACAGTAGCCTTCCTAGTTACAAGAAAGAACCAAATTGATTACGGGAAAGTAAACTAAACAGCATAAAATAAAACAAGGGTGGCTGGGGCACATTCAATACGTTTCCCTTAAAACATATTTCGGGTCACCCAGGTGAACCCGTCTGTTTCCCAATGTACAACAGTCTAAGCAGGTTGTACTACCAGGTTAGCCTTGCACCTGAAAGACTACCTAAAACAAGAGTGCGCAAGGATGTAAAGTCTGGAAATTCGTTAGATGCAGTGTGTGGTGTGCTATGAGCCATACGAGTTTTGCCTATTCTCTGTAGAAAGAACAAACCAAATAGATACAAAATTCAATAAAAATAAAGCCTCAAATTCAAGGTAGGGTGCTTCGCGGGCGCGTCTGGCTTCGCACCCTCCTAGCTACCACTGGGTGTGATTTGTCACATAGGGATACATTCTTATAGAGAATTCCACTTATAAATCAACAAAAGATTTATCTCTCTACCGATGTTGGACAACCACAATTTCCCACAACATTAAAGTTTAGGGGTGTGCAATAACCGAACCGTTAAGTGAAACCGAACCGAAAACCGACAAAACCGAACCGAATTAACCGAAAGTCGGTTAACGGATATTTTTTACCATCGGTTAACCGAAATTAACCGAACCGAACCGAATCATTTTTTTATATATTTCTAGCTTTTATACCTATATTTCATGTATTTCTTGTTTTATACTTTCATTTCATGTAATAATACCTCTATTTCATTTATTTATACCTTCATTTCATTTATTTATACCTCCATTTTATGTATTTAAACATGTATTCATGCATTTAGACCTCCATTTCATTTATTTATATACCCATTTCATGTATTTATACATCTATTTCATGCATTTATACATCTATTTCATGTATTTATACTTCCATTACATGTATTTTTAAGCAAAAAATTTAGCCCTTGTTTGAATTGGTTATTAACCGAAAATTAACCGAACCGAAAACCGACAAATTAACCGAATTAACCGAACCGATTAACCGATGACTTCGGTTACGTTTACAGATAATGATAATAACCGAACCGTGCACACCCCTATTAAAGTTCCACTACACAAACTTAGAGCTTAGATCTCTCATTCATCTTAGCTAACTAGTAGAAAACCCGCGCGATGCGGCGGGGGCGACAATTACAACGTGATACTCGTTATTTGTTTGTTTATCAATCTTTTAGTGGGTTCATCCGTGCATTGTGGCAAACAAACCAATTTCTAATTTAATTCAAATAGACTGAAAAAACGCAACGGTGCCTACAACTAAAACATTAAAAGAGGTACTTAGAAGTAAAATATTTTACGTGGTTGACGAAAACAAAATATCAATATGAGAATTAACGTTACTGGCTCTTTTAACCAATATTGTCAAACACTTGGATGATAAGGATTCAAATTGAGGTATATTGCCAATTATAGATTTGTAGGTAAAAAGAATCGAAACCGTATTCAAAGTAGACGCAACATATGGCTAAATCTTAGTTCTAATGTTCAACCCAAACCCGTTAAATTAATTCTTGAAAACGGAATGCGACTACGTAATACAACGAACCACACTGAGTCGTGCATGTCAGAAGAACAATTTTTCTAGTCTTTGAGCACTTGCCCACTTGCATAGTGATGTCTACGTATTGGCATGTATACATATGTACCAGCAACCAGTTCTCTCTCAATTTCGCCTGTCTTCCTTAACGTAAAAAACGGGCTTTCCACACAGCTCACGTCTTGCCTATAGCTTAGTTATAGACTCTGCAACTGGTATCGTATCAAGCACTCCAAAGCTCCTTCTGCAAACCACACATATAATATTCAATCATCAAATAACAATATATTATGTGGTTGCGACGAAACTTTTACATAAAAATTCAAAGGTTTGGCATGGTCACATGTAAATGGGTCTATTTGAACAACGGATTTATTTTCATGCCATCGCTAAATTATATAATAATTTATGTTGTTTTAGCTTGTTTACTGATGTTTGGTATGCTCAAATGTTTCCTGGTTTTTGCACCTTTGACGGCTTACGATAAACCCAACCCTGTCTAGGATGTCCTAAACCAAAAAAAAAATTACATCTTTTGTAATCATATGCCTTTGTTTTTAGCTTCAGTATCAAACTCGATTTTTCTTGATTCATCTGTCATCATTGGAAGAAACTCCCGGATCCCGTGAAGTTGTTGACTTTTGTAATCAAAACTAATAAACTAATTATATATTTAAAATCCTAGAAATGAGGAAGAGAAGTAGTCCAAGGTCAAAGCGTTTGGACCAGTATTAAAAAGGACATGCCTGACCCGTAACAATTTTGACTTGTTACCAACCACCCCGACCCACACATATTTGACCCGTCACCCAGCCACCCATTATACCAATAAGAGGAAATTTCACTTTTTAATCAGTTAATGATTAATCGCTTTTAAAATATGTAAAAAAATCAAAGGGGTATTCACCATCTATGTAATCTATATCAGTGAAACAAAAAGGGAAGAAAATTTACCATCAGAAAGGGAAGAAATTTACCATCAATGAGGGGTCTGTAGACAAGGGAGTTTGCAATATGTTACAACTCGGTTATGGAAGGAACATGTAAATCAGAATAAGACACTCACACATATTTTTCTTAATAATTGTTATATAAAAGGCATATTCTATGATAACTATGGTAAAGAATTAAAAAAACGATATAACAGACCACACTGGAATTAATGACCCGATTTAAATAATAAGATTAGAAGGCTGTATGCATAAAAATATACTTTGAAGAACTTTCAACATGTCCCCTTTCAGCTAGATATCTTGATTTGACCCATTTGGGATCAAATACAACCCAAAATTAAGGGTGCAACAAATTAGGGGTGCAAACGAGCCGAGCTACTCGAGCTCGGTTCAAAAAAAAGCTCGAATGAGCCGAGCTTAAATGAGCTCGAGCTTAAAAACAAGCTCATTTAGTAAACGAGCCCAAGTCCGAGCTTCGCGTATCGAGCTCGAGCCGGCTCGCGAACCTAAACGAGCTTTCAGTTTATATATTTTTTATTAATATATTAAACATGTATTTATATAATAATAATTACCATTTATATTAATATAAAAAATAACTAAATTATATGTCTAATAATAATTATAATTTAATATAAATTAATTCATTAATACTAAATGAGTCGAGCCCGAGCCCGAGCTCGAGCTTGAAAAATTACCTTCGAGCCGAGCTTTAGAAATAAAGCTCGAATTGAGCCGAGCTCGAGCTTTCATATGTTAAACGAGCTCGAGCTCGAGCCTGGTCGAGCTCGGGCTCGGCTCGTTTGCACCCCTAACCCAAATTGACCAATTCATAAGTGTATATATACATACGAAAAACATAATAAAAAGAAAATATCAACATTGAAACTTCATTAATCTACCTGGAGCCATTGTCACCAAGACCATGCAACCAAATAACCGCTGCTAGGTGCTTCCCTTTTGGCCTCACAACATAAGTCCTTCCGAGACAGCATCACTGCACTTTCTGAGGTTGCATGTATTCATTATGTCATCATCCTATAATCGTTAAAGAAATGAACTAATATAACAATATTTAATGTGAATGAACGATTTAAGAAGTTTTATGCATATAAAAAAAACTTACATGTCATCAAAGTTTCATAGCCACTGAACAAAATATCACGACTGGTAATGGAAAATGCCCAATGAACAAAAGAATTTACCATATAAGATGTTTCTGTTTATTACTTGATCCATATTCAAGATGCACCAGCTTGAAAATCATCCAACGATCTCATCAAAGGATGATTTCGGTTAAATTTCTTAGCTAATGTCAGCATTGAATTCGGAACAATATTACCCGTATGTCACACCCCCAAAATACCACCTAGGGAGTGTCCCTGTTAGGGGTGTGACGTACCAACAATGAGCCACTAATCACATTGAACCCATACAAATTTCTAAATAACGTTCTCAATCATTAATAAAATACCATCAACAAGTTTAAATGAAAACCAATATGTTTAGCGGAAGCAAATAGTAAACCAAGTTAAACTGTTTCAAAACCAAAATATAGTATCAAGAAATCAATCACAAAAATCCTTCCAGTCGACCCATGACCACTCCAGCTACTCCAGACAGCAAGTTCCCAAATCCAAGATATCTAACGACCTGCGAGCATGCAACAAGTGTATCGGACAACGCTGGTGAGTTCATAGTTTTACGAAAACGTTAGTACCAAGTGTTTAGTTAATCCATTGAATTTAATTCCGAAAGTAATGTTGATAATACCCCGAATACAAGACGGCTTCTGATTTACTTTGCCCTTTCTCCAATGCTCCTATCAAAGCATTGGTCATGACTAGGTCATTAGTTCAACACCCGTCCTCCCAAGTACGGGGTGAGGTTGCCAAACCTAAGTAGCGCTACTAACTAATACCATGTTGCCTCACAGGTAACCAAACAACAAGGAGGGACTTTAATGGTGATAGGATGAGTATATTATCCAACATTCCCGTTTTTACCCAAAAGACTTATCCCTCCCCGGGATACCCACTGACTGTCCCACCCACCGGGACGCATGCTCAAGAGATGAACTCACCTTAGTTTTGCTCGGTAAGACTAATTACTTGTTAATCTCTGTGGATTTCCCAACCCTAGTATGGTTCCAATGACACTCAGTTCCGTTTACACAGAAATCACTCATTCTTTGCATATATTTCACAGAGAGTAAACACGTATGACACATATTATCTCACAACTTATAATAAGTATTCGGGCCCTAGGTATTTTCATATCACACATACATATAACATGATTACACGCATTAACAGTTCACATCTCATGAATATGCATATATCCATAACCCATAACATTCCATATTCACTTAGGTTACCAATTCTTGGGTCGCATTTGCATATGGTCTGCTATCCCTTGGCAGCTCATCTCGGAGCTCCAACATGTCCCAGCCTATTTACTATTAGGCCCAATAAAATAAGGTGCGGCCCTAATGGGTTTCAGGTAAATGGTTAACAACCCAACACGTATTTCTCATAAAATACATAAATAGTTCCACACGGCCCAATCAAAGTTAAATGGATCTTTTGTTATGCGGCCCAATTGCTCACAAGAGGCCCAATCAAGTGGTACGACAACAAATCACCCTACTAGCCCAAAACAGATTGTATGCAATTGTTTCAATTCCTTATTAAGCATAACTATTCTAATCTATACTCAGTTTAATATTGTCCACATAATTAATATCGAGTAGCCTTGAAATCAAGAGTTATTTCTAGTTTCACATGCTATCCAATCGCACAACAGTTGTTCATATAATCAAAGTAAACCTCCTATTATTCCCATGTGTGCACATTAACAATCACAGAAAATCATGAACGGCCCATCAAAACCCATTAGAAATCTATAGTGATTCACCCTAGTCATGGATTCATAATTTTAACCTTAACATTATTCATAATCGCATTGAACATAACATTACTATAATCATCATCGAGCCCTTTATGGACTAATCCCTAAGTCACGTTCTAATAATATGTGCCGATAACAGTCCACGTGATCCCAAACCTCTATTAATTACACACAAGTTTGCATCATATATTTAATAATCATTATCAATAAATCAAGTAGGTACAATTAAGTTCAAACCATAATCACAGATCACAAATATTCGTTGACCACAATCAGATTCATACAGCCTAATCATCATGTAACCTACATGCACACTTTCACACACCCCTATTGCACATGCATGACACAGATTTCAAACACTTCCACATGCATCCTTCACACACATATTGCACATGCATATTATAACTAGTATGTTCCTGTTGCAACAATTATACCCATGATTCATTATCATACTGAATTCCCTAGCATCACCATATCAATTACCACGACAACTAACCCTATTCGATCCCTGCACTACGATTCATATATAACACACAATATGATGATTAAACAAGAATCATTAAGGTGCAAGAACATAACATGGCTCTCTCATACTTACAACACATACTATGCAACTATGTTAATTCAGGAATTCACATAACTGAGATCAACAAATAAGAATTTGGAACAAATATGAAATCACTAACCAAGGAATGAAGGGAGGTGCACGAGTACAATAATCCTCGAAGGGGGGGGGGGGTTTCTTCAGTCGTCGATTGCCGAGACTTCCAAGGAGATACGCGAGGGTTTCTATCTCTTAAATTAATAAAAAGTGCATTGGACCATTTATATATTTTAAATCGGAACAAGGGCTGCCGAACCCTCTTGGGTTTTATTTCTTGTTTGGGCTTTTATGATGTTGGGTCGGGTATAAACAACTCAAAAGGGTGGATCGGGTTTCGGGTTTAGAAGATTTGGGTTTATGACTTCAAGTGTGAGCCGAGATGCGTGTGTGCCAAGATGCCCAAAATGCGGCCCAATATGTGTGTGCTCAACCAGTTCATGACGCAAGTGTATCAAGTAAATTCGCAGTTCAGTCCAATTAATCACCTAACTTAATTAAGCGATACATAAAACCTTTAACAATTCTTAACATAGCAATTAATCATGTTCACACAAACCTTTAGTGGTGCACGAGATAGACAAATATAATAGAGATACACACTAAAAGTTGTGGGATTTCAAGCAATGTTAACCTTAATTATCTGGGTTGTCACATCATCCCCAACTTGAAAGAAATTTCGTCCTGAAATTTGACAAATAAGCACAGAAGAGTGTAGCGATAGAAACTCTAATTAAACTATATGTAATACTACACAAATAATAATCACAAATAATAATCAAGCATTACACGCAATCACTAAGCATCCAGATAACTGTACAGACACCACGTAAACTAAATTGTAAAACAGGATTGCGAGGTCAGTTGGGTGCCACATCATCCCCAACTTGAAAGGGAATTTCGTCCCGAAATTCGCCAATGATATCGAAAGTTGGTCCCACCGTTTTAACAATCGGAGATAACAGAGCTTCACCTGATCTTTGCGTTCTCACACGAACTTCGGTCCACGTCTTGAGTTCCAACGAACTCTCACGATTGAACTTCGACTGTATTAAGAGTGGATTTCTCAACAAGGGTATCACAAGTGTTGCGTCAAACAGACGCTTCTTTAGGTTCATGACATAAATGACATCGTGTACGTTATCGAATTTGTAGGTTACACTACCGATTCTTCCCAGACTGTTGAATGGTCCATCGTGACGTCAGTTAAGCTCGCTATGCTTCCCAAGCATTCCACACCCTCCCAGGGTGTTGTGTATTGCCTGACACAGATCATGCATAGATCAAATTCAGAGATGACAGGATTTGGCACCTCATGCCCTAAAGCCACCTCTCTTAGAGGAATATTCACAAGCTATGAAGACTTGTCAGTTCATCGATTGCAAGAAAGTGTGCTAGTAACGTGAGTACATCAACGATCACCCAGGTGATAATGTTCCCGTTTCAAGTTGTAAGTAGACAAGTGACAAAATCCATGGAAGTCTGTTCTCATTTCCATATATGTGTTTCGGGTTGCTAAAATCCCACCTTGACTTTCCCACATGTCAAAGATCGTTCCCATGCGTGGCTATGTGGGCCTTCAGGCCCAGTCACCCGTACATGGTCTTCAGGTTTTAATACATCCTATCAAAATTCAGATGAATAGGATATCGAGGCCCGTGTGCTTCGCCTGCACCAGTTCCTTAAGGTTGCTGTATAGTGAGGTCCATATTCGTTCCATGAAGTAGCAAATATCGTCCAACTTGCCAAAGGTTGCTTCCCCATGCCCCACATGGGTTAATCTTGAGAACTCTCTTCCTTCAGTTCTTCAGTTTGGGCAAGGCGGGTCTGATCAGGTATGTTAGAGTCGATAGCAGGCTGCAAAGCTCGTGCACGTCCAGGTTTCACGGACGTATTCATCCAATAGCTCCATCCAGCGATGTCGTTACATGTTTAGCTCTTTCGAAAAAAGGGTATATGGGAGGCCCTTGTGATCGGTCTAGGTAGTGCATTTGGTACCGTCCAAGTAATGCCTCCAACTTAAATCCAAAGACCATGGCTTCCACCGTAGGTCGTGACTCGTGCAGTTCTTCCTGTAAGTCCACCACGTGGGCCATCTCCTTCTCGTGCTGCATTGATGTGTAACTGGGACTTTGATCCGAACCATCATGGTATACCACCAGATCATCAGTACCCTTGGATAGAAGTGATGCTCAATGCGTTGCAGGGTTGGGTTTCAAAAGCTGAAGAAACGTTCCCCTGTTTTATTTCTCATGAATTCACAGTTCCCGCTGTGCTAAGGAGGTTGAAGTTGCGCCATCTTCGAAAATCCCATGGTGAATCTGCGATAGTATCCAGCGAACCCAAGGGATTGCTGTATCCCATAAGGAAATCTGAAATTGCATACGACCAGTCTGAAATTCCACCTGACGAGGTGGAGGTAAACCAGGTAACTCTTCAGAAAACATGTCAGAAAATTCACGAACAACTGGAAGATCCTCGATCTTTCTTTCTTCGGGTTGCGAATCGGTGACGAGAGCTAGAATAGCATGGTAGCCCTTTCGTAGACACTTCTGGGCTTTCATGGCTGAGGTGATGCCAACCATGGCACCACTACGATAACCTTGAACTGATAAGGATTCCCCACTAGGGAGAGGGATACGCACGATTTTCTCTTTACAGAGAATTTCCGCTTGATGCATAGATAAAGGAATCCATGTCAACGACCACGTCAAAACTTACAAGAGTATCAGGAAGTAGGTCAATGTCAAACACTTGACCCATGAGATCAAGTTTACAACCAAAAAGAATATGAGAAGCTTCTATCGATGTACTATCAGCTAATTCTACTACATGCTTATTTTACAAGAGGGGTGGGAGTCAGTCCTAACTGGCGACTGAACCCCAGAGACACATAACTCAAATCGGCACCAAAGTTGAATAAAACAGAAGAAAAAAGATCATTCAAAGAAGATGTACCGGTCTCAGCATTGCCATCATTGCGAGCTTCCCCAGCGCCAATAGTAAATACCCTTCCACGTGCCCCGTTCCCACCATTGTTCCCGTTGTTGTTATTCCCTGCGTTGTTGTTGTTGCCAGCATTCTAGTTAAGCTGAGGGCAATCCCGCTTAAAATGACCCTCTTCACCACACTGAAAGCACCCCTTTTGATTTCCCCGATTCTGTTGGGGCTGCTACCTCTCCTGTTGCTACGGCTGCTGCGGCGGCTTTGGGAGCCAGACCCTACAATCTTTAGCCATATGGCCCACTTTGTTGCACCTATGACATACCCGGGTGCATGGCCCGTGATGGTGGAACATACACTTATCACACTGTGGTAGCTTTGCCGCGTAGGAACCCTGATTTGAATTGTTGCTCTGATTTTGGTTCACAGAAGACGACTGGCTGAAACTACGGTGGATGCTGTTGTCTTCCCTTTTCTGAGATTGGTTGGCACTGGTTGCTTTGTCAGTATCGTTCCATTTGCGCTTGTTATCACTGGCAGGTGTGGTAGCTGTAGCAGTCGAGGTAGTAGCAGAAACACGTGGCGGCAAGTTTCCACGTTCGACCTCTTGATCAGTAATCTTATGTGCCAAACCGACGATACGGGGTAGATTGTCTAGGTTTGCAGCAGTAACGTACCCCTTAACAGCTGGTGCTAAGCCCTTGAGATACAACTCAATTCGCTGATGTGGGGGTCGAGACAGGTTAGGGCACAAAGTTGCTAAATCATTAGACCTCCTAGTGAACGCTTCAATCTCAGATCCCTCCATTTTCAGATTGTAGTACTCG
The DNA here is from genome assembly GCA_030545235.1 of Helianthus tuberosus. Classification (NCBI taxonomy): domain Eukaryota; kingdom Viridiplantae; phylum Streptophyta; class Magnoliopsida; order Asterales; family Asteraceae; genus Helianthus; species Helianthus tuberosus. The sequence continues at coordinate 147,065,623 of CM060443.1, read as the reverse complement.
TTCTCCAGTTTCTGAACCTCATCACGAGGACAATACTCCTCCCTCATCAACTCCTTAAAGTCTTCCCAAGTGGGGGCATTTGCCATTTCGATACCCAACATCTGAACCTGGGCATTCCACCATGTCAGGGCACTATCCTCGAGTGTGCCCGTAGCATACTTCACTTTGTCCCCAGCAGGACAGTTACACATTGCAAAAAACGATTCTGCCTTCTCAAACCATCGCAGGAGTCCTACAGCCCCTTCAGTCCCACTGAAGGTCTGTGGCTTACAATCCATAAACATCTTGTACGTACAAGCAGGTGGATCAGGTGGATTGTTTTGGTTCGCAGGTTGACCTAAAACGAAAGAACGTACAAAGCACAGGTAAGATTCGAGTATACGAAACAATGATAGAAAGTAATTGGCACATATCGTACCAGCCTGGTAAGCCGCTAGGGCTTCAGCTACACGAGTGTTGATCAAGTTGGTTAATTCGGCCTGCGTCATAGCAATGTGGCCGCGTCCATGGCCTCGTCCGCTCATGATTCTATAGGAGAAGAGGGAAAAGGTTACGAGTCGTAATAAGGCAGGAGTCAAGTATTAATATGACCTCTATAGACTACTGAGTTCTAACATAACACCAATTAACCGAGCGGACCCCTTTACACACTCGTTAAGCCTCACTGGGACTTACATGCACCTCACGTTATTATTATGTGTGCACCCATAATAATAAGGTGATTTGCATGCTTATCTCAGTGCCTCTTAACTTGCGCTAAAAGGTTCCCCACATTCAAATAGCAAACGAAAGGTTTTACAGGATCAAGAATCACAATAGTCGAAAGGTAGTGTCACACTAACAGTTCACATAACGGAGTTGATAACATAAGGACTCATACTGCAGTGTCAGGTGTTCATTCACGTGTAATATCATACATAAGTGTACACTAGATATACTATGCAATAGTAAATGAGAAACGAACATTGCTGTCTGGAGCTGAGTGTCATGGTCGATTTCAGATCTGTTCGGTTATAGTCTGGTTTTATAAAAACGTTTTAAAACCAAGTTCACTATAACCAGTGGCTCTGATATCAAACTGTCACACCCCCAAAATACCACCTAGGGAGTGTCCCTGTTAGGCGTGTGACGTACCAACAATGAGCCACTAATCACATTGAACCCATACAAATTTCTAAATAACGTTCTCTAAAATTAATAAAATACCATCAACAAGTTTAAATGAAAACCAATATGTTCAGCGGAAGCAAATAGTAAACCAAGTTAAACTGTTTCAAAACCAAAATATAGTATCAAGAAATCAATCACAAAAATCCTTCCAGTCGACCCATGACCACTCCAGCTACTCCAGACAGCAAGTTCCCAAATCCAAGATATCTAACGACCTGCGAGCATGCAACAAGTGTATCAGACAACGCTGGTGAGTTCATAGTTTTACGAAAACGTTAGTTACCAAGTGTTTAGTTAATCCATTGAATTTAATTCCGAAAGTAATGTTGATAATACCCCGAATACAAGACGACTTCTGATTTACTTTGCCCTTTCTCCAATGCTCCTATCAAAGCATTGGTCATGACTAGGTCATTAGTTCAACACCCGTCCTCCCAGGTACGGGGTGAGGTTGCCAAACCTAAGTAGCGCTACTAACTAATACCATGTTACCTCCCAGGTAACCAAACAACAAGGAGGGACTTTAATGGTGATAGGATGAGTATATTATCCAACATTCTCGTTTTTACACAAAAGACTTATCCCTCCCCGGGATACCCACTGACTGTCCCAACCACCGGGACGCATGCTCAAGAGATGAACTCACCTTAGTTTTGCTCAGTAAGACTAATTACTTGTTAATCTCCGTGGATTTCCCAACCCTAGTATGGTTCCAATGACACTCAGTTCCGTTTACACATAAATCACTCATTCTTTGCATATATTTCATAGAGAGTAAACACGTATGACACATATTATCTCACAACTTATAATAAGTATTCGGTAGGTATTTTCATATCACACATACATATAACATGATTACACGCATTAACAGTTCACATCTCATGAATATGCATATATCCATAACCCATAACATTCCATATTCACTTAGGTTACCAATTCTTGTGTCGCATTTGCATATGGTCTGCTATCCCTTGGCAGCTCATCTCGGAGCTCCAACATGTCCTAGCCCATTTACTATTAGGCCCAATAAAATAAGGTGCGGCCCTAATGGGTTTCAGGTAAACGGTTAACTACCCAACATGTATTTCTCATAGGTGTGCGACCCAAATACATAAACAGTTCCACACGGCCCAATCAAAGTTAAATGGATCTTTTGTTATGCGGCTCAATTGCTCACAAGAGGCCCAATCAAGTGGTACGACAACAAATCACCCTACTAGCCCAAAACAGATTGTATGCAATTGTTTCAATTTCCTTATTAAGCATAACTATTCTAATCAATACTCAGTTTAATATTGTCCACATAATTAATATCGAGTAGCCTTGAAATCAAGAGTTAATTCTAGTTTCACATGCTATCCAATCGCACAACAGTTGTTCATATAATCAAAGTAAACCTCCTATTATTCCCATGTGTGCACATTAACAATCACAGAAAATCATGAACGGCCCATCAAAACCCAGTAGAAATCTATAGTGATTCACCCTAGTCATGGATTCATAATTTTAACCTTAACATTATTCATAATCGCATTGAACATAACATTACTATAATCATCATCGAGCCCTTTATGGACTTCACATAACTGAGATCAACAAATAACATGGCTCTCTCATACTTACAACACATACTATGCAACTATGTTAATTCAGGAATTCACATAACTGAGATCAACAAATAAGAATTTGGAACAAATATGAAATCACTAACCAAGGAATGAAGGGAGGTGCACGAGTACAGTAATCCTCGAAGGGGGGGGGGTTTCTTCAGTCGTTGATTGCCGAGACTTACAAGGAGATACGCGAGGGTTTCTATCTCTTAAATTAATAAAAAAATGCATTGGACCATTTATATATTTTAAATCGGAACAAGGGCTGCCGAACCCTCTTGGGTTTTTATTTCTTGTTTGGGCTTTTATGATACTGGGCCGGGTATAAACAACTCAAAAGGGTGGACCGGGTTTCGGGTTTAGAAGATTTGGGTTTATGACTTCAAGTGTGAGCCGAGATGCGTGTGTGCCAAGACGCCCAAAATGCGGCCCAATATGTGTGTGCTCAACCAGTTCATGACCCAAGTGTATCAAGTAAATTCGCTGTTCAGTCTAATTAATCAGCTAACTTAATTAAGCGATACATAAAACGTTTAACAATTCTTAACATAGCAATTAATCATGTTCACACAAACCTTTAGTGGTGCACGAGATAGACAAATAGCATAGAGATACACACTAAAAGTTGTGGGATTTCAAGCAATGTTAACCTTAATTATCTGGGTTGTCACAAGATCCCTAACTTGAAAGAAATTTCGTCCTGAAATTTGACAAGTAAGCACAGAAGAGTGTAGCGATAGAAACTCTAATTAAACTATATGTAATACTACACAAATAATAATCACAAATAATAATCAAGCATTACATGCAATCACTAAGCATCCAGATAACTGCACAGACACCACGTAAACTAAATTGTAAAACAGGATTGCGAGGTCAGTTGGGTGCCACACCGTAGGCCGTACCAGCTCAAAAATCATCCATCAATCTCATCAAAATATACCTACAAACAATCCGTCTAAAAGGTTAAATATATGGAGTTGTAGTTTAATTTTCACTAAGATAAACAATATTTCCAGTTTAGAAAAACCTTAAACTTACAAAACCAAATTCAAATCCATGAATGTGATTATAGATCAACAAACAGATGGCCTCAATTTAGTAAGTCATGTGCGGAGCAATTACCTCATAGGCTCGTATCTGATGTAAGAAGCTGAAATAAGCTAATCAATGAATGTAAGCATATTCAAATCAGATGGCCTCAATATATCATTTTCCTTAAACATATACATTCCAAATCAAACAAAAAACATCACACTACAACACTTCAAATCAACTTATCAAACAAACCTTTGAGACCAAGAAATTACATGTCTCTCTTTCAGCTTCTGAGCTTCAGCTGTATGATTACAGCTACGAGTACCATCTTAAGCTTCCTTCTTCATATTGGCATCTTTCACCGACAAAAATCATTCCTCCACCACCATTGTCCCATATGAAGATGCTAATCGGTTTATCATCACTGAAATTATAATTTAAACAAAACGCTCTAAATCAGACACAACTTAAAACAAAATTGAGACTAAATTTCTCATTTTCAACAACAATACCATGAATATTGCACGAAACTATATAGGTCTGACCATAATTTCTTACAATCAAACCCTAGGAATCGAAAGTCTTGGTTTCTCTTCAAATCAAAACAACAAAACACTAAAATTTCAATACAAATTTCACTGGAAATTGATTAAAAGCACCAAAATCATTTAATGGGGAGGATTTGATTGACATTTAAGGATTAGATAATCAAAAGAATCAGAAAACAAATTTACCTTAATGGAAGGGGAGTATGGTGGCATCTCGCACACGTTACCTGTCGGTCTCTAATGAAGATAGCCCTAATTGCTACTTTGTGGATCCTGGCTTTGAATAACTCAAGAGAAACAACTGATTTTGACGGTGAAGATGATAATCAAAGGAAAGATGCAAGAGATCATAAGTGGTGGTGGAATCTATGGAGTATAGAGGAGAGGAGGCGGATTTGTGGAGAAACCGGTAGATTTTTGGGGAATCTGGTAGATTATTCAGGATCTGAAAATACCTAGGGTTGTTTGAAATTTGAAATCAGGCCCAAAAGATTTTAGGCGGTGTTTGAAATCTGTAATTGAAAGTTGTGCTTTAAAGCATTGTACATAATGGGTTAAAACTTGTACCTTTAAAAAAGCCTAGTTTTTGTATCGCATTAATCATTTGTACACTAAGGCATTTCTAATTTGTACCTTTTATTCTGTGCATCGATATTGAACAAGACAACTACCGAAACGTCGACAAAAATGTGTAGGTCGTCATGCTATCTTTGGATTTTTTTTAAACAGTATAGTTTATAAGATATGTCAAGAATACGTAAAAAATTATAAGTTTGTTGTGGAGGGGTGAATTGTAACTAATTATCTATAATTTTATTAAAACATCAGGGATTTAAGTGTAACAAATTTAGGGGCTATAAAATAAATAGTGTTTAAAAGACCAAATTACCCTCATTTTAGGGGTCTTTCTATAAATAAAGGGGGAAAAGTTCTTATTTTTTGGGTATCTTAAAATGCCCCTCACTCATGCATTATAATATAGTATAGATAATTAAATAATAATTATGTTAAACATAAATATAATTATTATTCCTAAATTTTCAACATAACCAATGTTCCAAAAATGCAGTGATAGTACGTATTTGAGATCAGGCGTTCCTTATGAGCTTGTATCTCTCCAGATTTTCCTAGGGAGATATGTTGATTAACAAAGATCTAAGCAAAATACAAATGCGTGGATTTCTAACACATTTAATTGGTAGAATCACGATGTTACATTTGTACACATCATAAACATTGAACACATCGGGCAAATGTTATCTAGCTATCAACCAACATTATTTAACACAAAGTCTTAACATTATCTAACATGTTAATCCAACAATATGCAGCTTATCATGTTAACTATACATAATTTTTAAAATTGAGAGTGCTTTAAAAACTATGGATGACAATAGGTCGGGTTTGGAACTGGTTTAGGTAACTCCAACCCCAAACCTGATTAGATAAGCTTGTCGCAAACCCGTCCCAAAACATGTTGGGTTTCTATCGGGTAATTACCCGTCGGGTATCCGGTAAACCCGTTAATTTAAAAAAAGTTATATGTTGGGTATACTTGACCAAAACACATCGGGTATTTAACTGGTAACTACTAATCAATTAAATGTAACATTATCACTATAAATATATATCAAATAACTACAATGTATATAAGGAAAGTACCAAAGTGTATATAAAAATATACTAAAATGCATAGATGATTAAAATAGTCTACACCGATGATTGATATATCATATATACACATACTTAAAACATAAAGAAAATATTGGGTATACAATCGGGTAAACAAGTACACTTTATTGAGTAATCGGGTCGGGTAAACGGGTATATCACCAAATTTCAAACCCGTCCCAAACCCGCGAAAAAATAAAAACTAATTCCAAACCCCGTCTCTTACCCGATTACCTGACCCAAACTTGCCCCAAATGTGACGGGTTCCGGGTTTACGTGTCGGGTTTGGATTCCATTGAAATCCCTATTATATATTATATATAATATTATATATAATATTAAAGAAGAGAAGATGAATAGTGTTGTAAAACATCTAATGCATGTTTTACAAGTTCATCATTTTTTGTTCTTTGTTCTTTGTTCTATTTCGTCATTGTAAACTTTTTCATTTACAACCCATATAGTTTAACTATTATTTTTTTCTTTTACTTTAACCAAATTACTTTTCTACTCCTAAATTTTTTTAACGAACACGTTAATATCATTTTAAACTTATTTTTTATTTTTCTTTGCTATAACGAGTGTGGCAAAGGTTTTTTTTAATTTAATATTTTTTAACGAACACGCCGATACTCTTTTGAACATAATTTTTAACTTTTTTTTCTTTGCTATATAACGAGCGCGCCAAAACCGACCAAGTTTCTATCTTTTTCTTTTTCGTTTACCTTAATTTTACCTTTGTTATTTACTTTATCGTTTTACCTTTTGTTATTATTTTAATGTTCAGAGACGAGTTACGTGGCAAATAGCATAATCCATTAATATATCATTTTAATTAATTTTACAAATTTATTTATCGGTTGTCATGGTGTGCAATACATTCTGAATTCCAACCGCGTCCCTACACAACGCGCAGGTAACTACGACCCTAGTTAAAATTAAAAACAAAAGTAAAGAGTAAGCCATGAATAGTCTTTTTTTTTCTAAAAGAGTAAGCCATCGACGATGCCCTTATACAAAATTGACAGAAAAGGATGGTAGAGTCGATTCATTTTAATAGTAAAAACTAAAATTCCTTGCCATGCAACAAAACGGGTTCCGGTGTTCGGAAAAAAAATTGTGTAAGTTGAAAGCAAGACACTTTTCGGAGGTTTAAAGATGCAAAGTTACATGAAAGGGTCGGTTGGAAATGGCACTAATATAAGGTTTGGGTAAACCCTTGGTTGGGGGCTCTCCCTCTCAAAGATGCTATGCCGAACCTCTTTCGGTTGGAAGGGGAAAGGCTTTGTTTTATATCGGATCGGGTGGTGAAACAGGGGCAGACCGTTAGCTGGGAATGGAAGTGGAAGAGGGTCCTTACTTCAGCAGCGGAATGGTCAGAATGGTATTCCCTTTTAGGCATGCTAAATTGTCACACCCTGGCTTTTGCGGAAGCGTGGGTTTATTTGGTGTGACTTCTTAATACCATAGCAACAATCACAACAATGCTATATGATAAAAATACGAGATGTTCATCCATTAAAAATAGTGAGAAAATACCACAATATCATTGTTTAGAAACATCGACATTACAAACCATAAATTATTTAAAACATTTTCATAGGACACCAAAAGACTTTAAATAAGACGAGGTTTAGAGATATGTAACCCGTCCAGGAATAGGTTACACTTCTCAAACTTCACAACTTTGGATGACATCTATTTATCCAACGCAGCTAGACACATGCATACCCTGCCAGATCCTGCTAGTTCCCTGAAATACATGTAGTTTGAAAAATCAACAAAAGGTTGAGCGAGTTCATGTGTAAGTCTGTGTGTATAAGCCTTCAAAATATGTCTTGTGTGTATAAATGTCCCTTTGTTACGATGTATGTATAATCCTTTGTAAACAGTGTATGAAAGTCCCTGGTATGTAGCAATAAGGAAATAAAGAGATCACCAATGGTTTGCAAGGCCATTGATATGTGTGAAATGCAGTAGGAAGACTCAAACCTAGCAAATTTGTGCGTCGGGCTCAAAGTCACCCCATGGTCCGTACTGTGGACTCAGGAGCTGGGCTCGCTACACCCAAATAGATCTACCGCTCATGACCCTCGGTCCTACAACGAGGATTAATGGCCTTAAGTTCCACCTACCCACTCACATGATCTAAGTAGTAAACCCTCCTTAAGCTAACCATACCATGTATAAAATGTCTGTAATAGTTGTAACATACTTGGTACTCGTTCTCACCAAGAGTGTTTCTTGTTATTATATCATTTGTAAACATTGTAATATTTGTAACATGTATTCCACCCCCGAAGTATAAAACTGAAAACAGTTAAGAGAAAAGGGGGACATGAACTCACATTGATTTTGAGTAAGTCCAAATAAATATGCTAATGTGAGAGTTCTTGGGAATAATATTCCACGTCACTCTAATTGATTGAACATGCAATAATATGGAATATGTATCAACAATAATGTTTAATCGAATGAGCGGAGATCCTAAATCTATAGGATTCGGTAGTGTTTTGTCTAAAAGAAATAATGTGATAATTATATAACTAATTATCAAAAATAATTAATTTAAATCAGAATAATTAAAATCACATTTTTAATTATTTGAACTTGAATATTACTGATTTAAAATAATTATTATGGCCTTTGAATCATTTTAAATAAATAAAATGAATTAAAATGATTATGATAACAATAAATAAGTTTATATAAGTTTAATTATCTAAATAATTAAACATAATAAAAATTCAGATTCTAAATTTATATAAATTCAGAATAATGCATATTTTGTCATAAGAATAATTTTGGATCAAAATCATATAGTTATATAATTTAATTACATTAAATTAAATTATATAAATAAGTATAAATACTGATTTATTTATATAAATATCAAATTTATATAAAATACGAGCAACAGTATTATTTTTGTAAAGATTATTTCTTGAAATAATTTGTGTAAAAATTTCAGTAATTAACTCATAAAAATCGATTTATTATAATTTTGCAAAGATTAAACTATTTTTAATTTATATTAAATAGTTTTATAAACATTTTGACTAACAAAATATTTTTAATAAATGAATCAGTAATTAAAGTATATCAGATAAAATTTTCGGACTTAAACTGATTAAAATCAATTTAATATGAATTATTGAAAAATATGTTAAATAAAAGGAATTAAATAAAACTACTATTCATCTTCTTCCTCAAAACTGGTCAACGAAAGTCAACAGGCCCGATTTCTCGATCAAAACTGAACCATATTCAAATTAAATTTACAGGAATGTTAAAAGAGTAATAACATACCGATTGGACAACTAAAATCGATCCGGTATCGATCGGAGGTGCGGTTCCGGCTAAATCCGGCGATTAGCTCCGGCGGCAACTTACAGACATGAACCAGAAAGTGTTTTGTGTAGTTTGAAAGGTGTGAGAGTTTCGTATGGGTTCAGGGACTTTAAATAATACATCAATTCCAACTGAATTCGACATATAATAGTGGTTTAGATCCACTTTAATTTTTATAAAAATTCTTTATAAAAAGTTCCGTTTATAGTGGTTAATGCACGATTTTGTGTCGTTTGAATTATTGGGATTTGTTGGGTTAGGTTAGGAATCATGTGGGTAGCTTTACAGGTCGAAATAATGGATTAAAATCGAGTTTTGGTATGTTTTTGGCGAAATCCCGTAGCTGCTGTTGCTGTATATATAATTCAGGTTTATTCTAAAGTCAATATGTATATTAAACAATCTAAAACATAACACATCAGTCATGCAGCCCAGTTGGTTGTCTTGTTGTTTGTTGATTGGGTGTACCAGGGTTCGAGTCTCATCTATGACCGGTTCAAAGGTCATTTTTTTATTAATTTTGAAATATTTACACTTTGGCCCCTCAAGTTTCATTTTATACAAAAACAGTCCCTCAAGTTTCAGAAATTTACAAAATCAGCCCCTGAACTTTCGAAAAATATTCAAAACAGACCCTGAAGTTTTGAAAATATGCAACTATGGTCCCTGAAGTTTCAGAAAATGTCACAAATAGTCCCTGTAATAGTCAGTTAGTTTAACTAACCGGGTTAAGTTTTGAAGAAGGATTCATTATATGAGAACTAACTCAGTTAACATATTTCAGTTAAATGAGTTAACTGAGTTAAGCTTTAAAGAAGAAATCCTTTAACTAGGTTAGGATATTTAGTTAAAAGGAGTTTAAGAAGATCAACTTTAGTCCCTATAGTTTAAGTTTGAAAGAATGACCAATTGAACCTTGTACTTTTAAAACAAAATATATATATTAATTTTCTTTATAAATAAGTTTCAAAAATTACCAAAAGAACCCTAAACTTGTAGTTTGAAATAATTGCACTTTAACCCTCTTATTTATATAGTTTCGAAAATGACAATTTAGTCCCTAAACTTTGTACTTTCAAATAATGACGGTTTTAGTCCTCGAAATTAAAGTAATAACTTTAAGCAAGTTTCAAAGAATGTCGAATAGGTCCCTCAACCTATTGTTTGTCTATGTGTTAGCATTGTCAGCATGTTTCTGAGTTATCCGTTCACTGTGCTAACTGTGTTTTGTGCATCAATTTTATCACTAAAGCTTGTGTGTAATAAATGGAGTGACTGTATAAAATATGATGCATGTGTATGTACGATATAAAAATCATAGAGCAGTTTAAATTGTCAGTTGTAATCAAGCACAGTCATTAAGTACGTAATTAAAATTAATTACAGTACCTGTAATTTTGAGGGTTGTCACATTCTCCCCCCGTTAAGAAAATTTCGTCCCGAAATTTATTCGAAGGAGATCATAGAATGGAATTGTAATGATTAACAATATAAGCAAGTCATTGTTTGGTGCTGATAATTTTGAGGAAATTATCATTGTATAGAAATTATTTTGCATGGCACTATGTTATGCTGGATTTGTAATGTAAACATTATGCAAACAATCGTGTGTACAAATGAGCAGATAATGGATAATCACATAACCACATAATGTTTTTATATGCCACCTTACTTAACAAGGCTTACTATGATTCTCATGCATCGAACCCCGTAATTAAGTGTGCACCCAAAATTACGCGTTTCGTTGCATGGTCCACATAGCACTTCTAGTTAGGTGAGGAAAACAAATAAGATTGAGGTATTGTTTAAATCAAACAAGCATCAATATAGCACAACATTAGTTGAATCAAAACGTATTTCAGATTCGTAATGATAGCATCGTTTGTTTTGTATACAAAAATTTAGTCGTAGGTATTTCATTCAAGCAAAATGAAATTTTGTTTCACATAAATCAAACTAATAGTGTGCATTTATAAACTAAGCATGGATTGTCATTAACAATGTAAGTTTATTGTACCAAGAGTACATGTGTTTGTAATTTATGCATTCAGTATCAATATACGAAGCAAACTGTATTTGTTTGAAGATTAAACAAACAAGTATAAACATGTCAAGAATGACACATAATTAATGGGACAATAAAACAATTATTAACAACATAAGGAGGATAAGTAGGTGTCTTTTAGTAAGAAGTAAGGGAGTTATTGTACATATGCTTATATTTAACCCAAAACGGAAATTTCACAAACTAGGCACCTAGCTCGGTTGGCTAGGCGCGCGAAAGGGTGTGGCCTAGACCCGGGTTCGATTCTGGGGACGGCCGGTTTCACCATTTTTTTTTTACACGTTAAACGAAAATTTTTGATACACTTGAGGTATGTAAGGTATGTTTAATATTGATAAATCGTACGGGTACATGTAGAACAAGTATAGCATAAGTGTTAACACATAAGTGACATATACGTTTAAAAGATCGTAAAAGAATAAATAAAAGCAATTAAGGTATCATGTAAGTAGTTTCAAGCAAATCATAAGAATGAGGCTCTAAAACTATAGACTAGATTAAAGCATTCCTACTTCAATCACCTTCTGAGAACTAGGCATAAGGTTGTTCTCGTCTTAGGAGTTCAAAGATAAAAATGGAAATGAATCAAATTTAGACTCAGAACTAAAAAGTGGTGGAAGTGGTAGAGTCAATTCCATCCGAGCAGCTAATTGTCTTAGCATGTCTTCCAACCAGTTATTTCTTTCTGTCAGCCATTGTACTTGTCTTGACAAGTCTTGGACCTGATTGCTTAACCTAGCCATTTCAACTACCACTCGATTTGGAGGTAGATGCATTTGAGGCATCGTACTTGGGCATGCTCTATCAGTTGGTGGTAGTTGTCCTACTTCGTTCATCAGTGACTAGAAGAAATGTGGCGATAACGGTGACTGCAAAAATGATTCCGATCCTAATTGATCTTGGATCATCATGCTTTCATCAAACAATTCATCTTGCGTCATTGGAGCCTCCTCGAAGACTATCGGTGTGAAGTCTTGCGAGACGTTTCGTGCTAATGATTGGGGTGGGTCAGTTGGAATATTTTCGTGTATGTATGGCAGCTGTGGTTGTATATCATAACGATAAAAAGACGATTGAGGAAACTGCAAAAATGATTGTTGTAAATTTTGTGGGAAGGTATTCTCTAAGATGACTGGAGCTCCCTCCGACTGTGATGGTTGTGATAGTGTACTAATATGAATAGGGGTTAGCCTCATGGTGTAAGGATTTATAACCCCAGGTGCCTTTGGTGGAGATAATCCTTGGATAACCTGGTCACTTAAGATACCTAAAGATTTTGCTAGTCTAGTAATGTAGGATCCTCCCATAAGACTTCTCAGAGGATTTGATTGTTGACTAGAAAAATATTTAGCAAGCTCGTGGGCAATATTACAAGGAACTTGCTCAAAAATACTATGCAAATGGAAGAGTCCGGTTGAACTAACCCTTTGTTGACAAATTTGGCGTCCCCCCGTGATGGTGTTGGCTAAAACAATGTGCATATACCGATAACGAGGGTCTTTGAAGTTTATAGAATTATTGTTACCGCACCATGCTTTTGATGCATGGCGTCGCCAATATTCTTTCATTTTTACATAGGTATAGGAGGTTGATGCCTTCGTAAAAATGGGTCGTCTAACTTCTTCATTGGTATATATACCCAGACGAACTGCGAATTCTGTTAATGACATGTTATGAAGTTGTCCACAAAGCCGAAAATGAATGGATTCATCGGTAAGGCCTTTATTAGATTTGTAATAGAAAGTGGACAAGAATTCATATACCAGTTCATCATATGATGGTTCTAGGATGTCGAAGAAACGACGCCAGGGTGTATTATGCGATAGTAATATTGACAGTGATCCACTGGGGTCAACCATTTCTATTCGATGCCAATCAATACTGCCGATGGTAAAAACTTCAAGGTTCTTGAGTTTCTGATACTTCTCACGAATGGGTAACTCAGCAAACCGAAGGAATGGGTGAATTCCTGCTGCGGTTGAGGATTCAGCATGTGTTACTGGGAAATATGCCATTTGAATGTTGGGTTTTGTTGAACTAAGAAAAGTTTGAGTATGGGTTACTTTGGGTACTTCTGACAACGGCGGTGGGTTAGGTCGATACAGAGGAAAGTTCAGAAGTGAAAGGAATGATGATGGTGTGAGAAAATATTATGACTAGATCTTATAGAGTTCGAGTCTCTCGGATGTTGAGAATAAACTTGTGATAAATTGTATACCGGTATGAGCGTAGCATGTTTCCATTACTAAAAAGAACCGCGTGTGTTGGTTTAATCCCTGAAAATCAGGGTGAAAGTTTTGTCGTGTTTTGGCAGCATGACGAAAAGAAAGAAATGAAATGGAAGAAAACAAGCAATTCTGTCGGCACGATAATTCATCGAGAGAGAAAGGAATAGGGATCAAGTGGTGGAGTGGTTAATATCTTAGTAAGTTAGGTGTAAAACCTGAAAAAAATTTTGAATTTGGACAGAGTTTCGGTAAAACAATCTTCCATTATTGATAAGATCTTGTAGACATACGATAAAAGTTGGTTTGGTTTCTGCTTGGTAGTGGACATCCTTAGTAAAATGATGTAGTGTAATCGTTGTTTTAATAACTATGTTAAATAGAAATTTTATGGGCAAGAGAGTCATTGGACCAATTAAGTATCTACAAGCAGTAGGGGTAAGCATGTGGTCATCGGAATCAAGATGAAATGTTTTGATGAAACAGTTTCATAAAATCAATGATGAGGATAGAAAACACATAATAAGATGGATATCGAATAAACGACATCGGTAACAAGTCAAAATATTTGGGTCCTTATAATTTAATGAAGTCATGCTTTAGCCTATAAGTGAACACTCATCCCAATAATTCCCAGGTAAGCACAACTGGTCCTTCGAGTTAGGATATATACGAAGTGCTTGCCTAGACAGAAAACTCAGAATACAGGCATCCACTCTTCCAGATTGCACGAGTTCGTTATTAGAGCCCAAGACTTCGATGAGAATTTAAAAAAATTCAGAAGAGATTTTGAAAATAACCACCTAAGGATAGGTGATGAGCATTTGCAAAGTCTAAAGATGAGGTCTGTGGTGACAAGGCATTGGTTACAAAAGATAAGGATAGTCAAAAGCAAAGATAACGGAAGAGTTTGCTAATGGAAAATTGTCCTAGGTAGTTATAGTCTAGGTCAAAAGTAATTTCTAATAACCTAAATCCCTATAACCATGGCTCTGTTGCTTGACAACCAATCCATCCCTGCTACCACATCGAGGCTTCCTAACTTGACTGGCAGTAGGTCTAATGTAAACTCGTTTTCTCCCAGCTTTATCTCGCATCCTCTGATGACTTCATTCGTTTCCACTAGCTTCCCATTAGCCAGTTCAATTGAGTACGGAATATCTAACTTACTAGCAGTTAACCTAAGTATTTTCTTAAATTCTAGTGATACAAAACTATAGTCGACACCAGTGTCATAGCATAGTATAGTAAGTAGGTAATATGCGTATGTAATAACACAATAACTCATAACATCCCATGTCATAGCATAAAATAATCCAACAACGCATGTAAGTCACAATCAATGTAAGTAAGTAATCATCCTAGTCTTCCCAAGATTATCCCACCCAGTCTCTAAGACTAACTCCCTAGTTTCTCAAACTAGCTCCCTGGCCTCTAAGACCAAACCTCCCAGTCTCTAAGACTAAACATCCCCAATCTCTAAGATTGAATCCCTCAGTCTCTAAGACTGAACCTCCCCAGCCTCTAAGGCTGTACTCCCTCAGTCTCTAAGACTGAAATATAATTTTTTTTTTTTTGAAATGTGTATTTGTGCCTTTTGTTTGTAAAAATGTTTGTGCCCTGGATCTGGACGTTTAGTGTATGCAATGTAAAAATGTTTGAAAACATTTTCGTGAGAGCCCTAGTGATCATAGTCTAGACTCGAGAATGAATCCTAGTTCGCTATGATCGAGGCTCTGATACCAAGCTGTCACACCCTGGCTTTTGCGGAAGCGTGGGTTTATTTGGTGTGACTTCTTAATACCATAACAACAATCACAACAATGCTATATGATAAAAATACGAGATGTTCATCCATTAAAAATAGTGAGAAAATACCACAATATCATTGTTTAGAAACATCGACATTACAAACCACAAATTATTTAAAACATTTTCATAGGACACCAAAAGACTTTAAATAAGACGAGGTTTAGAGATATGTAACCCGTCCAGGAATAGGTTACACTTCTCAAACTTCACAACTTTGGATGACATCTATTTATCCAACGCAGCTAGACACATGCAAACCCTGCCAGATCCTGCTAGTTCCCTGAAATACATGTAGTTTGAAAAATCAACAAAAGGTTGAGCGAGTTCATGTGTAAGTCTGTGTGTATAAGCCTTCAAAATATGTCTTGTGTGTATAAATGTCCCTTTGTTACGATGTATGTATAATCCTTTGTAAACAGTGTATGAAAGTCCCTGGTATGTAGCAATAAGGAAATAAAGAGATCACCAATGGTTTGCAAGGCCATTGATATGTGTGAAATGCAGTAGGAAGACTCAAACCTAGCAAATTTGTGCGTCGGGCTCAAAGTCACCCCATGGTCCGTACTGTGGACTCAGGAGCTGGGCTCGCTACACCCAAATAGATCTACCGCTCATGAACCTCGGTCCTACAACGAGGATTAATGGCCTTAAGTTCCACCTACCCACTCACATGATCTAAGTAGTAAACCCTCCTTAAGCTAACCATACCATGTATAAAATGTCTGTAATAGTTGTAACATACTTGGTACTCGTTCTCACCAAGAGTGTTTCTTGTTATTATATCATTTGTAAACATTGTAATATTTGTAACATGTATTCCACCCCCGAAGTATAAAACTGAAAACAGTTAAGAGAAAAGGGGGACATGAACTCACATTGATTTTGAGTAAGTCCAAATAAATATGCTAATGTGAGAGTTCTTGGGAATAATATTCCACGTCACTCTAATTGATTGAACATGCAATAATATGGAATATGTATCAACAATAATGTTTAATCGAATGAGCGGAGATCCTAAATCTATAGGATTCGGTAGTGTTTTGTCTAAAAGAAATAATGTGATAATTATATAACTAATTATCAAAAATAATTAATTTAAATCAGAATAATTAAAATCACATTTTTAATTATTTGAACTTGAATATTACTGATTTAAAATAATTATTATGGCCTTTGAATCATTTTAAATAAATAAAATGAATTAAAATGATTATGATAACAATAAATAAGTTTATATAAGTTTAATTATCTAAATAATTAAACATAATAAAAATTCAGATTCTAAATTTATATAAATTCAGAATAATGCATATTTTGTCATAAGAATAATTTTGGATCAAAATCATATAGTTATATAATTTAATTACATTAAATTAAATTATATAAATAAGTATAAATACTGATTTATTTATATAAATATCAAATTTATATAAAATACGAGCAACAGTATTATTTTTGTAAAGATTATTTCTTGAAATAATTTGTGTAAAAATTTCAGTAATTAACTCATAAAAATCGATTTATTATAATTTTGCAAAGATTAAACTATTTTTAATTTATATTAAATAGTTTTATAAACATTTTGACTAACAAAATATTTTTAATAAATGAATCAGTAATTAAAGTATATCAGATAAAATTTTCGGACTTAAACTGATTAAAATCAATTTAATATGAATTATTGAAAAATATGTTAAATAAAAGGAATTAAATAAAACTACTATTCATCTTCTTCCTCAAAACTGGTCAACGAAAGTCAACAGGCCCGATTTCTCGATCAAAACTGAACCATATTCAAATTAAATTTACAGGAATGTTAAAAGAGTAATAACATACCGATTGGACAACTAAAATCGATCCGGTATCGATCGGAGGTGCGGTTCCGGCTAAATCCGGCGATTAGCTCCGGCGGCAACTTACAGACATGAACCAGAAAGTGTTTTGTGTAGTTTGAAAGGTGTGAGAGTTTCGTATGGGTTCAGGGACTTTAAATAATACATCAATTCCAACTGAATTCGACATATAATAGTGGTTTAGATCCACTTTAATTTTTATAAAAATTCTTTATAAAAAGTTCCGTTTATAGTGGTTAATGCACGATTTTGTGTCGTTTGAATTATTGGGATTTGTTGGGTTAGGTTAGGAATCATGTGGGTAGCTTTACAGGTCGAAATAATGGATTAAAATCGAGTTTTGGTATGTTTTTGGCGAAATCCCGTAGCTGCTGTTGCTGTATATATAATTCAGGTTTATTCTAAAGTCAATATGTATATTAAACAATCTAAAACATAACACATCAGTCATGCAGCCCAGTTGGTTGTCTTGTTGTTTGTTGATTGGGTGTACCAGGGTTCGAGTCTCATCTATGACCGGTTCAAAGGTCATTTTTTTATTAATTTTGAAATATTTACACTTTGGCCCCTCAAGTTTCATTTTATACAAAAACAGTCCCTCAAGTTTCAGAAATTTACAAAATCAGCCCCTGAACTTTCGAAAAATATTCAAAACAGACCCTGAAGTTTTGAAAATATGCAACTATGGTCCCTGAATTTTCAGAAAATGTCACAAATAGTCCCTGTAATAGTCAGTTAGTTTAACTAACTGGGTTAAGTTTTGAAGAAGGATTCATTATATGAGAACTAACTCAGTTAACATATTTCAGTTAAATGAGTTAACTGAGTTAAGCTTTAAAGAAGAAATCCTTTAACTAGGTTAGGATATTTAGTTAAAAGGAGTTTAAGAAGATCAACTTTAGTCCCTATAGTTTAAGTTTGAAAGAATGACCAATTGAACCTTGTACTTTTAAAACAAAATATATATATTAATTTTCTTTATAAATAAGTTTCAAAAATTACCAAAAGAACCCTAAACTTGTAGTTTGAAATAATTGCACTTTAACCCTCTTATTTATATAGTTTCGGAAATGACAATTTAGTCCCTAAACTTTGTACTTTCAAATAATGACGGTTTTAGTCCTCGAAATTAAAGTAATAACTTTAAGCAAGTTTCAAAGAATGTCGAATAGGTCCCTCAACCTATTGTTTGTCTATGTGTTAGCATTGTCAGCATGTTTCTGAGTTATCCGTTCACTGTGCTAACTGTGTTTTGTGCATCAATTTTATCACTAAAGCTTGTGTGTAATAAATGGAGTGACTGTATAAAATATGATGCATGTGTATGTACGATATAAAAATCATAGAGCAGTTTAAATTGTCAGTTGTAATCAAGCACAGTCATTAAGTACGTAATTAAAATTAATTACAGTACCTGTAATTTTGAGGGTTGTCACATAAATATGGTCATATCTACATGTTTGTGGTTAGGGACCTTTGGGAGTTTCACAATTATGTCGACGCAGGACAACATGAATGGGACACGGTGCACGCCATAATAATCATTGGGTGCTGGTGCATATGGAAAGCTAGATGTGAGAAACTGTTTTTAAATACAGATTGGAAGGTCGAAGACATCAAGAATGGTATAAAAGCGTTAGGTTTTCTTTGGTTTAAAACTAGATCCGGTTTAAGTCCATTACGTGGACGAACCGGTGTAAATTCGATGTCATGTAAGCGTTGTTGTCTTGTGTTTCTGCTACCTAGGCCTGTTGGCTAGGTGTTGTTCTGAATGAGATATATCTTTCAGGAAAAAAGCTTAAGTAGAGAAGGATGTCAAAAAAAGTAGAAAAAAGTAGATCTCGAGAAAGACACAACCTCAAGTTTAGGGCTGTAAACGAACCAAACGAACACGAACAAGGCCTTGTTAATGTGTTCACGAACGGTTCACGAACACTTACCGAACGAGACTTTATGTTCGTGTTCCTTCATTAAGGAAATGAGCGTGTTCGCGAACGGTTCACGAACACAAACGAACACAAATAAATTTGGCGAACGCGACGAAGGATAAAGATAGATGGCCAAGAGAGTAGCACTCGAACTTGAATCCCTTATTGTGGAACGGATATAACAACCCGCACGTTCGTGTGTTGTTACTACTCGTTATACTCGTTACTCCTAGCACCAGAGATTCGGATCATAATGTAGCTATATCGCATACATCGCTATTTCGTAGTATTTTCGCATGATACGCATACTTTATCGCTATAACACATCGCATCACACACACTAACGCTCACGATGACGTTGAGTGAGGACCTATTCTACCCTCCTCGATGGCCGTGATGCGTCGCAGAGTAACGCATATTCAAAACGAAACCCGGTTATTGTATCGCCACTTTGAAATATGGATATTTATACGACCCTATGTGGCTAATTATACTAAAGATATGAATATGGGTATGAAAAGGTGTGACCAAACTATCGCAACGCTTAACGATCGAGACGAAACATTGAAACGCAACACGCCGGAGACCACCGATCGAGTGACTGATCGATCGAGTGGCCACCCGATCGGATTGACACCCGATCGGACAGCCACCCGATCGGACAGCCATCCGATCCGTTGCACTTCTTCCCCTCCACTCCACTTCACCTATAAATAGCACTTGTCACATCACTTGAATAGTGATGTGACAGCTCTCACTCGACCAGCACGCTTTTGGGGCTTTTCCTCTCGATTTCCCACGATTCTTGTAAGTTTTCACCCTGAATCTTGTACTTCTATGATCTATACGCACTCCTTCATCTTTCTCGTCATCAAATCTCACATTTTCACCGTCAAATCTTTGGATTTGAGCCGTTCTAAGGTGATGTCATCATGGAGTTCTTAGGAACAATGAAGTGTGACCTCATCTCATCAAGAACAGTCCAGATCTGATAGATTCCACGGTGTATAAACACTAATCTCACCTAAATCTAAGCCGAATCTAAGTTTTCTAAGCTTTTCTTCAAACTTTCTTAACTTTTCACTCAAAACCGGTAGCAACAGAGCTCGTAAAGACCTTCCACTCTGTCTCTAGTGAAGTGTCGGTTTGAGAACTGGTTCCTATCAACGAGATGACCGACTTATCGTGTTGAACGCGAACAACCATCGAGAACAGTTAACTGATCGGACGGGGTGATTCCCATCCGATCCAATGACTTGGACTCGGTAGAGTTTCCATTGTTTAGCTCGTGGTCATACCGTCTCGATCAAATCGCAGAAACCTAACAAAATAAACAAGTTGTGAAACGATCAGGCTGCGGGACGGATTGTCGTCCGATCGGATTACCGTCCGATCGGACTGCCACCCGATCGACCCGCAATCTGATCGGATTGCACTGGGTACCAAGACTTCAACAATTTTAAAACATTCAAGGATCTGAACAACGAACGGACTGTCGTCCGATCGGATTGCCGTCCGATCGAACGACCATCCGATCGGCTGACTTTTGGATCCTCAACACATAAACGTTTTACAAATCCTCATCACACATCAGTTCCAGCGGATTGTCACCCGATCGGATTGCCACCCGATCGAGTGACCAGCCTGCTGTGAACTCTTCAGCAACCAAAGTGTCTTGCCAATCAGATCACCGTCCGAACGAACAGCCACCCGATCGGGTTGTCACCCGATCGATCGACCGCTCGATCGACCGACCTGAAAGGTAGAGATACTCCTCTGTTTTCAAAATGTTACAACGAAAACTTCAAAAGGCCAACCATCATACACAAACACATCTTTCCCAACGAGGTAGCAAACCAATCGAGTGGTCACCCGATCGGATGACCATCCGAACAGATTGCCACCCGATCGACCGGCCACCCGATCGGATTGCCATCCGATCGGAGTACTGTTAATCCATTGACACGTTGCTCCGTTTCACGCACTACCAAATGCTTACGTTATCAAACTGTGATCAGGCTATTCCTAGACGTGCTCCCTTCAATCCAACCAAGTTGTGGTTGCTTGCCTGCTGAGCACCGACTGTGAGTATACTTGAACCCTTTTTGCTTTCACACTTTTGGGTGTAACATACGTTGCTATCAAATCAAATTACATCAAAGGATTAAACTACTTATCACTTGCGAATGACTTACGTGCATAGTTATACGTGATGCTAGTTACATATGTGCTAGGACTTATACTCGCGACCTCCCACCATGACTAGTATAGTACTATTGCGCCCGACGGGGTCTAGTTTAGCAATCCCAATCACAGCTCGAGGACTTAGCTGGTAGTATTAGTTTTGTGAGTATATATGTCGGGTATTACGTTTATGTATGTGGAAATTCACAGCTTTTATCTATTACACTATTACATATCAAACCTGTATGCTCGTCAATACTTTTGTATTGACATTATTTTAACGTATGTTGCAGGTTTAGTCGCAGTCTACATCAAATCAAGCTAGGATGTCTAGAAACACACCTAAAATCTAGGTTGTCGAATTTGTATTGTTTGGGAGAACATGAAATTCGTGACAACTTATGTGACTGTACTTGTTTATTAGTATGGGTTAATGTACGCATTAAATACTGTCGCAATTTAGTTGTTATGGATTCTCTTGAGCAATCTGATTCGCCTAGTGCCGCGCCCCGATGATTCCGCCATCGGTTGGGGTGTGACAACGGAGGTCGATCATATTCGCTGATGTAAATAATGAGAAATGAAAGGGAAATGATGCATAAACAATGTGAAAGTGGGTTTCCTAGTTTAATTGTTAGGGTAATAAAATAAATAAAAGATTAATAATATAAAAAGTACAAATAAAATATAAGAAAGTACAAAGATCTTCAATTAAAACACAAACATATGAATACAAACGAATGTAAATCAACGAATGTTCATGAACACGTTCACGAACACCTTAGCAAACGTTCACGAACACAATCGAACGAACGAGACCTCTGTTCATGTTCGTTCATTTAACTAATCGAATGAAATTTCTTGTTCATGTTCATTCGTTTATTAAACGAACAAACATAAACGAACTTCCCGCTGAACGGTTCACGAACTGTTCGCTGAACGTTCGGTTCGTTTACAGCCCTACTCAAGTTCTATCGGGTAATAAGCCCACTTGCTAAAACAAAACCATAAGCTAAACATGGTTTCACACTTTCATGTAGTGGTGCACAAAAAACCCGAACCTGGACCCGAAAAAAAAACCCGGAACCGGGTATTATAAAAACCGGGTTTTCTATACCCGAACCCGACCCTACCCATAGGGTAGGGACCGGGTATTCATATTTGATCTAAAACCCGAACCCGGAAACGGGTTTTTTTATACCTGGTTTATACCCGAAACCCGATTTTTATAAATACCCGGAACCGGTTTTTATAAATACCAGGAACCGGGTTTTATAAATACCCGGAACTGGGATTTTTTTTATACCCGGTTATATAGCTACCCTCGAGTTTACGTGCTTATTTTTATATATGTTTCGGCATAAATTCAAGTTTGTTTATGTTTTGACGCTTTTTTTTTAAATGGATCGTGCCAAATATAATATGTTATTGTGCTTATTTTTATTAATGTTTTTAGTGGGTCTACCGTCTACATTTGATCGATTCAAGTCCTATATATGTTTTTTATCTATGTTATTTTATCTATGTTTTCAAGCATTAATACTTCTAGTTCTTATGATTTAACAAAATTATGTATGCACTTTGATGTAATCTTGTTTAATTATTAAGTTTCTAATGATATTTGAAGTATTTGGTCATTATTCCCCTCTATTTGCTGGAAAGATCCATTTGTGTTTGTCTAATAAAAAAAAAGAAAAATTGATAGAACTTGGTTAAAACATAACATAGCAAATAAAATATATTGTTGTTTATGTAATCCAAAAGGATTCAAATCTTCCTTCGATCTAGCACTATCGAATTTAAATTTAGAAATGTCATTAAAATTTCAATAGGCACCATCCACTAAAACATATAAAGAAGCATTAATACCCGGTCGGGTTTTTTTAATACCCGGTGCGGGTTTTTTCCCAACCCGATGCATACCCGAATCCTACCCGATGAATACCCGAACCGGACCCGAACCCGGAAATAGGGTATTATAATACCCGGGTTTTATAAAACCCGACCCGAACCCTACCCGAACCCGGGTATATAGGGTATACATTTTTGGTAGAAAACCCGGACCCGACCCGATTTTAAAAAAACCCGATTTTGTAAAACCCGGTCCTACCTGAACCCGGTTTCATACCCGGAACCGGTTTTAAAAAAAAAAACCCGATTTGTGGACCACTACTTTCATGTCATGTCACTAATGAAGAAGTGTACTCTATATTTTTCCAATAGAGGCCCTTTTATCAACAAAACTAGTTATTATGATGTCCCTCATTATTTACCTAAAAATTAGGATCTATTTCTTTACTCGATGCATATTTTTTTGACAGAGACAAATACAAATTGTTTACTACTTTACTAAGACAACAAACTACAATTGGGCCCAATCCATCATTACAATCCGTTTTCTTTGAAATCGGGGTATAAATGTGGGAAAAAAGTGAGAAAAAGAAAATGTAAGAATCAAACCACTTCCAGTGACAAAGTCAAATATACCCCATTTAAATACCGATTTGATGTACGCGTTGCTTCAAGCCTTCACGTCTATAACCACCATTTTGTTCGGTTTCAACCATATAATCAAGTGCGTCGGCATTTGGCTATTTGTTTATTTAATGACTTTATCAAGTGCAATTTTTGAATCCCGTATAATTTCAAACGATTTTAGTAAGTGTGTATGTATTCTTCTTTTATTATCATTATTTACGATTAATTCTTACCATAAATATTATAAATTACAATATTTAATAACAATTATAAAAACAAACAAACCTATCCTGTAAAATTTCGCTCATATTAGATTTTTATAGAGATGAGAGCAAATATTTTTTTTTTCTATTTTAGGGAATAGAGAGGTTAATTCCAATATAATAGATTATTATAAGATAAAAAAAATGTTGCAAGTATTATTATTGTTATTCATAACCGAAAACTTTAATTGTGTTCATTACATGTAAAATTAAACTAGAGGTGATCATTTCAATTTATTTACTTAAGAAAAGGACGATTTGAATTACATTTTATCAAATATATTAAACTAGGGGTGATCATTTCAATTTATTTACTTAAGAAAACGACGATTTGAATTACATTTTATCAAAAAATCAAATGAGTAAAATAAAACTATGACCATATATCTTAAAATGCATGGTCGGTGGTTCTGGTCATGCCTTTTTCACGTGAGCCCTAACTTTTGAGATTTAATACATTTAACCTTCATCTTTTGGTAAGTGACACGTTGACTCCTAATTTTTGGTAATTTACAACTTTTAGTCCCATTTGTTTTCTACTTAATAACTTCACATCTCGTCTTCTCCAACATGTCATTTAATTTACTTTTACGAATTTACACTGTAACATGCAAGACATTCTACTTTTTTATCTATGCCTAACCACTTTAATGTCATAAACGTAACGCGTATAACAAAGTCAAAAACGCGTCACGGTACGCACGTGCATCACACGTAAATATCATCATCGTAACGCGTATAACGAAGTCACAAACATGACGTTGTCGTCACAACTCACGGCTGGCTTAAAAGATTTTTTTTAGAATTGGCCAAAATGCATTTATAATGCATAAACAAGTCATATCATTTTACTCACAAAATTGGATTAGTATTAAAATAATACATCTTTTACTAACTTTTATACACCAAAATTAATGCAACTTTTGCTAGGATCATAACTTGTCCGGAAAGAAATTATGGCTCAATTCTAACATGGTTTATACTAATTTTATAGCTAGTTTATATCTTAAATTGATATGTTTATAATGGTTATAACTAAAGGCCGGGTGCAGATTCAGCCGTTTAACACGAGTGCTAAAAGTAATAGTTTTATGTTATTGATCATATTTTTGGGTGGGCTATTTGTTTATGTTATTGAGCTTATTTTTGTTTTACTTGTTTAGATTTTACTTACCTTATTTAAGTTATATATATACACACATACCGACTTTATTTTAATTTTACTTGTTTTTTGATTGATGCGTTTTATCCTAACCAATTTTCGCCCCCTTATTAAAAGTTTCTGAATCCGCACCACTACGTAAAGCGAATGGTTTGCATAAACTTTAGATTACCAACAACTAAAACCATAAAACTAAACCTACAAGTTAGTTTTAATAACAAGTTATCTCCCTCGCTTAAAGCATAAGCAAATAAAACTTTTAGTTCAAGTACATATTTATTTAATTAAACTTTTAAAAACTTGCTACCTATTTTCAAAAAGGGTAAAAAGCTAGTGTGGCAACCTACAAATCGAATGTATAGAAGTGGCCATTTCACCACACCCTACCTTTCTATCTTTGGTCTTTAACTTTGCCCACATCTTTCTTTCTAAATTCTCCAAAACCATGATACGTTTTCACATCATTCTCTCTCTCCTCTACATCATCCTCTTTGCTTCCACTACAACATTCAACGCCCTGCCGCCGGCATTGTTTTCCGGCCGCCCATTGCACTCATCGTCCACGACCATGCCTCCCGCTTCCACGGGTCTCCAGTCCGAGAAGCGACGAGTTCCAACCGGTTCAAACCCGTTGCACAACAAAAGAAAGCTCTAGAACAAACTAGAGCTTCGAGTTTCTAGCTAGTATCATGTCGATCATATGCTTGATTGTATCGGTTAGTGTATATAATTTCTATAGATTGACAATTATTCAGAATATGTTGTTTATCTTGCTTGATAAAGATTTTGAAGGACTGATGTGTGTAGTTGTATATAATTATATATATAGCCTCTTAACGGATTATGTGTGATAATAAATCTATCGTTTTCGTTAAATAGTTTGCTTATTTATGAGAAGTTATTTATCTCTTGTATTTATTGAACTTGTTATCTGAATCTATTCAGTTTTTTTTTACAAGTTGTTTAGAGGAGATATTGTGTTGTGACTTCTGAGTTCTCCTACTTTAGGCATGGCTAATGCTTTAGTTGAAATTCACTTATAGAACTCATAAAATAGTCGTTAAGTACATAACCATCTTAAAATATAGTGTCACAAGAACCGTATAAACATATGTTAATATTCATTGTGTAATACATACCATACGATATGTCATGTATGAGCGTTTCAAGTTTCTCTAAGTTGATCATCTATTAGGCATGTCTATGTGCGTGTGAGCACCTGCACACATATATCAAGCCAACAAAAATGTGTGGTGTTGTGTTAAATGGATCATATTTTAATGTTTTACACGATGTTTTAGTGTTTTACACGATACATTTAACACACTAATTAAACATGAACACAAAGATAGTTGCTAGTGTTAGAGAGGAATTTAAAACTTTGTGATAGCAAAAATAGACAAACCATATCGTTTAGTTTTTCTATCAATAATTCATATTTTTGGAAACTTTTATTTTTTACATGTAAAATATTACGTACATAAAAGCTATTAAACTAATTTTTTCATGTGTTTTCTTTTTAATTTTTAAAGTTATATACATATATATGAAATATATTTACACATGCATAGGTTCAATATATAAGAATTTCGTTTGTATATTTTTTTTACAATTTTAAAAGAGATGAATAAACATTGTACTTTAACCATTTTTTTTTATATTTTAAACTTTTTATAAAATTAAAAAAACTGATTAATTTATTTTGTTCTTTCTGTGTTCTCGTAAAAAAATGTATTCTTTGTTGAACCATCGTATATGTGTGTGTGAGTACTTCACTTTGATAATTAATAGTCTTAAACGTGTCATGTAGATGTGTTAACCCATTTAATATGATTAGTTAAACTCATTATCCAAGTTGAACCTGTTTAGACATGTTTTTAACCCGGTCAACCCGTTTACCCAAAACCCAGTGTTTAACTTCATAGCTCTTTAGCAAATTGCGAATTCTCTCTCAATATATGTGTATGTATGTATAGGAATATGTTTGTGTGTATATATGTCTCTCACTCTATATGCATATATGTTGGATATTTTGTTGTTGAATTGTTTAAATCGGAGCAAAAAATGAAGCCGGGGCCCGGAAGTTTAATGGGGTGGTGTTAAATTCCAATAATTATAACATACAACTACCATGCACTTAATAATAAGACTCGATCTCTCTGTTTACAGCCTTACACAAATAAAGTGCATGCATGTGTTTCCCCTCCTCATGTGTCCTTTCAATCTATCCACTTATGTTTACATTTTTTAGGGTTTTTCAACTACTTTTCTTTCCTGTTTTACCATCATATATATATATATATTCATGCTTCTCCTGCTTGTACTTTGTGCACTGTTTGTTCACTCGTCTATCCATGTGGCTTGCAAATGGTACCAACATCATATCATCCACTAAAATCCTACTCACACCCAAGGGTCATGATTTTATGGCATCTTATGGTCGTACCATATAAATATTCAAATCTTTTCACATCTACCAGTCGAGATGCCCATTAACTATAATGGCATGCGTTCATGCTATTATATATAGAGTATTATAACCTACATTTATGTCTAAATTACATAAATGTTATGTAACATTTCCATACCTTTAAATATTATTAATCTTTCAGTTTTTTATTAATCTTTCAGTTTTTTTTTTCTTTTTCTGATGAGGTTGTTCAAATAGTTTGTTGCTAAAAGCTCGCTGGAAAAGAGTTCGGAAATACTCGCTACAAAACAGCTTGTATATAAATTTGAGCTAAGCGAAGCTTGCTATACGAGCGAGCTCATTAGCTCGACAGAATAAAAAGAATCCATATAAAGTTTACCCGTTGTCCTCATAAAAAGCCCAATAAAGCCTTCGTTGTTCTACACAAAAAGAAGCCCAACGAATCCTTACTTTGCTTGCAATATTGTACTGGGTTGACTAACGTGATCTAGTAACACCCACTAAACGTATTATTACCCCAGAAAAGAAAGAAAAAACCTAATAATGCTCGTTTGACCGTCCTATCATTTCCAATTCTCATGTTCTCTAGGACTAGACGGTGTGCGGCATGAGAAAGGGGCGTGGGGCTTCCCCAACGTCGCCACACCGCCACTTGACTCGGCGTGAAGGTGGCGTGGTGAAGGCAGCGTGGGATTTCTCATGGGCATGGGGTTTAGGGTGATGACGTGGCGCCACGATATTGGTTGTTCAACTAGCCGTTGAACGGCTAGTTTTTTCTTAAAGAAAGTATATATATTTTCCAAAAAACCACCTAAATTAAACTTATGATACACAACCTATCCTACTTATTTCTCCACACAAACACATTTTTTCACTCTCAATTTTATTATTCTCTAAATAAAGAAAATAAATATATTTTCCAAAAAACTATATAAATTAAACCTATGACACACAACTTATCTAACCTATTTCTCCGTACACACACATTTTTTCACTCTCAATTTTATTATTCTCTAAAAAAATGCACGCCTCAAGTTCATCATCTTCATTGTCATCATCTTCGCTTGAAAAACTTCTTTTAGTCTCATCATCATCTGACGAGGGACCCAAGCTAATAATTCAGTGGTTTAGAAAGTCATTCAAACTATATTTGAAGATGAAGGACCTCAAAACCCAAAAGAATGAATTATATAATACATGATCGGTTAGCCGCAAATGAGTTATTGGTATTTTTCACTCAACCCAACATATGATAATAGGAGTTTCAAGTGGCGTTTTCATATGAGTCAAGATTCATTTTTAAGAATAGCAAACGACTTACAAAATAAATATGAATTTTCCAACAAAACCCCGATGCGTGTGGCAGTATGGGATTTAGCACATTGCAAAAAGTCACGGCTGTGATTACAATTAGCTTATGGCACTAGTTCCAACATAACGGATGACCATATAAAATGTCGGAATGAGTGGCGAGGGTAAGTCTTCAGTCTGTGAGTATGTCATTGAATTATACTTAAAAATATATTTGAGAAAACCTACATTTAGTAACATACAACAAATTCTGGAGGCTCATTAAGATCGACATAGTTTCTCTAGGATGGCCAATAGTTTAGATTATATGAAATGGGAGTGGGAAAACTATCCAACTGTGTGGGGCGGCCAACAAACTAGTGGATTTCATAAAAAAACGGGCTATGATGCTTGAAATGGTTGCATTACAAGACCTTTGGTTTTGACATGCATTCTTTGGTGTGGCTGATTCGAATAACGATTTAGATACTCTTAATCAATCACCAATTTTCAATGACTATACAAATGATGTTGGACGAAAGCTTCTTTTTTTTTTTTTTTTTTGTAAATGGGGTGGAGTACAAATACAGTTATTATCTAACGGATGGAATTTGCCCTGAATATGTTGTTTTTTTTTGTAAAATCAGTTACACAGCGTACAACGTTAGATGAAAAGAGAACGAAGTTTAGTGGTGCTCAAATGGTGGCACGAAAAGACATCAAACGAGCTTTTGGTGTTTTGCAGAAAAGATGGCGTGTTTTGAGCATGTCGTGTATGCTTATGAAAATATTTAGAGTTAGAAATGTGATATACGCATGCATTATTTTACATAAAATGATTTTGGAGGATGAAGAACGCACAATTTTCGAGTACTATGTGGAAGAGACGCAACAAAATACTGAAGACATCGGTGATGAAGCGAAGGAATTAAATGAATGGGCAATTTATAACAATCAGATACATCACAACCTTTGCGTAGATTTGGTTGAACACATTTGGAGTCTTCCACGAAACAACGATAATGACGAAGATGATAATTAAAAAAATTGTATTTTTTTATTTATGTTTTTTAAGTTGATGTAATTTTTTTAAAGTTTATGTAATGTTTTTTATTAATGTTATTTATAAATTTTATTGATTTATTTTAATTTTTTTAACATAAATTAAATAAACAAAATGATTGTCAAGTGTCACTCCACGCCACCCAGCTTTCACGCTCTTCCCACCTCGCACCTTTTGGGGCTTGAAGGGGAAATCCCTATTTGCTGATGTGGATGCCCCTTCTTCAAGCCCCTCCACACCGTGTAGTCTATTCGACAAATCTTCGTCATCTAGAAACTTGCAAAACTAGATTGTTGAGTCCAAAATTAGCATGCCTTGTTGACTTGATTTTTGGACTAGGCCTCTTGTTGACCTTCGACATGAATCCTGCAAAATCGGCATCGTTAGTCTCATCAAGGAGGTTCCGGGGGTGTATCCATGACCAACCTCCAGCGAGAGAATACGTTGTTTGATCTTTCAACAAAAGGTAGGAACGAAGACATTTAAGATTGTAGTAAATGAAGAGAATGTAGTGATCTGAATGTATTTCTACGAACCTCATATATATATATCCTAAATGGGTTTCTGAAGCCTTATCATACTCAGGACATTCCTGTCTCGAGTAAGGAGAATCTTCTCCTTGATAAACTCTTTGTCAAACTCCATGTCCAGGTAACAGACCAACCATGTCCAGTCGGAACAAGGTGGGAAAGACTCTGGTTCCATCAACATTAAAATGTTCACTCTACAGCCGGATCCAGTCGTGGTCCTGTTGTCAACACGCTACCTCCGACCGCCTGTCTGAGTTATGCTCATCTAATGCTGATCTGATCAATTGCTTACCTTGATAGTCATGTCAATCGGATCCAGCCATGGTCATGTTTAGGGCCATCCCCGAAAATCCATAAGAATTTTGGGGCCTTGTGCGAGTAAAAAAATTTGGCCCCTAAATTTATATATAATCAGCAAGTTTTTAATATGGATTTGATTTTCTCCATTCTAATCCCGGAGCTTTTTATTCATATCTCATATATTCCCTGCTAACATAGAGTCAGGGGCACTTCAAAGTAAACCATTATTAAAGCAATCCGGTCAATATAGATAAAATTGGTAAACCGCCGCATAACTATATTGTAATTCATTAAAAAACATACCCGCTTATCAACAATCATTTTTACTTAACCTAATCTTGATTATTCATGTATGTATTCATAACATACTCAATTAGGCCACATGTGTTTAACTACACAAGTGTCATTCATTTATAAGCACTACTCAATAATCACGTGTATTTGCACTACGGGTCACAACACCAATGACTTCTTAATTTAGCATATATATCCCATGTCCAAGGAATCACTCATTTCAACTAATGTAAATATATATAATTACATTAAGGTTTAAAACAATAACAAAATCACATCTGATTGATTCTTTGTAAATTCCCCAAGATTATGCAAGTACTATAAAATTTATGTTTTTCAATCAACTTTACACAGCTGTAGTAATTTAGTGCCCCTACTTACAATAATTATTTAACTTCAAACTAAAATTCTTAATGACGGGGACTCAGAGACCTTTCCGTGGATATAAAATACGCCCCGAACAGACATTCGGTTGATTTACTATGAATTTTTAAAGACCGGTAAAAATCTGGAAATAAGTTGAATTTTCAGCACTTTGGTCTGTCGACCCATTAACAATTTGCACTCTTTTTAAATGGGTTTAAACCCCAAAACATCACAAAAACAATACGTTATTGTTCAATCAAACCCCATTAAATAATTTGTATTAAACCGTCCACCTTAACTATAAAATTTTAAGTCAACAAGAATACTATTTAATTTAATTCGAATCCAAACACACTCGAGTCACTCACCTTCGCCCGTAGGAATGTTGTTGCTTTATAACCCGCCTGATCCATTGCCATCCAAATGTTATCTCACCTATCTTGCCAACAAATCAAACTTGCAAATCATTAGAACACATAACATGGGCCTTTATCTCATAATACCTAAGTATTTATCTAACCTATCGTCAAACATGTGTTCTAAATCATTTTTTTACCTCAAACTTGTTAATTCATTTTTCATCACCCATTTGACCCGTTATCGTGCATTTGTGTTTAGTCATAACATACGGGTCACTTTCACCATAATTTCATCAATTAACCAATAGGTATACGTTTTATGTGATAACCCGTGCTCTCAACCCTACTCGTCGAGAGAAAGGTATTTTATTAATATTCGTATTCATTATTATTGTTATTATTATTATTCGATAATAATAACCTGCGACGGGAGACACGTACCATTTAACTAATAACCTGAACCAAGCGTATTTACTTTAATTATATATATTTGCCGTAATATTTACTTGTTAATTAAAACGGGCCAGTTCATTACACATAATATTTGACGGGTCCATATACACGGGCCAAGCCCAACCCAAATCCCTTACACGTAAACCCTACCCTTTATATATCCCTTATAAACCTCACCCCTCATTTCTATTCAAAATAAAAACCCTAAATAGAAGAATACAGCCGCACACCCACTCTTTCCCCCTTACCTCTCTAACCTCCGATCACCGGAGATACAATTCCGGCCAGCACTCCGGCTTCCGGCCACTGTTCAGGCAAGCACACCACACTCAGAACACCCCTTTTCTTTGTACACGCTTACACCTACCCATCTCTCACATCAGAACCCCCACCCTCTCCCCGTGATTGAGTCGCTGGAGCTATTCTCTTCTCCGACTGATGTTCCGGCAACACTCACACCCTATCATTCTTCTAGTCCGGTCGGATTCCGGCCATATTTCCGACATCACACACACCTGCAACTTTTCCTCTTTCTTGTGACCTGAAGGAACACGGAACCTCGACCTGCTGCGATTAGACTGCATTCTCATAGAAGGTGGAGAATCACTCCTTGATCTTGCTCCTGAATCTGGATCTGCAATGGAGAAGATAAAAAAAGTGGAGATGTAGAGATCACCGGTAGGGGAAAGAATCGTCTATTTCCAGTAATAAAAGTGTGGTGGCTCTATGCCTGCCCCCCTATAATGAGGTGAATACCTCTTTATATAGGAAGCATGAGCCCCCTAATCTTAATGGGCCAGGCCCAGTTAGGGGTTATCTCTACAAGCCCACAACCTAGTTGTAGTGTAAACTACAACGCGCTAGGCTTCGCGGGTTAGTACACAATAATCATAAATATTATAATAAAAGCGATAAGTAACAGATGTGTCTGGCTGTTCGGGTTGGTTTTAGTGCCATACCTCATCATGTCCCCCAGTCTAGTATTGCTTCCGCGTGCGAGCGTGGGAGGAGTACTAGACTTGTTAGGAGTGCTTGAGAGTAAAAAAATGAGTTCTAGGCTTACCTGTCGCTCGGGTGCAGGAAAGTTGCTAGCCGTGGTTGTCGCCTTTGTCTTGAGCTGTGAGTAGAGATAATGGAGCGAAGAATATCATGTGATCATGGAAACTGGTTGTGCCAACCTGGCACACACTGATTGATTGCTGGTGGTTGCTATTTATACCCGCGCATTGCTATGGGCTTGTCAAGGTTTCGCGTACGCGATTAGATTTCGTGCGTAAGTCTTGGAATACTGAGTTTTGGTTGAGTGTGGTTAGGGACCAACACGTGTATGACTTATGCAGCAATTGGGACAATACCCCTCCAGGTTTCCCCCAGTCTAGTGTTGCTCCCATGCGCAGATGGCAAGTGGGTGGAATTATGGACTAGATGAATGCCTTCCCTTCGGATGATTTTCGAGTGCGCGTTTTTCAAGTCTTGAGGAAAACGTATACCTGGTGTTTAAATTTTTATAAACTGTTGTCTACAATATTTGCACGTGTTAATTCACTTTGTGCAAGTTATCGCGAACGAGAATTGGCGTGGATTCGTGTCAGGGTAATGATGTGGAAGCCAATGTGTTTTTGCGTATACCCAAAGTGGTGCGTGCATTTGTAATGCAATTTATATTTTGTAAGCGTGATGTAAGCAACTAAGAATGTGCGCGTGGGCGATATACGTGTCTGAAATAGGGGAGCATATGCACGTGTGGGCGACTTACGTGTACGTCTGTAACGCAGAATGCACGCGTGGGCGACATTCGTGTTTGAAAGTAACGGAGCATGCGCGGCTGATGAGTTATGTGTTCTTATGTAGAGGAACATGCGCGGATGGCGACTTACGTGCTCGGATGTAGAGGAGCATGCGCAAATGGAGACTTACGTGCTTGGATGTGGAAGAGCATGCGCTAGCTGGCGACTTACGTGCTCATATGTAGAGGTGCATGCGCCAGCCGGCGACTTACGTGCTCGTATATAGAAGAGCATGCGCCAGCCGGCGACTTACGTGCTCCTATGTAACGGAGCATGCGCCTGCCGGCGACTTAAGTGCTCGTATGTAGAGGAGCATGCACCAGCCGGCGACTTACGTGCTCGTATGTAGAAGAGCATGCGCCAGCCGGCGACTTACGTGCTCGTATGCAGAGGAGCATGCGCCAGCCGGCGACTTACGTGCTCGTATGTAGAGGAGCATGTGCCAGCCGGCGGCTTACGTGCTCCTATGTAACGGAGCATGCGCCTGCCGGCGACATACGTGCTCGTATGTAGAAGAGCATGCGCCAACCAGCGACTTACGTGCTCATATGTAACGGAGCATGCACCTGCCGGCGAGTTACGTGCTCGTATGTAGAGGAGCATGCGCCAGCCGACGACTTACATGCTCCTATGTAACAGATCATGCGCCTGCCGACGAATCATGTCTTCATCACTATTTCAAGCTTGTGATCACGCCTCTCCAACAATGAGCGGATAGTCTCGTCGGTTTCACCCCGGTGTAGATGTTGTAAGATTCCTAGGGTTTATACATTTGTATTTTAATTTGGTTTTGTGACAAATTGTTTAGTATTTGAAACCTTTGATAATTGTCTTGCATTTGTTTTGAATTTGTAAATTGTCGAACGATGTTAAAAGTTATGACTTTGCGAAATGGTTATGTGCAATTATGCCTTATCATAGGTTAGGATTTACATGTCCGGGGCAACGAAGTGCATTACGGTCCGTTGTCTATGACGTTGATAGCAATTGGCACCTAAGTTTCGTGATAGTAATCCGTTAAACACTATATGCAATTGAATCAAGTTAAAACATGTAGGAACCCTAGGTCTTGCAATTATCGAACCGGGTGTGATCCGTATTCTCATTTCTTGTTTCAACTTTCTGTTTAGTATTTTAGTTGCAATTTTAGTTAATCACAAGTGTTTTAGATAATACCCATTGTCGGTTCACTCCGATTTATTTTCAAACTAATTAAACAAATAAAATTAGCAATCTTCATAATCACGTTGTACATTGTTTGGGGAATTAGCCATGTCACATCCCTTGTGCGTTTAATACTCTAGTTCTTACAAATTGAGGACAATATGTACTTCAAGTGTGGGGATGGGGGAAAATTTCAAAAATTTTTCAAAAATATCTTGTTTCAAAAGCGATCTTAAAGCACAAGTAACTAAGTCAACGAGGGATGTCACAACCCATTTGGTCTTTTGTCATGGTTAAGTTCAAATTAATAACATGACGGGTATTTAACGGGTGGTTATTTGGGAATAATCCGCCTAAGAAACTAGCATATCATGCATGTCACATACCATACCCTTCATATATGTGAGGTTTTGAGCCACTTTTACATCATAGAATTACATATTTTATGTTTCTTTGTTTGAGTGGACCATTAGTCATGTATTGTAGAACTTGCATCTTTTGATACGTTCGAGACCATAGACCGAATACAAGCACGAGAATGATTAAGGCATTAGGTAAACCTTTTCCTTTTATACCATTTTTATATCCTTACCCAAAAATTATCCCTTAGTAGCCAATTTTGAGCCTAATCATTTCGTTTGACCACCCTATAGCCCATAACCTTAAACCTTTTTCTTTTAAACCCGTGTGATGGAAATTCGATTATAGGAGTCGTATTTGTATAGTTGTTTTTGATTGTTTGCATATAAAAAAAACACAAAAATTCAGAAAATGTTGCGAAAAAAGAATAGAAAATCATTGAAAAAAAAAGTACAAAAATATGAGTTAGTAGTTCTTGAATAAAAGGCTAAAGTTGTTGCCTTGTAGTTTGACGTTTTTATTTAGTTTTGTTTAGTTTAGATGTTTGTAATAAAAATCGAATTTTCATCACCTTAGCCACTTTAAATATCCTACTTCCTACCCTTAGCCTAGCCCCGTTACAACCCTTACAAAGACCTTTTGACTTGTGCTTAGTATTTGTGTTCAGTGGTGGGGAATGATTGAGTTGCAAGCCTATGCGGGTACGTGTTCTAATCGGTTTTGAGTGATTACTTAGAACGTGCTAATTCATTATCTAATCAGCCAAATTTTAAACCGAGTGGAGAGAACATTGTGAGGGATGTGCATGAATTATTAGTTTCAAGGGCGGGTTAATCTTGGATAACCATTTTTTACATGATTAATCATTTATTGCTAAATAGGTCGAAAATTATAAAAGGTTTGAACTGGGCATGACAATAGACCTTAACCTTAGTCTCGGGAATGGGGAGTGTGTTTTTTTCGTTTGACCCACGTGAAAATGAAAAACAGATTTGCTTGAGGGCAAGCAAATGACAAGTGTGGGGATGTGATGGAGAGTGTGAAACCCGAGTATTAACGTGCTTATCTTGTGTGATTTATTGTCGTTTACATGATTATACGCTTTGAATATGTTCACTACGAAAGTTTGTGGTTTTGCAGGTCAATCGCATAATTCGGTGAATTTAAAGTGCTTAAAAGATGATGCGGAACACCCGTGGATGATAAACATAACGAAAGGCATTATTCGGAAGCTATTTCGGGTTAGAAAATGGGGGCCAAATGGTCATTTTGTGAGAATTGAAATGCATGTAAATCATGGGGACAAGATATTGACGTAACCTACGGTATTTCACACGTAACTTACGGTTGGTTTGACTGAAAAAAAAAACAAGAAACAGAAACCTCCGAGCGTAAAACCGTAGGCTACGAAATAATTAAACATGTTCACTTATTGGGGGACTTTTATTGGAAGAATTAAAAGGGTTCTAAACCCTCATGCATGTATGCACGTGCACTTGAGGGTGCTGGTCAACAAACATCGTCATTTGGAGCATGATTATCTTTTAATTATTAATGTCAATCATTATTTTCAAAGAGGCAGAGAAGTCACGTGAAGTTTGGCAAATATTCGGAGGTGTGATTGAGGATTATTAATATAAATCAATATACATTATCCATCATACACAATACATATACACGCAACTTCGAAGGCATGTGGACTTCTTTTTGGGCCGACTTGGACTACTTTGACGTCAGTGGCCCAATCATGTGAGGGGGCTGTTGGTTTCAAAAGGATTTTTATAAAATCATCATGACAGCGGATGAGAAGGGGGGACGGTTACGAAAAACGAAACAAGAGGCAGCCATATAACATCTTGTGGGGGGATCGAACAGAGGATCATTCATCATCATAATTCGAACACCACTCAACCGTACCAATCATGTCTTCATCACTATTTCAAGCTTGTGATCGCGCCTCTCCAACAATGAGCGGATAGTCTCGTCGGTTTCACCCCGGTGTAGATGTTGTAAGATTCCTAGGGTTTATACATTTGTATTTTAATTTGGTTTTGTGACAAATTGTTTAGTATTTGAAACCTTTGATAATTGTCTTGCATTTGTTTCGAATTCGTAAATTGTCGAACGATGTTAAAAGTTATGACTTTGCGAAATGGTTATGTGCAATTATGCCTTATCATAGGTTAGGATTTACATGTCCGGGGCAACGAAGTGCATTACGGTCCGTTGTCTATGACGTTGATAGCAATTGGCACCTAAGTTTCGTGATAGTAATCCGTTAATCACTATATGCAATTGAATCAAGTTAAAACATGTAGGAACCCTAGGTTTGCATTTATCGAACCGGGTGTGATCCGTATTCTCATTTCTTGTTTCAACTTTCTATTTAGTATTTTAGTTGCAATTTTAGTTAATCACAAGTGTTTTAGATAATACCCATTGTCGGTTCACTCCGATTTATTTTCAAACTAATTAAACAAATAAAATTAGCAATCTTCATAATCACGTTGTACATTGTTTGTAAATAGTCTAACTAATCGAACGGGTCGTGCGATACTGACCACCTGCTCTTCGTGGATACGATACCCGACTTACCCTAGCTACCTAGGTTTAATTGGGTTTTTGACTGATCGGGACGACACGGTCACGTCAAAATGGCGGAGTATGCTCGTGTAATAAGATTACTCGCGCGGCGACTTACGCTCATGGAGAGTTGTCAGAGCATATTTAGCGTGCGCGGAGCGGAGAATGTCTATTGCCCGAAGGTTATCCATTGTAGCATGTCCGGCGCGCGGGAGTCCGTTGTCGGCACGTGTCCAGTGTGCGCGAAGCAGAGTATCTCTGGCGCGCCGAACTTGCTTCTCCGGCTCACTTCCATCACGACAGATGTTACCCACTAATATGCATATCAACATGGGCAGTACATTTCCATTTTAGATTCGATATTTAGGTAACAATATTTTGCTTGCTTCCGTCGTTGTTACGGAATCCATTTTCCAAAAAACGCATCATGTAACTAGCAAGAATTTCTTTGGAAATTTCGGGTCTATCGATTATTTGGTATAAATTTATCAGATCTATAATCATGCTTGACAGATCTGATTGATATCACAAGGCGTTTCAAATCAGATCTGGAGATATGAATGATTCTATGTAGATCTAACAAATTCACAAGTAATCGCCCATTGTTTATCAGATCTACGAATGTTTCTGTGTGGATATGGCATTGTTTCTGCGTTTTTAAAGAAAGAAAGAACATACCACATCTGGAACACCTTTGGTTGAATGATAAATTGTTGTAGATCTCCAACAAGATAGATCTGATAGTTTTGGATTTATGAGTTACCAACCCATTTTCTAAAAATATACAAATGATTCTTGCTGATGCAACGAGCCATGTGTATGTCTCTAAGAAGACATATCTCGAATTGACATGGAGGAAGAGCCAGTTATGATTCCTGGATTTAGATTTTGATACGGTGGGCGCAAATGAAGGAACACGGAACCTCGACCTGGTGCGATTGGACCACATTCTCATAGAAGGTGGAGAATCACTCCTTGATCTTGCTCCTGAATCCAGATCTGCAATCGAGAAGATAAAAAAGTGGAGATGTAGAGATCACCGGTAGGGAAAAGAATCCCCTATTTCCAGTAACAAAAGTGTGGTGGCTCTATGCCTGCCCCCCCCCCCCATAATGAGGTGAATACCTCTTTATATAGGAAGCATGAGCCTCCCCTAACCTCAATGGGCCAGGCCCAGTTAGGGGTTATCTCTACAAGCCCACAACCTAGTTGTAGTGTAAACTACAACGAGCTAGGCTTCGCGGGTTAGTACACAATAATCATAAATATTATAATAAAAGCGATAAGTAACAGATGTGTCTGGCTGTTCGGGTTGGTTTTAGTGCCATATCTCATCATGACCTCACACATATCAACTAGTAAAAGAGAAGGGATCTGTGTAGAGAAAGCAGCGACAGAGTGAGAGAGAATCTGAGGAGAGAGAAAGAGGACGGCGGTGGTGGCTGCGGTTCGATGGTGGCAACGGAGAAGCTCACCGGCAACGGCGGACCACCGGCGCCCCGATTCTGGTTGCAGCGGTAGCAGCAGGGCACCCACCCCTTGTCTCGAAGTTTATCGGTCAGTGATGTGTCTGTTATCTTTGAATATTTGTTAATGTGTGTTTTTAGAATAATGAGCACAAGTTGTTCCGTGTATGATTCAAAAATAGAAATAAGATGTTGTTGTTGTAGTATGTGCTTACCCTTGATTTTCTTACATTTTTGAGGTTCTTTGATGTATGTAATTGTTAACTGTTGATCATAGGGTTTTATTGGTAAACCGTACTGTCTATTGTGATCTGAATATGTGTTTGATAAACTGTTTTGAATAAAGGGAATGTGTAATATGTGTTGATAATCTGCATTTTTTTGTGATTCTTGGTTTGTATATGATTCTTATTTGCATCTGTTGTGGTCCATGCCTTGGTACCTACTTGTTGACGGAATTGGTGTAAATAAGAGGTAAAAGCGCGTGTTAGAATGATTGAGCATAAGCTGTCTTGAATATGGATTTGAAAAGAGAATAAAAATGTTTGCTGGAAAGTATATGTTTCCCTTCTCATGTCGGATGTTTATGATGATAAGGTTTTTAAAAAGGTTCTTATGACAATCCCTTAAATATTGGATCGACTAGTTATATTGATAGTTTGCTATAAGTTGTAATTAACTTGACATTTTCAGTCGATTGTTAAATAGTAACTGTGACATAAAACATTTGATAAACTGATGATTTTATGTGTTAGAATGATTGAGCATAAGCTGTCTTGAATATGGATCTGAAAAGAGAATAAAAATGTTTGCTGGAAAGTATGTGTTTCCCTTCTCATGTTGGATGTTTATGATGATAAGGTTTTTAAAAAGGTTGACAATCCCTTACATATTGGATCGACTAGTTATATTGTGTGACAACCCTCATAAATCCAGGTATCCGTACAATTTAATTTATATAAATTAGTGCTTAATGACTGTGCTTAATTACAACTGATGACTTAAACTGCTTTCTGATTACTGCATCATTCATACATCTGCATCTCACTTCATATTGTCACATCATTTCTTGCATACAAACCTTTAGTGACATACATGATGCACAAAGCACAGTTAGCACAGTGAGCGGATAACTCAGAAAATGCTGACGATGATCAGTACATAGACAGACAGTGTTTTGAGGCCCAGTATGATCCAGAGACAAGGTACTACACTAGTATGGAGTGTAGGGAAGTAAGGACCATAAAACTGCGTCACTAGGTAATAGTTTAAGTGCTGGAAAGTGCCTAAAACCCACTAAAAGTGCAGAATTCTGCATATTTCAGTAAAATTTAGCTTTTTAATAAGCTAGTAATGTGCAAAAATGTGACTAAATGGTCCTGAATGCTTTCCTAAGTGTCGGGAATTAAAAGTGTCACAAAAGGGTACTTAAAGATCACTAAACGGATAAGTTTGACACTTTAACGAACCGGTATCTAATCGAACAACCGGACATTACCCGGAACGCCAAAATTATACTAAAAACATTGTTTTATTTTTTCTTGGCTAGTTATGGTTCCCGAACACCCTAACACACTATAAAATGCATCCTACACT
Source organism: Helianthus tuberosus (assembly GCA_030545235.1). Classification (NCBI taxonomy): domain Eukaryota; kingdom Viridiplantae; phylum Streptophyta; class Magnoliopsida; order Asterales; family Asteraceae; genus Helianthus; species Helianthus tuberosus. The sequence continues at coordinate 147,024,220 of CM060443.1, read as the reverse complement.
TAAAACACTAGATTTTTACACTTAACCTCCACTAATTACCTACTTATCATTCAAACTTACATTTAACCCCCTCCCCCTTCATATTTACGGTCACTAGGTGACCCCACCTCCCAAAATCTTGCAAGATTTTTCTTTGATCTCCCTTGGAATTGTAAAGATCATGTATGTACTTTCTCAAACATAAGACCCTTTGGTTAATGGTATTGGATGATTATAAGTAGACTTAAACTCTTCATCACAACACCTCTCACTCTCTCCTCCCTCCTACCTCTCGGCCGAACCACAACCATACACCACCACCATTTTTCCTTCATTATCCATCTATTCCAAGCTCATTTCAAGGTGTAACAAGGTGTTTAAGGAAGCTCGGTGTTCACGGATCTAGAAGGACCTCACCCGTTTGCTTTTATCCACCAACTTTGTCACCTTCCTCATCAAGTGTTCTTCCCTAGCTTAGAGCTAGTAGTAAGATCCTTGTAACCTTTGTCACTTCTATTTTTTATTGGTTAAAAGATATATTATGTTGTAAATCACAAGAACACGAAAAGACATAATCTTGAATCTTGAACAAAAGCTTAACATGTGATGAAATATGGAAGAAATGATGTTGTTTAGTATATGTATGATGTTGTTGTTGTTTACTTGAGAATATGATGTTGATCATCACGTAGAGCTTGCTAGATTGTGATTAAACACATGATCTAGCAAGTGAGAGGATGATTATGTGACAACATAAGATGATCATCTTCTTGTATGAACATGAACTTGATGAATAAAGAGATTTCTTGTAAAATAATAAACAAAGTGAGTTATTAACCTTATGGATCCAAGACTTATGAATGATTTTCCAAAAGAACCAAGTTTAAAATGGAAGATCATGGTTTTTACTTAAACCTACACTATTTCTAGTGGAAAAACAAGTGTATAAACACTTATGAAGCAAGAAGATCTAATAAATAAACATTTTTGTGAAATGTGTTTACAAGTTGCAAACACCTAAACTCTTTAAGAATGGGATTATTAAAGAAATAAACACATTTTGGAGGGTAACTAAGTCTATTAAACTTATTACCAAGTCACTACAAGTTTTTAATAAAAGATCAAGTTCATGTTGTTATGTAAAGTGTATAGTTTTTGCACTTGGTAAGAATAATATTGTTTAGGGTTGATTGTTGATTATTGTGTGTTGATTTTGAAAAGAAAATGATATGCTTTGATAGCATGGACACCTCCATTTTTAGGGGAAACTATGGCAAAATTTTCTAAAAAATATAAACACTTAGAAAAATATTTCTAACAAGTATTTACAAGTGTATTTAACTTTGGTTTTCAATATAAACTCTGCCATAATTTTTGTAACAAATATACAAATATTGGAGGTTGGTTTTATAAATAAAAATGAATAAATATGTATTTAGAATATATATTTATATAAAAGACACTTGCGTGAATATTGTATACTTTGTGAAATAAGTTATGTTATTTTAGGGTAAAATAATATAACTCAACAAAATCCATGGAATTTACTATCCAAAGACAATACCAAGAATATCAAGGAATAAATATATAAGTTACACACATAATATTGTGGAATCAAGCAAGAACGTAACTTACAAAATATTCCGGAAAATACCATTACAAATATATTTTTGGTAGATATTATTTTGGATACAAGAAATGAAAATATGATTTTTGTGAATATTACAAAGTGATATCATATTTTGGACAAGGAGAAAAATATATTATTTTTGGAAGTAAAAATATATTTTCTTTGCAATATTTAGAAGATATATGATTTTTGGAAAAAATATATATTTTCTGGACAATACATAATTTATTGGTCAAAATAAGTTATATATATATTTTCTAAAGTGGGACTTGAAAATATATTATTTTAGGACTACAAATACAATAGTACGGAAATACATGTTTAAGATACCCCCATCCTTGGGAAGGAAATACGAAGTTAAATACTTGAGAAGTATTAATACAAAATTATTGCTTAAACAATTATTCCAAAACTAAATATAATTTAAGTTGAAATATTAATTATTTTAACAAATAATTACAACTTGGAATAATATTGGGAACATAAGAAACGTAACTCAAAAACCTTCATACTAAGCAAAGGCACGGCCCGCTCGTCTAATAGACGTTAGTACACTCAGGGGCGGATTTAGATATAATTAGGATTTTCCCGGGAACCTGTTCGATTCGTAATTGAGAGTGCTAATTTATATATAAAATTCGGAAGGAACCCTTTAATATTTTATACGGGAACCTCATAACCAAATGTATTGAGCAGCAAACTGGTTCAGCTCTCATTTCTTAAACCTGAGGTCCCGAGTTCGAGTTTTGTAAGGTCCCTTTTCCCATTTTTTTTCTTTTTTAATTAGTTCTGCAATTTTTTAGGTTGCCCTACTCGGTAACCCGACTTGTCTACCCGTTATGCCCGACCTGTTGACCCGTTATGACCTGACACTATTTAACCTAGTTAATTTGTGCACCCCCTAACGAAAAATCCTGGATCCGCCACTGAGTACACTGTAGGTAGTCATGTTTGCTGAGGAGACTTGGGTTACACATACTGAAGACGCAATACTGTGAGTTCATGTCCCCCTTTTCTCTAAACTGTTTTGTTTATTACTTCTGGGGTGAAATACATGTTACAAAAGGATTACATACAATACTATTGGTATGGTTAGCCTAGGAAAGAACCATAGATCATGTGATTGGGTAGGCGGATACTTGGGACCATTAATCCTCGTATAAGGACCGAGGGGCATGAGTGATAGATCTATTTGGGTGTAGCGAGCCCACACCCATGAGGCCAGGGTGGCCCATAGTGGTGACTATGTCTTCCAGCCGGAAGCCCGGTGCAACTTTGCTAGGTTTGAGTCTTCCTACACCGTTACACATATCAGTGGTCTTGCAAACCATTGGTGATCTTTTCCTTGTTTGCTATCATACCGGGACTTTCATACTTACAACTCTTTACAAAGGTTTATACATACTCACGAACACATGAACTCGCTCAACTTTTGTTGATATTTTTAAACTACATGTATTTCAGGGAACTAGTGGATCTGGCAGGTGTGTGCATGTGTCTTCAAGCTGCGTTATGAATAAAAGATGTTATCCATGGTTGTTGAGTTTAGAGGGTGTATCCTATTCCTGGACGGGATACATGTTTCTAAACTTCGGTTTTATTTAAAGTCTTTTGTGGAGTGTTTATCAACTCAGTTGAACATGTCATGGTTTGTAACTTAATTTGGTGTCGATGTTTTCAAGACAAGTATGTTGTGGTATTTTGTAAACTTAATTAATGGATGAACATCTCATGTTTTTATCATATAGCGTTATTATGATTGAATGCTATGGTATTAAGAAGTCACACCAATAACCACGCTTCCGTAAAAGTCAGGGTGTGACAGCTTGGTATCAGAGCTTCGATCGTAGCGAACTGGGATTCTTCTCGAGTCTAGACTATGATCATTAGGGCTCTCACGAAATGTTTTCATTGCATACACAAAGTGTCCAGATCCGGGAAACAAACATTTTTACAAATAAAATACACAAAATACATTTTAAAGAATTCATTTATAATTTCAGTCTGAGAGACTAGTTGGGGCAGTCTGAGAGACTGGGAGTTTTAGCCTGAGAGGCTAGGTAGTTCAGTCTGAGAGACTGGGAGGATTAGCCTGAGAGGCTGGGTAGTTCAGTTTGGAACACTGAGAGGTTTAGCCTGAGAGGCTGGGTAGTTCAGTCTGAGAGACTTGGAGGGTTAGCCTGAGAGGCTGGGTAGTTCAGTTTGGGAAACTGGGAGGTTTAGTCTGAGAGACTAAGTAGTTCAGTCTGAGAGGCTAGGTGGGATAGTCTTGGGAAGGTTAGGATGCATACATGCTTACATTGTTACTACTCACATGCTTATTTGATGATTGTTGATATATGAGTTGACGTTGACCCGCGCGTTGCAGCGGGATATTAATTACTTTTATGCAAATATCTTAATTTTAGTATCATTATATCAAATGCAAAATTCTTAATTTTAAGGAAAACAATTTTTTCATTTTGCTTTATCCCCATTCTATAATCCCTTCTATAATACCACACTCAAGTACTTTAAAATAGATAAAGTGTTTAAGGAATAGGCTAATTCTAAAACACACAATCTAATTTAGACCTTTAGGCACAACCAAATTAACCAATGTTATTTTACCTAACTAATAAAAAATTAAAACCAGACAAAATCAAAACGATACTTGCTTACGTAAAAGACTGACTTTAATTTACCATATTTTAAATTATTCTGTGGATGAAGTTGGTTTCAAATTATTTTATGTTTTCATAAATGCCTACGTGCATTGCAATTTTTAATAAACTCATTTCTGGTTAGGTACATATATTAATATCTATAAATGTTATTTTTCATATCAGCCATTATAGAAAATAACTATAAAACATATAAAAGAACTATAAAACATATACATAAACTTTTTATTAGAAACTTTATTAAAACCATAAGTTGTATGTAGCATGAAACACGATTATTTAAAATACTACATACAAATTGTACATTAGAAACACATTCAGCTTACAATTTTCAACCGCAATAGAGGCTCATTGCCATTTTTTAAAGGATAGAAGAAATAGTGTTAATGTGTTATACCACTATTATTAAATATGGCTTTGCATATATGAAATTGTAACAGGATTTTGAATCAATATATTTGAAGAATGATAAATGGTAAAACAGTGAATAAAGCAAAATTGTAAACAAATACCACCACATTATACCATCCAAATTCAATCATCCCTTTTATCTTCACCATTCAAAAAAAAAAAAAAAAAAAAAAAACCTCATATTCTCAGATTTCTTATACTATTATAGTATGTACACTCACCCTCAACAAAATACCACAAAAATGGCCATCCCAACCATCAAGCCGTCCCTACCACAATAGCACCACCGCCTCCACAACAGCACCACCGCCTCCACAGCACAACCACCGCCACAACAGCACCATCACCGAACCACCGCCACCACTGCCGCACATTTTTTTGTAACAACGAATCTCTTGTTTCCTCTATCTCACGCTAAACTCTTCAACATCCATCACGGCCACCACCGTCGATCCTGTTCGTCTCTAACCTACTTCTCCGTAACCGTCGCCCAACCACCACACCACCACCATACCAAAAACGTTGGCGTTTTGTGGCTGCATTCCTTTTCCGTAACCGTCTAAACTTACTAAGAAATAATTATAAATGTTTAGATCGATCGGTGAGGGCTACATAGGGTGTGTGAAGAACCAAAGAATCGTATCTGGGCCGGAGCCTGTAAACGAGGGTTTGGATCTTGTAAGAGGGCTTGAGGAACAGTCCTGCAAAACAGAAAACCGTTAGGCTCGCCGCAGAGATGGGAGGGCCCCTCTGCGACCACCCTCCGGCGTGAGGATAAGTATTGGTAGAGAGAGAAAACAGAGAGAGAAAGTAAGGACGAAGGTTCAGAAAATCGTACTTAGCTTTGTACTTGATGGGGTATTTATAGTAGTCAACTGAGATGACATCATCCGTCTAGACGCACTTGAATGGAGGTTCGTCTTCGGAGGTTCTTGATATGGAACGGACATGTTTCGTATGTCCGTCCTAGTGGGGTCTGGTTCGTCCCAGGGATCATGTCCGGTCTCGGACATGTATCTTCAAGTCCCCCAGTTTGGTAAGTCTTTGTAAAGACTTAGCAAACTATTATTTTAAGCGTTTTGTCTTACTCGGATGACGTGTCACCGCAGGAGTGGTCTTGAATTGATGACGTGGCATTATTTGAATGGTGTGGGTGACCTTCATTGTTTCGACCGTCAGTCACCTACTGGTGACGGTAGCGAACCCTGCGTTGGGAATCGTGGGAAGTGACGGTTGACATGATGGCCCCCCAACCGACTTACTTTTTCTATAAATTGGATTTTTACCACTTCATTTTTACCTTTTTTCCTCTCCTTTTTCATCTTCTCCGCCATTATCCTCTCTAATCTCTTCTTCTTCTTCAAAGAAAAAGGTGCGTCCTTCTTCTTTTTACTTTTTAAAGTTATGGCTCCTGGTAAGGAGAACCTTTCGGAGAGCGTGAGCGTGCTTACCCAACGGCAGTTGGATAAGTTCATTAGAGATTATAGGATTCCCCTAGATCTTCACCCGGTCCTTCCTTCCGAAAGGGAAGCTATTTATCCATTCCGTCAAGGGAAGTTTCCCTTTTATACTCGCGTCTGCAATTTCGCGAATTATAGGGTTCCTTTTTCTCGCTTTTTGATTAGGGTACTGCAATTTTTTAGGGTTCACCTTTGTCAGGTTAATCCCTTCGGTCTTAGCCGCATTAACCATTTTGAAATTTCTTGCCGAGCCTTAGACCGGAAACCGGACCTGAATGTTTTTCGATATTTTTACGAGTTTATCACGGCCGGAGATTGGTATACATTCGCACATCGAAAGAATGTCCCTTCCCCATCCTCCGGTGAGCGGTCTAGCCTTAAAAATTGGAAGGACAATTTTTTCTGGCTGGACGACCGCTGTCTTCCGGAGGATATGAGGTGGCGTTTTAAAGATCAAACAATGTCTTTCGATCTTGATGAAAACTTTGTCTTTGATGAAAATCTTGTCCGTGCCTTGATTGAGCATAAATCTCCCATCCGTCCCCTTTCCGAGCATTTACTTTGGTTAGGACGAGTTAGTTTTTCCTGGGCCCGAGGGGATAGGGATTGGCCGATTATTCGCCGAAAGCGTGATCGTAAGTTCCGACCCTTTTCATCCCCTTCGGCACCATTACTTGTTTATTTTTGCTAACTTTCTTTTTGTTTTGAGAATGCAGGTGCGGCAATGTCTCTTCTTGATGCTCTAAAGGTTCCGAATGCGGATGTTTTTGATTTTGAAGAACAAGGTGAAGGGGATGTTCCATTGATGAAACAAGTGGCACCTTCGGCTCATCCGAACCGCCCCCAAGTGAATCCGAATGTGACTGGGCCATCTGCTGCCGAAGCGACTTCTTCTATTCCTCAGGACATGCCTGAACAAGTTGCCGCGGAGACTGCTTCTTCCACTCCAAAATCTACGAGAGAAGCTGTTGGTTCATCCGGATCCCAGTCCGGAAAGAGATCAATTCTTGATGACGTGGATGATGATCCGGAGGTCCGTAATTTAGATGAGGCCCTTTAATATCGGCCTTCTTCTTTAAAGAGCAAGGGCGTTGCGCCGGGCGTGGATTTAAAAGTTCGCTCTCGTAAGAGGAAGACTGAACCTATGCTGATACGTTCTACCGATCCTCTTCCTTTGCCCCAGTCAAAGAAATCAAGGAAGGATTCTCATTCCGAAGGTAATGTGATGGCAGAGTTGGATGAGCATTTTACCGGAGGTAAGTTTTCTAGGGAGGAGGCCGCATTGGCCCGCAACAAACCGACCCCTACTTTTTCCGGTGGTTTTATTCCAAGTACTGAGGTAGAAAATATGGAGACGGAGGTTCCGGAGATCTCGAGCAAGGAGAAGGGGAAAGCTCATGGTGAACCTAAGGTGGTGACTTTTTCAGGTACGATGCTGGACTCTTCTTTAGGTCCGGACCGCTTTATCGAAGATGAGGAAGACCAAGTGTCTTCTCTCCCTTCATCTTGGTTCGGACCTGAGTTGTTGTCCTTTTTTCGATATGCAGATTTGTTCTCGGATGATATGGATATCGATCCGGCGACTGCGGAAGAAAAATTTATTCCTGACTGGGACATCCGGAACAAAGACTCGGTGATGGATACTTTGATTGCTAGGACTATGCTTTTCAACATAAACACTCCGATAGATCATGCCAGGAGCCGGAAGATGAAGAATCCAGATCTAGGGGCTGCGGTTTAACTAATCAAGCCCAATCAAACATCTTTGTGACGGAGCTCTATCGTCGGTGGGTAGAAGCGGAATCGGTTCGGGAAAATTTGGAGAAGGAAACTCGCTCTTTGAAGCGGAAGGTTTCAAGGTCTCCGGACGCGGAGAAGAAAATCACCCAGCTGACCCAAGATCTTCAAACTCAGCAAGAAAAGGTGAAGTCCTTGACCGCCTAGAATCAATCGGCCCAAGCGACTGCTGCTGCTGCTGCCGAAGATAGAGATAAGATTTCTTCGGAATTCAAAGCATTTTCCGAATCGATGAAGCAGAAGGACGAAGAGCATAAAGTAGTGTTGGCGAAGATGGAGGAATCTCTTAGCAAGGCTCGTCTTGCTTATGAGGGCATGATGGCTGGTACGTCCTTTTTCTGGTTTAATTGTCTTTTATTTCTCCTGTTTTTCTAACACTTTTTCCAGAGCGGGATGCGCTTAAATCAGGTGAAGCCGATTTAAAGGACCGTATTGAGGAGATGAAAGGGCGCGAAGAAGAGATTGGGGCGGAGAATGTTTCCCTGAAAGCCAAGGTGGAAGATCTTCAAGCGACGAAGGTTTGGATGCTTTCGGAGGGGGCCAAGCTTCTGGCCAAGAACATTCATAAGGGTCCGGAAATGACTGCCGCAGTGGCCGCAGTTAATAATGCAATGAGCTCTATCGGCGTCAATTCTGGCCTTCATCAGGGATATGTCCATGCTCTGCAGAAGAAGACTCCTTATAAGGAGGTTCCATCATTGAATCGCAATGCTACGGAGGAGTTAAATGCGGCAGTCGCTTGCTTCGATACTCTTAAGTTTCCGGTGATAGAGGATCTTCCGAAGCTTACTGACGCACCCCTTGACGAAATTAAAAAAGTTCTACGTTTTGCGAATGACGTTTCTCCGTAGGAGTGAGGTGGACATGCCTGGTTCTTTGGGGTATGCACCTGGGAAGTTTATTATTGACTTAGTTCTTTGGAAGGTGGACATGTCCGGCAATTTGGGGCATGCACCTTATTTTAAATGTAATGATGCTTTTACTGATGTTCGAACAATTATCCCTTTGTAAATGATTCTGTAATTTCCGGTTTATGTTAGTCCGGTAATTTTTGATGTAATCACTTTTATTCATGCGTCCATGTTTTGTGTTTTACATTTTTCTTTTTTCTTGAACGTTCATTTTAAAGGCGCGGATCCGATTTATTTTACTTAGGATAATTTTTTAGTGAAGGAAAAGCACGAACGAGGCCAGTTCGTCCTCTCCTTTTAGGGTTAGCATCCCTAGTTCCGCCGAAAATTATACTTGTGTTGCAACGTTTTTAAAGATAGAAATTTTTATTATTCTATTTTCTTATCCAGAGTTATGCTTCTCCAATTGTCATAGTAAAAACATCTCATGTAATCCGTGGGTAAAAACTCTCCACGGTATTTTGAATTTATAATTAGTTCGGTGCGGGCATAACCATCCGCGTTACAGGAAAATAGAAAAAGTGACGGAAGCCGTAGCTTCCGTATTACAATCTTATTTTAAAATATGAAACTTTTTAAAGAAAACACTTCTTTAGGTGAACTCCGTTCCATGTTCGTGGGATAATGGTTCCGTCCATTTTCTTGAGTGTATATGCACCGTCCTTTCCTGCGGTGTTAATCAGGTAAGGACCTTCCCATTTTGGTGCCATTTTTCCGGTGCCTTCTACTAAACTTGCTTCATTACTCCGCATGACATAGTCCCCGACTTTGAACCGGACATCCTTCACTTTTGAGTTGTAATGTTTTTCCAACTCTTTTTTATATTTCGCTTCTCGGATCGCCGCGAGCTCTCTCCTTTCTTCGGCTAGATCCAGGTTCAGAAGGAGTTCCTGTTCGTTTTCTTCTTGACTCAGTTGCATGCGGGGAGTAGGTATCCCTACTTCAGCGGGAATAACTGCTTCGGTACCGTATGTTAAGCTGAAGGGAGTTTCCCTACTGCTCGTTTTCGGCATCGTTCGGTGGGCCCATAGGACGTGTGGGAGTTCATCCGCCCATGAGACGCCTTCCTTCCCCAAGCGTTTTTTAATGCCCTCCACAATGCTGCGGTTGGCTCTTTCTACTTGCCCGTTGGCCTGAGGATGGGAAACCGAAGCAAAACTTTGTTCAATACACATTCTTTCGCACCCTGTCTTGAATGGTTTCTCGGCGAACTATTTCCCGTTATCACTGACTATGCACAATGGCATTCCGTATCTGCACACTATGTTTTCCCAGACAAACGTCAGTACTTGTTCTCCCGTAATGGTCCGGAGGGGTTTGGCCTCGACCCATTTTGTGAAATAATCAATGGCAACCAACAGGAACCTTACTCCTCCGGTGGAGACGGGGAAAGGACCCACAATGTCGATCCCCCATTTCTGGAACGGCCATGCCGATGTTACCGGAACGAGGTTGTTCTTGGCTCGATGGCTAATGGGAGCGTGCCGTTGGCAGTCTTCACATGATTGAAGTTCGTTTACTGCGCTCTGATGCATACCCGGCCAGAAATATCCGGCATTCATCACTTTAGCTATGACCATCCTGGGTCCGGCGTGGATGCCACATATTCCCTAGTGGATTTCTCTTATGACGTAGCTGGCTTCTTCTGGCGTTAAGCATTTCAAGAGCGGACCTAAAAAGGTCTTTCGGTAAAGTTGCCCATCGTGGATCTGATACTGCAGGGCTTTGACCTTTAGCTTTCGAGCCTGAGCTTTGTCTTCTGGGAGCGTCCCTTCTTTCAAGTAATCCACAATCGGAGTCATCCAAGATTTTTCTATCACGGAGACTGACATGACTGACTCCGTCTGTTGGATGGCCGGGGCTTGCAAGGTTTCAACTAAGACTTCTTTGGATAGATGACAAAATGCCACGGATGCGAGTTTACTCAAGGCATCTGCCTTTTTGTTTTTGCTCCGCGGTATGTGTACTATCTTGCAAGAGTCAAAGGAGGAGATTAAACTATTAACTTGCTGGAGATACCTAACCATGTTATCTTCTCGTGCTTCGTACTCTCCGCTGACTTGATTGGCTACCAACAATGAATCAACATGTGCTAGTACGGAGGTTGCACCGGCTTTGGCCGCGGTTTGGAGGCCTGCAAGGAGAGCCTCGTATTCTGCTTCATTGTTTGAAGTTTTAAACTCGAATTGTAAAGCATAAGTGTACTCTATCCCTTCTGGATCTATAAGGATTAAACCTGCCCCCGATCCTTCTTTGCTGGAGGCTCCATCCGTATATAAGTTCCATACCCTTGGCAGGGCGGGTTTTTCTTTGGTGCTCTCTCCGGTTGGTACCTCCGTGAGGAAATCTGCTACTGCCTGGCCTTTCACCGGTCCTCTGGTACGATAAGTGACATCGAAAGCGCTAAGTTCAATGGCCCACTTAGTAAGACGTCCGGAGACCTCTGGCTTTCTGAGAATTTGCTGGATCTGGAGGTCAGTTTGCACCTCTATGTTGAAAGCTTGAAAGTATCTTCGGAGGCGTCTAGAAGCATGTACCAAAGCGAGTGCTAATTTTTCGATCATCGGGTACCGAGTTTCATAATCTTTCAGGATCCGACTTACGTAGTAGACCGGGATTTGCGCTTGATTCCGATGTACTACGAGTACCGCACTTATAGCGAAATGAGAGGCGGAAAGATACACCGTGACAGTTTCTCCGGTGACTGGAGCGGTTAGGGTGGGCAAAGACCCGAGACAAACTTTTAATTCTTGGAACGCCGAATCAGCCTCCGGTGTCCATTCTATCTGACCTTTTCCGGTTCGCTTTTTTAAGACATTCATGAAAGGAATAGAGCGATCAGCCGCTTTTGAAACAAAACGATGAAGAGCAACGAGCTTTCCGTTTAATGACTGAATTTCTTTGACAGTTTTGGGGGGTTGCATGGAGACTACCGCCTTGATCTTATCCGGATGTGCCTTGATTCCGGACTGGGTTACCCATACACCGAGAAACTTCCCTTCTTCTAAACCGAAAGAGCATTTCTTGGGATTAAGTTTAAGATTGATACTCCGAAGCCTGGTGAAGGTTTCGAGTATGTCGTCAATCATGTTATCTTTGGCCTGACTTTTTATGACCAGGTCGTCCACATAAATTTCTAAGTTCCTTCCGATCTGGTCCTTGAATGCCTTATCCATCAGCCTCTGATACGTGGCTCCGGCGTTTTTCAATCCAAACGGCATTTTGGTATAACAAAAAAGCCCTTCATTGGTTACGAACGCTGTCTTATCTTCGTCTTCCAAAGCCATCTGTATCTGATGATAGCCTTTGTATGCATCCAAGAAGCATTTAAGACGGAAGCTGGAAAGAGAGTCAATCTTTAGATCGATCTCTGGTAAGGGATAACAATCCTTCGGACACGCGTTGTTTAGATCGGAAAAGTCTACGCACATATTCTCCAGGTTTTATATTTCTTGGTTACCATCACTGGGTTAGAAACCCAGGTCTGGTAACATACTTCCCGGATGATTCCGGCGCTTAACAACTTTCGTACATCCTCGGAAATTGCTTTGTTTCGTGCTGGAGCCATGTTTCTTTTTCTTTGAGCTACTGGCTTTGCTGAATGCGACACTTTCAGCTTATGTTCAGCCAAACATCGAGGAAATCCCACCATATCGGAGGTTTGCCAGGCAAATACATCGAGAGAATTAGATAAAAGTTTCTACAACTTCTTTTTAGTACGCTCAGGAAGATGAGCTCCGACTGCAATTTTCTGCTCTGGAAAATGCGGATGAATAGCCCATTCCTCTGTGAGGAGGTTCGGAGGTTTGTCAGTACCATTGCTTTGTCGTACTTCAGCTACGCAAATTGTGGACTCGGAGTGCAGAGTTGCTATTCCTGCTTCGGTGGGGAATTTTAACGATCCATGAATGGTAGAACTGATGATACCAAAGGCACACATACCGGGCCTCCCTAGGATAACATTATGTACGGATCTTGCTTCCACCACTAGATACGTCAAGTTTACGGTTCGGATCAAACTTCCTTCTCCCAATGTTGTTGGTAAAGTAATTTGCCCTATAGGCTGCACCACCTCTCCGGAAAAACTTACCAGCGGCATTGAGACTTGGATCAACTTTGCCTTGGTCTGTGGAGCCAACTGTTGAAAACACTGCTTGTACATGATTTCCGTGGCGCTTCCGCTGTCGACATAGATCCTCCGGACCTTATGACCTGCTATGATCGCAGACACTATGATTGGTCCGTCCTTGATTTCTTCAGGATTGATAGGAGGAAAAGCAATGGGTTGCTGCATCCAAGCGGCCATATGGTGACTGGATCGCTTGATGCCTTGGTTATCCGCTTTTCTGATCATGCCTATTACTGGTTGGTTGTTCGGATTATCCACCGAATTACCTGAGGATTTTCCCTCCTTTACTTCTTTTACCAGGTGTGACAGCTTACCGGACCGTACTGCTTTTTCTATTTCCTGCTTTAGGGACCAACAATCGTCCGTGCTGTGACCCCGGGCATGATGGTAATGACAATATTTCTTGGAATTTTTGTCACCTGGGTTTCGGAGTTTCGGTGGAGCAGGGAAGTTTGCCCCTTCCGCACTGAGAATTTCACTGGGAGTTTTGGAAAGGTCTGATAAGTTGTAAAACTTTGATCCGGAGCTTCTTCCACGTGGAGGTCTGTCGTTCCTGCTGTATGGGTGCGGTCGTCCTCTATTACTGGACGGAGCTTTATCGAATACGGACCCACCGTTTTTCTTCCAGGAAGACATCTTGTGATCTGACTCCGGAGCTGGATTACATGCGTTTTTGCCTCGAGCAAAAGCTCTGGCTCGTTCCATGAGTACTTCCATTGTTTTCGGAAGATTTTCGTGCAACTTTTCAACTAACTGGTTGTTCCGAACACCATGACAGAATCCAGAGATTCTTAATTGATCAACTACCCCACTGATCTGCATACTTTCCCGGTTGAACCGGTCGATGAAGCTATCCAGAGATTCCCCATCTCTTCTCCGGATGTTGTGAACTTCGGTGATTTCTTTTGAATAATGCCTCTGCTGACTAAAATTCTGGAGAAATAATCTTCGGAACTCTTCAAAATCATTGATCTCTCCTTCATTCAGAGCGTCAAACCACACTCGAGCAGCTCCGGTTAGTGTTTGTGCGAACATGAAACACCACGCCGGCATCGGCCACTGTTCTACTCGTGCGGCTCCATCAAAATCGAACATATGATCATCTGGATCAGTTGTACCATCATACTTTTTTTACTGTAGTTGGCATTTTGAGCTTCGGAGGAAGCTTGGCATGCGTGATACGAGCGCTAAACTTTGATTTGACAGTCATGGAAACTGGGTGATATGGTTTGGTGAGTTCCAGATCATTAATTACGTCCATCTGTGCTTCATTTCGTATTGCCATTGCTGGCGAAGGTCCAGACGATCCTTGCATATATCCAGTGTAAATTTCCGAGGTGACAATTGTGGAGAAAGTAGGAGGAGTAAACATCGTGGGACCCATAGTCCTTATCGGAGCTTCTTCTTGAAACAACCTGGTTCGTAAACCGAGGATTTGCTCATCTCTAGCCTGTTGTGCCTTCAATCGTCGCAGAAGACTTGCATTTTTGGAGAGAAACTCCGCATCAAACTCAGATGTTTGCGAAGTAGGGATTAAAACAAATGGCAAGGTTGTTCCCGGTCCTGAGCTTAAGGCAGCTGAGGTTATGGAAACGGTACTTGCTGGTGCTGTAGTTTGTGTACTAACAGTTGTAGATCCCAGATTCACAGAACCTGAGGCTGCCATTTGTCAGTTCTTTGCTCAAGAAATTCACCAGAGTGAAGGACTAAGAGCTTTGAGATCGGATGGCGCCAATTGAAGAACCAAAGAATCGTATCTGGGCCGGAGCCTGTAAACGAGGGTTTGGATCTTGTAAGAGGGCTTGAGGAACAGTCCTGCAAAACAGAAAACCGTTAGGCTCGCCGCAGAGATGGGAGGGCCCCTCTGCGACCACCCTCCGGCGTGAGGATAAGTATTGGTAGAGAGAGAAAACAGAGAGAGAAAGTAAGGACGAAGGTTCAGAAAATCGTACTTAGCTTTGTACTTGATGGGGTATTTATAGTAGTCAACTGAGATGACATCATCCGTCTAGACGCACTTAAATGGAGGTTCGTCTTCGGAGGTTCTTGTTATGGAACGGACATGTTTCGTATGTCCGTCCTAGTGGGGTCTGGTTCGTCCCAGGGATCATGTCCGGTCTCGGACATGTATCTTCAGTGTGAAAAGGTGGACGATGGGGAAATAGTGGTCAGAGATGAGACGTGTCTCTTTGATTCTCAACTGTAATGACGGTTTAATTTGAAAGTTTTATTGGACGTTTGTTTTTAATGACTTCCGGTTGTTTAGAGTTTTGATAATTGTTGTTTACGTATATTATTTGATTTAATTTAATATGCGGTGTTGTATAATATATGCGATGGGCCGGTGGCCCGGTGCTATTAATTATGTGAAACGGTGGCAGCTTTTATCTTGAAACAATTTGAAAAGGCATGTACATGTGATGGTGCCTTGTTATCAACTAGTGGGAATGCTCGCGCGTTGCGGCGGGTGTCCCAACTGATATCAGATTCATTTATGACGTCTATTACGAACCACAACCCATTCCGGATTTCTAACATTTTATTCCATTCAATAAAAAATAGACGAAGAACCTATAAGGTCACAAGCATGAAAAGAAAATCTACAAGCTCAATATAAAGAGTTAGATTTATTAAACCATAACAAATTTTCATCAAAACATCGAAAGTAGGTTTATTTACAACGTTATTATCATAAATGATATTAGGGAGCGTAAATTTGTACTTGTCCATATACTTCGATCCAATCCCGTTCTTAAATAATATACTTCAATGATATACGTCCATTCTATCTCTACCATGAAACTTAGATAAAACTTGATAAGATACAAATTTTGAACCTTCTCTTCTTTCGTCTAAAGCAAATGATGATAACTTTTATCAAAAAGGACATAAACCCTTGACCAATCAGCTGAACTAACAACAAACAAAAATAATAATTAACCACAATATATAAACAAAATCAACTTGGAGGCATCCATAAGGCAACATATGTATATACCACAATATGCAACGGTAATGTACTTCTGTTACAAAGGAGTGGAGGGAAAAAATGGTAATATTACCTTTTTCAAAAGAATGAATTGTTCTTAAAATCTGACCAAACTCACCTAAGTGGCCGACTTGGTTCGCCCTAATGTAAGCAGCTCAAGAACGCTCAACTGGACCAGTAATGTTACCATAGACAGTTTTTTAATTAAGTCCGACATTATCCATTTTATGAAACCGTTGTGTTACCGTAAACCAGTAATGTTACCGTAAAATCTGACCGAACTCACCTAAGTAGTCGCGATTCTCGAACCCAACATCACATCTGACGAAGACGAATCGTCTCCCTTGATTGGCGTATGAGGCCCACGCACGATGCATTTGGCTTTTGCACCGTATTCCAATGTCGATATTGTCTTGTGCATTGCCTTTGGATCCGGGCTTGCACATAATATCATAAGAATCTTTGACTTGTCATCTTCGAACGAATCCGACAAGTGGAACGTCAAGAATTATCTGCACACAAATTTTATTCAAGCCATTTTTCATAATTAAAACTTTAAAAGCAACAAGAGATTCAAAGAAACCATGCAGTGACTCCTGGAGCTTCTTTCATTGCAAGATGTGCTCTTGATAATTCTACGCTTCTCGACCTTTTGAATCTCTTTTGATATTTTTCCTGCCTCGGTTCCTGAGATAAAAGTGGCATTCTTAGCCTTCTTCCCCAGAACTTCCGGCTTAACCTACAATTTACAAAGGTAAATTATTGGTAAACCAGAATCACAAAATAACAAACTTAAAAGAAAACCGCATACAATGACCAACCCGTAACTTGGGTATTTATAGGACCACTCTAATTATTATTCCTACTATGACTCACGAGAAATAACTATTCAAAATTCAAACATCAAAGACTTATAACCAACTTGTTTGAATCTTTATCCTAATCCATCCGATGTGTGAATAAAGTCGGCCCAGCAACAAGCGACCATAGATACCACAGTAAAAATAAGGTAATTGATAAAGAGTAACTAAGAGAACTAACTATTTATGTCAAAAGGAAAAATGGGTGAGGTTGAATTCTAAAAATCAATTTTCTATATTGTATTCCAAGAGTATGCGAAAGAATCTAAGCTCAGACTTGAACAAAAATGTTTTGCAGGGGACGTTTTCTGTCTACCACCTCATAAAATTCCAATAACAACAAGTTGAATTAAAAAAAAAACAATAAAATCAAAGCAACCTACACAAATATGGATACATGTACGCATCAACAGATCTACTGGTTGAAACATCCAATTCTTTTTTAGTAGTAAAAAAAAAGAAAATTTTTATACCTTGGAAGCATTGGCTTTAGACCAACCATTACTGAATCCACCATTACCACTATTAGTTGACAACAAATCATAGATCTCCTCATTATATATCTCCAAAACAGTCACTTGAACAAAACCCGCCTTTCATTCACCAACCTCATCCTCTTCCTCATCTCCATCTCTAAAAATATCCCTCAAAGACTTATGTGTGCCTCTCGCTTTCTAAAACCAAGATGTAGCTTCTATAATGTTAAGGATTACCTGAAATTGCAAGTGCTCTCTAATGAACAAAAAGTCCTAGAAAGTAGGAAAGCATAATCCCACCAGTAAGTAAGATACCTATAAATAAGAATGTAAATGATTAAAAAGCCAAAAACTTTTAACTAATTAGATAAATAAAAAAAACTTTAAGAATTACCTGGTTAAGAGAACCTAAACTCCCACTGCACATAAAACAAAACTAGAAATTATAGAAAGTTTTGGTTGAGGCCTTGGTTCCAACAAGAGCGACACCATTTACAGCTGCAGACACGTTCAGACGTAGACTTCCCGGCTTCGGAGATTGGCTGGTGTTAGTCAATCCGGCCAAGCATCTTGGTAAACAAAGATATGAAAAAAGGTCATAAGCATCGGTGAAAAAACCCATTCCAGCAATCACGATTGCGGTGAAGTGACACCATTGGTTTTTTGCATCGTCGAGTGCATTAAGAACTTGTAGATTACCGTCCGATGCCATCTTTTAACATCTTTCTCTGCCAATAATAAAACCCATATAAGTTTTGGGTCCTGATTAGTAGAGCTTAAAAATTCAGTTTTACTGTATTTGATAAAACTGTTTTTACCCAACCTGTTTTAGCCTCAACAGATGAAATTACGCATTCCTAGATGCTTCAAGGTTCATAGGTTGTATGATTAGAGGTATAAAAGAACCTGAACCGGCTTGACAAGAACCAAGAACCGGTTAGGAACTGAACTGAACAACCGGTTTGTAACCGATTTGGGAACCCCGTTGAAACCAGCTTGGAAGCGATTAAAACCGAACAAGTATAAAATGGATCTGGTTTAGAACCGATCCTTCTCCACTTGGAAACCAGTTTGAGCAAAAACCAATTTTCACTTTCGTTGATGCAAATTGGAGCCAGCACTGCTCTGTTTCGTTCTTTGACCTTTGTCTGATACAAAACTCTCGAGCCTTCAAGCCACATCTCGGTTATTAATGTAACCTTTTCGGGCTTACCATCCTCTGTCTTGTTCTTCCCACCTATTGTGCCTCAGTCTTCCTGTCACCATGATACCTATCAGTAAACAGAGTAAATATTCCTGAAAAAAAAGCAATGCAAATTAATAAGTGAAATACATCTCAAAACTGTTTCAGTTACCTAGTTACCTGTAATATTCTCCGAGTTGACTGAAAAAGCTCTATCAGTACATCAATCTACGTCTTCGCCTTCTCTAAAACCTCTAATTGCAACAAAAATATAAGAATAAGCCTTAACATATTTCAAAGTTCAGATCTCAATAACAAATTTACCAATAATATTCCCCGAGTTGACTGAAAAAGCTCCTTCAGTACATCATTGTACGTCTTCGCCTTCTCTAGAACCTCTGATTGCAACAAAAAAAATAAGAAAAAGCCTTAACATATTTCAAAATTCAGATCTCAATAACAAATTTCTTACAAATCACCAATGTTCTTAATAACCAATCAAACACAAAAAACCCCTACTTTAATACTTAATAGCACCACAAACCCTAATTGAATATGTCATTCATTAATGTGAAACACATGTAGTTCCAATCAATTATTTGAATGGAAAAATTACCTACCAATCCGCCGCTAATCCAATCATTTGCAACATCATCAGTTTCTGACAATATCATTTACACACCACTATCACCACCACTAATCTAATATGCTGAATCCACCTACGGTCACCGGAATCGCATTTAGATGTCACTGCTTGTCACCAAAACATAAACCATTCTAAAGATCTGTGTCAAAAAGTTACCTTGTTCGCCCCAGTCCTCTTGTATCTTAGATGCTAACATCATAAACCACAAAATCAAAAGGGTTACCTGATTATTTAGAATGACCTGAATTTGAAAGGTCGCTCGAACGTCACGACAGCAAGCCAATAAGTTGTTCATCACCAACAAAAACCCTAATCAACGATCTCATTAGTTAAATAAGTAGAAAAAAGGAGTGGTTAATAGAACTACCACTACTTATAATCATGAATCTGAGATGGTGAATTCAAACAAAAATCAAACAAAGTTACAACTTATAACAATATTATTATAACTATTATAATATAAAGAAATTACTCACATCGCCATAAGCCCCTCCGACAGGAGCTCGCCATCGACGGACATCTTTTCACTTTCGGTTCACCGGCGACGCCTTTTCCGACGACTGTACTTTGTTGTCACGTTTGTTACCAGCGGATCTGTCACCATCAGTGTTGTCGATTTGTTCTTCCCTATTTACTCCTCTTTCTCCGACGGTTCAATTGCGAAAGGCCGATTTGGGGTTAACAATTTATAAACTGAAAGGATCCCATGAAATACGAATCTGTATTAATGCAGGGGATTTCAATCAAGAAAAGAAAACCTATAACCGAAGTATTTTATTCTAGTAACTGAAGGAATCAACAATTAAAGAAAGAAATCAAGCGCCGGTAGGTTGAGAGCGTTGAGGGTAGAGGAAGGGTCTCAGGGCAAAGCTGGAAGTCAAATTTAGCTTTTTAACTGAAGGAATCAGATAAATTTACTAATTTAACCCCTCAGGTGTCTTAAAATTTAACATATTTACTATTCTACCCCTCTGAAATACCTTAAATTTCTTTGTACATATTGCTTAAAAAGTTGTACACAAAGTAAAATTACATTCTCGTCCATCACTTCTCATTTTTATAATAGTATAGATAAGAAAACTTAAACGGTGTGTTTGTGTTGTGTGGACATGATGGTTACCAAAGGATGCACTTAATAATACATATAAAATGAAAGGGTGTTAGTAAAATGAACTAAAGGGTGTGACTATTAAATAAATGAGACATGACTCAAGTTGATAATTGTATAAGGGTATAATGTGCATACTTGTGATTGATTTGTTACAGACACCATGTCCTCTTCAGATAGCAGAGTATCCGACACCATTGATCCCATAGCTATCAATTCGGATGACGAGATCATCTCGGCACCAGAGATTCCTATCTCCGACTCGGAGAGTGATCCAAAGATGCTTTCAGATGATACTGACGATTTTTAGCCTTTCGCCCTGCCGGATTTTGGCGATGACATACCACTAGCTGATGGTCTTCCTGGCGAGGATCTACTTCTTGTCCAGATCCCTGCTCCTTTTCCTCTTGCTGCATTTCCTCTTGAGGATCTGCCTCTTGATGCCATGTTTGACGACGATGTTGATCTTTTCCTTGATATTCCCCCTGAGGATGCCCAGGGCGATGGGGTCCCAGTCGTTGATGTCGTTGTTGCCCCACTTGTTGACGTTCCTATTGTTGAGATGTCTTCTGATCATTCAGCCCCTGATTCTTTCGAGTCAGTGTCTTCCAGTACCTTACATGCATTGGGATTACAGCGATATCCCACTGATTCGGATTCTGACACAGCTATGTCAGCCGCGCCTGTTGGTCCACACGACGATGATCAGGATTTTGAGTTTGACGATGAGTTTGATCCTGTCTTTCCACACGACTTCGACCCTGAGCATGAGATTGAGTCTGTCCCTGACGAGCAGCCTCTTGAGGCACCTGTCGATCCTGACATGATACCCGCTGATATTGAGTTAGCCCCAGTTGATCCTGAGCCTGGGATTGTACCTGAGCCCATACCTGCTCACGATCCTTTACCTGAGCATGACCTTGCACCTGCCGATGTTCCTGTTGTTTTACCACCTTTGCCTGACCCTATACCTGCAGCTGTTGATCATGCTCCTTTTGCAGCCCAGATTGACCCCAGATATGCGTTCACCCACAATGGGTGGATAGAGGATGACGACGACTTTCCTCTTTTTGTTAGACCTGTCACTCCCCCACCTGCACCTGTACATGCACCCGTCGATATTGCTCCATTTCACCCGCATGTGTCTGATATTCACCGCACAGATCTACCAGTCACGTTCCTTCAGGATATCCCTCCTCCCCGTCCAGGGGAAGGACCATCGAGTCTGCAGCCCAGTCACATACCACCTGTGTCAGCAGCCTTTCCGTTCATACCACCATTTGCACCTGCTACACATACTGCTCCTTTTGCTACTACACCAGCGGGCAAGCCACTGATTTGGTTTTCGCCCAACACGATGCCTATTTCTGATCCATACCATCCCTTCCACATTGGTTATACGAGGGATGATATGCTTTTATCATTACAGCTCCAGCAGGATATGTTGAGTCGTAGAGTCACTGAGCTAGAGAGGATCTCGCGTCCTCCACTTGTACTGGTCCATCACAGTTTGCTACCCCACCTGCTCCACTATTGCCATACCCGGATTTCGATATTCGATTTCTTACGATGGAGCAGCAGATTAGCTGTTTGTTACATCTCGTCCATGCTCTCGAGGAGGAGTTAGCGCGTATGCGCCATTTGCTTTTCATTCCTCCACCTCCTCCTCCACCACCATCAGCTTAGTTGGTTTTTGGTCTTATGCAGATAGACTACTTTTGGTGAGAGTGCAGCTATTGAGCCCAGATTGCACAACTTTTTAAAGACCACATTTCTTTTGAATTTTGATCATTATAGTTTGATGGATATTTTGGACGAGGGTGATGTGACCCGATAGTCCCTTTTGGATGTATGATACATTTGTAGAACTTGTAAAACTGTATTCGTGGTCATTTGATATATAAAAGCTCAATCGCAACATTCTCATTATATACGTTGTTGGATTACTTGTTTGTGTTATGACATGGGATGTTATGTGTTTACCTGCGTGAACAAATACTATTACATATACGTGTTATGTATTTACTATACTTATTATGACCTAACATGTACAATCTTCTTTTAGAAGATGCCTCCGCGAAGAGAAACTCGATTGCCCACTACTGAGGCCGAGTTACAAGAAAGAATCTCACGAGCGATAGCAGAGCACGAGGCCTCACGCGCTGAAACTAGCGGGGGTACCTCGAGAAACAACCCACCACATGGTAATGTTTAAGTCACTTGAGACACATTACGTTACAATTGGATATTCCATGAGCGTTCGCTAATGCTTTCTGTGAATGACGTTACTTGTACAGGCTGTACCTTTAAACAGTTCTTAGATTGTAAACCGCTGAATTTCGACGGCACCGGGGGTGCTGTGGCTTTTGTTCGATGGACAGAGAAGACCGATTCGGCGATAAGAATGAGCAAATGCGCACCAGAACATCAAGTCACCTACATCTCCGGATTGTTCATAGATGGAGCGCTTTC
Source organism: Helianthus tuberosus (assembly GCA_030545235.1). Lineage (NCBI taxonomy): Eukaryota > Viridiplantae > Streptophyta > Magnoliopsida > Asterales > Asteraceae > Helianthus > Helianthus tuberosus. The sequence goes on along the minus strand of CM060443.1, from coordinate 147,001,506 downwards.
CTGGTGGAATCTCCAAGTCCAAACTCTGGGAGAGGCAGCAGCATACGCTTTGACTTGGAATGAATTGAAGGAACTCATGCGTAAAAAGTATTGCTCCAGGGCTGAAATCTAAAAGTTGGAAACTGAATTCTGGAACCTCAAAATGGACGACCCGAAGATCGCCGAATATTGCAGAGATTTCACGATCTATCTCATGTGGTACCATACATGGTTAGTCTGGAATTCAAGCGCGTTGAGCATTTCATTTGGGGGTTGGCGCCTCAGATTATGAGTATGGTGACAACATCGAAGCCCGCTACGATCAAAGAGGCTATCGATCTGAGTGTAGCATTAACCGAAGAGGCAATCAGATTAAACAAGTTTTCGATCTTTGACCAGAAGAAGAAGGAGACTCACGTTGAGTCATCCGGTGAGAACAAACGGAAGTTCTCCAACTTTAAGTAGGATGAGACAAATGCACCGGCCAAGGCCAAAGGAAAGGGGTATATGGGCACTTTGCCCAAATGTGATGCGTGTCAGTTGCATCACAATGGACGATGCCGAGTTGGAAAATGTGAATCTTGTGGAAGAGTTGGTCACTCGAAAGAAACATGCTGGGTTGGTACTGGCCGTGGTGGTCAAAGAGGTTTTGGTAATGGAAACAACAACCGTGGAGGAAATGGATACGGAAACCGCCCTCAAGGAGGAAATGGTGGTAACGGAAATCGTGGTAATTTTGCGAATCAAGCGGGTAATGGAAACCGTGGAGCGAATAACAATCAAGGTGGTAATGGGAATGGTAATGGTCGAGGACCAGGTTGTTTTAATTGTTGAGAGGTGGGGCACTTCAAGCGAGAATGCCCAAAGCTCAATCAAGCACATGGAATGGTTTTCAACATCGGTGCGAGGGAAGCACGCCAAGATCCAAATGTGGTCACTGGTACGTTCCCTATCAACCAACGCTTTGCATCTGTATTGTTTGATACTGGTGCCGATTATAGTTTTGTATCGCTAGAATTTAAGAAAATGCTTGGGTTGGTAGCTAGTAAGCTAGATATTCCATATTCGATAGAACTAGCTAATGGAAAGCTAGTAGAAGCAAATGAAGTGGTTAGAGGTTGCGTGATAGAGCTTGGGGAGCACAAGTTTACACTGGATCTGCTGCCGGTCGAGTTGGGAAGCTTCGACGTGGTAGTGGGGATGGATTGGTTGTCAAGCAACCGAGCAGAGATTGTATGTCACGAGAAGGTCATTCGCATTCCGATGACGAATGGAGAAACAATTGTGGTACATGGAGAGAAGCACAATACGCCCCTAAGAATCATCAGTTGTTTGAAGGCTCGAAAGTGTTTGCAGAAAGGGTGTGTTGCCTTCTTGGCACACATTGTGGATAAAGAAGCCGCTGAGCCAAAGTTGGAAGACATTCCAGTCGTGAAGGAATATCCTGAAGTCTTCCCCGAAGACTTGCCGGGATTACCGCCACAACGACAAGTCGAGTTCCACATTGACTTAGTCCCAGGCGCTGCGCCTGTGGCTAAGGCTAAGGCACCTTATCGACTTGCGCCTTCAGAAATGCAAGAGCTGTCAACACAACTTCAGGAGCTATTGGATAAAGGATTTATCAAGCCAAGCTTCTCGCATTGGGGAGCTCCAGTTTTGTTCGTTAGAAGAAAGATGGTAGTTTCCGCATGTGTAACGACTACCGCGAGCTTAACAAGTTGACTATCAAGAATAGATATCCTTTGCCGAGGATTGATGACCTGTTCGATCAACTACAAGGTTCGAGTTATTACTCTAAGATCGATCTTCGATCAGGTTATCACCAGTTGAGAATTCAAGAGGAAAGTATTCCAAAGACGGCCTTTAGGACTCGATACGGGCACTACGAGTTCCTGGTTATGCCCTTTGGTTTGACGAACGCGCCAGCAGTATTCATGGACTTAATGAACAGAGTCTGTAAGCCGTACCTCGATAAGTTTGTGATCGTGTTCATTGACGATATTCTAATTTACTCGAAGACGAAGGAAGAGCACGAACAACACCTAAGAGCTATTTTGGAGCTGCTTAAGAGAGAGAAGTTGTACGCGAAGTTCTCGAAATGCGAATTTTGGTTGCGCGAGGTTCAGTTCCTTGGTTACGTGGTTAACGGAAATGGAATCCATGTGGATCCTACAAAGATTGAAGCGATCAAGAATTGGGAGTCTCCGAAGACGCCAACCGAGATTCGACAGTTCCTAGGTTTGGCTGGGTATTATCACAGATTTATTGAGGATTTCTCGAAAATTGCTCAACCTTTGACCTCCCTTACCCAGAAAGACAAGAAGTATGAGTGGGGAGACAAGCAAGAAGAAGCATTCCAGTTGTTTAAAAACAAGCTTTGCGATGCACCAATCTTATCCCTACCCGAAGGCACTGACGACTTCGTGGTATATTGCAACGCCTCGCGTCAAGGTTTAGGCTGCGTGCTGATGCAGCGACAGAAAGTTATAGCTTATGCTTCACGCCAGTTGAATGTACACGAGAAAAACTACACCACACATGATTTGGAACTAGGCGGTGTGGTGTTTGCATTAAATATCTGGCGACATTACTTGTATGGCACGCGGTGCACAATCTTTACTGATCACAAGAGCCTGCAGCACATTTTCGATCAAAAAGAGCTGAATATGAGACAACGCCGCTGGGTGGAGTTGTTAAATTATTATGATTGTGAAATCAAGTATCACCCAGGGAAGGCGAATGTGGTCGCAGACGCCTTAAGTCGGAAGGAAAGAATCAAGCCTATAAGGGTTCGAGCTTTGGAAATGATTGTTCAAACGGATCTCTAATTGCGCATTCGTGTCGCGCAGAGATAAGCTCTTAAGGAAGAAAATTGTGAGAATGAATATCTCCGTGGGATGGAGAAACAGTTAGTACCCAATGATGAAGGAACGTTGTGCTTCATGAAACGAATATGGGTTCCCCTCTTCGGAGGTCTATGAGACGTTATTTTTGATGAAGCTCACAAGTCACGGTACTCGATCCATCCAGGATCAGATAAAATGTACAAAGATTTAAAGGATTTTTATTGGTGGCCGAGATTGAAAGGCGATGTTGCAACATATGTTGGCAAATGTTTGACTTGCGCCAAGGTAAAGGCCGAATACCAGAAGCCTTCAGGTCTTCTGCAACAACCTGAAATACACATGTGGAAATGGGAGCAGATTTCAATGGACTTTATAACGAAATTACCAAGGAAACCCAGAGGTTATGATACGATTTGGGTAATCGTGGACCGTCTGACCAAATCTGCACACTTTTTGCCAATCAAGGAGAAAGACAACACTAGCAAGCTTGCTGAGCTATACCTGAGAGAGATAGTTGCATGACATGGAGTGCCTCTCTCAATTATCTCTGATAGAGATGGGAGGTTCATGTCAAGGATTTGGCAATCCTTCCAAGAAGCCTTTGGTTCTCAGTTGAATCTAAGTACTGCATTCCATCTGCAGACAGATGGCCAGAGCGAGTGAACGATTCAAACTTTGGAAGATATGTTACGAGCTTGCGTGATGGATTTGGGTGGCAGTTGGGACACTCACTTACCCTTGGTAGAAATCTCATACAACAACAGCTACCATGCGAGAATCCAAGCTGCACCATTTGAAGCTCTCTATGGACGCAAGTGTCGATCACCGTTATGCTGGGCAGACGCGAGTGATAGACAGCATGTTGGTCAGGAATTGGTTCAAGAGACGACTGATAAGATTACACAGATCCGAGAGCGCATAAGGGTGGCTCGTGATCGACAAAAGAGTTACACGGACCGAAGAAGGAAACCTCTGGAGTTTGAGGTGGGAGATATGGTTTTGTTAAAGGTTTCACCCTGGAAGGGTGTAGCACGCTTTGGGAAGCGTGGGAAGTTGAACCCGCGATACATTGGACCATTCAAAGTCCTGGAGAGGATTGGTCTTGTAGCTTACAAGTTGGATTTACCCGCAGAACTGAATGGCGTTCATGATACATTTCATCTATTTAACCTGAAAAAGAGTCCAACTCAAGATACAGTTGTCGTTCCTGCCGATGAAATTCACATTGACGACACACTCCACTTTACTGAAGAACCTGTTGAGGTTACTGATTGGAAGGTTAACAAGACACGCAGGAGTAGTGTTAAACTCGTCAAAGTTCGTTGGAACGTACGACATGGCCCAGAGTTTACTTGGGAGCGTGAGGATCGCATGAAGGCAAAATACCCACATTTATTCCCCAAGACCCCTGCATCTAGTAGCAGAACTTAAATTTCGGGACGAAATTTTCTTAAAAGGGGGAGAATGTGACAACCCTCATAAATCAAGGTATCCGTACAATTTAATTTATAAAAATTAGTGCTTAATGACTGTGCTTAATTACAACTGAAGACTTAAACTGCTTTCTAATTACCGCATCATTCATACATGTGCATCTCACTTCATATTGTCACATCATTTCTTGCATACAAACCTTTAGTGACATACATGATGCACAAAGCACAGTTAGCACAGTGAGCGAATAACTCAGAAAATGCTGACGATGTTTAGTACATAGACAGACAGTGTTTTGAGGCCCAGTATGAGCCAGAGATAAGGTACTACACTAGTATGGAGTGTAGGGAAGTAAGGACCATAAAACTGCGTCACTAGGTAATAGTTTAAGTGCCGGAAAGTGCCTAAAACCCACTAAAAGTGCAGAATTCTGCATATTTCAGCAAAATTCAGCTTTTTAATAAGCTAGTAATGTGCAAAAATGTGACTAAATGGTCCTGAATGCTTTCCTAAGTGTCGGGAATTAAAAGTGTCACAAAAGGGTACTTAAAGAACACTAAACGGATAAGTTTGACACTTTAACGAACCGATATCTAACCGAACAACCGGACATTACCCGGAACACCAAAATTATACTAAAAACATTGTTTTATTATTTCTTGGCTTGTTATGGTTCCCGAACACCCTAACACACTATAAAATGCATCCTACACTTAAAACACTAGATTTTTACACTTAACCTCCACTAATTACCTACTTATCATTCAAACCTACTTATCACTAGGTGACCCCACCTCCCAAAATCTTGCAAGATTTTTCTTTGATCTCCCTTGGAATTGTAAAGATCATGTATGTACTTTCTCAAACATAAGACCCTTTGGTTAATGGTATTGGATGGTTATAAGTAGACTTAAACTCTTCATCTTCATCACAACACCTCTCACTCTCTCCTCCCTCCTACCTCTCGGCTGAACCACAACCATACACCACCACCATTTTTCCTTCATCATCCATCTATTCCAAGCTCATTTCAAGGTGTAACAAGGTGTTTAAGGAAGCTCGGTGCTCACGGATCTTGAAGGACCTCACTCGTTTGCTTTTATCCACCAACTTTGTCACCTTCATCATCAAGTGTTCTTCCCTAGCTTAGAGCTAGTAGTAAGATCCTTGTAACCTTTGTCACTTCTATTTTTTATTGGTTAAAAGATATATTATGTTGTAAATCACAAGAACACTAAAAGACATAATCTTGAATCTTGAACAAAAGCTTAACATGTGATGAAATATGGATGAAATGATGTTGTTTAGTATATGTATGATGTTGTTGTTGTTTACTTGAGAATATGACGTTGATCATCACGTAGAGCTTGCTAGATTGTGATTAAACACATGATCTAGCAAGTGAGAGGATGATTATATGACAACATAAGATGATCATCTTCTTGTATGAACATGAACTTGATGAATAAAGAGATTTCTTGTAAAATAATAAACAAAGTGAGTTAGTAACCTTATGGATCCAAGACTTATGAATGATTCTCCAAAAGAACCAAGTTTAAAATATGATTTTTGGAAGATCATGGTTTTTACTTAAACCTACACTATTTCTAGTGGAAAAACAAGTATATAAACACTTATGAAGCAAAAAGATCTAATAAATAAACATTTTTGTGAAATGTGTTTACAAGTTGTAAACACCTAAACTCTTTAAGAATGGGATTATTAAAGAAATAAACACATTTTGGAGGGTAACTAAGTCTATTAAACTTATTACCAAGTCACTACAAGTTTTTAATAAAAGATCAAGTTCATGTTGTTATGTAAAGTGTATAGTTTTTGCACTTGGTAAGAATAATATTGTTTAGGGTTGATTGTTGATTATTGTGTGTTGATTTTGAAAAGAAAATGATATGCTTTGATAGCATGGACACCTCCATTTTAGGGGAAACTATGGCAAAATTTTCTAAAAAATATAAACACTTAGAAAAATATTTCTAACAAGTATTTGCAAGTGTATTTAACTTTGGTTTTCAATATAAACTTTGCCATAATTTTTGTAACAAATATACAAATATTGGAGGTTGGTTTTATAAATAAAAATTAATAAATATGTATTTAGAATATATATTTATATTAAAGACACTTGCGTGAATATTATATACTTTGTGAAATAAGTTATGTTATTTTAGGGTAAAATAATATAACTCAACAAATACCATGGAATTTACTATCCAAAGACAATACCAAGAATATCAAGGAATAAATATATAAGTTACACACATAATATTGTGGAATCAAGCAAGAACGTAACTTACAAAATATTCTGGAAAATACCATTACAAATATATTTTTGGAAGATATTATTTTGGATACAAGAAATGAAAATATGATTTTTGTGAATATTACAAAGTGATATCATATTTTGGACAAGGAGAAAAATATATTATTTTTGGAAGTAAAAAATATATTTTCTTTGCAATATTTAGAAGATATATGATTTTTGGGAAAAATATATATTTCCTGGACAATACATAATTTATTGGACAAAATAAGTTATATATATATTTTCTAAAGTGGGACTTGAAAATATATTATTTTAGGACTACAAATACAATAGTACGGAAATACATGTATAAGATACCCCCATCCTTGGGAAGGAAATACGAAGTTAAATACTTGAGAAGTATTAATACATAATTATTGCTTAAACAATTATTCCAAAACTAAATATAATTTAAGTTGAAATATTAATTATTTTAACAAATAATTATAACTTGGAATAATATTGGGAACATAAGAAAGGTAACTAAAAAACCTTCATACTAAGCAAAGGCACGATCCTCTCGTCTAATAGACGTTAGTACACTGTAGGTAGTCGTGCTTGCTGAGGAGACTTGGGTTACACAAACTGAAGACGCAATACTGTGAGTTCATGTCCCCCTTTTCTCTAAACTGTTTTGTTTATTACTTCGGGGGTGAAATACATGTTACAAAAGGATTACATTCAATACTATTGGTATGGTTAGCCTAGGAAAGAACCATAGATCATGTGATTGGGTAGGCGGATACTTGGGACCATTAATCCTCGTATAAGGACCGAGGGGCATGAGTGATAGATCTGTTTGGGTGTAGCGAGCCCACATCCATGAGGCCAGGGTGGCCCATAGTGGTGACTATGTCTTCCAGCCGGAAGCCCGGTGCAACTTTTCTAGGTTTAAGTCTTCCTACACTGTCACACATATCAGTGGCCTTGCAAACCATTGGTGATCTTTTTGCTATCATACCTGGCCTTTCATACTTACAACTCTTTGCAAAGGTTTATACATACTCTCAAACACATGAACTCGCTCAACTTTTGTTGATATTTTTAAACTACATGTATTTCAGGGAACTAGTGGATCTGGCAGGTGTGTGCATGTGTCTTCAAGCTGCGTCATGAATAAAAGATGTTATCCATGGTTGTTGAGTTTAGGGGGTGTATCCTATTCCTGGACGGGATACATGTTTCTAAACTCCGGTTTTATTTAAAGTCTTTTGTGGAGTCTTTATGAACTCAGTTGAACATGTCATGGTTTGTAACTTAATTTGGTGTAGATGTTTTCAAGACAAGTATGTTGTGGTATTTTCTAAACTTAATTAATGGATGAACATCTCATGTTTTTATCATATAGAATTGTTATGATTGAATGCTATGGTATTAAGAAGTCACACCAATAACCACGCTTCCGCAAAAGTAAGGGTGTGACATATTGATAGTTTGCTATAAATTGTAATTAACTTGACATTTTTAGTCGAGTGTTGAATAGTAAATGTGACATAAAACATTTGATAAACTGATGATTTTATGCATATTAGGGTTGGTATGATCGTAACGTTGTGATGATCTTTGTTTAGTGCTTTGATCGGACAAAATGGAAAGGAATACTGTTTGGATTATTTGAATTGGTCGCACACACACCCAGAGTTTACAATACATAATGCACAAGGTACAAATTTGCACAGCATGGCCGCACACTTATGGTAAACTGCACACTACCATCCGCACACTTCGTGAAGCCATACACTTCTGACCGCACATCCCTTACGTTGTAGAATGTTGATCATGCCGCATTCTCGCATTGACTATGGCGACGTGTTGAGGATACAAACCTGCCATTTTTAAACCTATTTTCGCATTCTCGCATTGGAACCTCTCAACAAGTAACAACCCAAACTTTATTTTAAATTCATTCGCACGACTTATGACAACCCCTTAGGGTTTGATTTCTTACTAGTTTGATAAATTGTAAATTCATATAAGAATAGGGGTCAAGATGAATTATTCCTCTCTCGCACGCGGCCTGACTCGAAAACTTCGACAGACTTTTCAGCAAACCATAACATTATAAGCGGGAGCTACAACCCTCCTACTTTGGCAAATACTTGTTGTATCGAACACCGTCGACGTAACCCTTTTATCGACAAATAGTGTTCTTTATTTCTATTATACGCTACTTGCGTACGACCGACCACATCCACGATACCGGATAAAACCCTTACCATTGATCCTGAATTTTTATATACCATATCAAGTTGAGAATGTCGAATCCGACTACAACCCAGGGTGTTTCCCACGACTTATCTTGTCATTCTACATAACACTATTACCTTGTCTGACACTATCTTTGTGCGAAATTCCGCTTGAATAAAATTTTCCCCTGCATACATTACCCAAGGAGCAATGAACCATGGATACCTCAGAGATGAGGAAATCTCAAGCATGCAATTTTCTGGTCATATCGTTCGAATTAACTGACACACATGCGGTCTTCATGAGACTCAGGACCCATGTGTGCAAACCCTACCTTGACAAGTTCGTCACCTGTTTTCTTTAACGACTTATGAATCTACTATAGGAGCCAGTAGGAACCCGAACAACCTATACGCTTTACCTCATAACTCCTACAAAAGGAAGGACTATGCGCCAAGTTTCCAACATGTGACTTTTAGCTTTGTGGAACCCATTGTTCTCGAGTACGTACGCAAACCCCTTACTGCTTAGCTCGAAAGAGTATCAACAATCAGTAGAGGGATATTCAAGAATACACGACTCCAACAATTGAAGAATAAGCTAGGTAGTGCATCTATTCTCTCGTTACCTGCAGGTAGCAATGATTTTATCGTCCATCGTGATACGCCTATCCAAGTACTCGGTCGCGTGTTGATGCAACACGAGAGAGTTATTGCTTACGCCTCTTAAAAAATCAAAGATAACTTCAAATGGGTTATTATGGAACCGCTTGACTAAATCTAAGCGTCTTCTCACGGCCAAAGAAACCGGCAAGTTTTCGAATCTTGCAAACATCTACTTGAAAGAAGTAGTTGCTAGGCACGGGGTGCCAACTTTCATCATCTCTGATCGCGACCCACGTTTTACATCCGATTTGTGGCAGGCTATGCACAAATCCTTTGGCTCACGTTTAGACATGGGCACCTCTTATCACCCACAGACTGATGGTCAAACTGAACGTACCATCCAAACCCTCGAAGACATGCTGAGAGCATGCGTCATCGACTTTGGTAACGATTGGGAACGACACTTACCGCTGGTAGAATTCTCTTACAATACCATTTAGTTACCACACTAGCATTCAGACAACACCATTTGAGGCATTATACGGACATAAATGCCGGTCACTTTTGTGTTGGGCGGAAGTTGGTGAAAGCCAAATCACCGGCCCAGAACTTGTACTTGACATTACAGAAAAGATTACCCAGATTAGACAACACATGGTGGCGGCTCGAGACCGTCAGAAAAGCTACGCTGATAGGCATAGAAAACTTTTGGGATTCCAGGTCGGGGACCGGGTTCTACTAAAGGTCTCACCATGGAAAGCTGTTGTACGCTTTGGCAAAAAGGGGCAATCTTAACCCACGTTATGTTGGACCTTTTGAAATTACCGAGAGAATTGGTAAGGTAGCGTATAAACTAAACCTGCCTGAAGAGCTGAGTATGGTGCACAACGTTTTTCACATGTCGAATCTAAAGAAGTGTCTGTCAGATGAAACACTCATCATTCCTTTTAAGGAACTCACGATCGACGATCAACTACCCTTCGTTGAGGAACTGGTTGAGATCATGGATCGAGAAATCAAAACCCTCAAGCTTAGCAAGATACCAATAGTCCGAGTTCATTGGAACTCACGCCGTGGCTCAGAGTTTACCTGGGAACGAGAAGACCAGATGATGCACATGTATCCCTAGTTATTTACAAACAATACTTGTCACACCCTCAAATACCACATACGTGGCATCACCGTGAGGCGTATGACTGCCCAGTATCAAGCCACTAATCACATTGAACATTTATCATAAGTAAAATAAAACCATCATCAATATGACTAGTGACGTAACGCTTAAGTCTAAAACATAGTAGGTTTGAAATAAAGTTCCAAAACATAACAAGTTTAACAAAATAAAGTTCGAATGTTTAGCGGAAGCATTAAGTTCATAAGTAATTTAAAACATAAGTTCAAATGTAGGAATCCGATAACAGATTCTAGACAACCACCACAACGCTCCAAGTAAACTCTAGCGCGGCATCTACGGACCTGCAAGCATGCAGTAACGTGTCAACATAAAGTTGGCGAGTTCATAGTTTTCAAAAAGGTTTTACTCGTTTTCCCAAAATGTCATTTTATGAAGTTACCATTGTAATCAACACATGCCATGGGGAGCTACCCCATTTTTATGTATATACGTCTGAATAAACCATTAAACTGTGCAGTACCGAAACTTTTGACGTAATTACCGTCATTGACCAAATTCCTAGATAATAGTTCATGCCCGTCCTCCTCCAGAGGCACGGTGTGAGGTTATCAAACCTAATAGCGCTATCAACTAGTATCCCATCCGCCTCGAACGACGATTAATCAGTATAAGTGAAAAAGGGACTTTTATGGTAGAATTTCGTTTAGTGTATGAAGTTCCCAACCACCGGGAATATGTGAAGTTCCCAAACCACCGAGAATATATGAAGTTCCCATCCCAACGGAAATATATATGGAGTTCCCAACCAACCGGGAATGCATGCTTTTAGTTTTAGTGTGAACTCACCTTAGGTTGCTCGGTAGATAGTATATTTATCCTAAGCTTGGTTAACCACGTCCTATTATAGTCACCAATGTTAGGACCGCATGCAAGGAATTTACATATGACATGTATTTCACAAGTAGTGTACAAACAATACCTAACATGTATTTTGTACCACAAGTATGTTTACACAAGTAGGTTTGCACAAGTATTATATCAATAGTAGTGGCCCAGAAAGTAGACGAAAACAGTGTCGAATGTGCAGCCTCATGGATCCAATATAGGCAGCCCAAGTGTGCGGTCTACATACAACCTGGGTTTTTTTACAAACTATGTAGCCAAGATGGATTGTAGCCCAAACAGTTGAAGTCTAATAGTGGACTTGTACACCCACAGTTCAAGTGTGCCACTTGAAACAAGTTGTGCAACAATGATCCAAAGAGTACGGTTCCCAATTGTCCACCTAAAAGAGTTTGGTCCACTACAAGTATTTCTTGGCCCAAGTATGTGTGGCCTAATAAGGTACCAACTATGCGATTGGGAGAGAGTGTGCGACAAAGGAAATACGCACTTACAATTAAGTGGATGGCCCCCACCACACCGATTGTGCGATCAAAATCAAATGTGTGACTTTTGGAAGTGTACGGTCCATTTAATAAGTGTGCGACTCAATCCAAATGAAGTGTGTGCTTAGTTTCTATCTTTCAAAATGAGCTGGGACCCCATGGCTGCGCACACTCCGGACACTCACTGTGCAATATTGTTTTGTCCCTCAACAGTGGTCCTCATTGTCATGTGTTCCCCTTTTTGTAAGGTATGCAACACCGGATTGTACTCAATGCATAAATATTTGTACACTCCATGAAAGTTCAACATCAAGCTTTTCAAATAACAGTCATTATATTTCAATCTTATAGTTATACATTCAAATATTTGCATTCCATATCTTTATCATTATTACCGCTAACTATGAGGAATCCATCATCATCCTAATCACCAACATTCAATCATGAAAACCTCCTAGTTGTACCCTAAGCATGTAAGGTTGTACATTCATGAAAACACAGCATCATATCTACACACAATAGCACCTCTGGCCAAATCTTAAATCATCAAATGCAATCATTTTAATTTTCAAATTAAACCAACAAACAAACTTATTAAAATATCTCGGTCCAGTACTCATGTATTATAACACACATCGTCGAACATACACGTCCTCATATCACTAAACCGAAACAGGGGAGTGCACTAATTTATTCATATTATCATTTGAATCCATAACACACAACACATTCTTTCAATCGAACAGTGGGCACTTTGAACATAACTCCAAACAGTGTCTTTCGAATCAATAGCAAACAGTGAGGAATCATAAATCCAAGACCCTATCTTTCAAGATATCTTCACATATTCGCTTTAAACATGACACATAATCATTCACTCTTCTAGGTACTCATACAACAGGAAACACTCTCTTAAGAACATATTCAAATCATAAATAAAAGCACATAGATAACCATGATTAGTACCAACCTGGGAAGTGGGGAAATGATGAAAGAGTAGTGTGCGACGAAGAACAAAACGGAGTGAGATCCTCGGAAGTTCCAACAGTTGTAGATAATGATAAATCTTGGTGAAAAGAATGTTACAGGGATGAAGAAAGATATTGCTGATTATGGGGTTTGCTATTTTGGGAAGATGAGTCTAAAAGGGGAAAGGAGAGAGGGAGGGGGGGGATGTGACAGCTGAAAAGATTGGGTGTGTGTCGCAGCCCCCGACCCCCACCCCGGGAGCGGGCGCCACGAGACACAGAGCCGGAGGTATCAGTGTTTATTAATTTGGCAGAGGAATTTATACATCAGGACCGTAGTTAGGAAATATTTATCAAAGTTTAAAAACACCAAGATTTTATAATAAATAAATGGGATAAAACCCAAGTTTCCATTACAATACATTTATAGGGATAAACCCTAATTATTGAAAACATAAATCTCCTTTTATTTAGGTAACTTTTATAGCCACTTATTTAAGCCTTTAGTGCTATCCAGCTGGCTTCTATTAGCTTCACATTAAGTTACCTGTAACGCGTTTTAAAAAGATTTTATCGGCAAGAAATACTAGCGAGTGCATCCCAGTTTAATCAAAACAGTTTTATAACTTTACAGTATTAAGAGCGATTACAATGTTTATATTTACCAATATACTCATTCAGTATTGTCAAATCCATGACTTGTGGTCATGTTACTCATTGGCTAACTCTTCGTCCAATAGTAACGAATTACAAGTAATGTATACAAAACCCCAACATACCGACAGCAATTGTAGAATACACAGACTCAGTCACTGTTAAGTATAATTTAAAACATTTGAGGTTTTCACAAAAAAGGGTTTACAAAAAGAGAATGTACTCACATTGTAGACTTAGATAATACTATTGCTTCCTGATGATTCTCCTGGTTATTATCTATTTAAACAATGCACGGGTGTTAATAAGATAACCCAAATCACATTAGCCCTAGATCAATCGGGTAGGGTAACAAATACGTGATCGGGGGTTATAATACTTACAACGAGGCAGAACTTCACTTTTTAGGGGTATTATTCCTGAGCAATACTTTGCTATAATAGAGACAGAGGAAAGAAATTTGAACGAATGAAACTGAGGGTGATCGATGCCTTTTATAGGCTGGATTTAGGGCGGTTTCTCATATACGGGGTATATTTTAGGACGTTTAGGGTGTTTTTAGGACGGTTATTATATTTAGGGTTTTGGGAAGTGTACCCTTAAATAGGTTTATACATAAAGGTCGCACACACAAAACAAATGGTATCCAACTGGAATTCTAGTCGCACACATGCATACCCATGAGTTGTGCAATCAGGGATAAGGCCAATCATATGGGCTCAGTGATGGAGTAATTGGACAGGCCCAACAAATTAAGTTTAATCCATAAAGCTTTGGGCTCATCAGGCATAGAGGCCCACTAAGGGAAGGGTGTGAGCGACAACCAAAGTGCGGCACCAATTTTTTCTTTTATAACAGTAATTATAGTAGTAATAATAATAATAATCATCTACACATATTATAATTATTAGATCCAATAATATTAATATTACCACATCATTAAAATAACACTTATAATAATTACAAATACTTAGGTAGCAGAACATAACAGGGAAACGGAACGGAACGTGCGGGTTGTCACATTATCCCCATGTTAACAAAAATTTCGTCTCGAAATTTAGCGTGCAGTAATTGACAAGCTAGTAAGTAAAGTGTTTTCACGGGGTGTCACATCATCCCCCAGTTAATTGGGAATTTCGCCCCGAAATTCCTCAGTAACTTCATTACTAGAATCTGTGTTTTTAAATAATTGAGCTTGCCCGACATATCGCGGATTAAGCTTGCCCCTTACTGATTCCTTCGGTGATTTCAAAAGGCCTGACATATCGCGGATTAAGCTTGCCCCTTTTGCCAAAATGTACCACACATTTCCAAGGTGAAACTTTTAGTAGAACCCGGTCCCCAACCTGGAACTCCAAGGGTTTCCTACGCTTATCCGCGTAGCTTTTCTAACGGTCGCGAGGTGCCGCCATGCGTTGTCTGATCAAGACAATCTTTTCCATCGTGTCGACTACGAGTTCCGGGCCGGTAATTTAGCTTTCGCCAACTTCCGCCCAACACAAAGGAGAACGACATTTACGTCCGTACAATGCCTCAAATGGAGCTGCCTGGATGCTAGTGTGGTAACTATTGTTGTAAGAGAATTCTACTAGCGGTAGGTGTCTTTCCCACCCATTACCAAAATCAATAACACATGCTCGCAGCATATCTTCGAGTGTCTGGATGGTACGTTCGGTTTGACCATCCGTTTGCGGGTGATAAGCGGTGCTCATATCTAAGCGTGAGCCAAAGGATCTATGCGTAGCTTGCCATAACTCGGATGTAAAACGTGGGTCACGGTCGGAGATTATAGAAGTTGGCACTTCGTGCTTGGCAACTATTTCCTTCAAATTGATGGTTGCTAGTTTCGAATACTTGTATGTCTCCTTGATCGCGAGAAAGTGTGAAGACTTGGTTAAGCGATCTACGATCACCCAAATGGTATCATTTCTGCCTTGAGACCTTGGTAAGCCGGTTAAAAAGTCCATGGAAATTTGTTCCCATTTCCACGTTGGCAACTCTGGTTACTGTAGTAGTCCAGACGGCTTCTGGTACTAGATCTTGACTCGGGCGCAAGTCAAGCATTTACTGACGTACTTTGCGATAATTACTTTCATGTTTGGCCACCAATACAAGGTTTTAAGGTTGTCGAACATTTTATCTGATCAAGGATGTATCGAGTAGCGAGACTTATGAGCTTCATCTATCACAAGCTCTCGAAGATTCCCATAGAGTGGAACCCAGATACGCTCCATGAAGTAGTAGACACCGTCATCCTTGCGTTCAAGTTGATTTTCCATGCCACACAGTGGTTTTGATAGCAGGTTTTCTTCCTTTAGTGCCTTGGCTTGAGCGTCACGAATTTGTTCAGGAAGGTTTGAGTGGATAGTAAGCTGAAGCGCACGCACACGCTTTGGTTTAGTGTCCTTACGACTGAGGGCATCAACTACAATGTTTGCCTTGCCTGGATGATACTTGATAGCGCACTCGTAATCATTCAAGAGTTCAACCCATCGGTGTTGTCGCACTCCTTTTGATCCAGAATATGCTGGAGACTCTTGTGATCGGTGTAAATCGTACATTTGGTACCGTACAAGTAGTGTCTCCATATCTTGAGTGCGAACACTACGACTCCCAATTCCAAATCATGGGTAGTGTAATTCTTCTCGTGAACCTTGAGTTGTCATGAGGCATAAGCTATAACCTTCTTGCGCTGCATTAACACACATCCAATCCCTTGGATGGACGCGTCGTAGTAAACAACAAAGTCGTCGGTGCCGTCGGGCAACGAGAGGATAGGTGCACTACACAACCTTTCATTTAGTTGCTGGAATGCGGACTCCTGAGCATCACCCCACTTGTAGGCGACACTCTTCTGAGTTAGAGTTGTGAGGGGTTACGCGATCTTCGAGAAACCTTCAATGAATCTACGATAGTAACCCGCCAACCCAGGAATTGACGGATTTCGGTCGGAGTTTTGGGTACATGCCAATTCTTAATGGAGTCAATCTTAGCTGGATCAACGTGAATCCCAGCTTCATTAACCACGTGTCCGAGAAAATGGACTTCACGAAGCCAAAAGTCACATTTTGAGAACTTGGCGTAGAGTTGTTCGTTTCAAAGGAGTTCTAAAATAAGACGTAGGTGTTGCTCATGTTCCTCTTGGCTCTTTGAGTAAATCAGGATGTCGTCAATGGAAACGATATTGAATTTATCAAGATAGGCTTTATACACTCGGTTCATAAGATCCATAAAGACCGTAGGTGCATTGGTTAACCCGAATGGCATAACCAGAAACTCATAATGACTGTAACGAGTCCTGAATGTCATTCTAGAGATATCTTCGTCTCGGCCTCTCAACTGGTGGTAGCCCGATCTTAGAATAGAAACTTGACCCTTGCAACTGGCAAAAAGATCATCGATGCGAGGGAGTGGATAACAGTTCTTCACAGTCACCTTGTTTAGTTTGCGGTAGTCGATACACATAAGAAAAGTGTCGTCCTTCTTTTTGACAAAGAGTACTGGGGCTCCCCAGGGTGATGAGCTAGGACGAATAAAACCCTTATCTAACAGTTCCTGAAGTTGCGTAGATAGTTCTTCCAATTCGGCCGTGGCTAAATGATAAGGTGCACGACCTATGGGTGCCGCTCCAGGAGTTAGCTCGATTTGAAATTCAACTTGTCGATGAGGTGGAAGACCAGGTAGTTCTTCAGGGAAAACTTTGGGATAATCAAGAACGATATGAATATCTTCAATCTTCATTTCCTTTGCTTGAGTATCGGTAACAAGAGCTAGAATAGTGGTATGCCCCTTTCGTAGACATTTCTGGGCTTTCAAGAATGAGAAGATTCCCACAACGGCACCACTCTTTTCACCTTGAATAACGAGAGGCTCGCCGGTGGAACGAGGAATGCGGATGATTTTCTCTTGACAGAGTATTTTAGCTCGATGCTGGGATAACCAGTCCACCCCGATAACAACGTCGAAACTCCCAAGAAAAATGGGAAAGAGATTGATAGAAAAAGCTTGGTCAGACAAAACAAGTTCACAATTGCTAATGATGTGAGTAGCCTCAACATTTCTACCATTGTCCAATTCGATGATATGCCTAGCGTTCAAAGGAGTTGGTAGAGTCTTAAGCTTCTTAGTGACATGTAACTAGCATCGGCTCCAGAATCAAATAATACGGAAACAAAGAGATCATCGAGTAGGAACTTACCTGTTACCACGTTGGGGTCGTTCCTTGCTTCTCCTGCGCCAATGACAAATGCGCGTCCTCTTGCGCCTTATCACAATTGTTGCCATTCCTGTTGTCGGTGTTGTTGTTTCCTCCACCCTGATTGTTGTTATTGCGATTCTGGTTCAATTGCGGGCAATTCCTCTTGAAGTGCCCCTTATCTCCACACTAATAACACCCTTTGACATTTCCCTGCTGCTGGGACTTCTGGTTCTGCTTCACTGGATGCGGAATCCTACAGTCATTGGCTGCATATCCCACCTTCTTGCACCTCTTACAACGGTTCTTCTCATAAGGCCCATAGTGGTGCATATTGCATTGGTTGCACTTGGGTCGGAACCCTTGATAACCACTAGCTTGCTGATTAGGGCCCTTGTTTCCGTCAACCTTTCTTTGCTGAGCTTGAGACTGTGAGGAGTTAGAACTCTTGCTATTATCACATTTGCACTCGTTGTCTCCAGAGACACCAGTAGTAACGTTGATCCTTTTGGGCAACTTTCCTTATTTGACAGCCTGATCTGTGAGACGGTGTGCCAGATGAATAACTTGCTGAATGGAAGCGAGGTTGGTGGAAGTCACCAAACTTTGGATTTCATGGACTAGACCTTTCAGGTAAAGCTCGATCCTTTTCTAGGCGGGCTGCGACATGTTGGGGCAGAGAGCAGCCAAGTCGTTGGATCTTTTGGTGTAAGCTTCGATTTTGGATCCAACCATTTTCAACTCATAGTACTCTACTTCCATCTTGTGTATTTCGTCCCTATGATAGTATTCTTCCTTAATTAGATCCATAAAATCATTCCAAGGGGTGGCATTAGCACCCTCCAATCCAAGCATCTGCACTTGCTTATTCCACCAGGAGAGAGGATTTCCTTCGAGAGTACCAATAACAAACTTCACCCGATTGTCAGTAGGGCATTCACACATCTCAAACACCGATTCAGTCTTTTCAATCCAATACAGAAGGCCTACAGCTCCTTCAGTGTCATTGAAGGTAAGAGGCTTGCAGTCCATGAAAGTTTTGAAAGTGCACACGCGAGGCTGAGGGGGTGCAGGTTGTCCTGTCGCATAAAACGAAGCGAACAAAATTAGGAATGATTATAACGATACGCAAGTAGGATCCAAATGTTCTAGATCGGCTAGTATACCTACAGGGTGGGCTGAAAGCTGCAGCCATGGTGTTGATCAGATTCGTCAGCTGATCCTGTGTCATGTTGACGTTGCCTCTTCCTCGTCCGCTCATTGTCTTCATATCCAGAAAACACAGTATGAGAGCGACGTCAGGAGAGTTGAGAGAAGTGAGATTAGAAGACGTCAAACTATGACACATAAGCGTCTAAGCATCGCTTAGAATAGAACCATATAAGTAGTTTAATGTATCACTAAGTATACTATCACGTAATACATTAAGCAAGTACTTAGTAGGCATATACTTATGCTGAGTAGTCTTAGATTAAGCATGCAATAAGTAGCATACACTTATGCTAAGTAGTCTTAACACGCTGAGTCTTGCACTTGGAGTGTGGTGTCGTCGCGGATCGTTTAGTATAGTACATGTTATAGTTTGGTTTTTCTTTAAAAAGACTTTTTCTCTTAAAATCAAGTTCACTATAACTGATGGCTCTGATACCAATCTGTCACACCCTCAAATACCACATGCGGAGTATCACCGTGAAGCATATGACTACCCAGGATCAAGCCACCAATCACATTGAACATTTACATAAGTAAAATTAAACCATCATCAATATGACTAGAGACGTAAAGTTTAAGTCTAAAACATAGTAGGTTTGAAATAAAGTTCCAAAACATAACAAGTTTAACAAAATAAAGTTCGAATGTTTAGCGGAAGCATTAAGTTCATAAGTAGTTTAAAACATAAGTTCAAATGTAGGAATCCGATAACGGATTCTAGACGACCACCACAACACTCCAAGCAAACTCCAGCACGGCATCTACGGACCTGCAAGCATGCAGTAACGTGTCAACATAAAGTTGGCGAGTTCACGGTTTTCAAAAAGGTTTTACTCGTTTTCCCAAAACGTCATTTTATGAAGTTACCATTGTAATCAACACAAACCATGGGGAGCTACCCCATTTTTATGTATATACGTATGAATAAACCACTAAACTGTGTAGTACCGAAACTTTTGACGTAATTGTTATTTCGCCCTTTTGGTCAATGTCTACCGTTATTGACCAGATTCCTAGATAATAGTTCACGCACGTCCTCTTCTAGAGGCACGGTCTGAGGTTGTCAAACCTAATAGCGCTATCAACTAGTATCCCGTCCGCCTTGAACGGCGAATAATCGGTATAAGTGAAAAAGGGACTTTTATGGTAGAATTTCGTTTAGTGTATGAAGTTCCCAACCATCGGGAATATGTGAAGTTCCCAAACCACCAGTGTTAGAATCTGAGTTTGGATTGATTGTGTTTTATGTTTGAAATAAGATGAACAATGAACAAGTAATGCAGCGGAATATAAATGGAATTAAACTTTGCACACAATCAAACTGGAGAATTGCTTTCAACACACATTTTCAACATAGAACCAAAAGATTGAATTTATTTTAACTACGATTACAATGCATGCATGTAACAAACTCCCCCTCAGCCTGAGCTCACAGTGATTGTTCGTACAGGAGAAAAGTGGTGAAGAGCTAATAGAACAGTACAGGGTATTGTTCTATTTATAGGCACGGACAAACCACTGTGTCATCTTTGCTGACGTCACCATGAAAGTGACATCTAACCTCCTAACAAACTCTAAACAACTGATCTATACAAACACTACAATGCTAACTACTGATAACAATATAAAACAAGCTAAACTACTGCTTTATCCTTCCACTGTTGTGACTCCAGCAGTACTTGATATATTCAGCAGTGCTTGACCCATAGCAGTAGATTGATCAACAGAGCTTTAGTCTTCATCAGTCTTTGACTTGATCAGCAGTTTTAGGTCAGCAATTGTAAGGATCAGTGGATTGGAGGTCATCAGATGTTGAAACCACTTTCAAGGGGAGAGAATGAAAACATAACATCTGCTTATTTTAGATCCACTGCTCTGATCCAGTTTTGGCTCTAATCAACTGTTCCTCTGATAGGGTTCAATCCCAACAATCTCCCCCTGGAACAGATGATGCCAAAACCCTTCATTATTGTAGATCTTTATTCCCTCATCAGCAGCTCCCTTATCTGACCTTTAAGTTGTAACTCAAAGTCTATGGCATCTGTATCATCTTCATCCCTGCCAAGTGGTAGATCAAGGAGATCCTGCAGATCTTCAATACTTAGGCCAAGTGCTTGTTTCCTTGATATTTTCTTCACTTCTCCACTAGACTTGATCACATTCAGTACATGGGTCTGTTTATCAGTTTTCCATTTTAGTACTTTTGAGTCTGGTGGGTTTCTTGGGAGATTTTTATTGGAAGAGGAGTTGGGAGATGGTGGCCTGGTGATGACTGAGTGAGCAGTGCTTTGAGCTAGAGCAAGTTCAGCAATATCAGCCATCATTTGTTTGTAAACCCTTTTTATAACTTCATTTCCAGCAGCTATTTCCTCTACTGTTTCAGCATCCATCTGTTTTTGCCTTTTTCTTTGGTACAGAATGGCACCAGGTGGAGCAGTGGCTTTCCTGACTTGCAGCTTTGGTGGTCTTTTTGAAACCTCTGCTTCAGGATAGTCAGGTTTTTGTGGAGCCTTTGGATCTTTCTTCCTTAGTTCCTCCAAACTCTTGTAAGTGGCCCTGACTTTGTCTTCTCTCCACCTCAACACTTGGTTTCTAGACCCATAATCAACAGTGATTAATTCCTCTTTCATTCTCTTCAGCTCCAGTACCTTATCAGGTACATTCTTTTTGAATTTTTCCCAATCAGGAGGAGTATGTTTAACCTTATTTTTTATCATGTCTTGAATCCTGGCTGCTTCACTTTCATGTATTTTTCTCCCTTGTATTTCTTATATGCCATGATGTTGTCAAGGTAGTCTTTTCTCAAGGATTCATCTGCTCTTTCAGAAATTTGTTGACATACATTCTTTGCAAACTGCTCCAAAGATCTAACTTGTGTGAGCAGAAATTGATAATGCCTTAGAATTTCTTTGTCAGATTTTCCTTGTAAGTTTCTTTTAGAAATATCCTCTGCTTGTTTAGCCTTGACTTTCAAGTATTCTTCAATGTTGTTAGGCCTAGGATATCCTTCAACTGATGGCAAGCTCCTTTTAGCAGGATCATCCTCAAAGTAGAAGGATTTGATCTCTTCTCTGACTGTTATAAGTTCAAGAGGATATTGGAAACCTGTAGGAGTGATGGTAGTGATTGGTTGTTGAACTTGGGCTGAAGAAAGAGGAACGGGGTTTGGAATATTGACAAGTGAAAGAGATTGTGAAGATTTTTGTGGTGGTGATGGAGAATCATCATCAGGTAAAATTATCCTTCTCCTTTTTAGTTTAGGAGAGGCTGGTGGTGTGTTGGATGGCTGTGAAGTGGTGATTTGAATGGTAGAAGGTGGCTGACAAACAGTTGTTGAAACAACTGGTGTTTCAACCACTGTTGCCATTACAACAAATGTTGTAACATCTGTTATCTTCTGCTTTTTAGCAGGAGATGAAGGTGGTGTTGATGATGTTTTTGGTGGTGAGGTGATCTTTGGTGGTAGTGGTAAGGCAGTGGTGTGTGTTGAAATGGTGATGTTTGGTTTAACAACTGATGAAACCACTGAAGTACCAACAATTATTGATACAGCAGGTGTTACAACAGCTGTTTGGGTGGAAGATTGATGTGTGAGGTTTTTTGTAGGTTTAGTAGTTTGCTTTGTGGGTCTGGATGGTGTGTGTTTGGGTTCCCTCACTTTTCTAGTGGGATTCTTTCTTTTTGGCTCAAGATTTTCTTCATCCATTGGCTCAGAAGGACCCTGCACATTCAGCCCCATAAAAGCTCTTTTCTCCTGTTCCCACCTGGCTTTATCCTTAGCCTTTCTATCCCTTTTTACCTCAGCTAATGCATCAGCAATGGCATTAGTGGTAACATCAATCTTTTTGTACCCATATGGCAAAGGGATGTCTTTGAGCATACTATCTTTTTGTGGCTCAATGTATAGACCATCTTCGTATCCCTTCTTCTTCCACTGGTTGATTTTATCCCCCTTTTTGGCATTGTCTGGTGGTGGGTTATCAATAAAGAGAACAGTGGGAGGAGTAGTTCCAGTGGTGTTTAGTATGTGGTCCTTTATAACCTTGATATCATCTTGGGTATCTTTATACCTTGATTCCATGAGATTTCTGAGTTTTTGGACTTGAATCTCATGTTGCTGTTCAGCCAATTCTCTTTGATGTTGGAGCAGTGGTTGAAACAAATTCCATAACTCATTTGTAGCAAGTGCAAGTGGTGGTGCAGGTGCTTGAGCTGGAGCAGCAGTGGTTGGTACCTTTTGAACTTTCAACAACTATTGCAGCATATCTTTAATTTCTGCAACAGAGGTATCCAGTTTGTCAACCCTGTCCGTCAATTCTCGGTACATTAAACCATCACCCAACTTAATGGGATCATCTGATTTCCCACTAACAGTGGTTGTAACAGTGGTTGACTCAGGAAATGTATCCCAAAAATCATCCACTGATGCCCCTTTGTCTTGGTTCTGGGGACTTCTTCCTTCAAAATGAGAAACACTTTTTAGTGAACCAGTAAAAACCGGATACATAAATGTTCCCATAGAAGAAATTGCCTTCAAGGAAGTCTGATTGATGAAACCACTGTCCAAATGCAAACCAGTGGGTTCAGCACTTGTAGTGGCTGCTTCACTTGAACTACCACCAAGAGTTACTTGTAACTCAAGGGGTGTAACCTCCTCAGGTCTTGTTGGTGGGTTAGCAATGATTGGTACATCAGACCCAGTCACTTGTTGGGGCATATTCTCATGAACAGGTGATTGAGAAGGACTAGTTTGTGTCTGGTTCAAATCAAGAGCATCCAACAATAATTTTGTTTGTGGGGGAATTGTGGAGGTGAGGTTGGGTGTAGAAAGCGAATTTGCCCCGGGCATTGGGCTGTGGATGATGGATTCGAGTGATTCCAGAGCATCATATTGTGGTGTCCCTATATGTACAACCTGTTCTTTTTGGGAAGAAGCAGGAGGAGTTTGAGGTATGGGTTGAGATATTTCTACCATCTGCTGTGAGGAAGTAGCAGCAATGGTTTCTTGTGACTTTTGTGCTGTCACTGGTAGTTGCTCTGGTATCTCATCCTCCAGAGTTGCCTTTGATTTGGGTTGGGGGGGGGGGGGGGGGGCTTTTGAGTTTTCTTTTATCGTGGCTTTTTGGTGATTTTAGGTGTGGGTTTCACAACAATTGTTTTGCTGCTGTGATCACCTAGAGCAGTGGGCTCAGCAACAGATACCTGAGGAGCAGTGGTAGCTGCTAAATTCTGCTCAAGGACCTCTGCTTTTGTTTTGCAAGGTGTTGATAATCTTGTAAAGGTTTCAACTGTTAATCTATTTATTTGAAAAGAGTCACCTTGTTTTATTACATGAGCATCATCCTTACCAAATTTCTTTTGTAAGTAGTAACTTAGAAATCTTGGAAATAGTAAGAATGGCTTTTTATCAACATTTTTAACCAAGTCATTAAAGATTTCCTGGGAGTAGTTAAAAATTTCATTTTGTAGAATAGCATATCCCAGGTGTTGAATCTTTAACGGTATCTCATTAAAAGCAGTTGTTTTGTTTGAAACACACATCAAAAGGGTATGGAACAAAAATCTTGTTGCAGATGGAAAGCTACCTTTTTGTAATGTATCCTTTTTCATTGAATCTGCATACCCCCTTTCAAGGAAATCAGTTTTAAACTCGTTTTTGGGAAAATAATTTGTACCTTGCTGATCATCGAGTTCAAAGACTTCTGAAATGGATTATGGTGTGATTTTGACTGTTTTACCCATGAGAGAGGAATTATGGCTATGACATCTTCACCTTGTTTTTCAACACTAACATTTTTCCAAAATTCTATTTGGGTTTTCAGGTAAATCGAAGCATCTGCTGTCAACAAAGTTTTGTACTTTGACGACGACATAGTGTCAATGATGGAATCGTAGATATCGGTGGTACCGGGTTTTGTGAGAAGACCCAGATAGTTGTGAGGAGCTTTGTATGGAATTTCAATGGGTGTGGTAGCCATTTGAGTGGCCTTTTTAGAAGATGATGACGTGGCAGCGGTACAAAAGATCTGACCGCTATGTACTGTCCACGTGCCAACCCCTGATGAATAATGGAGGACAGTTGTTTTATGAAACCACTGATGAAGAAATAACAGTGGGTGTAACGGTAATAATGGAAGCAGTGGGTGACTTTTACTATCAGTGGATAAAAACACTGATTTTGAACAACAGTGCTTATCAAGGAAATGAGAGAACAGGGGTTGACTTTCAGCAGTGGACAGATTTTGAAGTAGAGCAGATGTTTAAACAAAACAGTGGTTATGGCAGACTTTTAAGGATTTAATAAAAGATTCATTTTTAGCTATAAGGATGGATTTTTGATTTTCTGAAAACATTTTAATGCTTTTATTCATAGAAAAACAGGATTTTGCCTGTTATTCCATATTTAGCTTGCCAATCCTAGAGATCAAGCTTTCAAAGGTGGATGTATCTAATGCTTTTGTTAGCACATCTGCCAGCTGATCCTTAGTTGGTACATGGTGCAGAGAAATCAAACTTTTTTTCATAGCAATCCCTCACAAAGTGATTCCTGATATCTATGTGCTTGGTGGTTGAATGGGAGACTGGATTTTTGATGATATTTTCTGATGCCTGACTGTCCAACATGAGAGGTGTCTTTAGGGCAGTGATACCAAAATCCAGTAGTTGATTTTGAAGCCAAAGCAGTTGGGCTGTACAGCTTACAACAGCTGTATACTCTACCTCAGCAGTGGATGTGGAAACGGCTGCTTGCTTTTTGCTTTGCCAAGACACTAAGCAATTGCCTAGGAATTGGCACCCTCCTGAAGTAGACTTCCTTGTCTTGTCACATCCAACAAAGTCACTATCTGAGAAACCTGAAAGCTCAATTTTACCATCAGCTGGATACCAGATACCAAGTGTGGGAGCACCTTTTAGGTATCTTAATATCCTTTTTACAGCAATAAGGTTTGAATTTCTGGAGCTGATTGAGATCTTGCACAAACACATGTTGCAAACATGATGTCTGGCCTAGATGCAGTTAGGTACAATAAAGACCCAATCATACTTTTATATAAAGTTTGATCAACCAAATCATCCTTTTCATCAGACATGACAATTTTATTGGTTGCAATGGGTGTACTGCATGGTTTACAGTCATCCATCTCAAATTTCTTTAAAAGGTTTTTGGCATATTTGCCTTGATGGATAAAAGTGCCATTTTGCAGTTGCCTTACTTGGAGACCAAGAAAGCACTGGAGTTCACCCATTGCACTCATTTCAAACTCAGCTGTCATGAGTTGCCTAAACTCTTCACACATTTTATTACATGTGCTTCCAAAGATGATGTCATCCACATAAATCTGGACAATCATCAAATCCTTTCCTCTCCATTTTAAAAACAATGTTTTATCTATTTTACCCCTTGTGAAACCAATGGATAGTAGGAAAGTGGAAAGAGTTTCATACCAGGCTCTTGGTGCTTGTTTCGGGCCATACAAAGCTTTATTTAGCTTGTAGACATGATTTGGATTAAATGGATCCTCAAAGCCTGGAGGTTGACAAACGTATACCTTTTCTTGAATCTTACCATAGAGGAATGCATATTTGATATCCATTTGATACACCTTGATGTTGTGGTTGACAGCAAAGGCCAGAAATAGTCTGATAGCTTCAAGTCTTGCTACAGGGGAAAATGTTTCATCATAGTCAATGCCCTCTTCTTGTTTGAACCCTTGAACCACAAGCCTGGCATTATTCTTGACAACAATGCCCCTTTCATCAGTTTTATTTTTGAAGACCCACTTTATGCCAATAGGACTTACACCCTCTGGCAGTGGTACAAGCTCCCATACTTGTTGTATTTTGAACTGTTGAAGCTCCTCTTGCATGGCTTCTACCCAGCTGTTGTCTTTCAGTGCCTATTGGTACTTGACTAGCTGATGGAGAGATAGGAAACCAGCAAAAAGACAAATGTTTTGGGATTGACTTCTTGTGAGCACCCCTTCATTGATGTTGCCAATGATTTGGTCAGGTGGATGAGATTTCAAGAAGATTAGATCTCCTTGGTATGGAACAATGGCATTTAATGGTGAAGGCTACAGATGTGAATCATCTGAGCTAACCACTGCTGGTGATTTGATGATCCAGCAGTGGCTTCAAAAGTGGTGGAATAGGAGGTAATGGAGTGGACATATGATGACTTTTATCCACTGTTTGGGGACTTTTATCAACAGTGTTTGATGATGAGGAAGCAGGGGTTGATGGGCTACTTTGGTCAACAACTGTTGAGGTAGCAGTGGTTGAACTTTGACAACTGTTTTGAACATCTGCTGCTCTACCATTTGATGCAGAATTTTGTTGTGGAATGATGACTTTATATCCATAGTCTGATGGTGAATTTTCTGATGGACCTGCATTGTTAGGCTTGACAACAACACTTTCAAATGTGAATTTATCAAGATCAAATAAATATGCAGGATTTACTGGGATTTTCATTGATGAAAGTTCATTGAATTTTACATTCAAATTCTCTTCCACTGTCTTAGTCCTTGTGTTAAACACTTTGTAGGCCTTAGCAGTGGTTGAGTATCCCAGATGATAACCACAATCAATTTTGGCTGCAAACTTAGAGATGGAATCTTTAAGTTTAAAATGAAGCAAGGGCAGCCAAAAACTTTGAAATATGAAATCAATGGCTTTATTTTATACAGCAGTTCATAGGCAACCTTTTGATGCCTAGGGTTGATTAAAACTCTGTTTTGGACATAGCAAGTAGTGTTTACTGCCTCTGCCCAAAAAAGTTAATGGCAAACCTGAATCTGCAAGTATGGTTCTGGCAGCCTTAATCAAGGTCCTGTTCTTTCTTTCAACAACCCCATTTTGTTCTAGTGTTCTTGGAATGCTGTATTGCCTCACAATTCCTTTTGACACACAGAAATCATCTAACTCCTTGTTTCTGAACTCTGTGCCATTATCACTCCTAAAGACTTTTACTGGCAATTCAAACTGCTTTTCAACCTGTTTCACAAAGTCTTGCAGAATGCCTGCAGTCTCATCTTTTGAGTGTAAAAAGTAAGTCCATGTAAACCTAGAAAAGTCATCAACAATAACCAAACAATGTCTTTTCTTCCTAAGACTCATGACTTTAACTGGGCCAAACAAATCCATGTGAAGCATTTGCAAACACTTGGTTGTTTTGGACTCTTCAATGGATTTGTATGAGCTTTTATGTTGTTTTCCTTTTAAGCAGGAAACACAATGCTCAGAACAGGTGAACAGTTTTTGAGGTAAACCTCTTACTAACCCCTGTTTTGAAATGGCAGTGATTGTCTTGATATTTGTGTGCCCCAATCTCCTGTGCCATAATTCTGTCTCTTTGTTTGATGCAGCTAAGAACAGACAGGCATCAGTCCTGGGGCTCTCTTTTGACATATCCACCACATAAACATAAACATTGCCACTTCTTTGAGCAACAAGTTGGGTTTTTCCAGTTTTTATTATTGCTTCAATATTTTCAACCATTTCTGGTCCAACAATCCTACAACACTCTTTTGTAAAGAATGAGCCATAGCCCTTATCACTCATTTGAGAGACACTTAAGAGGTTGAATTTTAGATTGTCTATTAGATTGACATTTTCAAACTTAACTTTACCAGACTGCACAGTACCAGACCCCAGAACCTTTCCTATGCTATTATTCCCAAAGGATATATCACCCCTCCATGTGTTTTGAAATCTTTGAGAAGGGCTTTACATCCTGTCATGTGCCTGGAGCCTCCACTATCTACATACCAAAGACTATTTAAGCATGCAGAAGCTCCCTGCACATGTAGTAAAGGATTAGTTCATTAGGGTCTCCAAAGCCAATATGGCTTTGTATGGGGTCTCAGCAGTGTCTAGTGTAACATCCCAAAAACACAAAACTTTATATTAGAATTATAAAGTGTATAATAAACAAGAATAAGCTAACTAGGATAAATAACCCAGTTAGTTAGGAGTCTTGTAGTGACGCATGAATGAGTTAAAAAGCCAAGGATATAAACTAAATAAGAGTGGAGGGGCCTAGGTTGTTAAAATAGAAACTTAAATTACTAATATTTAGTAAAATAAAAATCCAAACACTCCATTTTTTGGAGATCCTGGTTCGATCAAGGCAGGAGAGGGCGACCCCCACTCTCAAAAACCCTAACTTCCACTAAAACTCTCAATTGAAGGCATAAATCAAGCTAAAATCAAAATCTGAACATGGAATCGTGATCACCTCGTCAAGAGGGTTATAAGGTATGTCAAATTAGGTTGTTTGAGTTCAACCCAAATTCTTGCATGTGATTGAAATCGAGTGTTGAGCTAAATTATGTGTTATAAACACGAAATTGGAAGTAATATATAAGGTTTAGGGACAAACCCTAGACGATTTCTTGTCAAATTCTTGCATGATAGTTGTATAGATCAAAATCACCATAGTGGGTGATTAGTATGTTAGTAGAACTTGATAAACACTAGGATTAAAACTCTTGTTCTAGTGTAAATTGAAATTATGAGGAAAACTCTAAGTTGTTGATGTTAACATATAGACATGTAGTCTAATTGAAGTTAATTAGGGTGATAAACTCAAGTCATGAACTTGGTTTAGATCATGTAAAAAAATCTGACCCGCTAGGTGTTTGATAAAATGCCTAAAAGAGGGTTAAAATGTTAAAGGTTGGGTAAAACGCAGATTTGAATATGTTAAGAAATAATGCGTTAAAGCTTATGAAAGAGTTCTAAACTTATGATGAATTGAACTCTTTAGGCAAGGATTCCGGAACGTCAAGTGGACACGCCAGAGGAGATACACGCGGAAAAGGTGTGCTTTAAAGGTGCGTGACTTCAGTCTCGTTATATTATGTAAATGTTTGGTTTTTGTGTAATAATGATGTCGTAGTGTAAAGGATGCGTTTGATGCTTCGTTAAAGTGGCGAAGTTCACTAGACCATCAAACGGGTCAAAATAAAGATTTGGAATTGGGTTTGGTTTGTCGATAAAGTGATGGTCTTCACTAGATAGCCAAACGGGTCAAAATAAAGATTTTAAAGGAATCATGAGAGTGGAGACTTAAAAGTTTCATACCTCGCTAGGTGATGGATGGTACCACACCAATAAATTGTTTATGTTAATTTAAATCTACGAACCCGTGTTAATGGGTCAAACACTAAGGTCAATAAAATGTGTCGTTTGGAACGAAATGTTGAATTCCGAGGAAACGGGCTTTTAGTTCCAATGCAACATAAATCCATGATTAACGTAAACATGCCAAGATGTACTAGCCCGGGAATTTGGGTAAAGGCATCTAAAAGGTTAGAATAAGAAAGTTGAAATATATACTTATAGTTAGAATGCATCGAGCAAATGCAAGTATAGAAACTTGTAACCGAATGATCGGTTAGACAAATATTGGTTTGATAAACAAAACAATCATGTCCGTAATAAACTTACAGACATACAGGAAAAGAAATGGCCTAAAACGGTATTCGGATTAGAGAGAAATCCACAAAATAGTCAAATGGCAAATTCCCAGTGTCCACCGTAAATTACGGTCTACACCGTAATTTACGGTGGAGATCAAAATGTTACGGTGAGTCTTTCCTGTGTTACGGCAGAACCAAAGACTTTCAGGGTCTACCGTAACTTACGGTAGACATCGTAAGTTACGGTGAAACCCAGAAGAACTTGTATTTTAATTTGTTTTTCGATGTCGGAAATTGTATATATATATATGCTATATAAATGTCAAAACTAATGTCTTTAGTTGTTTGACCCTAGATATGGATGGGATCCTTTCGAATGGTGATCAAGTATGTAGTCAAGAACCGAACACGCATTTTGAAGCTTCCGCACCAAACTTAATCTTGTCTAGACTTTAATCATGATGTGAATGTTTTTGTTAATCTTGTTTTGAATCCTTTAAACTAGTTGTTAGTTGACTAGTAAGGGTTAATTTTACACTTGTTATGTACTATCTTACATTTGGTTTGGGGTACTACTACAAGTATGTATGGTCTTTAAATTTGAAAAGTTTTTGTAAACTCTAATTAGTATTTATTTAATATAATTATTAATTAAACACTGTCCAAATATTAAGGGTGTTACAAGTTGGTAATCAGAGCCCAAGGTTGTTAACAAGTGTGTTCAGTTCAAGCTTGATCAAGCATCCGGTAAGAGTTAATTGTTCTAAAGTAGAATTACTAAGTATAAAGGGGAAATAATGAATTGACATGCATGGGAAGAGCGTGTTAACACACTCAAACCCGGAAAGTGCATTAAATAAGAACGGTGAAAACAAGTTATGAACTTGAATAAACCGAAGTAAATAAACCATATGCCATAGATGAAATGTTTAATGCTTAATGTAAACATTTCAGTTAAAGATGGCGAATAAAGGTAATGATGATGCGATGCCAAGAGTCACCGAGCAAACGAGAGAAGTGATTGCTGAGGAGGTAGGAAAAGCAATCGAAAACAGTTTGTCGGGTTTCATCGACAAAATCCAAAACACGGTATTATCAGTGGTGGAAGAAAGGATCAAGAAATTGGAGGATAATACCAATTTAGCAAAGGAGAAGTCAGGAGGACGAAAATCTTGTTCTTATAAAGAGTTCATGGCGTGTAAACCGCCAATCTACAATGGGGAGGTTGACCCGATAATATGCCAACGGTGGCTAAGTGATATGGAGGGAGTATTTGAAAGGACCCATTGCGATGAGGATGACTACGTGGCTTATGGCACGGGTCAGTTAAGGGGTCAGGCGAAAGATTGGTGGGATAACAAGAAGAAAGAGATCGGAAGTGAAGCAGCTAAGGCTATGACATGGGACGAGTTTAAGACGCCGTTTCTTAAACATCATAGTCCCAAGGCAGTCATTAACAAAATCAAGGAAGAATTTATGCAGCTTCGACACAAGGGCGAATCCATCAATAAAATCACGGGAACATTCATGGATAAAATGAAGTTTTGTGATGATCTGATAACGAATGAAGAGCAGAAAATATATTATTATTATAATATGCTGAGCGCCGAGTATAGGGAGTTTATGACTCCTTCGAAGTATGAGACTCTCACCGAGATTATAAACGTTGCTCGGGAACGGGAGATAGAGTTGAAGAAACAGATTGAGAGAGGAGAAAGAAGGGCGCAGGTAGCCAATCCAAGCCCAACGAAAAAGGCACGCACGACTGAATCCTCAAAGAAACAAGAAGGAAAATGCGGGTCGTCAAGCTGCAAGATATGCGGGAAAGGGCATAAGGGTGAGTGCCGGTTTAAGGACAAGCTGTGTCCTATTTGTGGGAAAACAGGGCACACGGCTGCATTGTGCCCGGGGAAGGTGTCGGTGTGTTACAAATGTTATCAGCCGGGTCACAAGAAATCTGAGTGTCCGGAATTGATCGGAAAGAAAGATGACAAGGATACACGTACTGAGACACCAAGAGCAAAAGCAAGATCTTTTCAGTTAACGGCAGCCGAGGCAAAGGCGGAACCCGATGTGGTTTCAGGTATATTTGTTATAAACTCAATTCCCGTACATGTGTTATTTGATACAGGTGCGAATAAATCCTTTGTTTCATATGGATTTATTCGACATCCTTCTTTTGTACTAACAAAATTGCCTATGCCATTAGAGGTAGAAATAGGTGATAACAAAAGTTTCCTTGTATGTGATGTATGTCGAGATTGCAAAATAAGCGTTGATGATGAGGAATATTTAATAGACTTGATTCCTATGTCAATGGGAGAATTTCAAGTAGTGGTAGGGATGGATTGGTTATCCCGACATCATGCAAAGGTGATATGTTTCCGCAAGGAGATCCAGTTGACATCTCCAAGTGGAAAGCAAGTCACCATCTATGGCGAAAAAGGGGGCAGTCCCGTTATGTGCTCAATACTAAAAGCTCACAAACTTATGAGGCGCGGATGTAAAGCATTCATGATATACGCAAACGAACCTAATAAAGAGACGCCGAAGATTGAAGACGTACCAGTGGTACGTGAATACGCTGATGTATTTCCGGAAGATTTACCGGGAATACCGCCGGAACGGGAGGTAGAGTTCGGAATTGAATTGATTCCGGGCGCGAAACCTGTGGCCAAGGCGTCGTATCGGCTCGCGCCATCAGAATTGCAAGAACTGATGTCCCAAATCCAAGATTTGCTTGACAAGGGATTTATTCGGCCAAGTGTGTCTCCATGGGGCGCACCAGTATTATTCGTGAGAAAGAAGGACGGGAGCATGCGTATGTGCATTGATTACCGGGAGTTGAACAAACTCACGGTAAAGAATCGATATCCGCTTCCAAGAATTGATGACCTATTTGACCAATTACAAGGTGCAAGTTGGTTCTCAAAAATCGACCTCAGATCGGGGTATCATCAGTTGAAAGTCAAGGAGGAGGATGTACCGAAAAATGCTTTCCGTACACGGTACGGACATTACGAGTTTCTCGTGATGTCCTTTGGGTTAACTAATGCACCCGCGGCTTTCATGGATCTCATGAACCGGGTTTGCAAACCCATGCTAGACAAGTCAGTGATAGTGTTCATTGATGACATCTTGATATACTCCAAGAATGAAGCAGAACACGCAAGTCATTTGCGTGAAGTGTTGGAGACGCTCAGGAAAGAGAAATTGTATGCAAAATTCTCAAAATGTGCCTTCTGGTTACGAGAGGTGCAATTTTTTGGGCACATCATTAGTGCAAACGGGGTGTTAGTAGATCCGTCAAAGATAGAAGCTGTGTCAAGATGGACTCCACCAAAGAATCCTTTGGAAATCAGAAGCTTCTTGGGGCTTGCGGGTTATTATCGGAGATTCATACAAGATTTCTCCAAAATTGCTATGCCGTTGACCAAACTAACCCATAAGGATGAAAAGTTTATTTGGGGCGAGGATCAAGAAAGGGCGTTCCAAACGCTCAAGGAAAAATTGACCCATGCACCGATATTGTCATTACCGGACGGAACGGAGGATATGGTAGTTTACTCGGATGCATCGCATTCGGGACTTGGCTGCGTTTTGATGCAGCGGGGCAAGGTTATAGCCTATGCCTCGAGGCAGCTAAAGACTCATGAGAAGAGATATCCTACCCATGACCTCGAGTTGGCAGCAGTGGTGTTCGCCTTGAAAATATGGAGGCATTATTTGTATGGGGTGAAGTGCACTATCTTTACCGACCATAAAAGCTTAAAGTATTTCTTCGATCAGAAGGAATTAAATATGAGGCAGAGGCGGTGGTTAGAAACTGTCAAAGACTTTGATTGTGAAATACATTACCACCCCGGGAAGGCTAATGTAGTGGCAGACGCGTTGAGTCGAAAGACAGATTATACGCCTATTCGAGTACGATCGATGCAACTAATTGTGACATCGGGTTTGCTTGAACAAATCCGGAAATCTCAAATTGAAGCAATCAAGGAAGAAAATGTGAAGAGGGAAAGGATAGTTGGGCAGCTAAAAGACCTGGAGGATGATAACCAAGGATTGAAAACTCGATTTGGGAGAATTTGGGTTCCAAATACGTGTGGGGCCAAGGTGCGTCTACTTGACGAGGCCCATAAATCTCATTATTCAATTCATCCGGGGGCGACCAAAATGTATAATGACTTAAAACAAAACTATTGGTGGCCCGGAATGAAAAGAGATATTGTGAAATATGTGGAGAAGTGTTTGACTTGTTTACAAGTCAAAGCAGAGCACCAAAAGCCATATGGCAAGTTGCAACCGTTGGATATCCCAGTTTGGAAATGGGAACAAATCACGATGGATTTGTTAACTAAATTACCCAAAACCAATCGTGGATTTGATGCTATATGAGTAGTCGTGGATAGATTGACGAAAAGTGCTCACTTTATTCCGATTCATGAGACTTATACATCCGAGAAGATGTCGGAGGTGTACACCAATGAAATCATAGCACGTCATGGAGTGCCGATATCCATTGTATCAGACAGAGATACTCGGTTTACTTCGAAATTTTGGCGCGAATTTCAAGAGCAAATGGGAACTAAATTGTTCATTAGCATTGCTTACCATCCACAAACGGATGGGCAAAGTGAGAGAACGATACAAACGTTGGAAGATATGTTGCGGGCTTGCATTATTGACTTCGGGGGTAGTTGGGATGTCTATCTACCCTTGGTCGAATTCTCGTATAACAACAGCTATCACGCGAGCATTAAAATGGCTCCTTACGAGATGCTATATGGAAGAAAGTGTCGAACCCCGGTATGTTGGGGAGAAGTGGGTCCACGAGGACTAGCTCCTACTGATATAATCCAGACTACGAATGAAAAGATCGACTTGGTCCGAGCTAACCTAAAGGCGGCTCAGGATCGACAAAAAGCGTACGCGGATAAACGGAATAGACCTATTGAATTTCAAATCGGCGATAAAGTAATGCTAAAAGTATCGCCATGGAAAGGAATTATACGGTTCAGAAAAAGAGGAAAGTTGAGTCCAAGGTTTATTGGCCCATTCAGAATCACTGAACGGGTTGGTAAGGTAGCATATCGTCTCGAGCTACCCGAGGAGTTGAGTGGGATTCATAGCACATTCCACGTATCGCATCTCCGAAAGTGCTTAGCAGATGAAACCGCTCGTATCCACTACGATGACATCGAGGTGGATAACAGCCTCAACTATGCAGTAAAGCCAATTGCAATTTTAGATCGTAAGGAGAAGAGTTTGAGGAACAAAGTAATTAACCAAGTGAAGGTTAAATGGGAGCACAGGAAGGGTGCAGATACCACATGGTAGTCCGAAGAAGAGATGCAACGGCTCTACCCTAAACTATTTGGTATGTATTACGGTTTCGGGGACGAAACCCTTTTTAAGGGGGGTGGACTTGTAACATCCCGAAAATACAAAACTTTATATTAGAATTATAAAGTGTATAATAAACAAGAATAAGCTAACTAGGATAAATAACCCAGTTAGTTAGGAGTCTTGTAGTGACGCATGAATGAGTTAAAAAGCCAAGGATATAAACTAAATAAGAGTGGAGGGGCCTAGGTTGTTAAAATTGAAACTTAAATTACTAATATTTAGTAAAATAAAAATCCAAACACTCCATTTTTTGGAGATCCTGGTTCGATCAAGGCAGGAGAGGGCGACCCCCACTCTCAAAAACCCTAACTTCCACTAAAACTCTCAATTGAAGGCATAAATTAAGCTAAAATCGAAATCTGAACATGGAATCGTGATCACCTCGTCAAGAGGGTCATAAGGTATGTCAAATTAGGTTGTTTGAGTTCAACCCAAATTCTTGCATGTGATTGAAATCGAGTGTTGAGCTAAATTATGTGTTATAAACACGAAATTGGAAGTAATATATAAGGTTTAGGGACAAACCCTAGACGATTTCTTGTCAAATTCTTGCATGATAGTTGTATAGATCAAAATCACCATAGTGGGTGATTAGTATGTTAGTAGAACTTGATAAACACTAGGATTAAAACTCTTGTTCTAGTGTAAATTGAAATTATGAGGAAAACTCTAAGTTGTTGATGTTAACATATAGACATGTAGTCTAATTGAAGTTAATTAGGGTGATAAACTCAAGTCATGAACTTGGTTTAGATCATGTAAAAAAATCTGACCCGCTAGGTGTTTGATAAAATGCCTAAAAGAGGGTTAAAATGTTAAAGGTTGGGTAAAACGCAGATTTGAATATGTTAAGAAATAATGCGTTAAAGCTTATGAAAGAGTTCTAAACTTGTGATGAATTGAACTCTTTAGGAAAGGATTCCGGAACGTCAAGTGGACACGCCGGAGGAGATACACGCGGAAAAGGTGTGCTTTAAAGGCGCGTGACTTCAGTCTTGTTACATTATGTAAATGTTTGGTTTTTGTGTAATAATGATGTCGTAGTGTAAAGGATGCGTTTGATGCGTCGTTAAAGTGGCGAAGTTCACTAGACCATCAAACGGGTCAAAATAAAGATTTGGAATTGGGTTTGGTTTGTCGATAAAGTGATGGTCTTCACTAGATAGCCAAACGGGTCAAAATAAAGATTTTAAAGGAATCATGAGAGTAGAGACTTAAAAGTTTCATACCTCGCTAGGTGATTGATGGTACCACACCAATAAATTGGTTATGTTAATTTAAATCTACGAACCCGTGTTAACGGGTCAAACACTAAGGTCAATAAAATGTGTCGTTTGGAACGAAATGTTGAATTCCGAGGAAACGGGCTTTTAGTTCCAATGCAACATAAATCCATGATTAACGTAAACATGCCAAGATGTACTAGCCCGGGAATTTGGGTAAAGGCATCTAAAAGGTTAGAATAAGAAAGTTGAAATATATACTTATAGTTAGAATGCATCGAGCAAATGCAAGTATAGAAACTTGTAACCGAATGATCGGTTAGACAAATATTGGTTTGATAAACAAAACAATCATGTCCGTAATAAACTTACAGACATACAGGAAAAGAAATGGCCTAAAACGGTATTCGGGTTAGAGAGAAGTCCACAAAATAGTCAAATGGCAAATTCCCAGTGTCCACCGTAAATTACGGTCTACACCGTAATTTACGGTGGAGATCAAAATGTTACGGTGAGTCTTTCCTGTGTTACGGCAGAACCAGAGACTTTCAGGGTCTACCGTAACTTACGGTAGACATCGTAAGTTACGGTGGAACCCAGAAGAACTTGTATTTTAATTTGTTTTTCGACGTTGGAAATTGTATATATATATATATATATATATATGCTATATAAATATCAAAACTAATGTCTTTAGTTGTTTGACCCTAGGTATGGATGGGATCCTTTCGGATGGTGATCAAGTATGTAGTCAAGAACCGAACATGCATTTTGAAGCTTCCGCACCAAACTTAATCTTGTCTAGACTTTAATCATGATGTGAATGTTTTTGTTAATCTTGTTTTGAATCCTTTAAACTAGTTGTTAGTTGACTAGTAAGGGTTAATTTTAAACTTGTTATGTACTATCTTACATTTGGTTTGGGGTACTACTACAAGTATGTATGGTCTTTAAATTTGAAAAGTTTTTGTAAACTATAATTAGTATTTATTTAATATAATTATTAATTAAACTCTGTCCAAATATTAAGGGTGTTACATCTAGGTTAAGTTCAGATGGATGGGCAGTGGTTAGGTCAGGGGTTTGGACAATTTTGTGACTGTTTTTCTCTAACCACTGTTGGGGGTCTTGCCCAATGATCTGCTGATAACCAAAAGGATGCCTGTTCACTCTTGGTTTAGAGGGCCTTTTGTAAGCCTCATAAACATGTGGAATCTTATGGTATGATGGTTGTTCCTTACCTCTTTTGAATTGATTGGCAGGGGGTGCATCAATCACCTGAACATCTCTTTTGACAAATGTTTGGTTCAGCTGTTTTGTAACAGCTGTTTGGACTGGCACAAACAGTGGTTGGTTCTTGGTGAACTTGACAGATGAATTTGATGAACTCAAGGATGTTTTTGCAGTGTACTCATTCTTTTTAACATCAAAGTTTTTGAGATACACACATTCTTGAGTTTTGTGGTTTGTTTTACAACAGATGGTGGAGCTCTCAGCAGGTATAATGACACTTGTTTTGTTTAGATCATATGCTTTTAGATGAAAACAGTCTTTTGTTAGATGATTCTTCTTTTCACAAAAATCACAAAACAGGTTTTTGATCTTTTCTCTTTTCTTCCTTTTCTCAGACTCCTTAGCAACAGAGTTTTGAACCACTGTTGGGATGTCTTTGAGAGGAATGACCTTTGCTTTTGGAGCTGTGACACCATCAGTGGTTATGAAATCCATAGGCTTGAAGTTTTCAAGAATGTCACACTCATCAGACCATGTGGGTTTAAATTGGTATTTCTCAATTTCCTCAAAGGTTAAGGACCCCACAGATCTTTCCAGAGTGATTTTGTTACCAAGTTTGTCAGTTATCTTAACTTCTCGGCCATTCTTGTTGGTTGGTTTTATTTCAGTTGAATGATGTGTGTAAAATGCAACATATAAATTACATCAAATGAGGCATAAAACTAACCCTTTTTTAGTATTAATATTGGAAAAAGAGTGTTTTTGTCTTCCTTTTGTATTTTCAGGATTAAATGAGCTCAAAAACGCAAAAGAAGCAAAAAGACAGCTAAATCCAACATAAATACAAGAAAAGGAACATTAGTGGATTGCCCGAACCCTCAACGGCACCTTCCAAAGCAAAATAGAGAAAACAGAAGGCTGAACACGCCCCGTGCTCAGCCAGCACGGGGTCGTGCCCAAGAAGCAGCAGAAAAGACAAACCTATAGAAGCTTCTATTGCCCACCACGGGGGCCGTGCTCAGCGGACACGGGGGCGTGCCGAAAGTACTGCAGGCGCATTAATTGTAATTGCGAATTACAATTAATGAAGAGAGAGAGTGTCAGACAGGCACGGGGCCGTGCCCAGCGAACACGGGGCCGTGCCCAGGCCTCTGTTCAGCCTATAAATAGGAGTGCTTGGTTTCATTGCAACTCATCCCTTGGCACACCACCTCTCTCACACTTCATCCACCACCCACCACCATCACAACACCATCATCCACCACCATCATCCATTGTCCATCATAGAGTGTGTGAGTCGTCTCAGGATCCAAGATTGATCGTAAGAGTTCTTGACAATCAAGGCCATGTTTGCCTAAGTCTCTTACATCACTTGGTGAAGACAAAGTGTCTAGTATAATACTTTTTATTTCTAATCTTTTGCACTTTTTATTTGGTTTTGTATTAATGACTTTAATAACTAGTTACTTATGTTGAAGGTGATCTTTCCTTATCGTTTGTCCGTGGTGTCTTGGCATTATTTTACTGTCTATATAAAATAAAAGATTTTCACCATTCATATCTCCACGGTCTATATGGAGGTATGTTGGCTACCTGGTAGGGGGTTAAGGGAACGGTTTGGTAAAGGTCTTGCCATTGTTCAGCGTTTAGAGGTCCTGCAATGGACCTGGGTCAAATTTAGTAGGACCTCCTTCAATACTTCACGGTATTGGATGGCGGGGGTCCAAACTCTTTGATCCCCTCATAAGTTAACTACTATTAATACTATAACCCAGCTATTTAGGACTGTATCCCTGCTGACTCAGACTACTTAGTCGAGGGTAACGTCACCGCCAAAATCGGGGCCTACCACAATACTGCATTAATAACTTAATTCATTATCTTCCAATAATCCACCCCTTTAGGATTGTATCCCTGCTGACTCAAACTACTGGGGTGAGGGTAACGTCACCTTCAAAAGAGGGGCCTACTACAATAACTAAGATAATCTCTTAATTATGTGCAAAAGTGCGGAAATAATCAAAGGTTATACTAGATACGAGTCGGAACCAAGTGATTCATCTTGTCTATCTGTTTTTATTTTATTTTTATTTTCAGCATTTTAGTTAGTTTTTATTTTTCTTAGTTTAAAACATTTTTCTAAACTTTTATTTTTGGTTAGACGTTGAGGATAAACCGGTACTAAAAGCTCTTGTGTCCTTGGACGACCTCGGTATCTTACCAACGCTATACTACACTCAACGATGGGTGCACTTGCCCATATGTGTGTTTAGTGTTAGTGAAATATCGTGTTTTATAAATTTAAAACTTGGCTAAAGTAAGTGTTAAAAAGGGCTTAAAATATACACCTAAAATATACGACACTTCGCACGCATCAAGTTTTTGGCGCCGCTGCCGGGGACACAAGGATTTTAGGAAAGTTAGGAATCAACGGCCTAATCATCTTTTATTTTTCTTTTTATTTTTTTAGGATTTTCTTAGTTTTTCAGCTTCTGCAGAGCTCAGCACGGGCCGTGCCCGCTGAACACGCCCACGTGCTCAATCATTGGAACTGGCAATCCTGTTTTACATCAGACAGTAAGCTGAACACGGGGCCGTGTCCACTCAACACGCCCCCGTGCCCAAGTTTCAGTTACTGAAAACAGAACCGTTAGATCCCGACGGTTGGTAATTTCTGACATAAACATGAGTGATAGTAATTATTTTTACTTTCGGCACTCTTATGGTACGTGGTGTCAATTATGTGGTGGCGAACATGAAGAAGTAAAATTCTACTTCCTAAATTATAGGCCCCACTACATGGACCCACGATCCTTTCACAACCTTAAGAGGGGCGAAAGTAAAAATAAGCACTATTTCTCCCTCGAATGTGCCCAGCCAGATATTCTAGGGGAAATGTTCCTTAGCTAATTATTTCAACTAGAAGAGCTAATTCTGAAATGGATAGAAGAGCTTAGGAAGGATTTTATTAATCCACCCCAAGACGATACCCATGAAGAAATGTTGGAACCGCATTCCGACAACCTCGTTGCTACCAAAAATACCTTCGTACCTAGCAAAGACTTGGACGATAGTCGTCCCTGTGTCGATTGTGCCGTGAAGGACTCTCCACCGACTTCGTTCGGTGCATACATAGACCTGAGCGATTCGGCATATACCTTCTTTAACAAGAGCCCGGAAAAGGGTTGGACTTGTCCACCTAAAATGAAAATAGGAATTACCCTCACCGACAACCTCTTGCGTTCTCGCCTTAGTCTAGGACAATTAAGGTATATTAGGCACTTTGGGGTTGTTCCAACCAGTAAGGAACCACCCGATACCGGGGAGATCCTTGAATTAGCAAAACTCCATAAAACAGCCTCCAGACACGGGGCCGTGTCCAGGTCAGCACGCCCCCGTGCTCACTAAAAAGATTCTCTGCTGATTTGGTCAGAATACGGACAAAATGTGTCAGGATTTTCTCTGAACACGGGGCCGTGTCCAGTCAACACGGGACCGTGCCCAGGGCACTGTCGTTTTCTTTAAATGCAGCCTGATTCCTGCTCATTTTGACCACTTCAATTGACAGAGATCTCTGGAATTTTCACTCATACCATCCTAGGTAAGTGTCAAAAGAAGGTTCCAAGGGACCCTCTTGTCCTTTCCACTTTTATTCATTTCCTCCCCTTTCAAAATTTTTCAAAAATTCCTCCATGGAAGCTTGGAAATCCTTTGATTCCCAATCCTCTATGTGAAGTTTGTAAGATTATTTGCTAAAGATTCTGGGCTAAAGTTAGTTGAATAACTTTACTTTAAATTATCCGAGCTTAAAACCCAGATAACGATCATAAAAATAATTTAAAACTACAAGAGTCTTTAGCCAAAAATCCTGCAGACAAATGGACACGGGGCCGTGCTCAACGAGCACGGGGCCGTGTCCAGGGGCTCTGTTTTGTAAAAATTTAGTCTCCTTCGGTTTTCTTCACAGAAAATGGCAAGCAGAACAAGCGGATCATCTTCAAGAAATAACCGACAAGGGAGGAGATCTTCAACAGCAGAAGATTCTCTTGTAAACTATGTTTACGCTCTAAGGGAGGCTATTGATGAAATGACGGGAGTGGAAGAAGCATTGGTCGACCGTATCAACCATCTTACCGTGGGGCTGGAGGGCTGTCTCCATGAAGTAAACCTCTTGCACCAGAGGTTGAACCTTCTCGCTTCCCCGCCTTTGGTACCCATAATAACCCAAAGGGCGTGGAACGTAGTGCCCGAAGTTGTCATTCCAGCTGAATGGTACGCCATGCACCAAGAGGTTCCTCGAAGAGTGGTGCAAGGAGTCCCGGTGAATGTTCCCCCTCAACCACCAACAGCAGAAGAAAACGAAGCCGCATTCTTCCTCCCTAGGGAGATAGAAGAATGGCTTTAAACAAAGTTTAGGAAGGAACTCGTTCGGCTAAAAGTCCTACTCTATCGGGAAATCATTCTCGAAATTTTCCTATATTGGTAGAACTTCTTATGATAACCTCGTGTACTCGCTGACCTATCTAGTTAAGTTTTAATTTTAGTTTTATGTAAGTTCTCTCTATGATGAAATGAAATGATGGTTTTAATGTTTGGATGAATAAAACACACTCATGGTGGTAAAGGATGAAAAAGGGAACGAGAAAAATGATCCCATGCATAAGAACGAGGCAACCCGACAATTTTCTCCCTTCCAGAAGGTTCAACACGGGCCGTGCCCAACCAACACGGCCCCGTGTCGAACCACCTGCAGAAAACGCCCAGTACAGGTAACTGGACACGGGCCGTGTTCACCCAACACGCCCCCGTGTCCAGACTTCTGTTTCTCTTATTTCAATTTTGTTACTGGCACTTGAACACGGGGCCGTGCCCGGATAACACGGGGCCGTGTTCAGTGCCCAGTAACACAAATTTTTGCTTTTTAAACACTATTTTACACATCTAATCAACCTAAAAATTTATTTTTGGGACACATTGAGGACAATGTGTAATTTAAGTGTGGGGGGGATGCTAAAACCTTGAATTTTGCAAGTCCTAAATACAAGCCTTACACAAAACTCTATTGGAACCGCTAATCACCCCAAATTTTTTCAAAAATTTCATTTTTTTTTACTTGTCTAGGTTTAACTCGGGAAATTCAAGCTCTCAAAAAGGTTATATTTTTACAAATTTACAACCGATAGCGTAGTGATAAAAAGAACCAACATAAGAAAATTATGAAAAGGCATGACAAACTTATTTAAAATTTGATTATATATACTTGATCACATAAAAAACCCATTCCCACAAAAGTGAGTTTTGAGCCTTTATTGAGCACTCAATTTCATACCATTTAACTAAATGCTCATTTTTCGTTTCTTGTGTGAATAGCCGCTTGGTTCTTACGACTCTAGAACTTGCCATGACAATACATTCCCGGTCCTTATCAACTTAAACCTGAGTAAGTACATGATGGAGGCATTAGGACTAACCCTTTTTTCATTTCTACACCATTATTTTTTTTTTTTTTTTTTACCACCTACCCAAAAAATCTCCCTAGTTAACCCCTTTGAGCCTAAACCTTTTCGTTTCATCACCCAAAACAAAAACCCTTTCACCCACCAAAACCTTTTTCATTTTTAACCCTTTATTTTAGTAACAAGTTCGGTTCTTCGAAAAAAAAAAAAAATTGAATGAAGCAAAAAGAAAATAAACAAACAAAGTAATCAAAAATAACTTTGTTTGAATAAAAGCTTCATCAAAAATAAAAAGTTGCAAAAATACGAAAACCGACACTTGTTACGCTTTTTAGCCCTTTTTCTACTAACCACTAACCCAACCACCTACCTTTAACCCTAGCCAACCCTTAACCCACAAAGTCCTCTTGATATCTACAAAGGTATAAAAGTTAAAAAGGAGGAGGATTGATTTCTTGGCAAGCCTATAGTAGGAATAAGTTCCATGCCGCTCTCGAGTGATTCACTAAAAATACACCTTCGGCCGAGTGTGAGTGATTTCCCCGCGAGGTATGTGAACTTGTA
The DNA here is from genome assembly GCA_030545235.1 of Helianthus tuberosus. Lineage (NCBI taxonomy): Eukaryota > Viridiplantae > Streptophyta > Magnoliopsida > Asterales > Asteraceae > Helianthus > Helianthus tuberosus. The sequence continues at coordinate 146,957,269 of CM060443.1, read as the reverse complement.
TATAAATAGAATTTTAAAAAGGCATATTATGCCCAAATAAGTAATTTCTTTTATGAACAGTTCTAAATAAATCATTACGAATAGGATTGTAAATAAATAAAAATAAAACCCCAAAAAGATCTTGGAAATCCCGACACTCTATGACAAGCCCAAAACCTTCTCTTCTACCTATTCCATTTGGGAGTGTAAGCCAAATATTAAAGAGTTTTGCTTGAGGACAAGCAAAAGTTCAAGTGTGGGGGTATTTGATGTGTGTAAAATGCAACATATAAATTACATCAAATGAGGCATAAAACTAACCCTTTTTTAGTATTAATATTGGAAAAAGAGTGTTTTTGTCTTCCTTTTGTATTTTCAGGATTAAATGAGCTCAAAAACGCAAAAGAAGCAAAAAGACAGCTAAATCCAACATAAATACAAGAAAAGGAACATTAGTGGATTGCCCGAACCCTCAACGGCACCTTCCAAAGCAAAATAGAGAAAACAGAAGGCTGAACACGCCCCGTGCTCAGCCAGCACGGGGTCGTGCCCAAGAAGCAGCAGAAAAGACAAACCTATAGAAGCTTCTATTGCCCACCACGGGGGCCGTGCTCAGCGGACACGGGGGCGTGCCGAAAGTACTGCAGGCGCATTAATTGTAATTGCGAATTACAATTAATGAAGAGAGAGAGTGTCAGACAGGCACGGGGCCGTGCCCAGCGAACACGGGGCCGTGCCCAGGCCTCTGTTCAGCCTATAAATAGGAGTGCTTGGTTTCATTGCAACTCATCCCTTGGCACACCACCTCTCTCACACTTCATCCACCACCCACCACCATCACAACACCATCATCCACCACCATCATCCATTGTCCATCATAGAGTGTGTGAGTCGTCTCGGGATCCAAGATTGATCGTAAGAGTTCTTGACAATCAAGGCCATGTTTGCCTAAGTCTCTTACATCACTTGGTGAAGACAAAGTGTCTAGTATAATACTTTTTATTTCTAATCTTTTGCACTTTTTATTTGGTTTTGTATTAATGACTTTAATAACTAGTTACTTATGTTGAAGGTGATCTTTCCTTATCGTTTGTCCGTGGTGTCTTGGCATTATTTTACTGTCTATATAAAATAAAAGATTTTCACCATTCATATCTCCACGGTCTATATGGAGGTATGTTGGCTACCTGGTAGGGGGTTAAGGGAACGGTTTGGTAAAGGTCTTGCCATTGTTCAGCGTTTAGAGGTCCTGCAATGGACTTGGGTCAAATTTAGTAGGACCTCCTTCAATACTTCACGGTATTGGATGGCGGGGGTCCAAACTCTTTGATCCCCTCATAAGTTAACTACTATTAATACTATAACCCGGCTATTTAGGACTGTATCCCTGCTGACTCAGACTACTTAGTCGAGGGTAACGTCACCGCCAAAAGCGGGGCCTACCACAATACTGCATTAATAACATAATTCATTATCTTCCAATAATCCACCCCTTTAGGATTGTATCCCTGCTGACTCAAACTACTGGGGTGAGGGTAACGTCACCTTCAAAAGAGGGGCCTACTACAATAACTAAGATAATCTCTTAATTATGTGCAAAAGTGCGGAAATAATCAAAGGTTATACTAGATACGAGTCGGAACCAAGTGATTCATCTTGTCTATCTGTTTTTATTTTATTTTTATTTTCAGCATTTTAGTTAGTTTTTATTTTTCTTAGTTTAAAACATTTTTCTAAACTTTTATTTTTGGTTAGACGTTGAGGATAAACCGGTACTAAAAGCTCTTGTGTCCTTGGACGACCTCGGTATCTTACCAACGCTATACTACACTCAACGATGGGTGCACTTGCCCATATGTGTGTTTAGTGTTAGTGAAATATCGTGTTTTATAAATTTAAAACTTGGCTAAAGTAAGTGTTAAAAAGGGCTTAAAATATACACCTAAAATATACGACACTTCGCACGCATCATTGAACAAGCTTGTTTTGCAGCAATGTTTTCAAGTTCATCATATTTTCTATATCCTATTCCAAACTAGACATTGCTTTCAAGCTGTTTTTCAAGCATGACCTCATAACCTTTGCAAGATTCCACCCATCTTTCACAAGTGATTTGGGTGGACTCCAACTCCTTTTTACAAACTTGGTATTTTTCTACCATAGTTTGGAGTTGGTTCTTGGTTATGCTTTGCTCTTCTTTGAGACTGCAGATTTCTTTATCCTTTTCAGCCAATTTGTTTTTAAGTTCTCTTAATGACTTTTCAAATTTGACTTCATCAGTTAAGACTTTATCCCTAAGGTTTTCATTCACCTCTTTAATGCTAGCAAATGCAATAATGCATTTGTCTGAACACAGATTTTCAAGAACCTGAGATGATACCTTGGCAGCAGCAATCATAGCACAATCACATTGATGATCACTTTCTTCATCAGCCCTCTCTTCTTTCTCACCTTCTTCCTTTTCTTCTTTTTCTTCTTTGTCTTCTTTGGACCAGGGGTCAAACAGTGGTTCAATCAGGGTTTCTGAATTTTCTCCCAGCAGTAGTTCACCAGCAACTGCGGTAACCACTGCTTCAGTGTAACACCCCAAAATATGCTATTCATTTATGCTACCTTAAGGGTCTAAATTGTAAGTAAATTTTAACCAAGTTAAAATTTATGTGATACTAGTTCAACTAGAATGAAAGTTAGTGTGATGATTATCAACACTTATAACTATAGGGGCTGAACTTATAAAAAGTGATAAAAGTTTTTATTAAGCTAGAGAAAACACAAAACAAACACACAGATGTGTGTTGTAGTTTGACCAGAAGCAAGAACCAAAGGGGAAAACCCCTAACTTCCATAAATTCTCAAGATCAGGAAGAAATTAAGAGCCCAAAACAATGCATGTACCCAAATTTTCAACCATCTAAGCTTGTTCATCAAGAGGTAAGTCGAAAATCCTGATTTGGTGAATGATGGAAAGTGGGTTTTAACCCAAACATGAAATTAGGAGGAAATCTTGTGCAATTGTAAGCTAGGAATTCATAATAGATTAAGAATTTCGTTTGATTTCGATTATTTAAATGAGTTAGGGTTTATACCCACTTCTTGTAAGATTTTGATGAACATGATGATTTCTATAAATTGCTTATAATTGTGAATTGATGCATGATCTTGTATGTGATAGAGAAATTAGATAAGTTAGCATAGGATGAAAGAAAGATAAGAATTTAACCGATTCTTGTTAGACTAGAAAGTGAACAAGGTAGAATCCATGTTATGAATACTTGTACCTTATGCTTGTAAATGCAATGCTCACCAAGTGTTTGATGAAATGCTTAAGAGATGATTATATATGTATTATGAAAAGGAAATAATGGAATGATTTGATTTAACTAAGTAAATGAATGCTATAATGTAGGCGTGAAGGAAGAAAGCAAAAACACTAGTAAAGCGGAAGGCGTACAAGATCAAGGTATGTTCCATTGCATACAAAATCTTATTTCAAGTTTGTTAATAATTATGATGAATAATCTTGGTTATAATAAATATGGTTTATAGTAAATGAATAACAAACTCCTTGTGGGTTTGATTATGTTAACGAAGGTTACGATAAGCTATGCAAGTCGACCGGTTCGAATCGAACAAGTCGAGTAAGTAAAAGGTACCACTCGTTTAGAACGGGTGGTCATGAAAGCAATAAAGAATGTATGAAGTTCAATCCGGTTAATGGATGGAACGAAAGATTATGTTGAAAGCAATCAACCCGATGTTACCGGGTCGTATGTGTACTATTGCCTCTCATTATGAGAGCATATGCCAACCCATTTAGTTGGGTAAAACGGATGTGCAAGAGAAATGAAAGAATATGAAGGAATGGTATTATGTTGATGTTGTTATAAGTGAATCAAGTATTATGACTAACTTTTAAAAGTTTGTTGTGAATGTAGGTAAATCCTCATCTTAGGCGACTTGGAGAATTGGGGCGAGCACGTGTTCTTGATATGTCATGCCCATCGCTTCCGCTAGATGTTTACATGTTTTGTGTCAAATACTTGTCTATTTTGCTTAACTTTGTTAGTAGTCATACCTTTCAAAACTTGTTCTTTTGGTTTTAGTTGTATGTTGTCAAACAAACCGTAGCGTTGTATTTAGTATGATTATAATTCTAACAGGGGTATGCTCGTCGTATGAACGGGTCATGCCCAAATTTTGTTAAAAGGTTTTATGAATGCTATAAAAAGCAAAGTCTTTAGATCATTAAGTTGTTATTTTATTTAATACAATTAAGCGGTCCTTACAAGTTGGTATCAGAGCCAAGGTTTGAGGGATTCGAGCTTTTAACGCGATGCTTGAACTCAAACGATGGCTCGTTCGAAAGTGTGCTCGCACCAAGGTCGCCACTGAGGTAATAATTTAAGTTTCCGATGAATGCTAGTTTATGTAATGAGTTTAAGATGTAAGGTTAAGTTAAGGATGTGAAGTAATAATTATGAGTGGCGAAATAATGAATTCCAGGGACCATACGGTTGGAAACGGACCCGAGAAAGTGTTAAAACGCTAAAAAACGAATCTGCAGCGGAATGACAAACGGCTGGCCGTCGCCGACGGCCAGACACCCGTCGCCGACGCCCCTCCCTCAGCCGACGCCTTAAATTCCTGCTTATGGGGTTGTTTGGCCGACGCTACTTTAGAAAGCCCGTCGCCTACGGGTTAGTCAGCCGTCACCGACGGCTTGTATATTTCAGCCCACGAATTTTTTTTATTTTCCAAATTTTATTAAACAGTAATTCCCGGGAGCCTGATTTACGGTTTGTAGGGCCATAGTAAGGTAAATTAAGTATGTAAGGAGTAAGTAAATGATGGCTATGGTATAAAACCATTAAACATTAAATGAAATGTATACACGGGTATGAAATAAACGACGAATGTATGAAGTTAAGCTCGAAATGCAAGTATGTGAATAAGTAATACGGACTAATGAACTATGATATATCGAAAGCTTATGATTTATATTGAATGTATACATGACATTGTGTAGATGGCTGATGCAAGCAACGTTAATGATGATGATGATACTGCTCGTCAAGAAGCATTGTACAATAAAGTCACGGAAGTGGCAGAAGGGGTTATGCAAGCTAATCTGCCACGATTAGCTCAAGAAGTAGAAAGTCGGGTGTTGGGAGTTGTGGATGCCATGATGACTAGTAAGATTGAAGAACTGAAAGAACTGATAGAGGGATCTAAGAGCAAAAGCAAAGAACGACGGTGCACGTATAAAGATTTTATGGCGTGCAATCCCGCAACGTATGATGGTAAAATCGACCCGATTGCATGCCAAAGATGGATTGCAAATATAGAAGCAGTATTTATTCGAAGTCGTTGTGATAATGAAGATAAGGTGATGTTCGCTACTGGCCAACTCACTCTTCAGGCAAAGGATTGGTGGGATGCACACAGTAAAGAAATAGGGGAGGATAGACTCCAATTGATGACTTGGCAAGAGTTTAAGGAGCCTTTCATGAGATATCATTGTCCTCAGTCAGCTATTGACAAGATTCAGGAAGATTTCTTACGCCTCAGACAGAAAAATGAGTCAATAAACGAAATATCAAACACCTTCATGGATAAGATGAAGTTCTGTGGGGATTTTGTGAAGACTGAAAGGATGAAGATCAATCGTTTCTACGGAGTGTTAAAGGCGGAATTTAGGGAGTTCATTACTCCTTCGAAATGTGAGACCCTAGATGAGCTCATCAATCTGGTACGGGATAGGGAAATCGAAATTAAGAGGCAAGAAGAACGTGGGGAAAAGAGATCAAGCGAGAAAGGTGCAAGTTCGAGTCCATCCAAAAAGGGAAAGTATCAAGAGCAAGGAAGGAAAGATAAGTCGAAGGGTGGTATCACTCCTTGTAAGACTTGTGGAAAGCTTCATACTAGGGAGTGTCTATTAGGCAAGAAGGGATGCTACAAATGTGGTAAGGAGGGACATTCGTCTTATCAATGTCCAAATAACCCGAAGAGTTGTTTCAACTGTTTCGAAAAGGGGCATGTTAAATCAGAGTGTCCAAAACTACAACAAGGATCAAAGAAGGAGTGAAAGAACGAAGAAAGCTCTAAAGCGAAAGGGAGGATGTTCCAAATCACCTCCGAAGAAGCTAAGTCTCATCCGAATGTGGTTTCAGGTATCTTTCTATTAAACTCCATACCGGTTTATGTGTTGTTTGATACCGGGGCCACTATGTCGTTTATTTCAAATGAAATCATACAACATCCTTCATTTAAGATCGAACGAATGCCGATGCCTTTAGAAGTAGAAATAGCTGATAGTAAGATTTATATGTTACAAGAGATTTGTAAAAATTGCAAATTTACCATAGAAGATGAAGAATTCGATATCGACCTCATACCTATGGTTTTGGGGGAATTCAAAATTATAGTGGGTATGGATTGGATGACCCGACATCAAGCGGGAATTAATTGTGAAACTAAAACAGTACATGTCCAGTCCCCAAGTGGAAAACGAATAACTATACAAGGCGAGAGAAGGATGGAAGCGAAACTTTGTACCCTCGTTCAAGCCGCTAAGTATACACTTAACGGGGGTAGGGCATACCTAGCTTATGTGGTAGATGCTCAACGAGGTTTCCCGAAGCTTGAAGACGTGGAAATAGTAAATGAATTTCCGGATGTATTTCCGGAGGAATTGCCGGGACTTCCTCCCGAAAGAGAAATAGAGTTTCGCATCGAATTGAATCCGGTCGCGAAGCCGGTTGCGAAGGCTCCTTATAGATTGGCTCCCACCGAGATGCGGGAGCTAATGACACAATTACAAGACTTGCTAGATAAGGGCTTTATACGTCCGAGTGTGTCACCTTGGGGAGCGCCTGTCTTATTTGTTAAGAAGAAAGACGGGTCGATGCGCATGTGCATTGACTACAGAGAATTAAACAAGCTAACCATCAAGAACCGCTACCCTTTACCTAGAATCGACGATCTTTTTGATCAATTGCAAGGGGCGAGTTGGTTCTCCAAGATAGATCTGCGTTCGGGGTACCATCAAGTTAGAGTACGGAAAGAAGATATTCCAAAAACCGCGTTCAGAACCCGTTATGGGCATTATGAATTTTTAGTCATGTCTTTCGGATTGACGAATGCGCCGGCTGCGTTTATGGATCTTATGAACCGGGTATGTCGACCCATGTTAGATAAATCTGTGATCGTGTTCATAGATGATATTCTAGTCTACTCGCGAAGCAAGGCCGAACATGCAAGACACTTGCGTGAAGTACTTGAAGTTCTCCGTAAGGAGAAACTTTACGCGAAATTTTCAAAATGCGCCTTTTGGCTCAGAGAGGTGCAGTTTCTGGGTCATGTGATCAATTCGGAGGGTGTCTTAGTAGATCCATCAAAGATCGATGTCGTAATGAAATGGATTTCTCCGAAGAACCCAACTGAGATAAGAAGTTTTCTAGGCCTCGCGGGATATTACAGAAGGTTCATACAGGATTTTTCGAAGATAGCTTTACCCTTAACAAAGCTGACGAGGAAAAAAGAGAAGTTTGTGTGGGGTAAGGAACAGGAGGAAGCCTTTCGAGTATTAAAAGAGAAGTTATCATGTCCACCGGTCTTGACATTACCGGACGGGACTGAAGACTTAGTGGTCTATTCAGATGCCTCACACCAGGGTTTAGGTTGCGTTTTGATGCAAAGGGGAAAGGTTATCGCATATGCTTCACGCCAATTGAAACTGCATGAAGTAAACTACCCAACACACGATTTGGAACTGGCAGCGGTAGTATTTGCCTTAAAAATTTGGAGGCATTATCTATATGGCGTGAAATGCACAATTTACTCGGACCACAAAAGCCTTAAATATTTCTTTGAGCAGAAAGACTTAAATATGAGGCAACGGAGGTGGTTAGAACTTATCAAAGATTACGATTGTGATATCCTTAATCACCCGGGAAAAGCGAATGTGGTAGCCGACGCGTTAAGCCGAAAAGAGTATCCGTCTCCTATTCGAGTAAAATCCATGAAGATGATAGTTACGCCACGATTACTCGCGACGATACGTGATTCCCAAATAAAGTCGCTTGGAGCGGAAGACTTAAAGAAAGAAAGATTGAAAGGTGTAGCCGATAAACTAGAAGAAAATTCGATCGGACTCAAGACGAGATTCGGCCGAATTTGGATACCTCGTTTTTGTGAAGTCAAGACTGCGTTATTTGAAGAAGCTCATAAGTCACGGTATTCGGTTCATCCCGGGGCTACAAAGATGTATTAGGACTTGAAGACCAATTATTGGTGGCCGGGCATGAAACGTGATATCGTTAAGTATGTTGCGAAATGCTTAACATGTTCCCAAGTGAAAGCAGAGCATCAAAAACCATACGGGGAGTTGCAACCTTTAGAGATCCCGGTATGGAAATGGGAGGAACTAACAATGGATTTGGTAACCAAGCTACCTAGAACGAAAAAGGGGCACGATACAATATGGGTAATCGTAGATCGGCTTACGAAAAGCTCTCATTTTCTACCCATCAAAGAGGCTTACTCTTCCAAGAAAATGGCAGAAATATATATGAATGAGATCATATCTCGACACGGGGTACCCGTGTCAATCGTCTCGGACCGGGACACCAGATTTACCTCCTGCTACTGGCAAAAGTTTCACGAGAGTGTGGGCACGAGGTTACACATAAGCACCGCCTACCACCCTCAGACTGACGGCCAGTCAGAAAGAACCATTCAAACACTTATAGATATGCTGAGAGCGTGTGCATTAGACTTTGGGGGAAGCTGGGATGACCATCTACCCCTAGTGGAATTCTCTTATAATAATAGTTACCATAATGGCATTAAAATGGCTCCTTATGAACTGCTGTACGGGAGAAAATGTAGAACTCCCGTATGTTGGGGTGAAGTGGGACAAAGAGAGCTTGCGCCAAGTGATCTAATAGCAGTAACAAATGAAAAGATAAAATTGGTAAGAGCTCGACTGAAAGCAGCCCAGGATCGGCAAAAAGCTTACGCAAACAAGAAAAGGCGTCCTATCGAATTTCAAGTCGGAGATTTCGTTCTGCTGAAAGTGTCCCCATGGAAGGGTATAATCCGTTTTTGCAAACGGGGCAAATTAGGTCCTCGATATATTGGACCATTCAAAATCTTGGCTCGAGTTGGAAGGGTTGCATATCGGCTAGAATTACCGTCTACTCTAGACGGGATTCACAATACCTTCCACGTGTCACAGTTGAGAATGTGTCTTGCGGATGAAACAGCATTAGTACCTCTCGATGACATCGTGTTGGACGAGGGGTTGAATTATGTCGAAAGACCAATAGCCATTAAGGACTTCAAGGTGAAGACTCTTCGCAACAAAGCTGTTAGACAAGTGTTGGTACAATGGCAGCACCGAAAGGGGTCAGAACTCACATGGGAAGTGGAGGATGAAATGAGGAAGCACTATCCGTTTCTTTTTGGTATGTACACGTTTAAATTGTTAGATGCCCAGGTTTCGGGGACGAAACCTCTTTTAAGGGAGGTAGACTTGTAACACCCCAAAATATGCTATTCATTTATGCTACCTTAAGTGTCTAAATTGTAAGTAAATTTTAACCAAGTTAAAATTTATGTGATACTAGTTCAACTAGAATGAAAGTTAGTGTGATGATTATCAACACTTATAACTATAGGGGCTGAACTTATAAAAAGTGATAAAAGTTTTTATTAAGCTAGAGAAAACACAAAACAAACACACAGATGTGTGTTGTAGTTCGACCAGAAGCAAGAACCAAAGGGGAAAAACCCTAACTTCCATAAATTCTCAAGATCAGGAAGAAATTAAGAGCCCAAAACAATGCATGTACCCAAATTTTCAACCATCTAAGCTTGTTCATCAAGAGGTAAGTCAAAAATCCTGATTTGGTGAATGATGGAAAGTGGGTTTTAACCCAAACATGAAATTAGGAGGAAATCTTGTGCAATTGTAAGCTAGGAATTCATAATAGATTAAGAATTTCGTTTGATTTCGATTATTTAAATGAGTTAGGGTTTATACCCACTTCTTGTAAGATTTTGATGAACATGATGATTTCTATAAATTGCTTATAATTGTGAATTGATGCATGATCTTGTATGTGATAGAGAAATTAGATAAGTTAGCATAGGATGAAAGAAAGATATGAATTTAACCGATTCTTGTTAAACTAGAAAGTGAACAAGGTAGAATCCATGTTATGAATACTTGTACCTTATGCTTGTAAATGCAATGCTCACCAAGTGTTTGATGAAATGCTTAAGAGATGATTATATATGTATTATGAAAAGGAAATAATGGAATGATTTGATTTAACTAAGTAAATGAATGCTATAATGTAGGCGTGAAGGAAGAAAGCAAAAACACTAGTAAAGCGGAAGGCGTACAAGATCGAGGTATGTTCCATTGCATACAAAATCTTATTTCAAGTTTGTTAATAATTATGATGAATAATCTTGGTTATAATAAATATGGTTTATAGTAAATGAATAAAAAACTCCTTGTGGGTTTGATTATGTTAACGAAGGTTACGATAAGCTATGCAAGTCGACCGGTTCGAATCGAACAAGTCGAGTAAGTAAAAGGTACCACTCGTTTAGAACGGGTGGTCATGAAAGCAATAAAGAATGTATGAAGTTCAATCCGGTTAATGGATGGAATGAAAGATTATGTTGAAAGCAATCAACCCGATGTTACCGGGTCGTATGTGTACTATTGCCTCTCATTATGAGAGCATATGCCAACCCATTTAGTTGGGTAAAACGGATGTGCAAGAGAAATGAAAGAAAATGAAGGAATGGTATTATGTTGATGTTGTTATAAGTGAATTAAGTATTATGACTAACTTTTAAAAGTTTGTTGTGAATGTAGGTAAATCCTCATCTTAGGCGACTTGGAGAATTGGGGCGAGCACGTGTTCTTGATATGTCATGCCAATCGCTTCCGCTAGATGTTTACATGTTTTGTGTCAAATATTTGTCTATTTTGCTTAACTTTGTTAGTAGTCATACCTTTCAAAACTTGTTCTTTTGGTTTTAGTTGTATGTTGTCAAACAAACCGTAGCGTTGTATTTAGTATGATTATAATTCTAACAGGGGTATGCTCGTCGTATGAACGGGTCATGCCCAAATTTTGTTAAAAGGTTTTATAAATGCTATAAAAAGCAAAGTCTTTAGATCATTAAGTTGTTATTTTCTTTAATACAATTAAGCGGTCCTTACATTCAGCCACTTCATCCACTGTTTCAGCACTTAGCTGTTCTCCTTCAGCTTCTACCCCTTCTGGTATTGACTCTAATGCCATCAAACAAAATTCATCAATAAAAGTATCATTAGAAGCATAGAGTGCAAAATTTTCATCACCAAGTTCATCAGGCATACTACTCCAGTCAACAAAGCCTTGGGTGAATAAACTTTGCTGATCTGGTTGAACCACTGCTGGAGCAGTTTGTTGAGGTGCAATAGGTTGCACTTGTGCCTGAGGGACAGGGGTTTGAACATACTAAATTTGTGGAACAGTGGTTTGAACATAATGCACATGCACAGGGGTTGCAGCATAGTGAGCAGTGTTAACACGGGTTGCAGGGGTATATTGGGTATAATGCACAGTGCTTTGGTGTTGTGGTCTAGGGTTTGAGTTGGGATGAGTTATAATTGGACCAGTGGTTTGACTCCTGCATTCCCTAGCAAAATGACCTAGCCTATTGCACTTATAACACTTGACTTTTGACTTATCCAACCCCACTTTTAAATTCCCATGTAACCCTGGGAATTTTCTCCCTACTCTTTTATAGAATTTGCTTGTTCTCACACTAAGCAATGCCAATTGATGCAAGATGTCCATTTCTTCGAAGTCAGTGGGATCAAAGTGTTGCAAATCATTAAGTTCAAAGCACAAATTATCAGATTTCTGGCTTTCTCCATTTGCTGTGAAAGCAAAGTTGGATGAGTGAGGATCAGAGTTGAAATTACCTCCAGCAGTTATGTCAATAAAATAATCATATCTCTGATCCTTACTGCTGCCAGACTCTTCTTGACCCAGAAGAGCTGTGTTGCCAAATGAATAGTCATCTGTAACTTTGCCAGACTCTTGCAATTTCTTTTTCTGGTTTAACTCCCTTTCATAGGTCAGGAGTCTACCATGAAGTTGGGTCAGCGTTAGGTCTTTGAACTCAACAGAATTTCTAGTCACAAAGGCAATTGTATCCCATTTTTCAGGTAGTAATCTAAGAAACCTGCTATTTTGGGTAGATTTAGGAAATTCAACCTTAACAAGTCTTAGCTCACTAATGAGACAACCGAATCTCTCAAACTGTTGAGTCAATGACTCACCCTTAATGTGACAAAAGGTTTCATACTGCTGATTCAGAATTTCCCTATTATTTTCAATTACCTCTTCAGTTCCCTCGAATTGTTACTTAAGTGCATCCCATAGCTCTTTGGCACTGTTACAATGTAACAGTCCAGCATAGATTTCGTTGGGTAATGCAGATGCTATGATGCTAAATGCTTTGGCATCCAATTCGAACTTTTGAAAATCAGTTTCAGTATAGTTTTCATATTTTTTAGGTTCGAATTTCTTTGAATCCTCAGCACTTGGCACCATAGGAACATGGGGTCCAAAAACAACTGATCTCCAACATCCAGTGTTCTGTTGAGCAAGGATGTGACCCATCCTTCTCTCCCAGATGTTGTATTCATTTCGTTTTAGCATGGGGGGTTTGAAAAGTGAGCCGATGTTATTCTTATCATCTTGTGATTGTGACGTCATCCTGGTTGTTTTACAGGTACTGATTAATCAACTTTGATGGTGATTAAGCCTTACTCTGTTTTTCAACAAAACGAACAACTATCAGTATCAACGATTATGAGCTGAACTATTTATGTCAAAATGATTATTAAATCAAATTTGACTGTCCGATCTCTGATACCAATTGTTAGGATCTGAGTTTGGATTGATTGTGTTTTATGTTTGAAATAAGATGAACAATGAATAAGTAATGCAACGGAATATAAATGGAATTAAACTTTGCACACAATCAAACAGGAGAATTGCTTTCAACACACATTTTCAACATAGAACCGAAAGGTTGAATTTTTTCAACTACGATTACAATGCATGCATGTAACAAACTCCCCCTCAGCCTGAGCTCACAGTGATTGTTCGTACAGGAGAAAAGTGGTGAACAGCTAATAGAACAGTACAGGGTACTGTTCTATTTATAGGCATGGACAAACCACTGTGGCATCTTTGCTGACGTCACCATGAAAGTGACATCTAACCTCCTAACAAACTCTAACCAACTGATCTATACAAACACTGCTATGCTAACTACTGATTACAATATAAAACAAGCTAAACTACTGCTTTATCCTTCCACTGTTGTGACTCCAGCAGTACTTGATATATTCAGCAGTGCTTGACCCATAGCAGTAGATTGATCAACAAAGCTTTAGTCTTCATTAGACTTTGATTTGATCAGCAGTTTTAGATCAGCAATTGTAAGGATCATTGGATTGGAGGTCATCAGATGTTGAAACCACTTTCAAGGGGAGAGAATGAAAACATAACATCTGCTTATTTTGGATCCACTGCTCTGATCTGGTTTTGGCTCTAATCAACTGTTCCTCTGATAGGGTTCAATCCCAACAATCTCCCCCAGGAACAGATGATGCCAAAACCCTTCATTATTGTAGATCTTTATTCCCTCATCAGTAGTTCCCTTGTCTGGCCTTTAAGTTGTAACTCAACGTCTAGGGCATCTGTATCATCTTCATCCCTGCCAAGTGGTAGATCAAGGAGATCCTGCAGATCTTCAATACTTAGGCTAAGTGCTTGTTCCCTTGATATCTTTCTCACTTCTCCACTAGACTTGATCACAGTCAATACATGGGTCTGTTTATCAGTTCTCCATTTTAGTACTTTTGAGTCTAGTGGGTTTCTTGGGAGATTTTTATTGGAAGAGGAATTGGGAGATGGTGGCCTGGTGATGACTGACTGAGCAGTGCTTTGAGCTAGAGCAAGTTCAGGAATATCAGCCATCATTTGTTTGTAAACCGTTTTTATAACTTCATTTCCAGCAGCTATTTCTTCTGTTGTTTCAGCATCCATCTGTTTTTGCCTTCTTCTTTGATACAGAATGGCACCAGGTGGAGCAGTGGCTTTCCTGACTTGCAGCTTTGGTGGTCTTTTTGAAACCTCTGCTTCAGGATAGTCAGGTTTTTATGGAGCCTTTGGATCTTTCTTCCTTAGTTCCTCCAAACTCTTGTAAGTGGCCCTGACTTTGTCTTCTCTCCCCCTCAACACTTGGTTTCTAGACCCATAATCAGCAGAGATTAATTCCTCTTTCATTCTCTTCAGCTCCAGTACCTTATCAGGTACATTCTTTTTGAAGTTTGCCCAATCAGGAGGAGTATGTTTAACCTTATTTTTGATCATGTCTTGAATCCTGGCTGCTTCACTTTCAAGCTCAAGAATGGTCCATTCTTTATACATGTATTTTTCTCCCTTGTATTTCTTATAAGCCATGATGTTATCAAGGTAGTCTTTTCTCAAGGATTCATCTGCTCTTTCAGAAATTTGTTGACATACATTCTTTGCAAACTGCTCCAAAGATCTGACTTGTGTGAGCAGAAATTGATAATGCCTTTGAATTTCTTTGTCAGATTTTCCTTGTGAGTTTCTTTTAGAAATATCCTCTGCTTGTTTAGCCTTGACTTTCAAGTATTCTTCAATGTTGTTAGGCCTAGGATATCCTTCAACTGATGGCAAGTTCCTTTTAGCAGGATCATCCTCAAAGTAGAAGGATTTGATCTCTTCTCTGACTGCTATAAGTTCTAGAGGATATTGGAAACCTGTAGGAGTGATGGTAGTGATTGGTTGTTGAACTTGGGCTAAAGAAAGAGGAACAGGGTTTGGAATATTGACAAGTGAAAGAGATTGTGAAGGTTTATGTGGTGGTGATGGAGAATCATTATCAGGTAAAATTATCCTTCTCCTTTTTAGTTTAGGAGAGGCTGGTGGAGTGTTGGATGGTTGTGAAGTGGTGATTTGAATGGTGGAAGGTGGCTGACAAACAGTTTTTGAAGCAACTGGTGTTTCAACCACTGTTGCCATTACAACAGATGTTGTAACATCTGTTGTCTTCTGCTTTTTAGCAGGAATTGAAGGTGGTGTTGAAGATGTTTTTGGTGGTGAGGTGATCTTTGGTGGTAGTGGTAAGGCAGTGGTGTGTGTTGAAGTGGTGTGTGTTGAAATGGTGATGTTTGGTTTAACAACCGATGAAACCACTGAAGTACCAACAGTTGTTGATACAGCAGGTGTTACAACAGCTGTTTGGGTGGAAGATTGACGTGTGAGGTTTTTTGTAGGTTTAGTAGTTTGCGTTGTGGGTCTGGATGGTGTGTGTTTGGGTTCCCTCACTTTTCTAGTGGGATTCTTTCTTTTTGGCTCAGGATTTTCTTCATCCATTGGCTCAGAAGGACCCTGCACATTCAGCTCCATAAAAGCTCTTTTCTCCTATTCCCACCAGGCTTTATCCTTAGCCTTTCTATCCCTTTTTACCTCAGCTAATGCATCAGCAATAGCATTAATAGTAACATCAATCTTTTTGGACCCATCTGGCAAAGGGATGTTGATGTGTGCAAAATGCAACATATAAATTACATCTATTATGGCATAAAACTAACCCGTTTTTAGTACTAATGTTGGAAAAAGTGTGCTTTTGTCTTCCTTTTGTATTTCCAGGATTAAATGGGCTCAAATTAACAAAAGAAGCAAAAAGACAGCTAAATCTAACATAAATACAAGAAAAGGAACAAACGTGGCATGCACGACCCCCCGACAACATCTTCTCAAGCAAAATCAAGAAAACAGAAGGCTGAACACGCCCCGTGCTCAGTGAACACGAGGGCGTGCCCAAGTGCCAGCAGAAAAGACAAAGCTGTAGAAGCTTCTATCGCCCACCACGGGGTCGTGCTCAGCGGACACGGGCCGTGGTCAACTCTAAGATTCGCAGAATCTGGGGAAATCTTGATAGTATAGATTTGCTTCTGCACACGGGGGCGTGCCCAGTGGACACGGGGGCGTGGTCAACTGATGCAGACAAACTGCAATTAATGAAGAAAGAGAAGGATGTGGACACGGGGCCGTGCCCAAGACTCATAGAGTGTGTGAGTCATCTCGGGATCCAAGATTGATCGTAAGAGTTCTTGACAATCAAGGCCATGTTTGCCTAAGTCTCTTACATCAGTTGGTGAAGACAAAGTGTCAAGTGTAATACTTTTTATTTTTAATCTTTTCGCACTTTTTACTTGGTTATGTATTAATGACTTTAATAACTAGTTTCTTATGTTGAAGGTGATTTTTCCTTATCGTTAGTCCGTGGTGTCTTGGCATTATTTTACTGTCTATATAAAATAAAAGATTTTCACCATTCATATCTCCACGGTCTATATGGAGGTATGTTGGCTACCTGGTCGGGGGTTAAGGGAACGGTTTGGTAAGAGTCTTGCCTTGTTCAGTGTATAGATCCTGCAAGGACCTGGGTCAAATTTAGTAGGACCTCCTTCAATACTTAACGGTATTGGATGGCGGGGGTCCAAACTCTTTTATCCCCTCATATGTAAGCTACTATTAATACTTTAACCCGGCTACTTAGGACTGTATCCCTGCTGACTCGGACTACTTAGCTGAGGGTAACGTCACCTTCAAAAGAGGGGCCTACAATAATATGCATTAATAACTTAATTAATTATCTTTCAATAATCCGACTCTTTAGGATTGTATCCTTGCTGACTCAAACTACTGGGTAGAGGGTAACGTCACCTTCAAAAGAGGGGCCTACTACAATAACTAAGATAATCTCTTAAAAAATGCAAAAGTACGGAAATAATCAAAGGTTACACTAAACACGAGTCGGAGCCAAGTGATTCATCTTGTCTATCTATTTTTACTTTTATTTTATTTTCAGCATTTTAGTTAGTTTTTATTTTTCTAGTTTAAAACCTTTTTCTAAATTTTTGATTTGATTAGACGTTGAGGATAAACCGGTACTAAAAGCTCTTGTGTCCTTGGACAACCTCGGTATCTTGCCAACACTATACTACGCTCACGATGGGTGCACTTGCCCATATGTGTGTTTGGTGTTAGTAAAATATCGTGTTTTATAAATTTAAAACTTGACTAGCGTGTAAAAAGGGCTTTAAAATAAACATTAAAACCATAACACACTTCGCACACATCAAGAGCTTTTAGTACGATATTAACTTTCGGAATTAGCAACTCTATAAATAGGAGCACTTGGTTTGTCATTTCATACGATATTAACTTTCGGATCTGAGTAGCGAAGCTCTGCCGAATCGTCTCCAGGTTGTAAATCAGTGTTAGATCAATACAAGAGACATTTAAATTGAATCGAGCGTCCGGTTCATTGATTCCGCCTTTGATTCGGATCCAAAACTCTTCTGAACGACTCATTCAGGTCGCACAACAATCCTACATATCACTTTCCTTTGCCCTTCATTGATCAAATGTTAGAAAGATTATCCGGACATAAATTTTACTGTTTCTTGGATGGTTTTTCAGGTTACTTTCAAATCCCGATAGCACTCGAAGACCAAGAAAAGACAACTTTCACATGTCCCTATGGAACTTTTGCTTATCGACTCATGCCGTTTGGTCTATGTAATGCCCCCGCAACATTCCAATGTTGCATGGTAGCCATCTTCCATGACATGATAGAAAAGACAATGGAAGTCTTCATGGACGACTTTTCTATCTTCGGGGATTCATACGACCAATGCCTCGATAACCTTGAACGAATGCTATCCCGATGTGAGGAAACTAACCTCGCCCTTAATTGGGAAAAATGCGATTTCATGGTAACGGAGGGAATAGTACTCGGTCACAAAATCTCAAGCGAAGGAATGGAGGTTGATCGAGCCAAAATAGACACCATTTCTCAATTACCACCCCCATCCTCCGTTAGAGCTATTAGAAGTTTCCTAGGTCATGCCGGATTTTATAGGCGATTTATCAAAGACTTTTCAAAAATTTCAAGACCTCTAACAAAATTACTTGAAAAAGATGCCCCTTTCATCTTTGACAAGGATTGCAATCAAGCATTTCTAACCCTAAAGGAAATGCTAGTCAATGCACCTATCATGATAGCACCTGATTGGAAATTTCCTTTCGAAATCATGTGTGATGCAAGTGACTTTGCAGTTGGAGCTGTCTTGGGACAAAGAAAAGAGAAGCATTTTCACCCAATTTATTATGCTAGTAAAACACTTAACGATGCACAAGAAAATTACACAACAACTGAAAAAGAATTACTAGCTGTGGTATTTGCTTTTGATAAATTTCGTTCTTATCTTGTTCTTTCTAAAACTATAGTCTATAAAGATCATGCAGCCATTCGATATCTCTTCAAAAAGCAGGACGCAAAACCACGTTTGATTCGGTGGTTTTACTCCTCCAAGAATTTGATATTGAAATCAAAGACAAAAGAGGAGCAGAAAACACCGCAGCAGATCATCTTTCACGATTAGAAGACCCAGCTTTGGAGGCAACCAGGGACGAGCAAATCAACGAAAAATTTCCAACCGAATCCCTAGAAATGGTAGAGTACAAAGAAGAACCATGGTACGCCGACTATGCTAACTACCTAGCTAGTGGTATAGTCGCAAAAGGTTGGCCACATCATCAAAGAAAGAAATTCTTTGCTAATGTGAAGCATTATTTTTTGGAATACCCTTATCTTTTCAAAATGTGTGCCGACCAACTCATCCGACGATGCGTACATGGTAACGAAGCAAGAAGAATTCTCCGCCATTGTCATGAAGGTCCATACGGAGGACACCATGGTGCCGCTAGTAACGCACGAAAGGTATTTGATTCAGGATTTTATTGGCCAACCATTTACAAAGACGCCCAAAGTCTTGTCAAAACTTGTGATGCGTGCCAAAGAACATGTAATATTTCTTCCAAAAACGAAATGCCACAAAACGGCATTCTTGTTTGTGAAATTTTTGATGTGTGGGGACTCGACTTTATGGGACCTTTCCCACCGTCAAAAGGAAACAAATATATACTTGTGGCAGTAGATTAGCTGTCTAAATGGGCCGAGGCCGAGGCACTTCCAACCAATGATGGAAGAGTCGTGGTAAGATTTCTGAAAAAATTATTCTCTCGTTTTGGAACACCTAAAGCATTAATAAGTGATAGAGGTACCCATTTTTGCAACCATCAACTTGAAATTTTTTTAACAAGATATGGGGTCTATCACCGGGTCTCAACAGCATATCACCCTCAAACAAACGGACAAGCCGAAGTGACTAATAGAGGTTTAAAACGAATACTCGAAAAAACCGTAGGATTAAATAAAAAGGAATGGGCCGATAAATTAGATGATGCTTTATGGGCTTTTAGAACTGCTTATAAAACAACAATAGGTACAACCCCATATAAGCTTGTCTATGGAAAAAGCTGTCATTTGCCAGTAGAAATTGCACACAAAGCCTACTGGGCAATTAAAAATGTAAACTTAGATTTAGAATTTGCCGGTAGAAATCGATTTTGTCAATTAAATGAATTAGACGAACTTAGGAATTATGCATACTCAAACTCCGAAATTTATAAGGAAAGAATGAAAAACTTGCATGACAAACATATTAAACCTAATGAATTTCGAGTAGGAGATCAAGTTCTTTTGTTTAATTCACGACTTCGATTGTTTCCTGGTAAATTAAAGTCTAGGTGGTCAGGACCTTTTTTCATCACCCATATTTTCCCACACGGTGCAGTAGAAATTAAATCTCGGAATGGAATTCCATTCAAAGTCAATGGCCAACGGCTGAAACTCTATCAAGGATTCATTGAGGAAGAAGAGGAAGAGATCTCGCTTCAAACGGTCGAAGAATAAAAACAACAACACCATACCTGGTAAGTTACAAACAAACGGGACGACATCTCAATCGGTAAGTCTACTAACCAAGTTCTTGGGAAAACAAGGGCACTCACACGAGCACTTAAAAAAAATTCAAAACTTTGCTCGGCACGGGGCCGTGTCCGCTGAACACGGGGCCGTGGCCGCGCGACTGTCGGGATAAAACCCTCTTTTTCATAACAGTTACACCATTCCACACGCCCCATTTCCCCAAAAACGCTCTGGTTCAAGGCAATTTTCCACAGATTTTCGACGTCTCCTCTACTTCTAACAACATCAAGGTATGATTCTATCATCATTAGTAGTTAGATTAGGCAATTGCATGTAGTAAAAACTTCAAAAATTTGGGGAAAATCTAGGGTTCATGAACTTCATCCAAATCGAACCTAAAATTTTTGCCTAAATCTGTTAGCATTTAGTTAGATTAATGTTATAGGAAGTAAATCCACTTGTATTGTTCATAGATTCGCCCGATTTCTCACAAAAACCACAAACCCTTGTTTTTGAACCGAAAAGGATAAAATTGAAGGGGTAAACGGGTTGTTTTGGGAAAACGGCACTTGGGGTTTCATTTTCGGGGGAAACCGCGCCCATTGGACCAAAAATTTTCAAGTTTTCGAAACGGGGTCGAAAAATGAAGTTTTTGTGTAACAGACACCTGGACACGGGGTCGTGTCCGCTGAACACGGGGCCGTGTCCAGCTCACTGTTTGCATTTTTTTTCTGAAAATTCCATTGTTTTGTGCTAAATTTTGGTGTATTCTTTCAGACGTCGAAGAAATTCATGAGGTTTAACGCAAATGAGGTCGATGCTAGGGCAAGATACGAAGTACTTCAAACAAGACCGGAAGAATACCCAAGACACGTGTGCACGGATCTTCTAGCCATGGTGAACCAACTTGACTGGTTTAACAACCTCGTTACCGGCCCACTAAGAGTCGCCCTAACCACTCGACTTCGCTCAGTCCACGAGTGCACTATGGAATTCTATAGCACATTCACGTTCAATTCAAGGTGCGACCCTTTCGACAATGGCGGGGTGTCATTCCGGTGTGGTGGAACTAGGTACTCGATTTCGATGGCACAATTTGGGTCGATAGTTGGGCTGTATGCGGAGGAAGATGCGAGCAATGAAGAAAACACCGGAGGAGTGCGAGAGTTGGATGAGAACGAACGCCAAGCCGCATGGGCTCAGATTGGTGAAGAGCACTACAACCCGAGCAGCACTAAGAGCACTAAGCTGAGGGACCCACTCTTCCGATACATCCATAGGGTCCTCGGTTACTCTCTTAGCCAAAGGCATGATAGCGGTGGCGTTGTTGGGTTGAGAGATTTGATAGTCCTTCACTGCATTCATACCCGCAGACACCTCGATGTTCCGTTCCTCCTGCTCCGAAACATGCATTTGAACCGGCTTGCTACTGCCCCAACCCCTATATTCTTCGGGGGATGGATATACCGTCTCTTCAAGCACTTCACCAACATACCTAGGTCATTCGAAAGAAGCCCATGGTCGGGAAGAGTGGATGTACACATCTGCCGCTCCATGAACTTAATTTATGAGGCTGAAGACGGGTCAGTTAGCTTCCAAAGGATGCAGGGACATGCATGGAACTCGCAAGAGGCACTCGTCCTTCACGCTCCACAGCATCATCAGTACCAGTACCAGCCCCACGGTGATCTGGGCCAGTCCTCCTCACAAGGAGGTGGTTTTCCTAACTTCCAAAGTTTACATGATTTATTGCAGGAAAACCTCATGTGCACCAGGAACACTTATAACATGGCGAGCAACACGTATGCCCGGGTCGGAGCTATTGAAAGAAACATATCCAACATTCAGGATGACATTGGGAGCATCCGGGGGTACATGGCGGGGCACGGTGGAGGAGATGATGACGATGAGGACGAGGACATGGATTAGGCGGGAGGAGTGGAGGAAGGAACATTTGGTTGAAGATCCCACATGTTAACCCCTCTTTATCTTGAACAATTTCTGGCCTGCGTGCCGAGTGTTGAACAATTTACTTTCCTTTAACTCTTTACTTTACTTTCTGCATTTGTTTTTTTCTTTTTAACTTTGTGACGTGGATGTTGAACTTGGTAATTTAGGATGTTTGCTATGGTTTGGTGTAGTGTTTATTGACAAAACAGGTACATACGAGGCTTAGATCACTAAACATTAGTGCCACTAAAGCCAGGACAGGAAAACCGAAGCCAGAAACCTGTTTTTCAACTTTGCAGATTGTCTACACGGGGTCGTGTCCAGCCGACACGCCCCCGTGCCCACTTCCCCAGACCTGCTGTTTGTTTTAATTCTGCAGACTTTTGACAGACACGGGGTCGTGCCCAGTGAACACGCCCCCGTGTCCACCTTCTGTAAGTTTTCGTTACTGGCACCTGAACACGGGGTCGTGTCCATCGGACACGGGGCCGTGTCCAGACGTCCAGTAACATAAAATTATGTTTTTTTTACACATTTTGACACATCCAATCAACCTAAAAACTTATTTTTGGGACACATTGAGGACAATGTGTAATTTAAGTGTGGGGGGATGCTAAAACCTTGAATCTTGCAAGTCCTAATAACAAGCCTTACACAAAACTCTATTGGAACCGCTAGTCAAAATTTTCATTTTTTTTTACTTGTCTAGGTTTAACTCAGGAATTTCAAGTTCTAAAAAGGATATATTTTTACAAATTTACAACCGATAGCGTCGTGATAAAAAGAATCAACATAAGAAAATTATGAAACGGCATGACAAGCTTAGTTAAAATTTGATTATATATACTTGACCACATAAAAACTCATTCCCACAAAAGTGAGTTTTGAGCCTTTATTGAGCATACAAATATATATCTTTAAACTAAATGTTTATTTTTCGTTTCTTGTGTGAATAGTCGTTTGGTTCTTACAACTCTAGAACTTGCCACGACGATACATTCCCGGTCCTTACCAACTTAAACCCGAGTAAGTAAATGATGGAGGCATTAGGACTAACCCTTTTTTTTATTTCTACACCATTATTTTTCTTTTTTTTCTACCACCTACCCAAAATCCCCCTAGTTAACCCCTTTGAGCTTTAACCTTTTCATTTCATAACCCAAAACCAAACACCCATTCACCCACCAAAACCTTTTTATTTTTAACCCTTTGTTTTAGTAACAAGCTCGGTTTTTCGTATGACTTTTCAAAAAAAAAATGTTGATGATGAAGAGAAATAAACAAACAAGTTTATCAAAAATAACTTTGTTTGAATAAATGCTTCATCAAAATAAAAATTGCAAAAATAAAAAAGTCTTACGAAAACCGACGCTTTTTACGCTTTTCGCCCTTTTACTAACCACTAACCCAACCACCTACCTTTAACCCAAGCCTAACCATTCTCCCAAAAGTCCTCTTGATATTTACAAAGGTGTATAGTTAAAAAGGAGGAGGATTGGTTGCTTGGCAAGCCTATGGTAGGAGTAAGTTACATGCCGTTCTCGAGTGATTCACTAAAATACATCTTCGGCCGAGTGTTGAGTGATCCCCGTGAGGTATGTGAACGTGTATATAAATGGAATTTTAAAAAGGCATGTTATGCCCTAATACGTCATTTATCTTATGAAAAGTTTTAAATAAATCATGACGAATAGGATTGTAAATAAATAAAAATAAAACTTAATAAAGAATCTTGGAAATCCCGACACTCTATGACAAGCCCAAAAACCCTCTCTTCTACCCATTCCATTTGGGAGTGTAAAGCCACATTATAAAGAGTTTTGCTTGAGGACAAGCAAAGATTCAAGTGTGGGGGTATTTGATGTGTGCAAAATGCAACATATAAATTACATCTATTATGGCATAAAACTAACCCTTTTTTAGTACTAATGTTGGAAAAAGTGTGCTTTTGTCTTCCTTTTATATTTTCAGGATTAAATGAGCTCAAATTAACAAAAGAAGCAAAAAGACAACTAAATCTAACATAAATACAAGAAAAGGAACAAACGTGGCATGCACGACCCCCCGACAGCATCTTCTCAAGCAAAATCAAGAAAACAGAAGGCTGAACACGCCCCGTGCTCAGTGAACACGGGGGCGTGCCCAAGTGCCAGCAGAAAAGACAAAGCTGTAGAAGCTTCTATCGCCCACCACGGGGTCGTGCTCAGCGGACACGGGGCCGTGGTCAACTCTAAGATTCGCAGAATCTGGGGAAATCTTGATAGTATAGATTTGCTTCTGCACACGGGGGCGTGCCCAGTGGACACGGGGGCGTGGTCAAGTGATGCAGACAAACTGCAATTAATGAAGAAAGAGAAGGATGTGGACACGGGGCCGTGCCCGAGACTCATAGAGTGTGTGAGTCATCTCGGGATCCAAGATTGATCGTAAGAGTTCTTGACAATCAACGCCATGTTTGCCTAAGTCTCTTACATCAGTTGGTGAAGACAAAGTGTCAAGTGTAATACTTTTTATGTTTAATATTTTCGCACTTTTTACTTGGTTATGTATTAATGACTTTAATAACTAGTTTCTTATGTTGAAGGTGATTTTTCCTTATCGTTTGTCCGTGGTGTCTTGGCATTATTTTACTGTCTATATAAAATAAAAGATTTTCACCATTCATATCTCCACGGTCTATATGGAGGTATGTTGGCTACCTGGTCGGGGGTTAAGGGAACGGTTTGGTAAGAGTCTTGCCTTGTTCAGTGTATAGATCCTGCAAGGACCTGGGTCAAATTTAGTAGGACCTCCTTCAATACTTAACGGTATTGGATGGCGGGGGTCCAAACTCTTTGATCCCCTCATATGTAAGCTACTATTAATACTTTAACCCGGCTACTTAGGACTGTATCCCTGCTGACTCAGACTACTTAGCTGAGGGTAACGTCACCTTCAAAAGAGGGGCCTACCATAATATGCATTAATAACTTAATTAATTATCTTTCAATAATCTGACCCTTTAGGATTGTATCCTTGCTGACTCAAACTATTGGGTTGAGGGTAACATCACCTTCAAAAGAGGGGCCTACTACAATAACTAAGATAATCTCTTAAAAAATGCAAAAGTGGGGAAATAATCAAAGGTTACACTAAACACGAGTCGGAGCCAAGTGATTCATCTTGTCTATCTGTTTTTACTTTTATTTTATTTTCAGCATTTTAGTTAGTTTTTATTTTTCTAGTTTAAAACCTTTTTCTAAATTTTTGATTTGATTAGACGTTGAGGATAAACCGGTACTAAAAGCTCTTGTGTCCTTGGACGACCTCGGTATCTTGCCAACACTATACTACACTCACGATGGGTGCACTTGCCCATATGTGTGTTTGGTGTTAGTAAAATATCGTGTTTTATAAATTTAAAACTTGACTAACGTGTAAAAAGGGCTTAAAATATACTTAAATCCATATACACACCAACCCGCATCAGATGTCTTTGAGCATACTATCTTTTTGTGGCTCAATGTACAGACCATCTTCGTATCCCTTCTTCTTCCACTGCTTGATTTTCTCCCCCTTTTTGGCATTATCTGGTGGTAGGTTATCAATAAAGAGAACAGTGGGAGGAGCAGTGCCAGTGGTGTTTAGTATGTGGGCCTTTATAGCCTTGATATCAGCTTGGGTATCTTTAAACCTTGATTCCATGAGATTTCTTTGTTTTTGGACTTGAATCTCATGTTGCTGTTCAGCCAATTCTCTTTGATGTTGGAGTAGTGGTTGAAAAAAATTCCATAACTCATTTGCAGCAAGTGCATGTGGTGGTGCAGGTGCTTGAGCTGGAGCAGCAGTGGTTGGTACCTTTCGAACTTTCAACAACTGTTGCAGCATATCTTTAATTTCTACAACAGAGGTATCCAGTTTGTCAACTCTGTCCGTCAATTCTCGGTACATTAAACCATCACCCAACTTAATGGGATCATCTAATTTCCCACTAACAGTGGTTGTAACCGTGGTTGACTCAGGAAATGTATCCCAGAAATCATCCACTGATGCCCCTTTGTCTTGGTTCTGGGGACTTCTTCCTTCAAAATGAGAAACACTTTTTAGTGAACCAGTAAAAACCGGATACCCAAATGTTCCCATAGAAGAAATTGCCTTCAAGGAAGTCTGATTGATGAAACCACTGTCCAAATGCAAACCAGTGGTGTAGGATCGTGTACGGACCCGAAACGAGTCGTTCAGAGGCGTTCTACACAATATGAAAGGCGGAAACATACATATTGTGTGTAATTCAACAAGATATACACTTATAACTGTCTTTTGATTGATATCTGAGCAATTACAGATCTGTAGACACTTCGACAGAGCTTCGCCGTCGGAAAACACTATTCTAATTCCGTTACAAATGAAACGGAAACACTCCTATTTATAGACTCACTAATTCCGTTTGAACATGACTCAAACAAGATTACAATACAAACGAAATTACCTACTCAAACGGAATTAGCTGATTCAAACGGAATTACATGACTAATTCCGTTTGGAATTACCAGATGTCCTCTTCAAGCGGAATTAACTAGTTCAATCGGAATTACATGCTTTGATACTTTTCTTGAACTTCGTGCCATGAACAATGCAAGACTCGATACAAGACGAAGTCGACAGACATATGCACCAACAGACTCCCCCTCGGATGTTGATGAGTCTTAAGTGTCGAGTCTTCAACGTCTTCAGCCTTTATCAGTCAGATCGCTCTCTAAAGTATCTGATAGTGTAACCATCCTCAAACTTTATCTCTTTCTCCCAGAATCTCAATCTGACTCTATCTTCTTTTTATCAGCACCAACATACTCCCCACGAACAAATAATCTCAATCTGGCTCTATTCTCAGAATCCAGGCTATCCTGCACATCCTCTACCCAAAAGTAAATTTCCCAAATTTTCAACTTGACAAATTTAGAAATTAATACTAGAATTCTTTTAACAACACCACTTTTATTGTGAGGTAGATATGAATATAACAATTTTAAACTTTGAAGAACCACTTGTAGAAAATCTTTTCAAATTACACACTCCCAAACCTGTTCGTCATGTTTAGCACTCGGAATTTTGAAAATCAGCTTTTCAACATCAGTTGTCTAAAATCTTTTTGAATTTTTCAAAATTTTATGCTAAAACACACCGAAAGTCTTTTTGGATTTTGAAAAGAAAAAGAATGCAGTAAAGAAATATATACAGACACTATTTTTGTGAGTTTGTGTAAGAGGATCATATCAGTTTTTAACAAGTCACAAGTACCGTTGAGCTTAGTTACACATTAAGAATTAAACAATTCACTTAGATTACCAATATACTGATCCACTTAAATTCTCACACAAATTTCAACTGATTCAGGATATGAATTAGGTGTATTAAGAACTTAAACTCATTCATGTGTCCCACCTCTTGAATATACTCCCGTATCCAGATCCCAATATTCAGTCTTACAGGTGAGTATACCACAGATGATATCTGTAAGGGGTTAAATGCGAAGTCCGTGAGAGCTCAGGTCAGAACTTCCGTTCAGCAGAGAGATGACAGCTTCGACTTTTGGTGGGTCCCCTTTAGAGGATCTTTTCTTCAACAGCACATGATTTACATATTTTTTTCAATGTTTCATCATTTTTTATGCTGAGGGTGGGCTATATTTCAAGCAAGCGTAAAGTATTCTCCGGGGACTAGGCCATTGCTTCCGCAAAATCAGAAGTCCCGGGATAATACCCCAGATATCACTGAGCATAAAGACCTAGTATCTCAGAAAGAGGGACCTTTCAAACAAAATTTCAGGGTTACCTATTGATGTGGAAAAAGTAGTTCAACTAAATAAACTAAAATTACCCTAAATTAAGACTCAAGTAATAAAAATCTAGACTCTCTAACTTGACTAAACTACTCACCGGCAAGTGAACCGGTCGACTCTAGCACAGAAAAGCAAGTCCGGATGTCGAACCCACAAGGACTCTAATTAATTATGTTAACGACTTATTAGACTAGACACTGACACGACTTAACAATTTTTGTGTTTTAAGGGGGGTTTTTACTGAAATCCTAAAATTGAAATTAAAATGAACTTTAGACTGAGACACGAACAAGAACTAAGGTTTGATTCAGATGAGATTAACGACTACCTAGACTTGAATCCAGTTTGGCTATGAATGGACGTCTAACGGTATTATTGTTGCATGGAGCTGGGATCGTAAAATACTAAACCTTAAGGTATTTCAATGCTAAGACTTCCCGACCCTTCTCAGGAAGAAACCTAGGAAACCCAACAAGGCTGTTATGAACACCAACTGTTAGACTTCCTCTCAGTCCTCTAACGACTCTAAAAGTGCCCTAATTCTATTATCTACCTCTCGGCGCGACAATCTAAGGCAATCCTAGATTCTAACTTGGTTTACTAGACACAAATGCAATTAGGGAACTAAGATTGACTTCTCTCAAAACCTATCTTAGATATATACTGCACCGCGACCTAATAACTAACTCGAGCCTCTCAGCGACAAGTTAAGCAGAATATTTAATTCTAATTGTATTTTAATTATTGTTTCTAAGGCTATTGGCCAATTTACCCAAAGATCACCCGAGCCCACAAGGATGCAAATAATCAACACAAATTTATTATGTGAAAGACATTCACCAAAATCTATGTGAAACAGTAAATAATCAACAACCAAAAGTAAGTACGCACACGCACCAAATCAAAAGCTCTAGAACACTTTACTTTCAGAAATCAATCCATAATCAAACAATAATAACCGTTAAAAGATCCAAACTTCAATCAAACTATCATCTTGCCTAGGTAGTTACAAAGGTTTTAGCCAAGAAACATGTTGTCTAAAACAAACAAATCAAGTTCAAAACAATAATTCATTGGAAAAGTATTGAAACAAGAAATTAAAGAAAACCGGGAGATAAAACCCGAACAATCTTCACTTCCACGCTCCAAGCTTCAACCGGATGATTCCCGCAAGCTAAAACTCTCTGAAAACCTCAAATTCTGCTCTCAAAAGTCGCCTAGGGTTTCTTGGTTCGTAAGATGGTTTTTGATCGTGCGTCCCTCTTTGATTTTTTATGTACCCATTAATATTGTAGATAATTGATAAAAACCCAATACATCATAATCTGTGTTAATTGTTGGGCTTTTAATAACCATTCACGGCCCACTATTCAACAATAATAACAATTGGCAGCACTTTATTCTTCTAAATCATCTGATGCCCTCCTCTTTCTATTTCATGTCATGCAATAGATATATTAAAATATATCATCCTTTGAATGGCCTACATATTAGAACCCAATAAATTAGTGCATTAGAAATTTCGTTGACCATCAATTGCACATCTACATTATTTCATTAATATCAAAATCCAAGACTATATATATTTTTTTTCTTTTTAAAACATTTATTATTAGATATATGAGAGTAATAAAACAAAATGCATGGATCACCAAAAATATAGACAAGTTTTACTCGTGGTCTCTTAGAATTATTAGAATTCTAAATATAAGCCAACTAGAGTAAAATCCAACCAAAACCTACTCAAAAGTGTAGGAAATATTTGTATAAAATATGTATATTTTAGAGCACATCACCTATATATCCAAGTAGTGTTCCCCACGAAATAAGCAAGTTTGAATTTAAGTTTATATACCGAAAAAGCTTACTAAATGTGTAAAAACCTATCGGCATATCATCAATGAGACCGTTTAACACTATTTAAACATTACATTTCTTTAGCATACTGTAACTGTCTACTGATGTACTATCATTTCCTCTTTTCGTCACCAAAACTCATTTTGTATTTTTATCATGTTTTTTACTTTTTCAAATTTTCTAATGTTTTTGGATTTTCTGAAAATTCTTACTCCCCCTAAAATTCAAACACATTTAAAGGAAATTTGAAAACAAACTGTACAAGTAAAGTGACAACTGATATCGAATCACTTCAGTTCGCCATCCACTTGGCATAAACAATCAGAACTCCCCCTTACAACAAACTATTTTCCCATTGTGATTTCAAAACACTTAAGTTTGTTTTAATCAAATAGTTTTTCCGGAAAATAAGTTTTGTTGATTTCATAAACCACTTGTAGGTTAGGGGTTCATTTCATCACATTGTTCTTTCAACCACTTGAAAAATTTAACATTTTTAGATTTTAACAACAATATCACTTATAGAAAATCAAGTACAACTTAATGTCCCTGATTTACCACTTGTAAGTCGAAATATCAATTAATCATTAACCAATAACCACTTCGGTGATATTTCACAAGAAAGATGCCGATACCTGCTTCACACTTACCAACCTGGGAGCTCCGGCAAGTCAGGATTTTTACTTATGAAAAACTGCCATCCAAGCCTGACCAAACTTGGATATTTCCTCCTCAACTTCACTATTAGTTGCTTTCTTTGTTTCATAAAAGTCCTTTACCCCTTTGGCCTTTCCCTCGACCATTTTCCCAAATATCTTTTTAACATTTCCATTAAACACTTTTTCAACATCAAATTCTTTCTTCTCAGAATAGAATTGCTTCGAGATCTCAACCTTCCCAACTTTTGGTTTAAAATTTTCAGCCCTCAATGGTGGAAAATGAACATCATCCATTGGAGGCACTGAGTTTTCTTCTTTAACCTCAAAATGTGGCTCTTCTGACTTTATGGAATCAGATTCATCGCCAAGTTTCTCATAAAACTTCTTAACAACCCACATTTGATTATCATGTTTAGCTCTCTTTTGATAAAAATTTGTCTTTGAACACTCACCAACTTCATATGTTGAATTTTCAAAAATTTTAAATTTTTCAGTTGGTGGTTCATTTTTCTCAACAAATTTTTCTTTGAGTTTTTCAGAGACTTCCTGTTTTGTTTTTGTTGCTTGAGAACAGTTCCATGCAATGTGACCAACTTCATTGCATTTGTAACAGGTTCTTGTCTCTTTTCTTTGATTAGCTCCATTCTTCACATTCTCTTGCTTCTTGACAAGAAATTATCTGTTTGATTGTTTCCAGAATGAGCTTTTTGATTCCTCTTCACAGCTTGTCCCTGAAACAAATTTTGTATTTGTTTTAGAAGTTTTTTCATGTTTATAATTTTCTGGTGGAATAAATCCAAGACCTTTCTTTTTGAAATTACCGTTATGGTTTGGTTTCTTTTGAAAACCAGAACCGTAACCTTTTTTCTTGTTTAAACGTTGTTGAACTCTTGAAGTGTATTTTTTAGGTTTTTCAGTAAGATTTACATCTTTTATTTCAGAAATATTGATTTCTGTTAGTTTGAAAACCTTTTTGATCTTTTCAACTTGAACACTTCTTATTGGAAATTCTTTATCAGAATATAATTTGTCATAATCATTCAAAGTGTATGCAACTTCGAATGTTTCATCCTTCAAATTAGATTTTGATAACAGGAATTCTTTATTGTAAACCCGTTTAACCGACGACTTTTGACTGTCAACTGATGATGATTCCTGACTTTCAGACTTAGACTTTGACTCCGACTCCTCATCTATATCCAACACCTGATCGACCACCTTTTTTATTAACTCAGACTCATGATCAGTGTCAGACGATGTAAACGTGACGTCAATGTTTTCTGGTAACTCATCAGCTGTTTCGGATTTTAACTTTATATTGACAGCCTTATTGACTTGCTCCTCATTCGGTTTTCTAGGAGAATACCCTTCCCAAATCGGAGGCTGACACTTGTTATAACTAACACTCTGTTTCTTACCAGTATCCTTCTTCTTTGGCTTCTCATCTTGAAATGCTTCAAAACCTGCAACAGTTGGATAAATTCGATCAATGAGATAATCAGAACTAGAATAACTCTGTAATAAATGTCTGATTCTCTCATTCTCAATCTTTTCTGTCTCCAACTCTTGCTTCCATTTCGCACTTTCTTCAATGTAGAAATTTATAGCTTTCTGCTTCGACATCAATACAGCATTCAACATTGTCAAAGCACCTTCTCTTTCAGAATTCGTCTTTTGTAGACCAGTTACCGTTCTGTTCAACACATCATATGATTCCTTCACATAATTAAGATCAAACAGTAACTTTTCTTTCATCTTGTCTTGTTCATTCAGCTTCTCATCTTTCTCTGCACACTACTTGCAAGATTCTAAACATTTTAAGCAAGGCTTGATGACTTCCATAATCTTTTCTATTTCAACGATCTTCTCCACTTCAACAACTTTTTCAGCTTCACTCGCCTTCTCCTTTTCAACAATCTTCTCAGCAATTTTAACCTCTTCATTTTGAACAATCTTTTTATTTTGATCTTTGCTTTCACATTCCTTCTTTTTCGGTTCTTTTGCTTCTCGTTTCTTCTTCAACTTCTCCAAGCGATCTACAAAATAAAATTGAAAACTTTCAGGAGATAAATGAGTTTTTGCAATATTGATATGCATTTCTTCCTCATCATCACTACTGTCGTCAGTTGGTGATTGATCAAAATCTATTGTCTTTTCTGAACTATCATCTGAAGAACTAGAATCAGATGGTGTTTGATAAAAAACAGTTGCTCTTTCTGAACTTTCATCGGATGAAACAGACTCTTCTTCTTGATTCGAATCATCACTATCAAATATTTTCATCCATTCCGTAAACAAATCAGGCTTTTGAGCTATTTCTGCAATGAGAGCTACAAACTTTGAATCAGGTGGAATGTATTTATCCCAGCTAAAACCTGCTGCCACCTTTTCATCGTCTTGATCAATGATACCATAATAAGCTTTCTTGTTTGCATCTTCGATCATTTTCCCATGAGCAGTTTGTGAATATTTTTGTTGATGCGGTTGATGAGCAACTTGTTGATATATGGCTTTCCGATAGTAATCATCTTTTCCAAATGGATTCTTTGCTCCACTCGCTTCCTGATTTTTGCATTCTCTTTTAAAATGACCTTTCTCCCTGCATCGAAAACAAGTAACTTTAGATTTATCAAAACCCAAAGTAGAAACATGTGCATCCAAGAAATCATTTCTTCCTGTAATCATTTTGAACTTTTCAGCTCTTCTCAAGACACTAGCTAAGCACCATTTGATGTCCATGAGCTCCATCTCTTCAGCGTCTATCTGATCGTAATCCTCTTTCGTCGGCATAGGATTTCCGATCCTCCCTGCAACCAAACCTTCATAGGATTGTAACACAGTTGCAAGTAACGCCATATGATCTTTTGCAATTTCTTCAAAAAAAACTTTGACCATCTGGAAGATTCAATGCAATGTTGCACTGTATCACACAACCATTCCCACTTTTTGAACTTTGAGAATGAAAACTTGAAGTTGAACTCTTTGGATTAACCCTCGGATATGAAGAAAAACCACTGCTGCTATTTGGACTTTGTTCAACAGTTCCAGATAAGTCTCCAGCACTAAAAGCAGTTTGAATTTTCGGACTCATTTCAGCCTCTTGAACATTGCCTTTGTAATACATTTTCACATCTTGTTGACCACTCGGATTACTCATCCTCGCAATCTTTTATTGTTCAAGATCTTGACCCTCAATCTTCTCGATGAACTGAGAAATCGTCAAACCATCATATTCTCCGGTGTTCTTTAAGATCATCAAAAATGTACCCCATTCTTTTTGAGGTAAAGCATCAGCTAATTTGTCAACCCATTCCTCTCGTTCTTTGGTTATGCTTAACAATGACATAGAACGCACTAAGTGGCAATATCTTTCAATCAATTTCTTTGTATCTTCCCTTGGTAAACTTGTGAAAAGATCAAATTCTTTCTTAAGCAGTGCCTTTTTACTCTTAATCATCTTCTCACTTCCCTCAAATTAGATTTTAAGAGCATCCCAAATTGATTTTGAAGTTTTGTCATGTTGAAGCAATACAAAGATGTCTTCTTTAATAGCTTGCTGAAGTAGACTAATCATCATCTTTTAAGCTTTATACATGTCTCGTTCTTTATCAGTGAATTCAGAGATTGTTTTCTCAACTTGCAGATCAGTACGTGGTAGTACATATTTTTTCAAAATACACTCCCAAGATCTCAAATGATTTGCTTGAACCCAGTTTTCAAATCGATCTTTCCAACCGTAATACTCCTCAATGCTCATTAGCTTCGGGGGTTTTTGCATAGTTCCAGTCTCTTTTTCCAAGTTCATGTTTTGAGCAATGACAGTCGGAGTACTCGGAGATGTAGCAAATGCGTTATAAAATTCTTCACTCATGATTCAGTAACAAGTTTATCAAGACAAATACTTCCAAACTAAATTAGTGCTTCAAACGGAATTACTCCAAGCGAGATTACCCCTTCAAATGGAATTAACCTGCACACAAACTTCAAACGGAATTAAAGATTCAAACGAAATTAGACTCTTCAAATGGAATCACTGATTTCGTTTGAAATTTCAAGCGAAATACCTCTTTGAAACGGAATCACTTATTTTGTTTGAACTTTCAAACGGAATACCTATTTGAAGTGGAATTACTAATTCCGTTTGAACTTTCCAAACGGAATTACACTCTGATGTGAAATACTAAAGCTGAATTACGTTTTTCAAGCGGAATTAGGTGTAATTTCAAACGAAATTAGGATGATGTCAGCATATTTGATCTGAAGTTCAAGCGGAATTATCAAATTTAGTAGATTTAAGTCGAATTAAGGTCCAATTTTCTCAAGGATTTGTTAATGTACTATTTCGCTTATGATATATGAAATTCAGATCATTTTGACCGGTAAAACTTGTTCAATTGAGAAAAGACGGTGTAGAAGTAAGAAAACACAATGAAATCAAGCTGAAATCTGCAGAACTCCTCCTCCTGAGCTCTAATACCACTTGTAGGATCGTGTACAGACCCGAAATGAGTCATTCAGAGGCGTTCTACACAATATGAAAGGCGGAAACAGACATATTCTGTGTAATTCAGCAAAATATACACTTATAACTGTCTTTTGATTGATATCTGAGCAATTACAGATCTGTAGACATTTCGACAGAGCTTCGCCGTCGGAAAACACTATTCTAATTCCGTTACAAATGAAACGGAAACACTCCTATTTATAGACTCACTAATTCCGTTTGAACAAGACTCAAACGAGATTACAATACAAACGAAATTACCTACTCAAACGGAATTAGCTGATTCAAACGGAATTACATGACTAATTCCGTTTGGAATTACCAGATGTCCTCTTCAAGCGGAATTAACTAGTTCAAGCTGAATTACATGCTTTGATACTTTTCTTGAACTTCGTGCCATGAACAATGCAAGACTCGATACAAGACGAAGTCAACAGACGTATGCACCAACAAGTGGGTTCAGCACTTGTAGTGGCTGCTTCACTTGAACTACCACCAAGAGTTACTTGTAACTCAAGGGGTGTAACCTCCTCAGGTCTTGTTGGTGGGTTAGCAATGATTGATAGATCAGACCCAATCACTTGTTGAGGCATATTCTCATGAACAGGTGATTGAGAAGGACTGGTTTGTGTCTGGTTCAAATCAAGAGCATCCAACAATAATTTTGTTTGTGGGGGAATTGTGGAGGTGAGGTTGGGTGTAGAAAGCGAATTTGCCCCGGGCATTGGGCTGTGGATGATGGATTCGAGTGATTCCAGAGCATCATATTGTGGTGTCCCTATATGTACAACCTGTTCTTTTTGGGAAGAAGCAGGAGGAGTTTGAGGTATGGGTTGAGATATGTCACACCCCGACCACGTAGAACATACAAAACGTGGCGGAAATGTCGGGGAGTGTTGTAACAGAATTAATTGTTTCAAATCCATGGCAATTGAAGTTTCGTTTTATTGATTAAAAGTGTTACAATGTCTTAACAAACAAGGAAATACAACATAATTAACTAATCTTGCATCTTTTATTGTCACTAAAGCCCAAGTCTGCCTATGTGTATCTTGATCATCTTATGCAACAGCTCCTGAAAAACACATGTGAAAATAGGTACGTCAGCATAAAAATGCTTGTGAGATACAAAGGTTTTGTGAAAATAGGTTTCATGACTTATGTTTGAGAAAATGTTTAGTCATGAACCTTGTAATTTGCTTTGTTTTGTAAATCATTTGAAAAATGATAAGATCAGATGATATGTATAAATAAGAGAATAATGTATGGTTAAATGAATAACCATTGTAAACTGAGTTTGTATAAGATAAGTTGTTTGTAAAACAATGTATTGTGAAAAGTATGTTATTTGTATAAAATGTTATATGTATCAAACTGAAATGATTCAAATAACGCTACAATATGTGATACCATACAAACACTTATATATAGGAAGTACCAGCGGCGTATCCACCATGCTTGTATCATATTACACACGCATCGTTACTTAAATCACTTAATCAAACCAAACCATCAAGATGTAAAATGTTCATGTCTAATGTAAATCATGTAATATGTATCCAAAATGTAAGCCTGTGATGAATAACAACTGTACTAAGTACGCGACAATAGACATACGTAGCATGTGACCTGTACTAAGTATGCAACAATAGACATATGTAGCATGTGACCTGTTCTACGTATACAACAATAGACATACGTAGCATGTGACCTGTACTACGTATACAACAATAGACATACGTAGCATGTGACCTGTACTACGTATACAACAATAGACATACGTAGCATGTGACCTGTACTACGTATACAACAATAGACATACGTAGCATGTGACCTGTACTACGTATACAACAATAGACATACGTAGCATGTAATGTAATGTAAAACGATGTACTAAGTAATGCACACAATGGGCATACCTAGCATAAGATGTAATAAAATCATGTACTATAATGTACTAACGAACATAGCAGGTATAAGATGTGAAAACAGGAAAGCATGAAAGTAACAAGTAGGCACATGCGTTTCACCCCAAAACAGTTTGGAAAACAGTAAAAGAGGGGTCTATGTACTCACTTGAGATTGCTTAGTAGTCCTTGAGTAACAACCAAACAATGCTAGAGATCACTGATATCAAACGGCACCTAATATAGGTAACTATGTTAATAAACCGGACCTAAATCGGAAGATCTGATAGAATGAGGGTTCGTAAACCAAACGAGTATAGAGACTCGTGTCATATGGTTTAACAAAGCCTACATACTAAATGAAACCTTAATCTAAGTGCTTTCGGCCCATTACGACCCGTTTAGGTAGCTTATGCTACTTTAACGCGTCGTTCGCGTGAAACGCGTTCGGACCGCCTAACTAGTCCTATGACAAGTGTTATATGCCTAAACATGTTACATAATCAGTTATGTGACAAAAGTTTAGGTTACATATGCTTAATTACCAATTATACATGAAAAGGGTATTCTGGTAATTTACCTAAGGCATATAAACCACCTATCATACAACTACTCAAACGATGTGACCATAGGGTATAACCTCGGAAGGTTATTCCCTACCTACTATGGTCACCTAATGTATTTGGTCGGATCCTAATGATCGACCAAATGGGTCGGGTTCGAGGTATAAGCGATTTATTAGATCGCTTACCCTACGACCCTAGACAACGTGGTAATCAGTAGGCATAGTCCCAAGGGACTATAACCAACGTGATTACACTCACGTTGCGAAGTTCAAACGAACTTCGCATTGACCATAACTGGTCAACGCAGAAAGTCAAACAAAGTTTGACTTTCAGACTCGAAAGACTCGAAAAGCAATAAAAGAACGAAAGAATACTTACGAAGGGTCCCCGAATGCTAATCTCGATCCAAGAACTCAGGTATGAAACAATGGTTTCAACTTAGAGCTCTCAAATCCAGATTCTTGTGAGAAATGAGGTTGGGGTGGATGGGTATTTATAGGAATACCCGAACCGTTAGGATCGTTTCATGGAAACCGTGCTCGAATCTTATGCGTACACTTGTCACAAAGTTGTGGTAACTTAAAAATGGTCCTAATGAGCTGAATGTGCAGTTGTGAGTGTGTGGATGAGGTTTAAACAGCTGGAATCAGCTGACTAAGCGTTCTTATCTGATCAGGAAGGCTGAGGCGGGCCGCCTAAGATTTAAGCTTGGCTGAGGCGGGCCGCCTAGCTCTTCAGATCAGAAAACAAGTTTCAAATGTTGCAGTTTCAGTCCCTGTTATGTGTTTAAGCCATTTCCGACATGTTTAAGGCCCGTTAAGCCAACTTTAAGGCCCTAACATGATGTCTAAACATTGTGGACATGAAACATGCTCAAAAATATGTCGGATGTTGGTTCGTTTGGTCGTACGAACGCGATGTTCGCTTAATTACGACGGAATGCGCACAAGCGCGAAAAACGATCCAAATGACGCGACGAATGGATTTTTGGCAAGACAAACACTAAAGCATAATATAGTCATGCTTACATAAATTTTTGGATGTCCGGATGTATTCAGAACGTGAGTTATGCGCGAAAATGCAAACTTGTGCACTTTTTGACACTTTTAGTCCCTGAATGTCCCAAAAGTATATTTTAGCGCACCGAACCTCTCAAAGCCTATTTCTAAGCTATGTAAAGGATATTTAAGGTGTGTTTAACTTATGGTCATGTTCCGGAATGTCTGTTACTGTTCAAATTGGCATACTTTCGCAGTTTGTCAAATTCAGTCCCTATAAGCGAATAAACTTTGATTTCACCACGCCAAACCTTCCAAAACTTATATCTAAGTTATGTAAAGGTTATTTAAGGTATGTTAAGCCTATTTCACTATTCCGGAGTGTTCGTTGCATTAAACTGGTTATATTTACGCATCAGTGCGCGTATAACCTTCCAGAAAGCGATTTAGAGCTTGAAATCGAACAAGAATTGATATGTGTAAACGATACACATATTTTTACAAATCCCAAGTATGAAATACAATATTTCATTGGTTTGGCATTTGTTTGATGGTCGCAGTGACACAGGTGTCACAGTCTCCCCTACTTTAGGAAATTTCGTCCCGAAATTTATTCGTAGGAGTCTATTTCTGACTTTGTGTCAAATAACCACCAGAGATATGTAAGGCATAATCCTGTAATTTCTCTTTAACAGACATTTTTCAGAAAGGAAAAATGAACGGAGTTATTTTCAACAGGCATTCTTTAGAAAATGGAACATGAAGGAATAAACAAGGATATTCATTTCCCTCGATGGATATTCTTCAGCAACGAAAATGAACGGAAATGAGTTAACGAAAATGAACGAAACGAATCATTTTCCACGATTTCTTTAGAAACGAAAATGAACAGAATTAGTCATTTTCCACAACATCTTTAGAAACAAAAATGAACAGAATGAGTCATTTTTCACAACATCTTCAGAAACAAAAATGAACAGAATGAGTCATTTTTCACAACATCTTCAGAAACAAAAATGAACAGAATGAGTCATTTTTCACCATTTCTTCAGAAACAAAAATGAACAGAATGAGTCATTTTTTTACCATTTCTTCAGAAACAAAAATGAACAGAATGAGTCATTTTTCACAACATCTTCAGAAACAAAAATGAACAGAATGAGTCATTTTTCACAGCCTCTTCAGAAACAAAAATGAACAGAATGAGTCATTTTTCACCATTTCTTCAGAAACAAAAATAAACAGAATGAGTCATTTTTCACAACCTCTTCAGAAACAAAAATGAACAGAATGAGTCATTTTTTCACCATTTCTTCAGAAACAAAAATGAACAGAATGAGTCATTTTTCACCATTTCTTCAGAAACAAAAATGAACATGGTTAACTCCAGATACATGACAAAACTTGCTGTGGTTTCTGTGCACTGAATTCCATAATTATGTATGCATCCATAATTACGTAACTCCTTGCATAGTCCGCACAGTTTGTCTTGAAATGTTTTAGGGGAGGAAAATCAAACCTGTGATGAGTGTGACTAGACTACCATAGGGTCCTTTTAATTAGATCGACAATTGATCTTTTTAATTAGGCCACCAAGGAGTCCTTTCAGCTATCTCATCACATGATATTCCTAACCAGATTTTTGGATCAATCTGTTTAACTAGACCACTCAGGGGTCTAATTATGGAATAGTACAATATAATCCGAGGGTCTTTACTATTACGTAAAATCCCATTGAGGATTTAATATAGTACCTTTGGATATCCTACTATGAATTTCCTTATACAAAGATATGGAAGATTCTACGAGGATTTGGATAACAAAACTTGGATTACACCAAAAACATAAAAGGAAACACATAAGCACATAATCACATAGTTGTTTAACTTGGTTATTAATTTGTTATCTTTGGACGCGGATACTTAAAGCACACCAGGAATCCAATTCGTGGATTTCATTTGGCACTTTAATCATTTCAAGAATCCATCCACGAAGATAGGATGATCTACCAAAAATTCGATTTTCGTTTTCAGGAAAACGCAATATTCGAATTAAGGTACATAATAATTTAAGACATACGGAAATACCCTTGGGTACCTTATTAAAAATTTATAGTGGTACTTGGGGTATTCGTACAGAGTTATAACTTGCACCTTGTACTTCGTTTCTTTGCAAGAGACGGGTACTTAGGACCTTTGTGGAAAACGCAAGAGAATGTAAAATGGAAGAATTTTGGGGGTAGTTTGCTTTTCAAGGAATATGATTCCTTGATTGTCGGTATTGTAAGGGATATGTTGTTTATACATATAATCACATAAATACATTGCAATGTAAATAAAAGATTTATTTATAAACAATGTTAACAACTGTTTCATGGACCTTGACAACAAGAGAAAATAATACATAAGATGTGGTTATTTCTAAAGAGTGTTGTCTTCTAGTCGGTCAGATGCTCATCTCTGTGCTGGATTAGCATTAGCAAGCTTTGGGCAATTTCTTCGGAAATGTCCCATCTAGCCACACTTGTAGCAAGAACCTGGGGGAAAACGAGCTTGAGCAGGATTGTTGTTAGCTTGATTTGGTGCAACTGCTGCTACGCAAACTTTTGCTGTATGACCTTTACGTCCACAAATTTGGCATTCGCGGCACTTCACATTGGCATGATGATGTAGGCCACATTGGTTGCACAAGGGTGAAGTTCCATTGTATGGCTTCCTAGTACGGGGTTGAGCTGGTTGGTTGGGGACGGCTTGATCATTGTGAGTAACCATGGCAAAGTTCTGAGAAGCCTTTCGCTTCTTTGACCGCTCAAGGGATCCAGACTGTTCATCCATGGTCTTTGATTCCTCGATTGGCTTCGATTCCTCGACCGGTTTCTTGTCACCCTTTCGGAAAAGCTTACGTTTCCTGATCTGAGATTCAGTCAAGGTTGCAGATAGCTCAATGGCCTGCCTAACCGTAGTGGGGTTACTACCAGTAACAATGTCCTGAACTGAGTCAGGGAGACCATCAATGTATTTTTCGATCGCCTTATCCAAAGGCGTAACCATGGTAGGACACAACAGGCTCAGCTCCTTATATCGATCGGTGTATGCTCGATGTTCACCGCTGTCTTGCTTAAGATCGTCGAATTCCCTTTCCAATGCCCTGATCTCGTGACGAGGACAGAATTCCTTCATCATCAGTGCTCGAAGTTCTTCCCAAGTTTGGGCCAGTGCCACTTCGGCACCCCTATCTCTCACCACACCGTTCCACCACGTCAAAGCTCGTTTCTCAAAGACACTAGATGCGAAATCTACCTTTCGCTCATTTGGACATTGTACATGCCTGAAGGTGCTCTCTAGACTCTCGAACCATTGCAGAAGTGCTGTCGCTCCTTGAGACCCAGAAAACTTTGATGGCTTGGCCGAGTTGAACGTCTTGAAGTTGCAGAGGGCATTATTGTTGTTGATAGCTTGGTAACATTGAGCAACGACGTTCGGGATTGCAGCAGTCATTTGCTGTGTAATGACAGCTGCCAGCTCATCAATAGATACCGGGTTTTCGCGTCGTGGAGGCATTCTAAAAGAGGAAACATGAAAGGAAACGAGTGAAAGAATTAGACGA
This sequence comes from Helianthus tuberosus, assembly GCA_030545235.1. NCBI lineage: Eukaryota > Viridiplantae > Streptophyta > Magnoliopsida > Asterales > Asteraceae > Helianthus > Helianthus tuberosus. The sequence goes on along the minus strand of CM060443.1, from coordinate 146,915,463 downwards.
AAAGAATGAGATGAAACAAATCTGATGAAAGCAAGGGTAGTGGTCATTTGTTTGTTACTACAAAGCAACAAACGACCTCGGTGATTTATCAAAGTAAATAGGTCAAAAATAATGTATCGCGAAGACATGCTCGCCTATAAGTGAACACTCATCCCAAGAATTCCCAGGTAAGCACAACTGGTCTTGCGTCTGATGAGATGTATACGAAGTGCTTGCCTAGACAGAAAACCCAGAATACAGGCATTCACCCTTCCAGTTTGCACATGTTCACATTATTTAAAACCCAAAACCTTGACGAGATTTTGAAAATTCAAAGGGGTTCAAAACCATATAACAGAGGGTTCAAAACCTTACAATAGAGGGTTCAAAACCTAGTAATCAATCAACCTAGAACAGATGATTAGTTTTCAAAGCGGTTTTGAAATTTATGTTCTTGTTGTGGTCGTCGCCTAAGGATAGGTGACGGTATTATTTTATGACTAAACGCAAGTAAACTCACGTTAGGGTCCTAAGAAGGTTATAGACTAGGTCAAAGCATTACTAATAACCTAATTCCCTATAACCATTGGCTCTGATACCATCTTTTCTGTCACACCCCGACCACGTAGAACATACAAAACGTGGCGGAAATGTCGGGGAGTGTTGTAACATAATTAATTGTTTCAAATCCATGGCAATTGAAGTTTCGTTTTATTGATTAAAAGTGTTACAATGTCTTAACAAACAAGGAAATACAACATAATTAACTAATCTTGCATCTTTTATTGTCACTAAAGCCCAAGTCTGCCTATGTGTATCTTGATCATCTTATGCAACAGCTCCTGAAAAACACATGTGAAAATAGGTACGTCAGCATAAAAATGCCTGTGAGATACATAGGTTTTGTGAAAATAGGTTTCATGACTTATGTTTGAGAAAATGTTTAGTCATGAACCTTGTAATTTGCTTTGTTTTGTAAATCATTTGAAAAATGATAAGATCAGATGATATGTATAAATAAGAGAATAATGTATGGTTAAATGAATAACCATTGTAAACTGAGTTTGTATAAGATAAGTTGTTTGTAAAACAATGTATTGTGAAAAGTATGTTATTTGTATAAAATGTTATATGTATCAAACTGAAATGATTCAAATAACGCTACAATATGTGATACCATACAAACACTTATATATAGGAAGTACCAGCGGCGTATCCACCATGCTTGTATCATATTACACACGCATCGTTACTTAAATCACTTAATCAAACCAAACCATCAAGATGTAAAATGTTCATGTCTAATGTAAATCATGTAATATGTATCCAAAATGTAAGCCTGTGATGAATAACAACTGTACTAAGTACGCGACAATAGACATACGTAGCATGTGACATGTACTAAGTATGCAACAATAGACATACGTAGCATGTGACCTGTACTACGTATACAACAATAGACATACGTAGCATGTGACCTGTACTACGTATACAACAATAGACATACGTAGCATGTGACCTGTACTACATATACAACAATAGACATACGTAGCATGTGACCTGTACTACGTATACAACAATAGACATACGTAGCATGTAATGTAATGTAAAACGATGTACTAAGTAATGCACACAATGGGCATACCTAGCATAATATGTAATAAAATCATGTACTATAATGTACTAACGAACATAGCAGGTATAAGATGTGAAAACAGGAAAGCATGAAAGTAACAAGTAGGCACATGTGTTTCACCCCAAAACAGTTTGGAAAACAGTAAAAGAGGGGTCTATGTACTCACTTGAGATTGCTTAGTAGTCCTTGAGTAACAACCAAACAATGCTAGAGATCACGGATATCAAACGGCACCTAATATAGGTAACTATGTTAATAAACCGGACCTAAATCGGAAGATCTGATAGAATGAGGGTTCGTAAACCAAACGAGTATAGAGACTCGTGTCATATGGTTTAACAAAGCCTACATACTAAATGAAACCTTAATCTAAGTGCTTTCGGCCCATTACGACCCGTTTAGGTAGCTTATGCTACTTTAACGCGTCGTTCGCGTGAAACGCGTTCGGACCGCCTAACTAGTCCTATGACAAGTGTTATATGCCTAAACATGTTACATAATCAGTTATGTGACAAAAGTTTAGGTTACATATGCTTAATTACCAATTATACATGAAAAGGGTATTCTGGTAATTTACCTAAGGCATATAAACCACCTATCATACAACTACTCAAACGATGTGACCATAGGGTATAACCTCGGAAGGTTATTCCCTACCTACTATGGTCACCTAATGTATTTGGTTGGATCCTAATGATCGACCAAATGGGTCGGGTTCGAGGTATAAGCGATTTATTAGATCGCTTACCCTACGACCCTAGACAACGTGGTAATCAGTAGGCATAGTCCCAAGGGACTATAACCAACGTGATTACACTCACGTTGCGAAGTTCAAACGAACTTCGCATTGACCATAACTGGTCAACGCAGAAAGTCAAACAAAGTTTGACTTTCAGACTCGAAAGACTCGAAAAGCAATAAAAGAACGAAAGAATACTTACGAAGGGTCCCCGAATGCTAATCTCGATCCAAGAACTCAGGTATGAAACAATGGTTTCAACTTAGAGCTCTCAAATCCAGATTCTTGTGAGAAATGAGGTTGGGGTGGATGGGTATTTATAGGAATACCCGAACCGTTAGGATCGTTTCATGGAAACCGTGCTCGAATCTTGTGCGTACACTTGTCACAAAGTTGTGGTAACTTAAAAACGGTCCTAATGAGCTGAATGTGCATTTGTGAGTGTGTGGATGAGGTTTAAACAGCTGGAATCAGCTGACTAAGCGTTCTTATCTGATCAGGAAGGCTGAGGCGGGCCGCCTAAGATTTAAGCTTGGCTGAGGCGGGCCGCCTAGCTCTTCAGATCAGAAAACAAGTTTCAAATGTTGCAGTTTCAGTCCCTGTTATGTGTTTAAGCCATTTCCGACATGTTTAAGGCCCGTTAAGCCAACTTTAAGGCCCTAACATGATGTCTAAACATTGTGGACATGAAACATGCTCAAAAATATGTCGGATGTTGGTTCGTTTGGTCGTACGAACGCGATGTTCGCTTAATTACGACGGAATGCGCACAAGCGCGAAAAACGATCCAAATGACGCGACGAATGGATTTTTGGCAAGGCAAACACTAAAGCATAATATAGTCATGCTTACATAAATTTTTGGATGTCCGGATGTATTCAGAACGTGAGTTATGCGCGAAAATGCAAACTTGTGCACTTTTTGACACTTTTAGTCCCTGAATGTCCCAAAAGTATATTTTAGCGCACCGAACCTCTCAAAGCCTATTTCTAAGCTATGTAAAGGATATTTAAGGTGTGTTTAACTTATGGTCATGTTCCGAAATGTCTGTTACTGTTCAAATTGGCATACTTTCGCAGTTTGTCAAATTCAGTCCCTATAAGCGAATAAACTTTGATTTCACCACACCAAACCTTCCAAAACTTATATCTAAGTTATGTAAAGGTTATTTAAGGTATGTTAAGCCTATTTCACTATTCCGGAGTGTTCGTTGCATTAAACTGGTTATATTTACGCATCAGTGCGCGTATAACCTTCCAGAAAGCGATTTAGAGCTTGAAATCGAACAAGAATTGATATGTGTAAACGATACACATATTTTTACAAATCCCAAGTATGAAATACAATATTTCATTGGTTTGGAATTTGTTTGATGGTCGCAGTGACACAGGTGTCACAAGATATTTCTACCATATGCTGTGAGGAAGTAGCAGCAATGGTTTCTTGTGACTTTTGTGCTGTCACTGGCTGTTGCTCTGGTATCTCATCCTCCAGAGTTGCCTTTGATTTGGGTTTGGGGGGCTTTTGAGTTTTCTTTTGTCGTGGCTTTTTGGTGATTTTAGGTGTGGGTTTCACAGCAATTGTTTTGCTGCTGTGATCACCTAGAGCAGTGGGCTCAGCAGCAGATACCTGAGGAGCAGTGGTAGCTACTAAATTCTGCTCAGGGACCTCTGCTTTTGTTTTGCAATGTGTTGATAATCTTGTAAAGGTTTCAACTGTTAAGCTGTTTATTTGAAAAGAGTCACCTTGTTTTATTACATGAGCATCATCCTTACCAAATTTCTTTTGAAAGTAGTAACTTAGAAATCTTGGAAATAGTAAGAATGGCTTTTTATCAACATTTTTAACCAAGTCATTAAAGATTTCCTGGGAGTAGTTAAAATTTTCATTTTGTAGAATAGCATATCCCAGGTGTTGAATCTTTAGTGGTATCTCATTAAAAGCAGTTGTTTTGTTTGAAACACACATCAAAAGGGTATGGAACAAAAATCTTGTTGCAGGTGGAAAGCTACCTTTTTGTAAGGTATCCTTTTTCATTGAATCTGCATACCCCCTTTCAAGGAAATCCGTTTTAAACTCGTTTTTGGGAAAAGAATTTGTACCTTACTGATCATCGAGTTCAAAGACTTCTGAAATGGATTGTGGTGTGATTTTGACTGTTTTACCCATGAGAGAGGAATTAATGGCTATGACGTCTTCACCTTGTTTTTCAACAGTAACATTTTTCCAAAATTCTGTTTGGGTTTTCAGGTAAATTGGAACATCTGCTGTCAACAAAGTTTTGTACTTTGACGACGACATAGTGTCAATGATGGAATCATAGATATCGGTGGTACCGGGTTTTGGGAGAAGACCCAGATAGTTGTGAGGAGCTTTGTATGGAATTTCAATGGGTGTGGTAGCCATTTGAGTGGCCTTTTTAGAAGATGAAGACTTTGATTTTGTCATTTTGATGAAGACGAAAATGAATTTGAGAAGAAGAAGATGGAAACTGCTTTGAGAAAGGAATTTTAGAATTCAATTCGACAGTAAAACCCTGTTTGGGGGTTTTGAAGGGGGTTTTATAGAGGAAAAAGTAAATGCTGACGTGGCAGCGGTTACAAAAGATGTGACCAATATGTACTGTCCACGTGCCAACCCCTGATGAATAATGGAGGACAGTTGTTTTATGAAACCACTGATGAAGAAATAATAGTGGGTGTAACGGTAATAATGGAAGCAGTGGGTGACTTTTACTATCAGTAGATAGCATATCAGTGGATAAAAACACTGATTTTGAACAACAGTGCTTATCAAGGAAATGAGAGAACAGGGGTTGACTTTCAGCAGTGGACAGATTTTGAAGCAGAGCAGATTTTAAACAAAACAGTGGTTATGGCAGACTTTTAAGGATTTAATGAAAGATTCATTTTTAGCTATTTTTAAGGATGGATTTTTTATTTTCTGAAAACATTTTAATGCTTTTATTCATAGAAAAACAGGATTTTGCCTGTTATTCCATGTTTAGCATGCCAATCCTAGAGATCAAGCTTTCAAAGGTGGATGTATCCACTGTTCTGGTCCGGTTTTGGCTCTAATCAACTGTTCCTCTGATAGGGTTCAATCCCAACAACCAGGAATATATGAAGTTCCCATCCCAACGGAAATATATATGGAGTTCCCAACCCACAGGGAATGCATGCATTTAGTTTTAATGTGAACTCACCTTAGGTTGCTCGATAGATACTATATTTATCCTAAGCTTGGTTAATCACGTCCTATAATAGTCACCAATGTTAGGACCGTATGCAAGGAATTTACATATAACACGTATTTCACAAGTAATGTACAAACAATACCTAACATGTATTTTGTACCACAAGTATGTTTACACAAGTAGGTTTGCACAAGTATTATAACAATAGTAGTGGCCCACAAAGTAGACGAAAACAACGTCGAATGTGCGGCCTCATGGATCCAATATAGGCAACCCAAGTGTGCGGTCTACATACAACCTGGGTTTTTTTACAAACTGTGGGGCCCAGATGGATTGTAGCCCAAACAGTTGAAGTATAATAGTGGACTTGTACGCCCACAGTTCAAGTGTGCGACTTGAAATAAGTTGTGCGACAATGATCCAAAGAGTACGGTCCCCAATTGTCCACCCAAAAGAGTTTGGTCCACTACAAGTATTTCTTGGCCCAAGTATATGTGGCCCAATAAGGTACCAACTGTGCGATTGGGACAGGGTGTGCGACAAAGGAAATGTGCACTTACAATTAAGAGGGCGGCCCCCACCACACCGATTGTGCGATCAAAATCAAGTGTGACTTTTGGAATTGTACGTTCCATTTAATAAGTGTGAGACTCAATCCAAATGAAGTGTGTGCTTAATTTCTGTCTTCAAAATGAGGTGGGACCCCATGGCTGCACACACTCCGGACACTCACTGTGCAATATTGTTTTGTCCCTCAACAGTGGTCCCCATTGTCATGTGTTCCCTTTTTGCAAGGTATGCAACACCGGATTGTACTCAATGCATAAATATTTGTACACTCCATTAAAGTTCAACATCAAGCTTTTCAAATAACAGTCATTATATTTCAATCTTATAGTTTATACATTCAAACATTTGCATTCCATATCTTTATCATTATTGCCGCTAACTATGAGGAATCCATCATCATCCTAATCACCAACATTCAGGGCCTGTTTGGTTGGCTCTGAATGAAACCATTCAGAGGTCAACCTCTGATTCGGTCAGAGGTTTGCTTGTTTGGTTGGCAAAACACCAGCCTCTTTCACCTCTCATCACCAACACCTCCGCCCCCACCCCTCTCCTCACCACCTCCCGCCGGCTGCCACCATCTACCACCACCATCTCTCTTGTCACCATCCCAAAACCGCTGCTATAACCCACTAGCACCATCTCAACACCACCGCCACCACCTGCCACCATCTACCACGGCCAGAGAGAAAGAAAAAAAAACATGGAGCTGTAAGGATTCTTAAAGAAATAGAGGAAACAAAAGAGAAGAAAAGGGGACCTCGTTCTTACCAGAATTTCGTCAAACAGAAGCACTACCGCCGCCGCCACGGCGGCGCAGCCGAAGTCGTCGGAGCTCGATGTCGCTCGCCGGCTTTCCTTCTCACTCGAGCTCTCTCTCTCTCTCTCTCGTTCTCTTTCCTCGTTTCATCGTAGCACCACCACCAGACGGTGGTGGTGGTGGTGGTCGGCCATTGAGGGGGAAGAGAGTTGGGTTGAGAGGTGTGTGGCTGATGTTGTAGTTCTGAGGTTTTGAAGGAGAGTGAAGATGATGATGCTTTGTCTGTGTTTAGTGTTTCTTGAAGATGAGGTTGTAGACCAACAATGAGGGGGAATTTGATAGGTAGCGGCCAAAAAAAATAACAAGGGTTACGGTTAGAAACCCCACTCTTTTGTAATCAATTAGGTATTTAATTTTGTTGAGAGGGGTAAAAATGTCATTTTACACAGTCATTCAGATGTGCAACCAAACAGCACTTTACTGGTTCAGCACTTACTGGTTCAGAGCCTCTTACCCATTCAGACCTCTTATTCATTCAGCACTTATTGATTCAGATGTTGCCAAACAGCCCCTCAATCATGAAAACCTCCTAGTTGTACCCTAGGCATGTAAGGTTGTACATTCATGCAAACATAGCATCATATCTACACACAACAGCACCTATGGCCAAATCTTAATTCATCAAATGCAATCATTTTAGTTTTCAAATTAAACCAACAAACAAACTCACTAAAATCTCTCGGTCCATTACTCACGTATATAACACACATCGTCGAACATACACGTTCTCATATCACTAAACCGGAACAGGGGAGTGCATTAATTTATTCATATTATCATTTGAATCCATAACACACAACACATTCTTTCAAATGAACAGCGGGCACTTTGAACATAACTCCAAACAGTGTCTTTCGAATCAATAGCAAACAGTGAGGAATCATAAATCCAAGACCCTATCTTTCAAGAAATCTTCACATATTCGCTTTAAACATGACACATAATCATTCACTCTTCTAGGCATGGTTGCAATAGTCGTTAGGCGCTCCCTTGTCGGATTCGGGAGTACTCGGGAAGTACTCGGCCTAAGCGGAGATTACTCGGGGAGTAATTGGCCTAGACGAACAGTACTCGGGCCCAGTGGCGGATCCAGGATTTTTCGTTAGGGGGTGCACAAATTAACTAGGTTAAATAGTGTCAGGTCATAACGGGTCAACAGGTCGGGCATAACGGGTCGACAAGTCGGGTTACCGAGTAGGGCAACCTAAAAAATTGCAGAACTAATTAAAAAAGAAACAAAAATGGGAAAAGGGACCTTACAAAACTCGAACTCGGGACCTCAGGTTTAAGAAATGAGAGCTGAACCAGTTTGCTGCTCAATACATTTGGTTGTGAGGTTCCCCTATAAAATATTAAAGGGTTCCTTCCGAATTTTATATATAAATTAACACTCTCAATTACGAATCGAACAGTTTCCCGGGAACCCCCTAATTATATCTAAATCCGCCCCTGCTCGGGCCTCGGCAGCCTACCTTGTAGCGAGTACTCGGGGAGTATTCGGACCCTAGGCGGGACTTTTACAACCATGCTTCTAGGTACTCATACAACAGGAAGCACTCTCTTAAGAACACATTCAAATCACAAATAAAAGCACATAGATAACCAGTGGCGGATCCAGGATTTTTCGTTAGGGGGTGCACAAATTAACTAGGTTAAATAGTGCCAGGTCATAACGGGTCAACAGGTCGGGCATAACGGGTCGACAAGTCGGGTTACCGAGTAGGGCAACCTAAAAAATTGCAGAACTAATTAAAAAAGAAAAAAATGGGAAAAGGGACCTTACAAAACTCGAACTCGGGACCTCAGGTTTAAGAAATGAGAGCTGAACCAGTTTGCTGCTCAATACATTTGGTTATGAGGTTCCCCTATAAAATATTAAAGGGTTCCTTCCGAATTTTATATATAAATTAACACTCTCAATTACGAATCGAACAGGTTCCCGGGAACCCCCTAATTATATCTAAATCCGCCCCTGTAGATAACCATGATTAGTACCAACCTGGGAAGTGGGGAAATGATGAAAGAGTAGTGTGCGACGAAGAACAAAACGGAGTGAGATCCTCGGAAGTTCCAACGGTTGTAGATGTGTTGGATCAGTTCTGTTCTAAACGTAATGGAAAACATGAAAACATACATGTCACCGCAGACAGTGCAGAGGAGAATCCAGTGAGAGATGATGCCATGGAGTTCGACATGTTTGTCAGTGTGATCTGGTTCCTCCTTAGGGTGCTGACTGATGATGGTGATTATGAAACCGAATATGGGAGTTCGGCTATGGAGAGGGAGGTCGAAACTAATGTTATGCTAATTAGGTTATCGGTCTAAGTGTGTAACCTTTTAACCTCTACATAAGTCTCCTTATATAAGCACCCAAGAGGAAACCTAATTAGTTAATAAGGGTAATATGGTCCATCAACAATTACCAACTAATTATTTAATAGGTTATTATATATTTTGATCTATATAATGTAAATGATTATAATGGCTACTAGATTAAATATTAAAACATAATATATTTAATCTTACATTCTCCCACTTAGCCGAGTAATCATTTACTATGAGTATTAGATAAGCCTGATCAGGAGTTAACACTCATTTTAGCCTTAAACAAGTACTATAGCAGAGAAATATAGCCGTTGAATCATTATGCGACTCAGGACCCCCATTAGTCATACTATAGCCTTAATTTAAAACCTAACTATTATGATCAAAATACACATAAGCCCTTTGTTTGATTTGTAACTTTATTTGTCTATATGCCATTATACCGGTAGAACATATTCTAAGAGACATACAAAATCAAACTGAGGAAATTTCATTAATCATAAAACATAAGCTAGTACAATACGCTTAAATAAGGTCTTTACTAAATCCCATATTCTGAACATGTTCTTCGTAAACCTAAGGGGGGAGACCTTTAGTCATCGGATCCGCAAGCATATCTTTAGTACTAATATACTCGATACAAAGATTATTTTCCTCAACTCGTTCACGTATGAACAGATATTTTGTATCGAGATATAAACCAGCTCCAGTCGAACTATTACTGTTCGAGAAACTAACGGCAGCTGAGTTATCACAGTAAAGCTCCAATGATCTAGAAATGGAATTAACAATTTTGAGTCCAGTGATCAGATTTCTAAGCAACATTCCATGACAGGTTGCGTTATAAACAGCAATGTACTCTGCCATCATTGTGGAAGTTGTGGTCAACTGTGTTTATGACTCTTCCATGAGATAGGGTCGCCTGCTAACATAAAGATATAGCCCAAAGTGGATTTCTTGTCATCTTTGCATTTGGCAAAGTCAGAATCAGAATAGCCCACCACTTCTAAATGATCACTTCTTCTATAAGTCAGTTTATAGTCTTTCGTCCCTTGCAGATATCGAAGTACCTTCTTAGCTGCTTTCCAGTGATCTAGGCCAAGATTAGTCTGATAACGGCCTAGCATTCCAGCAATATAAGCGATATCTGGTTGAGTACAGACTTGAGCATACATCAGTCTCCCGACTACTGACGCGTAAGGTATCTAGCTCATTTGCTCCTTCTCAACCTCTGTTGTCGGACACTGGAATGAACTGAAAACATCTCCTTTAACTACTGGAGCGACTGAGGGTTTGCACTGTTGCATGTTGTAACGTGTAAGGACACAATCTATGTAAGCCTTCTGAGACAATCCTTAGATCCCTTTGTGTCTATCTCGGTAGATTTCGATGCCAATGATGTAAGATGCATCTCCGAGATCCTTCATGTCGAAGTTATGCGAGAGTAACCGCTTCGACTCATGCAACATGTCTAAACTATTACTTGCCAATAGAATATCATCTATGTAAAGGACAAGTATAGTAAAGTTGAGTGCTCCCACTCATCTTGAGGTAGGTGCATTGGTCCACTTGATTCTTCATAAAACCTTGTTTCTTCATGACTTCATCAAACTTGAGGTACCATTGACGTGATGCTTGTTTTAACCCGTAAATGGATTTCTTCAACTTACAGACTAGATGCTCCTGACCTTCAGGTTTAAAGCCCTCAGGTTGTTTAATGTAAACATCTTCGTCCAAGTCTCTGTTAAGGAAAGCGGTTTTAAAGACCATCTGATGCAGCTCTAAATCAAAATGAGCTACTAGGGCCATGACGATCCTTAATGAATAACGTTCCCATTCGGATCCAGTTTTGTTTTGAACACCCATTTACATCCTACGGGTTTGACACCGTTGGGTAATTCTACCAAATCCCAAACGTCATTTTTCTTCATGGATTCAAGCTCATCAATCATTGCTTTATTCCATTCAGAAGACTGATCACTGCTTATGGTTTCATTATAAGAGATAGGATCATTGAGCTTTCCGGGATTGAAGGGGTAAGGTCCCAAAAACCTCATAAAAAGGATTTGAGACCATACCACAAACTAGGTTTTTTAACCTTTTTTAACCTTGCGCGGCCGCGCATGGGTCTTATTAAAGGAAGAAAACAATCAGTAACTTATAATCGCGCACCCAAAGGATAACATGAATCCTTGCGCCTTCCCAAAATTAACAAAGGATCAAAACCTTTTGTTCAGATACCTCCGCCTAAGTATCCAGACTTGGATATTATTTTGCCCAGACCTGGGAGTTATTCATCTGCGTCCACACAGTAAGGCGTCACACCAGATTATAACAATAATCTAGAAGGAAGTACAATCGTGCACCCCCCAGACGGTTATAACCGTCTGGACACGTGTCATCACCATAAGCAATTCTGAAATCACAACAAAGGCATGCAATTGGAGAGTAATCTCCACTTAATCTCTTTCCACATGGCAACTCCCCAGCCATAGATCAAACCACGATCCGTGTGCACTCACATCGGATCGAGAAAACTTAACAAAGGATCAAAGAACTTAACGGAAGAAAAAATAACCGCTACGGCGTTAGCATCTTCCGTCACCTTTTCAATAACAGGTTTTCCCTCCCAAACTCCCGGTTATAAATAAGAGAACTGTTCAGGTATAAACTCAGATTACTCTCACTCCTCAAATACTTATCTTCTCCGATACCAATACTTATTCTCACGCCGGAGTCGGGTCAAGGAGAGAACCCTCTTCTCCCCTTGACGAGGCTAACGGTGTTCTTTTTTGCAGAATCACCGGAGAAGGAATTCCATTACAACTGAATCAACAAAGAGAGAGCTAACCTTTTATGCGGATTCAAACCCCCTAACTATCTCGGTTCCGACCATTTAGTTAGTGTTTCTTCATTGGCGCCCACCGTTTTCTCAGTTTTTCTAGTTTCTATCTTGTTTCGATTCAGTTCATTCCATTTTCTGTTTTTGCACATGGCAGAAAATTCGTCATCTCACCGACAACTTGGTCCTCGACCAAACGTCGGGAACAATTTACAGCTAGAAAAATCTCCAGAACATTGGTTTAGCAGATGCCAAGTTGCTTTAAACACAATCGTTATTCAAATCGCCAGATCTGATTTGTTAAACATCAGATCTGGAAAAGAAATTAATACCTCAGTATTGGATCCACCAACACCACGTAGGGAGGACATCCAATCCAGCCAATATAACAGTTATAAAAAACAAATACACATGATTCAGGGAGGTCCATCACGAAGACCAAATAAACGAAACTATGATCAACATTGGAGAGAACAGCAAGTGGTGTTTCCCGTTGTTCCTGGGGGCCCTCAGGAAGAACGACCAGTGATTATCACTGGTATTTTCGGTCATTACCGAACTGACTATATGTTCATAGATCCAGGAAGCTCGATGGACATCATATACGAACAGTGCTTTAAACAACTCGATCCAGAAGATAAAGCACGTTTAGAGCCGGTCGATTTTCCTCTCACCGGATTCTGTAATGAAGCTGTATTCCCATTAGGGCAAATTGTTTTCCCGGTAACCTTGTCCGATGGTGAGCATTCACGAACAGTTACAGTCAATTTCATGGTCATGCCGGCAACATCACGTCATGATGTCTTGCTCGGGAGAAGGTCACAAAGGGAATTTAGCATGATCACTTCCATTCCGCACGCTGCTTGCGGATTTCCGACAGAAACTGGAGTTGCAATACTCTATTCAAGCAAAGAAGTCATGTTCGTAGATGACGAACCACCAGCAAAGGTAGTCAAACCTTTGGCACCAAATGAACCAGAGAAATGGGTTCTAAACAACGAGCACCCAGAGCAGACCATTCTGCTAGGACCAGCCATTTCACCAGCAACACGCATACAACTAAAAGAATTATTGTCCAACAACAAAGATATATTTGCCTGGTGCCCAGCAGACATGACGGGAGTCCCACGCGACATCGCGCAACATTTTCTAAACATCAAGCCATCAGTAGAACCTGTCGCTCAGGGGAGGCGCAGTTTCAGTGAAGAAAAAGCAAAAGCAATGGACGAGCAAGTAGCAGAGTTACTTAATGCGGGAATCTTGCGCGAAGTAAAATACCATACATGGGTAGCCAACCCAGTGATGGTACAAAAGCATAGCGGCGGGTGGAGAATGTGCGTCGACTTCAAAGACCTGAATAAAGCATGCCCAAAAGATTGTTACGCGCTTCCAGAGATAGACAAGAAAGTCGACTCTCTAGCATCATTCAGATGGAAATGTTTTCTTGACTGTTACAAGGGTTATCATCAGGTCCAGATGAAAGAAGAAGACGAAGACAAAACGGCGTTCCGCACAGATAAAGGCATTTTCTGTTATACCAAAATGCCGTTCGGCCTGCGCAACGCAGGCGCAACTTATCAACGCCTAATGGACACAATTTTCAAAGATGATATTGGCAAGACTGTCGAGGTATACATGGATGACCTCGTCATCATGAGCCATGAGGAAGACACAATGCTTGATAATATTCAGCGCACATTCGACTCCTTGCGCAGCGTGAGCCTAAAACTCAACCCAACTAAATGCTCTTTCGGCATGGAAGAAGGAAAATTTTTGGGATTCATCGTCACAAAAGATGGTTTTAAAGTAAATCCAGAAAAGGTGCAGGCTATTCAGTTAATGCCGTCACCCGCAACAGTTAAAGAAATGCAAAGGCTCGCTGGACGCTTAGCGGCTTTAAACAGATTTTTAGCTAATCACGCAGCAAAGTCTTATCCATTCATCAGTACGCTACGAAACTGCGCAAAGAAAACTGACTTTCAGTGGACATCTGAAGCGGAAACCGCATTCAAACAAATGAAAGAATGTTTAATTCAGCTACCAACATTGACAGCACCAAAAGAAAAAGAGCCACTAATCTTATATCTATCTGCCGCGGAAGTAGCAGTCGGTGCTATATTGATGGTAGAACGCGAGAACATCCAAACTCCAATCTATTACATCAGCAAAATGCTTACCGGCCCAGAAACTCGATACTCAATGATAGAAAAGCTAGTCCTAGCACTAGTACATGCATCCCGACGTCTACGCAGGTATTTTTCGGGTCACGTCATCACAGTTCTTACCAATTACCACCTAGGCCAGATCTTATCCAAACCCGACATAGCGGGACGACTGGCCAAATGGGCAATTGAACTGGGAGGTTACAACATTTTTTACAGACCAAGACCCGCAATCAAAGGGCAAGTGTTAGCAGACTTCGCCACTGAAGTTCCTATCGATAAAATACAAGAATGTGAGGCAATCCAGAACCCAACACCTGTTTTCGACGATAGAGTCTGGACCTTACACACAGATGGTGCTTCCAACGACGATGGAGCAGGAGCAGGTCTCCGATTAATCAGCCCAGACAACCACGAACTCACGTATGCTATACGATTAGATTTCAAAAGTACGAATAATGAAGCCGAATATGAAGCCTTCTTGGCAGGTCTTCGTTTAGCATTGAAAATGGGGGCAAGAAATCTTGAAGCTAACGTCGATTCAAAACTGGTAGCCGAGCAAGTTAATGGCAATTACGATGCAAAAGAAGCTATGGCATTATACCTTGAACAAGCGAGGATGTTAATCAGCCAATTTCAAACATTCAAAGTTAATCACATAAACAGAAGCGAGAACAAACATGCTGACGCGCTAAGCAAGTTAGCTGCTACCAGCTTTCAGCACTTAGCAAAGGAAGTACGCATAGAGGTATTATCCAACCCTTCCATTCATCTCAAGCAAGTAAACGTTATAGAAATGGGAGATCCATCTTGGATGTCTCCGATTATCTTGTACCTTCAACACGGAAAGCTACCGGAAGGAAAGGCAGAAGCTCGAAAAATACAACACAAGGCAGTAAATTACGAAATGGCCGATGGCGTCCTCTACCGGAAATCATTCATGGGCCCATTACTACGCTGTGTCGATAAAACAGACGCCCAGTACCTTGTCAGAGAAATCCACGAAGGGTTATGCGGGATACACGCGGGACCGCGCATGGTCGTGGCAAAAATAATGAGCGCTGGATACTACTGGCCAGGAATGCACATGGACGCAGTCGACCTGTTAAGAAGATGCGAGGCATGCCAACGCCACGCACCAAAGACACTCCGACCAAAAAATCCACTAATTCCGGTTACTTCCGCCTGGCCATTCCAACAGTGGGGCATTGATCTTGTCGGTCCATTTCCTGACGCGCCAGGTGCGGTAAAGTTCATCATCGTCGCGGTGGATTACTTCACAAAATGGGTGGAGGCTAAAGCTTTGGCCTCAACAACAGCAATGGTAATCCGCAAATTTATATGGGAACATATCATTTGCAGATTCGGATTACCATTACGCATTATTTCCGACAATGGTACAAACTTCGCCACAGAAGATCTTCAAAAATGGTTTAAAGAAATGAAGATCGAGCACAACTTCGCCTCCGTTGCGCATCCCCAAGCGAATGGACAGGTAGAAAGTATAAACAAACAGATCGTTGACGGCATAAAAGCACGACTCGGGACAGCGCGCAGAGGGTGGGTTGACGAACTTCCCAGCATCCTCTGGGCGCATCGAACAATGCCAAAGACTAGCACCGGCGAGACTCCGTTCAGTTTAGTCTATGGATCTGAGGCCGTCATTCCAGCCGAGATAGGTTTACCATCACCGCGCATGATAGCCATGGAAACTCAGAACAACGAACAAGAGCGAAGAATGGATTTGGATCTTTTGGAAGAAAGGCGCGAGAACGCCGCGATAACAGAAGCAAGGTACAAATCCAAGCTCGAGAAGTATTACAATGCGCGCGTCCGCGTTTGCACATTTGTCCCCGGCGATTTCGTATTGCGCGACAATGAGGCGTCAAACGCTGAAAAGCCGGGAAAATTAGCGCCAAGATGGGAAGGACCATACGTCATTAACGAAGTCTTAGGCAAAGGGGCATACACCCTAAAAAGGATCGATGGGACCCTTGTCCCCCGCACCTGGAACACACAACAGTTGCGCAGGTGTTACATATGAACTAAGTCTTCAAAAGCGGAAAAGAATATACAGGCAATGTCTCTCTTTATTATGTCTTGTATCACAAAGCCTTGCGCTCTTATCAATACAAGCATCATTCCTACTTATATCACTGTTTATTACAAATTGCATGTAATTTTTTGGGTTCGCGCGAAAACAATATGGTCAAACATTGTATACCTCATGAACAGTCTAAAAACAAGGCAAGCTGCTACGCCTTTTAGACAAACGTTCAAACATGAGCACAATACCACCTCTCATTCGCCTTACCTATCCAAAAAGCAATTAAAAACATGCAACATATTGTAATTCAAACACGTATGAAGTAAAAACACTATCGATATATCACCAAGTGTAACAAAACACTTTAAGAACAAGATCATGACAATGATCTTCACAATTTTAGTTCCAGAAACTAAAATATTCAAACAAAAAAACCTTGCTTCTGCAAGATAGCAAGATGATCAAACAACAGACATTAACACCGATCATACCCGTGATCTTCAAAAGATGAGTTTATACTAACAAACTTATATATACAAAAGAAGGGATGAAACAACTCCCAAACCTAACCAGCCATAGGTTCATCTTCACCCATGTCCCCCAAGGGTCTTTTCCGGCGATGGTATACCAACCGGCAATCTTCCCTCCGAATCATCGAAAAACGAGCAATGAGGCCATCAGCATCCAGCACAACACTACTGTCAGCAACAACTTCCCCTTGCTGGAAAACCTTATCATCAGAACAAACCACCATAGGAGGATCATCAAGGACAGAGTCCTTTCCGGTAGCCATCAAAGGTGGAGAGTTAGCAAGTAACAAAAGAGCTTCAGCGGCTTCTCGAATCCTTAAGATATCTGAAAGACGCCGGGAACGAACGGTACTTTTTCCCTTCATCTTCTCCAAGTTAATGATAAAAAGGCATCCCAATACATATATATACAAAAACTCAACCTCGGAAAACGGGAACCCTGCTCATCATTAGTTGACAGAATTATGTCACATCCGAACGGCACTACAGGAACCAAGGTCATATCCTCATTAATGAGGTCTGACAAGCGCCACTACGAATTTCAAGACAAAGAGAAAAATACCCATTCTTACTGCCAGTTGACGACATCACGTGTCAGAGCATGATTGCAAAGATTTTTTCCTTTTACCAACAAGATAAATCTTCTCATAGAAGCTTTCTTATTTTGACGCGCCCAAAAACTTTTTCCCTCTCATAAGTCCAGGGCTCCACTTACTTGCAAAAGTACAACACTAGACTGGGGGGACTTGAAGGGGTAAGGTCCCAAAAACCTCATAAAAAGGATTTGAGACCATACCACAAACTGGGTTTTTTAACCTTTTTTAACCTTGCGCGGCCGCGCATGGGTCTTATTAAAGGAAGAAAACAATCAGTAACTTATAATCGCGCACCCAAAGGATAACATGAATCCTTGCGCCTTCCCCAAATTAACAAAGGATCAAAACCTTTTGTTCAGATACCTCCGCCTAAGTATCCAGACTTGGATATTATTTTGCCCAGACCTGGGAGTTATTCATCTGCGTCCACACAGTAAGGCGTCACACCAGATTATAACAATAATCTAGAAGGAAGTACAATCGTGCACCCCCCAGACGGTTATAACCGTCTGGACACGTGTCATCACCATAAGCAATTCTGAAATCACAACAAAGGCATGCAATTGGAGAGTAATCTCCACTTAATCTCTTTCCACATGGCAACTCCCCAGCCATAGATCAAACCACGATCCGTGTGCACTCACATCGGATCGAGAAAACTTAACAAAGGATCAAAGAACTTAATGGAAGAAAAAATAACCGCTACGGCGTTAGCATCTTCCGTCACCTTTTCAATAACAGGTTTTCCCTCCCAAACTCCCGGTTATAAATAAGAGAACTGTTCAGGTATAAACTCAGATTACTCTCACTCCTCAAATACTTATCTTCTCCGATACCAATACTTATTCTCACGCCGGAGTCGGGTCAAGGAGAGAACCCTCTTCTCCCCTTGACGAGGCTAACGGTGTTCTTTTTTGCAGAATCACCGGAGAAGGAATTCCATTACAACTGAATCAACAAAGAGAGAGCTAACCTTTTATGCGGATTCAAACCCCCTAACTATCTCGGTTCCGACCATTTAGTTAGTGTTTCTTCAGGGATCCATTTCAGTCAGGTAGATAACATAATCATCCCAATTAGTAGGCCTTATTTGCCTAGATGACCTCCTGAGTGGATTATCGGGTTCAGCGTTGTCTTGGTTTTGAGCGTTTGATGTGCCTTCGTTATGAGGTATAATGGGTTCTGATTGTAGAGGTAAATTTGGAGTTGGTGCAGTAGCTTCAGGTACAGTAGTTGCATTGGGTACAAGAGGAGTAATCGGAGTAATGGTAAGCGAGGAGTCTCCCCCCCCCCCCCCCCGCGTCTTGTACTTCTTGCAATTCTTCGTAAGGGTTGGTACTGCTCCCACTGACCTTGAAATCTTCCAGGAACGCAGCACGCTTGGTTTCAACAATACGGGTGACATGAGAAGGACAATAGAAACGATAACCCTTTGAATTATCAGGATACCCGATAAAGAAACAGGTAACTGTTTTAGGGTCAAGTTTCCTTAGGAAAGGATTGTAAAGTTTTGCTTCAGCAATGCAGCCCCATACTTTCATATATTTAAAACTCGGTTTCCTTCATGTCCAAAGTTCATAAGGAGTTTTAGGGATAGACTTAGAAGGAACTCTATTGAGTATATGAACAGCTGCTTTTAACGCTTCAGTCCAGAGGAATAATGGTAAATTAGTTTTGGCTAACATACTGCGCACCATGTTCATAAGAGTACGGTTTCTTCTTTCAGCGACACCGTTCTGCTGAGGTGTGCCAGGCATGGTGTATTGGTTCACAATCCCCTGGCCCTTACAAAACTCATAAAATAGACCAGGAGCTTAACCCACATCAGTATGTCTTCCATAATATTCACCACCTCTATCTGATCTCACAACTTTAATCTGACGATCTAATTGCTTTTCAACTTCAGCCTTATAATCTTTAAAAGTTGTTAGAGATTAAGATTTCTCCTTAATAAGATACAAGTACATGTAACGAGAATAATCATCAATGAAAGTGATAAATGAAGTATGTCCTGTTATGCCAGCGATTTGGTAAGGACCACTAATGTCAGTGTGAATGAGTTCTAATAAATTAGAGCTCCTAGTGGCACCTTTCTTATTCGCTAATGTCATTTTACCTTTAAGACATTTGACACATGTTCCAAAATCAGAGAAATCGAGAGGAGGTAAGACTTCATCCTTTACGAGACGATTTAATCGTTCTCTTGAGATGTGACCTAAACGTTGATGCCACAACATGGATGAAGTTTCTAAGTCTCGTTTCTCTTTCATCTTTGTGAGTGATACATTAATGTTATATGACAACAAAGATTTGGAAAAATTATCATCTAGTTCTAATCTATAGAGACCGCCATCCAGAATACCAGTACCATAAAGAACAGAATCTTAGAGGATAGAGAGTTTGCGATGACCATGGGAAACAATAAAACCGTCCATGTCTAACTTTGGTCCTGATACAAGGTTCCGAGTTACCTCAGGAACATATAAGGTATCATAAAGTTTAATACATAAACCAGTTTTCATAAATAATTGTAATGTTCCAATGGCCTTCACTTCTAATTCTCGATCATCCCCAACCTTAAGCGTTCTTTGGTTTCTTTCCAGCTTCCGGATTGTAAGGAATCCCTGAGTTGAATTGGTAACATGAATCATAGAACCAGAATCAAACCACCAAGAATTAGCAGGAACACTTAAATTATAGGACTCAAGTATCATAAAATAATCGTTACCTTTCTTAGCCAGCCACTCCTTAAAGTTGGGGCATTCCTTCTGCATGTGTCCTGCCTTTTTATAGAACTTGTAGTGGATTCTGCCTAAGGAGTTCTTAGAGCTGGAAGGTGCACTTGTATTATGATTTGGCCTTTGGACTTTAGAAGCATCCTTCCTCTGATGATTGTTCTTCCTTTTCTTAGAATTTGAGGTGGCGAAGTTTGCAACATCAGTAGTGCGATCCATCCTCATACGCTCTTCCTCCTGTACGCATATAGCGACCAACTCACTCATCGTCCATTTGTCTTTATGAGTGTTGTAATTGATCTTGAATGCTTCAAAGGACGAAGGAAGCGAAGTAATGATGAAATGAACGAGAAAACCATCACTGGTCTCCATTTCCAGCCCCTTCAGCTTATTGGCCATGTCATTCATCATCATGATGTGCTCGCGAATACCGCTCCTCCCATCATACTTAGTTGTCACCAGCTGAGGATAAGGGTACTAGCATGTGCTTTAGACGTCCCCTTGAACTGCGCCTCCACAGAAGCCAAGTAGGTTTTAGCATCTTCAGAATCAGGAATGGCTCCTCTGATTGCATTGCTTATGGACTGCTTCATGAACATGAGACATGCGGTTACACCTAGTCCACTTTTCATGAGTCAACTGCTCAGCAGCAGTACTTTGAGTAGTAAGGTCCGCTGTCTTATTCTCTCTTAGTGCATAATCAAAGTCCAGCAATCCAAGTGTAAGCATGAGAGCATCCTTCCATGCAGCAAAGTTATCACCAGTCAAAGGTGGAATCCCGCAATTGGGAGCTGATAGTGGAAATAAGATGAGCAAGTTATGATACTAAGGAAGAAGTCCTAATGTGATCTAAGGGCACGTTAAACTAAGGCAGGCATAAATAATGACCATTTTACGTTATGAAGCTGTGATATTGTCTATTACTAACATCAAAATAATAGACTTAGTTAAAATTCTACTTAAACGAAGACAAATCGGTTTTGGCCAGAAGTGTAATCATTTAAGCATGTGTGCAAAGTGGTTGTGACAAATCAGCTTTGGCCATAAATGAAACAATCACTTTAGTTATGCACTCGTTAAGTATGCCATCTATGAAGGAATTAAATCAGCTTTGGCCAGATATTAAGACATTCATGTTTATGATGCACACTTAACATAGCTTTCGTAATACTTGAATGATAAGTAGATGTATCAAATCAGCTTTGGCCATAAATGATACATCAAAAGCTCATTCAAGTTAAGCCATTTTGGTTTTGTAAAACATTATCTGATTCTGATTAATTAACTAAGTAATTACAAAACCATCTGATTCGACTCAGTTATGAGGTCTCGAGCGTGATCTCGAATCAAGTCTCGACTAATCTTGCAACATTTTGAGGTCTCGACTCATTAAGGTCTCAAGTCGTAACCTCAGTGTCTCGAGTCGTAATCATGGTCTCGACAACTGTGTTTTATGAGATCTCGACTCCTTGATGAGGTCTCGAGTCGCAACCATGGTCTCGAATTATGAAGATTGAAGCCCTTAGTCGAAACCTCAGTGGTCTCGAGTCAAAACCTTATGGTCTCGAGTCGAAATCGTTGTCTCGAGTTGTAAGGATTTGAGAACACCTATGATTTCGAGTCGAGACCTTGTGGTCTCGAGTCGAGATCTTGGTCTTGGCTCGTTAAAATTTATCTCGAAACTCCTGTTACAGCTGTTAATGTAAAAGCATAACTGAAAATTCGAATTCTTAGGGATTTGAGATATGGTTTCCTGTTTTAGTGATGATCTAATTTTATCAAAATATTTATCTGATTGTCAATAAACAGTTTTCGAACAAAATTAAAAGATAAAATTGGATCAAAACAGGAAAAACACTCAATAATCCTAATTACATTCCAAAACATAAAGGAATTTCGAATTTTCCTAAGAACATGTGATGAACCCTAAAAAATAAAACATAATTCTGGAACCCGAAACCTGAATTTTAAGGCTTTTATAAACATATTTCGGACTTGATTTTAACCATTATGATTTCGAGTCATTTATATAACATTCTTTTTTCAAAAAAAAATATTTGATCTCGGCACATCAGACTCGAAACCAGCGTTGATGTTCATTAAATTTTCAAAACTTATGTTTTCCAAATTTCAATCCTAGAATTAAGGATACGAAAAACAGAACCGACTAATCAACATCTGCTCTAATACCACATGTTGGATCAGTTCTGTTCTAAACATAATGGAAAACATGAAAACATACCTGTCACCGCAGACACTGCAGAGGAGAATCCAGTGAGAGATGATGCCATGGAGTTCGGCATGTTTGTCAGTGTGATCTGGTTCCTCCTTAGGGTGCTGACTGATGATGGTGATTATGAAACCGAATAAGGGAGTTCGGCTATGGAGAGGGAGGTCGAAACTGATGTTATGTTAATTAGGTTATCTGTCTAATTGTGTAACCTTTTAACCTCTACATAAGTCTCCTTATATAAGCACCCAAGAGGAAACCTAATTAGTTAATAAGGGTAATATGGTCCATCAACAATTAACAACTAATTATTTAATAGGTTATTATATATTTTGATCTATATAATGTAAATGATTATAATGGCTACTAGATTAAATATTAAAACATAATATATTTAATCTTACAAGATGATGATGAATCTTGGTGAAAAGAATGTTGCAGGAATGAAGAAGGATATTGCTGATTATGGGGTTTGCTATTTTGGGAAGATGAGTCTAAAAGGGGAAAGGAGAGAGAGAGGATGTGACGGAAGTAAAGTTTGGGTGTCCAAGGTTTTAGGGTTTTGGGAAGTGTGCCCTTAAATAGGTTTACACATAAAGGTCGCACACACAAAACAAATGGGATCCAGCTGGAATTCTAGTCGCACACATGCACACCCATGAGTTATGCGATCAGGGATAAGGCCAATCATATGGGTTCAGTGATGGAGTAATTGGACATGCCCAGAAAATTAAGTGTGATCCATAAAGCTTTGGGCTCATCAGGTGTAACACCCGTTCTTATTATACAAGGTTTAACGTATAAATTACGAAAAACAATCATGTAATTAAGATTACATAAAACATTGGAAATACGGGTTTATTAAAACATTTACAAATCATAAGTTATTCTACATAACGTGATCAAATTCGTTGTTTAAAATTTACAATGTGGCAAAGTGCGGAAGCGTGTATCTTTATCGTGTTCGGTTCTTCGTTGAGCTTGATCGTCTTTCGGCATCCAAAATGTACCTACATTTCATAAACATGAAATGCTTTAGTCATACGGAGATTAAAATGGGTCTAAACGAGTCCGGGAAGCGAAACTTGATAGAAAAATACATTTTTTTATACAGGGCCCACCGTAAATTACGGTGGGTACCGTAATTTACGGTATCCCCTGAAACCTTATTCTTCCACCGTAAATCAGAAGAGAACCACCGTAACATTTTCAGCTCCACCGTAAATTACGGTGGACACCGTAATTTACGGTGGCCCCTACATTCAGCTTTTCCATTTTGCCGTAATTTGACACGAAATCTTTCGTATCTTTCAAACCGCGTATCCGTTTGACGTACCGTTTCTTCCTACATATTTGAAATTTGATTCTCCATCATATGGAGTTAAAATCCGACATCCGGCTTGATAAAACTTAAGACTTTTAAGTCTTCGGCTTATTACTCTTTTACCAAAATTTGACCCGTTTGTGATTTTATCAAACATACAAGTTTGTTTGACCCTTATTTCTCACAAACCTATTAAATTCAATGATGTCTAACATATTAGGTTCCGATTATAGAATTATATACCTTCTTGAACCCATTTTCACCCATATGCTTATTTTGACCCGTTTGAGGTAAATAAGCATATTATAAGCACCAATTGTTTTCATTCATTTCCAAATACATATGTCCGCATTTCTTATCAAAGGATCTTCCACCACAACTATATTTGTGGTGGATTCAATGTGGTGATTTATATATACCAAAATTTTACCCTTCAAATCGTTATTTTACGGCAAAGACTCGAATAGAGCCATTTGACTAACGTGTTACATCTTTCAACTTCTATACTACTCCTAAGTAATTATCTAATTGTAAAACTTGTTTCCAAACAACCTTTAAGGATCGTTTGTTCCATTTAGCCTACAAGGGCGTTTTGGTCGATTTTAGTCCTTTTATAACTAAGGACTCTCTCTCAAATTATTCGACCAAAATAGCACTTTTAACTACAACATAATTACACGTACCTGGCCCGGATCAACAAGTAGACCCGATTTATACCTTGTTTCATTATCAACCATCAATGGCGACGCCATTATCCGATTTGCTAATTGGTCCTGCTAACATAAGACTTGACAACCATATTAGTCGATATTGTCAAATAGTGTTATCATCACCATTCGACCCATTTGGACTATATGCCCAACATTATCTAATTTAATCAAAAACATCGTTTTTGATTTCCAATTCATACATCCATCCCCTCCCGGATTTTATAACCGTACCTTTTTTTTCTTTTACACTCTTTTCTTATAAATTCAACCCATTTCGGCTTACGCCATGGGTATCCTTTTAACCTTGATTTACATTAGTCGACACTTGACAAATTTCCATATTTCCAATATTATTGTTATCACGTTTACAACGTATCGAATAAACGAGTATTCTACATAAGTGTGTAAATTACACTTACCTCGCATTCGTGCTACACTTTTCTTTCCGTACTTGCTCTGTTTGACCCGCTCCCTCCTCCAAGCTTTCACCTAGCTTGTTACGCGTCAAACTATTGTCAAACATTTACAAGGCGGTTAAATTAGTCATTAACAATCACGACTATTCCACCTCACATATTTTCTATGCCGAAGCTACTATTCGGCTTCATGATTAGTTAACTTAACTTATCTAAAGTTAACTATTTTCAATCACATGTTTACTATATTAAGTCTAAATCAACATAGTATTTAGAACTCTTATCACTTCATATCACGCATAATTGCTATATCATTCGAATACGCGTTTTCACTCTAAATTCAATACTTTGGTTCTCATTTAGGCATTTTAACAAACACCTATTGTGCATAATTTCACATATTTACTAACTAGTTTATAATTAGTTATTTTCACCAAGATTTACATAACAATCAAACCTCTAAGTCTAGTGTTCATGAATTACATCAAGAACTTATATTATAACAATCAATTTTCATCAATTTAACACTCTAACCCGAGTGTTCATCATATTGTCAATAAACCCACTTAACTTATCAATGGATCATTATGAATTTCATAGATTATCCAATAATCCAACATGTTATTGACTAGGGTTTACTCCTAGACATCATATTACTTCAAGATTCATCCATGCATGACATAATCAAGCTCAATTTCAATTTCTTACAAATAACCTAGAATTTAAGATGGATCAAAACATCACAATTTTACATACCTTGTGATCCTTTCAACTAGGTGTTCATGAATTTGTGCTTGAAATTCGATTTGGACTTGATTAGAGACTCCAATTTGGGAGTTTTGTGAGGATTTTAGGGTTTGAAGGAAAACCCATGTCGCCCCCTACTTCTTCTACGACCAGACAACCCCAAGTGGGTGTTTGGTTTGGTTTTAATTCTTGTGTTTAATAAATCAAGTTTTAAGTTTAACAAGTTTGGCCCCTCCATTTTCCCTTAGTTCATAATTTAAGGGTTTTAACCCACTCATAAGTCACTATCTAACTAGGTTTAAATTATTCCTAGTCAGTTTAGTAGGTTCGGGAAGTCATAACCCGGTTTACTTTAAGTCCTGTTAAATCGGGACTTTTATCCATTCTATTTTCTTGAAAGCTCTTATTCACTTTTAAATAAATATTAGGATTATTAAATTTATTCATAATATTTGCCAGTTTACTTTTACCACTAACGGTACTTTCCCCGTCTTTAGTATTAACGGGGTTTAATTACCAAACCCGTTTTCGGGGTGTTACATCAGGCATAAAGGCCCACTAAGGGAAGTGTGTGAGCGACAACCAATGTGCGGCTCCAAATTTTCTTTTATAACAGTAATTATAGTAGTAATAATAATAATCATCTACACATACTATAATTATTAGATCCAATAATATTAATATTACCACTTCATTAATATAACACTTATAATAATTACAAATACTTAGGTGGCAGAGCATAACAGGGAAACGGAATAGAACGTGCGGGTTGTCACAATACTTCAAGCACCGAGGCTACAACTGAATTTCGGGACGAAATTCCAAACTAACGGGGGGATGATGTGACCCCCCGCGAAAACGTTTAAACATACTAGCTTTTCAGTGGCTGCGCGCTAAATTTCGGGATAAAATTTCTTTGAACTTGGGGATAATGTGACAATTCGGGTTTTCCTGCACGTTTCTTTGATGATATAATTAGTTTTGTGAAATTCTATACTATGTGAAATACGTACAAACTCTGTGAATTTTATGCTACGTGACTTTACGTATTATGTGACCTTATGTGCCATGTGGCTTACATGTTCGTTTTGTAAACTTTCGTGAAACTACGTGTATTTACGTATGACAATAGGTTATTGACGAATCTATAAATAGAGCGTATTGTATGACTTAGCTAAAATTCTGAGGATGAAATTCCTGTAACATGGGGAGAATGTGACAAATCGTGCTCTCGACCCTAATCGTCGAGAGAATGGTATTTTATTAATATTTGTGTTTATTATTATTGTAATTATTATTATTCGATAATAATAACCCGTGACGGGAGACACGTACCATTTAACTAATAACTTGAACCGAGCGTATTTACTTTAAATATATATATATATATATATATATATATATTTGCCATAATATTTATTTGTTAATTAAACGGGCCAGTTCGTTATACATAATATTTTACGGGTCCATATACACGGGCCAAGCCCAACCCAAATCTTACACATAATCCCTACCCTATATATATCCCTTATAAACCTCACCCCTCATCTAATCTAATCTAATCTAATCTAATCTAAATATGATAATAGAGAAACCGAATGAACAGTGCCACACACTTCATGACACGTATTCATTGGGCCGCCTGTGCTCCGTAGAGATGCCCGCGTATTACGTATAGCACCACGCGTCTCCCCATCTACACGATACCCACATAACCCACTTCCCCACTCAATGCTTACTTTTCAGAGAATAGAGAGAACTGGAGGAGAGAGAGAGAGAGAGAGGTTGCGAGATGGAGGGAGATCCGATGAATCAACGTTAGGGTTCTGATGTTTAAAACACGGTTGAGGAGATCACGATTGCGGTGATTGGCCGAAAAACTAGGGTTAGTACCGGTTGCCACTAAAGGGAGAAGATGTCTTCGAACCATGGATGGATTGAGTGCCGCTTTTGGCGGTGGCGTTATAGGTGTCGGTACCTCCGCTGCACCGGCGGCTTCGGTTGTCAATGGTGGTGTGGTGCTCTGAATTTTACCGGCAGCTTAGAGGAAGCACTTCGCCTTCCGGCTCTTCTCATCGCTCTTTGGTCCTGGAATGTAATGCACCGCATCCCCGGCGTCCAGGTGACTTTATGTTTCTTTTCATTTCTTCTTTGTGATTTGATGTGGAGATTTAGGGCTTAATTATATTTCGTTGAGAATAGGAGTTGGGTTTTATCAAAGTTTTTTTATTTGATATGGCTTTTTTAAGTTAAAGTCATTAGGTTAGTATTATGCTTTGATTATTTATAACGAGATTTTAAAATTGGGTTTTTAGGGTTATAATTGTTCCTATGTAATTTGGAAACACATATGCAATGTCGGTATGATTCGGAGATTTAGGACTTTAATTAGATTTCGTTACCGATTTACCCACATTACATACGAACCGCCCTGATTTTTGTAGTTAAGAGTCATTAGGTTAGTCTTATGGTTATACTTGGTCATGGGTGTTCATTTATGTGATTTTTGCAGGCACAACTTTGACAGTTTAACCCAAGGAGAAGCCTCTCCCCGTGCATTATGATTCGGATAAAATGGATTAAAAGCGCGTATCGCAGAAATTGAAGCTAGCTATAACCAAAGTTGGCATCGAGACACCTGCACAAAATGTAAAAATAAAGCTTAACAGAATGGTCCTTTGCTAACATGTCTTCAACACCTGATTGCCCACACCGTCGTATAGGTAAATTCAATCATCGAAACCTGCTTGGGTTTGCATTTTTATTTCTTGTAGACTGGTCAAATATGACCGGTTTGCCATTCATTGATCCCTATATGATCTTTTAGTTATTCTTAACCCCCATGGAGATTATGTATGTCGTCGTATGTAAATCATTGAACGTATTGGTTTGGTCATTGATGATTATAAAAGTAATCGTCTGTAAATGTTTGCTTATTTTCCATACCTTGCTATATAATGCGCATGCACATTAATGCAACCGACGTTATTACGCAAGCTACATCGATGTGTTAAATAAGTTTGAGGCGCTGCAACATGCGGAGTTTGAGCCGCCGCATCGCGCGCAACCTTTAAAAATGAGATTTTGTTTTAGATTACATATTTTCTTAAAAAAACATGACGTTTTTATTATTTAAACGCGATTTTTATTAAATGAGATTTTGATAAGTGGTTCGGGTTATGAGTTGTAATGTAATGATTCGGTTTAGCACGATTGTGTTATGAGTTGTATTGTATAACGTACATGTTGTCACACCAAGAATGATTCGGTTTAGCACGACGCATATTAGTGAGGTGGGTTATTGATCAATCCTGTAACACTTATCAGGATTCACTATTTTCAAACAATTTTTTTTGTTGATTTAATGTTTACTAATTCTGCATTTTTGTTTTGAAGTGGACGAAGAAGAGAATGAGGAGGTTGAAAAGGAAACGTCAAAACTTTGGGAAGCTCACCTTGGTGGAAAGGTCAACTGAGTAGTTGAAACCTACATAGGTGATGACACGTGGGTGATGTCTAAGCGGTTCAGAACCTATTTCAACGTTTCTCACCCTTAGATATCTAACAATATTGATCCAGAAGAATGTACTTGGGCTTATGGGATGAATACATTCGACTTGCGTGCATGGAGAAGGACGGATATCAGAGAGAAATATCACACGTGGCTGAAAGAGGTGTTTTCACTAGATGTTTATTTTCATTTAATGTGTTTTTAACAACTAGGTATATAGTTTCAATCTCTAATGTATGTTTTAATAGTTCTGAATTCATTTACGATATGGTAAGTGTTTTAGAGAGAGAAATTAATGAGTTTTAATCTCTTAAGTCATATAGGATGTTTGTTATTTGTTAGAGTAAGTTGTTCACATTGTTAATTTGAATTATGTTTAATTAGGTTTTGGAATTCTATTGTATTACAGCATGTGAATCTATTACAAACCTTACAGTTTATTCAGATTGTTTGATTGTGTTTTCTTTTTTATTTACTATATAGGGTAGTAACACATAGAACTAATAAATGGTTTTTTGAGCTGTATCTGTTGGTTTCAAACTGTAAGCAAATCTAGGATTCCAGATCACAGTCAACAGGGCGGGTCCTATGTTTATGCAGTTCGGACTGGATAGATTTGATTTGAAGTATTGTATCCAAGTGATCATACAAGTTTTATTTTTACTATTGTATGCTTGAAAGTTGAAAATGTGTGTGTATTTTGTTTATAATGTGTTCATGATTAGAAGTAGCCAAGGCACGATAATTTTGTACCTAATTTTTATCGGTTGATTCCACGTGTCACTGGCTCAATAGGTGACACAATAATTGAAAAGTTGGAATCACGGTGACCCAAATTCATGAGGCTGCTTTGAAGTGAAGGATTGCTACTTAGGAAGGCCGAGCATGCATTCTACTTGGACTGGGCTATCCACTTTTTCAGAATCAACATTGTGGGTGTTGCCGACACCACCCAGGTATGTTCTGTCACATGTTGAGAACTAGAGGTTGAAAATTGGGCTATGCGCATTGGGTGGAATGAGTTTGGTACAAAATGGGTAACCTTTTGATATAATATAGGGAAGACAGGCTGGTGTAAGTTGTCCTAATTATTGACTGGTGTAAGTTGTCCCACTTATTGGCCAAAAAAGTTTTTTTTTTTATTTTAGTAAAATGATATAAAAATGGGTGGCTTTTGTGAAGGGAATACGGGCCGGTAAGGCCGGGTTTGCCCGAAAAATTTGCTGTAAAAAAAGTTCAGATATTTTGAACAAAAAGATTTATTCAGACAATGGGTAAACCAAATTGGGTCAAAATAGACTTCTTTATGTGGCGAAAACTTGACAGGTGAGGCTAAATCAAAATCCATGAGTATTGTTTCATGATTTGGATCTATATTTGGCATGGCAACCGCGATGTCAATGTGAATTCAGTTTCTCATTATGGTATAATAACATATGGGTAATCTCTTGCAGCCGTAACGAGTTTTGACTTCTGAGCCTCAAACGACCTGCCTATCCCATTTGTCACGATCTCATCGTATTTGGTATTTTTTGTAAACATGTGTTGCAGCGCCATAAGTTATGTATTTGTAACGGTTTACTTAAATAGATTTGTACAATAGTTTTTTTTAATTTTTTTAATTTTACAAGTGCCTGTACCACCACAAATCACAATGAACCGAATTGAACTCCGCTAGTCCCAGACGCAACGCGCCGGGTTGATACCACTAGTATCTATTCAAAATAAAAGCCCTAAATAAAAGAATACAGTCGCACACCCACTCTTTCCCCCTTACCTCTCTAACCTCCGATCACCGGAGATACAATTCCAGCTGGCACTCCGGCTTCCGGCCACTGTTCAGGCAAGCACACCACACTCAGAACACCCCTTTTCTCTGTACACGCTTACACCTACCCATCTCTCACATCAGAACCCCCATCCTCTCTCTGTGATTGAGTCGCTGGAGCTATTCTCTTCTCCGGCTGATGTTCCGGCAACACTCACACCCTCTCATTCTTCTGGTCCGGTCGGCTTCCGGCCGTATTTCCGATGGCACATACACCTGCAACTTTTCCTCTTTCTTGTGACCTCGCACATATCAACTAGTAAGAGAGAAGGGATCTGTGTAGAGAAAGCAGCGGCAGAGTGAGAGAGAATCTAAGGAGAGAGAAAGAGGACGGCAGTGGTGGCTGCGGTTCGATGGTGGCAACGGAGAAGCTCACCGGCAACGGCGGACCGCCGGCGCCCCGATTCAGGCTGCAGCGGTGGCAGCAGGGCGCCCCCTTGTCTCGAAGTCTATCGGTCAGTGATGTGTTTGTTATCTTTGAATATTTGTTAATGTGTGTTTTTAGAATTATGAGCACAAGTTGTTCTGTGTATGATTCAAAAAGAGAAATAAGATGTTGTTGTAGTATGTGCTTACCCTTGATTTTCTTACATTTTTGTGGTTCTTTGATGTATGTAATTGTTAACTGTTGATCATAGGGTTTTATTTGTAAACCGTACTGTCTATTGTGATTTGAATATATGTTTGATAAACTATTTTGAAGACACTTTCTCATTTGTCCAACCAAATTACGGTTTTGCCCCGTTTAAATTTTTGTCATTAGTTTTGTTTTTTTCTTCTCCTAACTAAATTACAATTTTGTCCTCAGTTCAAATTTATACTTTTGCTATTGTTTTTGTTTTTTTCCCTGTCAAATTACAATTTTGCCCCTAGTGTAAAATTATAGACATGCCATCGTTTTTTTTTTTAACAAAACTATGGTAGTATCTTGTTTTAATTGGTTAGCTCGGTGTAATTTTTATTCGTGCTAAGCGATAGTTTTTCCATTGTTTTAGTTTTTTTAGCAACAATATGGTAAAATTTTGTTTTAATTGGTTGATTTGATTTAATTTTTTTGACATCGTGTTATGAATAATATATACAAGTAACCGAAGCACAGACGAACAGGGGCGGATCTTAGTGGACTAATGGCAAGGCCACGGCCCTGGCAAGTTTTTCGGCCGTAGTGCTAATTTTCCGCATTTCGATCGAAATTTTGTATATATACTATGTTCAGTCCTGGCAAGTTTTTCGGCCGTAGTGCTAATTTTAGTGACCGTGTCTTTCGGCCCTGGCAGGTTCAACGGGCAAGATCCGCCACTGCAGACGAACATATTATGATCAAGAAATATTCGGCTTTGTGCCGGCTAAAACTAGTAGTTGAACAAAGTCGTATGTAAGAACACTGTTGGAATATCTTTTTATAAGTGACCGGTGAACATCATTACAATTACAGTATTAATTTTATATTATGAATATCATTTTCTAACGTTTATCTTAGTTTCCAAGAAACCGTGTTGCATTTTTCTACTACCTACCAATATGTATGTTTGATCATTTAATGAATATATTATGAATATCATTTTCTAAAATTCATCTTAGTTACTTTCCAAGAAACCGTGTTGCATTTTCCTACTACCTACCAATTTGTATGTTTGTCCATTTGATGAATAAGCTATCATAAGCTTTTCATCTGATGACCCCCATTGTATGTACATCTGATCAACAACTGTGACCATATATTTTGAGAAGCTATCTAGGCACTCTTCATAAATCATTTCAGTAAGCATGTCGTTTCAGACCGGCCAAGAAGCTCAATCGTCCCAATCTTTAGATTGTCAACCACAATGTCGTCAGCTTACGTTTTCCGAAATTCAAGCAGCAACCAATAACTTTGATGAGTCATTGGTGGTCGGACATGGTGGTTTTGGCAAAGTTTACCGAGGAACCATCACTAATGGAGAAAGTGTGTTGGATGTTGCCATAAAGCGCCTGGAGTCAACATCTAGTCAAGGAGCTGTGGAGTTTTGGGCTGAAGTTGAGATGCTTTCGAAGTTAAGGCACTGCAATTTGGTTTCTTTAATTGGCTACTGCAATGATGGGAAGGAGTTTATTCTTGTCTACGAGTATATGCCCAATGGAACTCTTTCAGATCGTCTCCATAAATGTCGATTTCCTCTAACATGGGTGCGAAGACTCAAAATATCCATAGGGGCTGCACGTGGGCTAGAGTACCTTCACACTGGTGCGGGTATTAGGCAAGGAGTTGTACACCGCGATGTAAAGAGCTCGAATATATTGTTAGATTATAGTTGGTCATCAAAAGTTTCAGACTTTGGGTTATCCAAAATAGTTCCAACAAATCAGCCTTCTACTTATGTCAACACGTTGGTGAAAGGTACATTTGGATATCTAGATCCAAATTACTTTCAAACCAGCAGGCTGACCCGAAAGTCTGATGTTTATGCCTTTGGGGTGATACTGTTTGAACTCTTATGTGGGAGAAAAGCATTAGATACAAGTCTTGATGAGGAGCAAATGGGTTTGGCAACATGGGCTCAAGACTCCATTAAAAAAGGTAGGCTAAAGCGAATTGTGGATTCTGATTTAAGGGGAAGAATATCGTTTAAATGTGTTAAGGAGTTTGCACAGCTAGCCAGCCGGTGTTTGCATAGTAACCCAAAGAAACGTCCAACAATGAGCGAGGTTGTGGTGGGCCTTGAGTCGATTTTAGCCTTACACGAGAAAACCAACAAGACATTGGACAGAAAAATATTTGGTTTAAGGTTACCTGCTTTTGGCTTTCCATCTAGTCATGAAAACTCAGGTATGAAGTTCCCTTTATTTTGTCACAATACATATGCTTAGCTACAGCCTACAAGTACTATTGTCTGATTCTATTCATCCAAGTTATAATTAGAGGGTGTGTGTTCTCTGATGTATCCACTTCTAACAAGTTATTTGTTGAACTTTTAGTTGTAGGTAAAAGTTTAACATCCCTTGAGTCGTACCTATATACTGTTGAAGGTGAAAACCATATATTACGCCGGTTTGATTTTGAAACTATCAATGTTGCAACTGAAAATTTCTCTAGATCTAATTGGATTTCAAAAGGCATATCTGGTGCCATGTACAAGGTATCCATATGATCACATATATCATTAGATTGGATCTGGGTTTGCCCTTAATTTGTTTGCTGGAATGTTAACTTGATTTTTCTTAATTAAGGGAAAACTGCAAAATGGCCAAGATATAACAACTGTTGGGCCTTATCCTCATGAAGAAATTGAACTTTGTATGAATCAAGTGTCTATACTTGTAAAAGTTGAACATCAGAATTTGGCTCAGTTGCTTGGATGGTGCATCGAAGGAACAAACGTCTACCTTCTCTATGATATCCCACAAAATTACACAACTTTGGGACGTGTGTTATCTGGTAAAACTTCAATTTGAATTGTACTCATGATGGAGTTCAAGAACGATTTTTTTATGCCTAGGTGTTATAGAAAAAAATGATGAGTGTTTCTAGGAGGTTTTTGAAAATGTGCTGACTCTAAAAAAGCTGACACCAAATATTCAGTGGCAAGCGAACTCCTTGAATATGTTGACACAGCAAAACTCAACGAATGAGTCTGCTTCTTTCACTAGCGAACTTCTAAGAAACCAGAAATAGTTCAAAAATCTCCTAGAAACGCTTATGATCCTTCTAGACCACCTAGAAATAATAAAGAATTGCTTAAGAACAAGCAAATGGCTTATTGTTAACCTTATTTAAATTTTAAGTTAAACTAACTATGATTTTTCTCTTAAGATTTCATTAAACTTGATGGACTAAATAGAGTCACACATGTGTATTGTGGTTCGTCTTTGTAGATCACAACCACACTCCCTTGGACTGGGATGAGCGGTACCGAATATTACTAGGTGTTGCCCGGGCACTTCTTTACCTTCATAAGCATGCTCCAATTAGGGTCTTACATTGTGATGTCAAACCTTGGAACATTCTGTTAGATGAAGGCTTGGAACCGAAACTACATGGATTTTACTATGCAGTGTCTGCACCAAACAACGAGACCGATTGTTGCTTTGAAATGAACTCGATTCGTGGGACCAGGTAAGTACATACCATCTCTAGTGAAGTTAAGTAACCATCAACTACGAGTGATGTTTAAAACCTTCGTTTTACATGTGACAGGGGATATTTCGCACCAGAATTTCTAAAGAATGTTCATTTGTCAACTAAGGCTGATGTCTTTAGTTTCGGCGTGTTAGTTTTGGAAACTATAGCAGGGCGTGAACAAGCTTCCGACATAGACGATTCCGAGGAGATTTTTACTGAGTATGTAAGTATGATTAGATTGGATCATAATAGACTTGTGCTTGAATAAGTTATCTTCCAATCAATAGATGATATCCTACTTCTTCAAATCAGAAGCCAGTACGTTCTAAACAAATAATAAATGACATGAATTTTAATATCAATCTATGGATTTTCACTGAATTTAAACAAAAATCTTTGGACTACATTTTTGCATTATTTGACTTCTTAAATTGGAAAACTCAACAAAGAGGTTATTGGGCTTTACTTTTTAACAGAAAAGTTATCTATTAATTCCTTTAGCTTTTATTATATTAACAAAAAGAAATTCCTATCTTTATGAATAAGTCGCCAAACTTTAAAAAATGACCTTTTTGTTAAGACATACCATTGTATTTTAGTGTAATTGTGGGACTATGGCCACTGATATGTTTGTTGAACTAATTAATGTAGATATGGAGAAATTGGGTGGAAGGAACATATTCAAATATAATTGATACCAGACTTTCTGTTGATTCAAGATCCATCGCAAGATTTATCCACATGGGGTTGTGGTGCATTCAAGTAGAAGCTACAGATAGGCCAACAATGGAGGAGGTTGTTGGCATATTTCTTGGCAGCTCATCTATCTATCTCCCTATCCTGAAAGACCCAAATAGCTGGTTTAAAAATGATTCTGATGGTTGTGAGGAGTTTGATTCTGATAGTGAAATTGTAGCTAGATGAGTTTTTGTAGAACTTGACCCTTTGGTGGCATGATTCTAAGACCATCCACAATAAGGAGACTTAAAAGCACTCAAAAACGTGTTTAGTCAGATGACATATCAAAAAACACTCATTATTGAAAAACACCTAAAACCCACCCAATAAGAAAACTTAATAAACACCAAAAACATTGACATATCATAACCACCTTTTTATTTTTTGCCACTCGTTTCTCTCTCTACATAATTATTTAATAATTAAAAAAAACAGTGGCCCCCGCCGAATCTGTTTTTTCTTGTTCTTGGCCAAGAACTTCAACCCAAAAACGAGTTCCACAATAGTAAAATCCGATGATGTAGTGTCTATGGGGGCTAAAAACAAGAAATACTAAGAACTGGGACTTTTTCTTGTATAAAATATTAAAAAGAAAAAATTGTTGTCCAATTTCTAATCCCAACAACTATTCACGAATGTTGTTAACGAACTTTGGTTTTCAATTGATATCGGTATGGTATCGGCACGGTACGAACACTCGTTATCACAAGTGAAAGATAAAACCCAAAAGATATAGCCGTGATATCTTCAAAAGGATATCGACATGTGTTTTACCTCAATCGAAAACCACAAAAAACGACTATTAATAACAGTGTATTGATGTGCAAATGGCGGTTCGGTTCGATTATCACCTTTAATTCTTTAACCATATCCGTAACCGCTAGCTTCGGTTATGGAATTTCCTTAACCATAACCATAACCGAAGTTCGTCTCGATTAATAAGTTATGAGACTCGGTTATGGTTCGGTTTCGGTTAATTAACAGATCTAAGTTTGAACTAAAATTAAACTAAATGAACACATTAGACAGTTATTGTCTCAGTTACAACCGTTTTTATAAATAAAAAAAGAAAAAAATAGCATACACATGCATAAAATGAGTCAAATTTTAAACAATTATTATTTTTTTAAACATTTTAAAACTAACTATATAACATAAAAAGCTTTCGTATATGTTTTTTTATGTATATAGAGCAGTGTTGTAAAAGTCGGATTCCAAGGCCGAGTACTCGGTCCTCGGAACCCCTCTGAGGCGACTTCCTCCTAGGCGGACTCAATTAGCCGGCCTCGGTCAAACTCGGCGCCTAGTCGGCCTAGTCGGCGCCTAGTCGGACGTAGTCGGAAAGAGTCGGCCTAGTCGGTCAACGTGGTTTGTTGACTTTTCATTAGTCAAAATCGGTTAAAATCGGCCTACTCGGCCTTGTACTCGGACTACTCGGTCTTGTACTCGGACTTGTATTCAGAATATTTGAACTTTAAAGATGTTTCATTTTAAATTATACTCAGTTGATATGAATTATGCTTATTTTAACATATGTATAATATATAACAATTAATTTTCTTTATAGTTACCATGTCCGCGTACTCCCCGAGTACTCTCCGAGTACTCCGATTACTCCCAACTCCCCAGTCGGCAGGCTAGAGACCGCCTAGCGACTTTTACAACACTGATATAGAGTTTGATTACTTAAACATATATATTTTAAATATAGATATAATTTGAAGGCATGTCTTAATTCATTTCGGCTCGGTTCGGTAAACGTTCGGTTATGGAACCCTTTAACCATATCCATAACTGTCGGTTATATCAATTATCGGTTTGGTGGCGCTTCGGTTATCGGTTAATTTTGGTTAAAGTTTGCTCATCCCTAGATACCGGTACTGATGTTTTTCAGTCGGAAGCAGTGTAGGTGTCAGCCACTTCTTCGTATATGCCAAAGTCTCTCCTTAGATCTTCCGGTTCCAACTCCCTCCTACATTTGACACGTAAAATTGTCTTTCTCGTCTTCCCCAAACTTGCCATTCTTTTTCATGTTGTCTTTTTTCTCTGGATACTTCTCTCCGATTTTGTCCATTCTTTTTCTCTCTTGCTCTCTCAACAAAGTGTGCTTTGAAACCTAATTACTAAGGCCATGTTTGTCTTAACTTTTCAAAACAACTTATGACTTTTCCCCTCACATAACAATTTCATGCTAAACACCTTTTAACTTTTAAAAAAGCCAATGAGCTAATAAATCACTAAAATAAGCAATACCAAACACCACCTAATTTAAAATTAACAAGATGTACAATCCACTAGTAGAAAAACATTTTTCTTGATACGATAAAAAGTGACATTGATAGACAAATCATAAAAATAACATGACATGCGTTTTTGTCATCTTCTTATGATACGCATTTATGACACTTTTATGACGCGCGTTTATAACACTCTTTTTTGACACGCGTTTACCTCACACGTTTATGACACATACTTA
This sequence comes from Helianthus tuberosus, assembly GCA_030545235.1. Taxonomy (NCBI): domain Eukaryota; kingdom Viridiplantae; phylum Streptophyta; class Magnoliopsida; order Asterales; family Asteraceae; genus Helianthus; species Helianthus tuberosus. Next base: position 146,877,207 of record CM060443.1, on the reverse strand, counting down.
TGACGTTCATTTATGTATGTCATGCTTTTAATTGTATATATAATTTTTTTTTTTTTTGTAGAATTACCAATTTAACATGGATACATATATAAGGGGAATTGGCCTGTAATAATCCCAACTAGACGTCATTGGCTACTGCCAGTCCCACCTTTGAATATTCCTTATGTCAGTCCCACCTTTCACTTATTTTTCCTCCACCGGTCCTCAATTATCCGTTAAGTTTTTTTCTGAATTACAAACTGACGTTTTAGGACTTTTGATTGGAACGAGGATACGAGTCGAATGATGTATAAGTTACCTTGAAATTGTGCTCCAAACTATGAAAACGGTGTTTCAATTCGGGTGTTTAAACTTCCAATTAACAAAAATCAAGTCGTTTGGAGCACTGTTTCGAGGTAAGTTTTACATCAATAGACTTGTATCCTCATTCTAATCAAAAGCCGTAATACATCAGTTTGTAATTCGGAAAAAAACTTAACGGAGTTAAGTTTTTTTAACTGAGGACCGGTGGAGGGAAAATAGGTGAAAGGTGGGACTAGCATTGGGAATATTCAAAGGTTAGACTAACAATGGTCAATGATGTCTAATTGGGATTATTATAGGCCAATTCCCCATAATATTATTATATTGTTTTTTTTTTCTTTTGTTATAAAGGTAGTTTTAAATAAATGGGTAAATTTACAAAATTACCCTCATGTGCAGAGCACATACCATACTTAATTAAAAATTTTAACATGTTTAGTGCTAAAGGGCGTATGATGTAATGAGTTTTACAAATAAAGGATTGTGACTGTAATTATTGAAGTTAAAGGCTATACATTTCAAACCGCTACAAACATAAAGGACGAAAAGTATAATTTACCCTTCTAAAAATTAATTTGATTTTCGCATATTGATAAAAGCTTATAGATGTTGGTTGAACTTTTGGTTTTTACTATGGTTTTTTATCTTAGAGTTAAATGCCCAGATAATTCCTGTGCTTAGCCCTTTTTTCACCTTTAGTCCTTAACTTTCTAAAATTACAGCTGAAGTATCCAACTTTTCAATTTTCGTTCCCAGGTACTTCTTGGGCCTAACATCAGATGGTTTTCTCAGTTAAGAGGATGTGAAATGACATAAATACCCTTTCCTTAAAACATTAAAAAAAAATTATATTTATTTATTTAATCAAGTGGGGTCCACCATCCTTATCTTCATCGCCCCACCCCACCCCACCCCACCCCACCCCACCCCACTTCATCTTCCCCACTCCTCACCATCACCACTACCATCTCCACCTTTCCTCACTACCATCCACCTCAGGATTGTTACAATTGACTAAACTAAATAATATCACATTTTATATTGACTAAACTAAACTAAATAATATCACATCTTATGCTGCAAGATATTCAAAACGAATTCAAGTGTGATATAAAGCGTTTTATTTACAGTTAGCAGGGAAAAATAAATGCCTATCGGGCACCTTTTGCAAACGCATCAGACGCAGGTTGTGACCTGCCGCATTCATTGTACAGCTCAGACGCCCTTCTGTAAAAGTCAGCAACTTCACTCCAGATGCCTAATTCAACAGCTAACGCAGCAGCAGACTCCATATGCTTAGCAGCATCCCATGGTTTGACTTTTTGTCAAGTCTAAACAGTTGTAAACACAAATGATTATCTAACAGAAAGACATGATCAGTTTAAAAAGGATATGAGGCGAGCATTTCTTGTCCTTTTGAAGCTTTCACAAATGCTACTTTTGCTTTCTCACGTTTTTTTGGCAAGCCTAAAAGCAGTAGCTGCCAAGAGTAATACATGATTTCTTGATTAAATAAATAAATAATAAATGTTTATACTACAATGTTGTGAAACCATCTGAGATACTTTTAGGTGGATGGTGGTGGTGAAAGGTGGAGATGGTGGTGGTGATGGTGAGGAGTGGGGAAGATGAAGTGCGTGGGGTGGGGTGAGGTGGGTTGATGAAGATAAGGATGGTGGGGCCCACTTGATTAAATAAATAAATAATAAATTTCTTTTAATGTTTTAAGAGAAGGGTATTTATGTCATTTCACATCATTTTAACTTTGAAAACTAACTGATGTTAGACCCAGGGACTATTCGGGAACGAAAATTGAAAAGTTGAGAACTATAGCTGTAATTTTAGAAAGTTAGGGACTAAAGATAAAAAAAGACAAACCACAGGGACTATCCGGGCATTTAACTCGTTATCTTATATATTTAGGGTCGTATTATTGGCACACCTTGGCTTATTAAGTTGACATCCTCAATACGCATCGTATAGGCCTATACGATGCATATTGAGTTGGTTAATTAATTCTTTGTCAGTCAAATGCAAACACTGTCTCACGGGGTTAAAGTAATACGCATCGTATAGGGCTATACGATTCTTATTCAATTCTGAATTTGAATTCTTCCTCCCCTATTTAAACGAAGAAGAAGACGATATATATATCGTCTTCGTTATATATTCACATTCACTAACAAACATGTCGTGGTACAACTATGTTTTCGGTGAGCCGTCTGACGCAAACACGAGAATGTTTATTTCGGATAGCAGTGTGGTATATCATTTTTTTAACTTATTCCGTTTTTTTTTATGAAATACTTAGCACACCGTTTGTATTAGGCGGGGTCTAATGTCCCTGATTCTTACGATTGGAGTGGAAATGATGATCACGCGCACGAGGTCGTGTCCGGCTATCGTCCCCATCATAATGAATCGTTGTTGCCAGACCTCAACGAGGTAAGTATATATATTTACTTTTTTATATTCGGCGTTAAACTTACCATTACCTTTTACCCGTTGGTTTTTTTTAGTCTGCTATGCCCCGCCAACCGTTGTTACCAGATTTGAACGTGTGTAGCCTTGATCAAGGTTATGGGTCTCCGTATTATGAACCGGGTTATGTTCCCTCGTATGGACAGGAAGAATATGGCAATAACGTTTTCGTTAGCGGTGCATCGGGAGTACAAGAAGACGTTGGTCAGCCTTCTTGCGTGCAAGAATCATTGGGTGACGATCCACCCATGCAAGAGTCATTGGGTGACGAGCCACCCGTGCAAGAGTCATTGGGTGACGAGACACCCGCTTACCCTGAAGTTTCGTACAAAACTGATCAGGTACGAACGATATATATTTTTGTTAAATGTTATATTTTTTTCTGTTAAAAAATTATTATAAAATTGTTAATACAAAATACATTAAAATTGTTATATTTTTCATATAGGATAAAAATTAATTAATAAATGTTATATGAAATATTTTTATAAAATTAATTAAACCTGTTATATTTTTTAAAATATTCGTTGAAGAGTTGAAGACACTCGTATTATACAAACGAGATGATTTCACCAAAATAGGCATGAAACCCATAATTTGGTGAATGACTCTCAATACGCTTATTCAATTTTGCACGAAATTACGCCATCAAGTTTGGAGTGAGATCTACATCTTGACGGTAAGTTTCCAATTCAAACTCCAGTGGACCCTCGTCAAAGTGTCGGAATTAACTTTCTTGACCCGACGAATACCAACCACACTTATGGTACGAAATCTTCAAGTTAGGGGTGAAACTCGTATCTTGTCGACTAGTCCCGTTTCTCGATTTTCAATCCCGTAAAAGTTTCAATTTTTCAATCGATTAGGGATGTGTAGTAACTGGAAGGGTAAAGTACCGTTAATTGCTTCTCGACGAGAGTATTTTACCTATAGGCCAAAGCATGTTTCCCTAATTTGAAAGGACTTTCGATTCACTTTGGAATAGTCGAAGTTTCTAAACCCGAAACAATCCGATGTTTTATCAAGCCTCTCTTTTACGTTATCTCAATTTCTATGTGTTTTAATACTTGTTAACTCGTTCATTTCAAAACCGATGCACAATTCGCACGTTCCTCGCAATAAAAAACAATAATGATTTGCACAATAATAAAAAATTGTAAAGAAAAAATACATTCAAAATTGTGATATTTTGTAAATAGGATAAAAATTAATTAAAAATGTTATATTTTTATAAAATTAATTAATTGTAAAGAAAAAATACATTCAAAATTGCTGTCTTAATTTAATATGATTGTCTAATGCTCCTTTTTTTGTTTTGCAGACTGCGTCATTCAGCTCGAAGATATAGACATTTTCTGGAGAAAACTTAACCTGAACCCATCAAATTTTGATGAGGAAGATGTTGATGTAGACAAACAATTAGAATATGTGAAACAAAAATTGTCTACCCAACCCCCGCAAGTGAGGAAAAGCGTCTTATCGAAGATCATGGCGGTGGTAAGCCCATATATGAGCGACAAAAAACCGCTTGTCGTATAAGAAAACACTCGCGGGCGGCCAACTTCCAAGGTCCAACAACAAAGAAAAGAACAACCTGCTAGAGATAGCTCAGTTGGGCCTCCCAGGCAACAAAGTAGGTGTGACCCTCCTCGACATAGCTCTTATGTACCATCGCAAGATTCCCTAATACCGTCTACGTCTGCAATGTCTCTAAAGTCTCAAAGGTCGTTAAATCGACGCGGTCATTCAACATCTTCACGTGAAGAAGAGCCTGGCAAGGAAAATGGCTTTCCGTTAATCACTGATGAGGGAATGCTTGAATATGCGCACAGATACAAAAAACAAATTCCAAAAGTGTTCCACCCCTACATTTCAAGAATAAAAGATGTCAGGCCGGATGGACATTGTGGGTTTCGGGTGTCGGCTGTGGGTTTAGGGTTTGAACAAGACTACTTTGGGTATATTCGAAACCAACCACTTGAAAAGCTGACGGGTCCGAACAAAGAAATGTGGAAGTACGTCTTCGATAGTGAATTACCAGGGGACTATGACCAACAATACAAAAAATTGATTTTACCGGGGTTGGAATGGCACCCAGGGAACATTGGATGGAGATGCCTCAAGCAGCACTCCTTCTTGCCAATAGGTATAGTGTGATTGTTCACATATTAGACATCCAAGGTTGTTCTACTGTATTTCCCTTATATGATCCAGAGTACGCACGTGCCCCCCATCAGTTCGTATCACTGTTATTTGTTAATGGTAGTCATTTCATCCACGTCAGACTTGAAGGGGACTATCCAATGCCGCCACCGAACCTTACGTGGAGTAGACGCGCGCGCTCAGAAGCTTTACATTGGACGGAAAACTACATGGAACGGATAGCGTGGTATGATATGCTAACGAAGCCTATCATTGACCCTACATTGCTCGTTATTTACTGATTTGTAATTTAAAAAATAATTTATTTGTATAATGTATTCCATTTGTTTATTGCCAAAACAATGCATTATATTGATTAATTTGTAATACGAAAATATGGTAAAATATTCGAAAATGCGCTAAAATACCTTAAAATGTTCGAAAATATGGTAAAATACGTTAAGATACAATTAAATACGCTAAAATGCCTTAAAATACCCTAAGATACATGAAAATATGTTAAAATACCTTAAAATACGCTATAATGCTCTAAAGTACGCTAAAATTGTAAGACCCTTAGTCCTTTTTATACAATTATCAAATAATTTTCGATTATAACCGTGTATTTAAGATTAAACATACACTTAAAAATGCGAGTTTATTAAAACATTTTAAAATTTTATAATTTAATTCGCCGTTTAAAACGTGACGACGAAACTATTCGCGGAAGCTTTGTTCTTTATGTGTTCGGTTCCCCGCTGAGCTTGATCGTCTTCCGGTAACCCGATTAGTACCTACATTTCATAAAACATGAAATGAGTTAGTCATATAGCGTTTAAAACGAGTTTAAACAAGTCCGGAATACAAAACGATAAACTTAAATGATTTTCGCCAATACTTGACCCCGTCGCGTCGTGCGACGGCCCTTGGGCCATGTCGTCGCGTGGCGCGACGCTCTGAAATGGGCAGACAGTTTGCAGTTGTTGCTGCATATTCCCAGCATAACCCGATTTCACGGAAACGAGCATAACTCTCTCGTTTTTAATCCGTTTTACATGATTCTTTTTCCTACGTGAACGTAATTTAATTCTCCATCACATGGAGTTAAAATCCAACATTCGGATTAACAAAATTTTATACTTTTAAGCCTTCGGCTTAATACCTTTTTACAAAGTTTTGACTCGTTCATGCGTTTATCAAACAAACATGTTTGTTTGATCCCAATTTCACATGAACCTTATAATTTCAATGTTGTCTATCATATTAGGTTCAATTCACGAGTTTATGTATATTCTTAAACCCGTTTTTACTTAAATGCTTATTTTGACCCGTTAAGGGTATTTAAGCACTTTTCCGCATAATTCATGCTCGTTTATTTCTAGCATCTTATTTCCACATTATTTATCAAATGATCTTCTACCACAACCATATGTGTGGAGGATTTAATGTGGAGATATATTTATTACGAGTTTTACTCCTCGAATTATCATTTTACGGCAAAGACTCATATAGGGTCATTTGACCAAAGAATTACTTCTTTCGCTTTTTGTACTTATTCTAAGTATCTATTTGCTTGTAAAACTCATTTCCAAACAACCTTTAAGGGTCGTTAGCTCAATTTATCTTACAAGGGCGTTTTGGTCAATTTTAGTCCTTTTTTTACGACGAAGGACTTTTTAAATACTTGTTTGACCTAAAATCCGACCCTTTTAACTATGATTTTGTTTAGAAACCATTATGTTTCTAAAACACCATGTTTATAACTCAAATTATTCGGTTTACCTAAAAGATAACCGAATATTCATTTTGACCTTGTCTAACTCTTATAGAACTTCAAGTTCTAAACGATGAGCTGAATCATTATACATACCTGATTCGGATCAATATATTGACCCGTTTCAATACCTTGCATTAATAGCCGCTAAGTAATAGCGACGTAAATATCAAATCGCTATTTATTCCTATAATCATACAACTCGACAAACCATTAGCCGATATAGTCAAAGGGTGAAAATTTCACCTTTTGACCCGTTTGGTCTAAATGACCGTAGACCTTGGCGAGATGGATTTATTATCATCTCGTCTACATGACTTGCACCGGTTTACACCGTACGGTCAATTTACTTATAACCCATTTCTTGATTATTTTGACCCCTTTATATCTTATGTCATAAAGTGTCTTTCAAAACTAACGGTTATCGTCAACGAGTGGCTTAATTACCGTTTTACCCTTATTATTTGTATTGGTTTACCTTATAAGGTAATCATTCAAAAATCGTTATCTTTTAGTCATTTCATGACTAAATAACCATATTAGCTCTTATTAACTATTAGACATGGTTCATTATCATTGTCTTTTGTTCCGAACCGCACATGTCGTGTCGAAACATCATAATTCAAACAAGACTTTATATTATTAGTAACCTATAAAACCAATAGGTATTTAATACAAAGAGTGTAAGTTGTACTTACCTAGCATCCAAATTATGCTTTTCATTCATTGCTGATTCGTTTGACCCGCTTCCTTCCCAAGCTTTCACCTAGCTCGTCAAGCGTCAAACTATCATCATAAGTTGTAAGATGGTTAGACTAGTCATAATCATTCACGACTATCCCATCCTACTACCCTTATGTCAAAATTATCATTCGATCATATAAAAGGTCATTTTGATTTTAAAAATCAAACTGCCTATTAACACAAATAAATTACACGAAGTAGCTCAACTACTAGTTTAATTACTTGATCAATTACCCGGTAAGCATCATCTTTATCTTACCGTTTTAATCACTTATTAACTAAGTTCTTATCATCATAATTCGCCGAATTAATACACAATGATATTAAACATCATTTAACATAAACCCATCATCAATTTTATCATATCATACTAAACTTATTTCATAGTATGTATGATTATAGACTCAAACATACAATTTGTTCAAGTATTTCCTGATTACTATCTTATATGATGATTCTAATCATAATTATATCATCATTTTTATCATATGATTAAAACCCACTTATCCTAGTGTGGTAATTCATATAATCATGCAAATTATAGCTTTATATGTATAAATTTCACTTAGGGTTTGATTCCTAAGCACATATACATCATTAATTCAGCCATAACTTCTATAATTCATCCCTAATTCGCAGATTATGAGATTTATCAAATTTTGCAAATTCACTAATCATCAAAATTTTACATACCTTATGATCCCCTAGCTTGGGTGATTATTAATTCACGTTCAATTGTGAATTTGAGCTTCTTTTAAGCCTTCAATTTGATGATTTTGAATGAGGTTAGGGTTTTGGTTCCTGGGGAACCTCCTGGTCGACGAACAGAGCACACACTTTGTGTGTGTTTTGTTTTTAAAACCCGTTTATTAGTTAACTTTCAAGTCTATCCAGATTTGGCCCCTCTTGTTTGATTAGTTATTAAGTAGACTACAACCTACATATTTCTAACATTATTTCCACTCATTAACTAGGTTAAACATTCCTAGTTAAATTAGTGGGTTCGAGGAATTTATGACTCTGTTTATTTTAAGTCCCGTTAACTCGGGCTTCTATAAACTTTATTTTCTTAAAAGCTTTCTTTCAGCTTTTATTTAATATTAGGCTTATTTACTTAAAATCCTAATATTCACCGGGTTACTCTTACCATTACGGTAATTTACCCGTCTTTTAGTATTAATATGGTTTGATTAACAAACCCGGTTTCGGGGTGTTACAAGTCTACCCCCCTTAAAGAGGTTTCGTCCTCGAAACCTTTTCCTAGATAATTCATTGAGTTTAAACTCAATGCATTTGACCTGAGTAATCTTTTAAGTATTGCTCATACTTTAACCAATTGTTAGTATTACCAGAAAAGTGTGGTAATATTTTTTGGTTACTAAGCATATATGTGCGTCACACTACATAATGCAACTTTGAAATAACGTAATCTCGTTATTTCGACCAATTTCATTAATTTAGCGAAATCCATCGCTATTAGACTATCGAATTCATCATGAATCCTCTAATTTAATCCGTTTGAATGTTTTAGTGAAATCTTTCACTTTTGACAAACAAACTTCGTTGTTTGTGGACCTATAGCCTTATGATCCCTCAACATAGGTGACCAATATTTTTCGTTTAGTGAGGCCTCATGGGCCGTTACTTTATATCTTGTATTTCTTTATACTTTTGTCATTTACTTGACCGAGTTGCCAATTTGGCCACTTGATCCTGTAATTCTATTGGTTTTGTTTATTCCACGCTATTCTCAAGGTAAATAGCGTATTAAACAAATTCTTAATTTGAATCTTGACCTTAACCGGTCTTACTAACTAGACTTATTAGTCCAGTTACTTTATACCCATCACTCGGGTTACAATGTGGTTACATTTCACATTACATTTCTTGACCGTGATCGTGTCACGTCATGTTAAATTTTATATCAACCTTTCTTTATCGAAAATATTTCTTTTCGAAGATATCGTCTTGCACCTGTCAGTGTCAAGACCTATATCTTTAATACTTACCATTTAAATTCATATCAGAATTTATGTTTATAAAACGTTATTTCTCACTAAAACTGAAGTTTTAGTTTAGCATATTTTCCTTAACTTTTGTCAATTAACCATATTAGCATATTGACAATTAAGAATTTATTCTTATACAGTGGATTCTCAACTGGTTCCCTCCCTTTGTCTAAGTAACCCGTAGGTTATATCACTTAGCCTTGTGGGCTATTTCTTTAGGCTTTTACCTTGTCAAGGCAAGGTCTTTTATAATTCATTTCTTTTGATTTGTGACCCCCTACTGTCATTCTGGTCCTGTAGACCTTTAAACTGTTTATAACACAAAGGTTCTGATGATCCTGCAGATCATTCTTTTTATGTTTGGAAATCATTTGTTTTCACATTTGAAATCCATTAAATGTGACTATAGTCCATATCTAAAATCATTTTCTTATGCCATCCGGCATTACTTTGTATTTAACCTGTTTGACTTGTTAATCTGAAATCCATCACTTATAAACAATCAAACTTTATTTTGTATTTACCCCGTTCAACCTCAAAATAGTTGAACATATTTATTCAAAATTTCTATTTACGAAATTTTATAGTCCTTAGTCATAACTCAGAATCCGAGTCCTTTGACTTTAAATACGCGTTCCCGTCTCTCGGTTTACGCATGTGTTTATTTTCCGACCCATCAACCGGGTGATTTTTACCGAAGTCATTATTAATGCAACCCTTTAGATATGCATCAAAACTTCATTTTGACTTGTTTGGTTGTCTTAGCGAAATCCTTCGCTTATTTAACCAAACCTTTATTCCTTATGTAACCATGCTTAATGGTCTTAAAATTTCTGAATGATAATTATCATCATCATCATCCTTTCTTTACTGCGACCAAAGTAAATGACTTCGATCGTCTTGTTGTACGGGCAATACCTTTGTTTTTATGACCTCGCGGGTCATTTATCTTTTGGTTTTACATGCCCCTTTTTTTTAACCATGGCTCTTTCATCCACTATGACTTATTTCACGAATTCCCTTGGGTCATTTATTTCTATGCGCGCCATACTTCGTTTTTATGGTTCCCTCGAAAACCATTCATACGAGTATGCCCATAAAATTTCTTGACCCCAAGGTTCTTTTAACTTATCATTTGTCTCGACCTTACCACATCGGACATAACTGCGCTTATTATAATAAGCTCATGGTACCATGTGTTCACTACTTACTTGGCCAGAGTAAGCGATCAACACATGGTACACATAACCTTATTATAATTACCACATCACGTCCCATGTAAGTAACCTTTCGATTTATTTTATTTGGTAAAACTTTATTTAATTGTCAATTAACAATTACCAGTTTTACCCGTTTTATCCTTGAATATTTACAATGTTCCTTTTTATAACCATTTATACAATCACATTCATCAATGTGATCATTCTGTTTCTCAATTTGGATCTTTTTTTAGAATACTTACTTGGAGGATTATTTTCGTCCAAGTTTATATTTAACTAATGTAAGGACTCTCAAAAATGTCCTAAACCGACCCACAAGTAAAAACCCGGACCCCTGAAACCATACTGTGCATGAAAAATCAAGAAATCAAAGTTCTTGGTCTTTAGACGGGCCGCATAAAGGATAGGCATACCCTCACGCGGGCCGCGTCAAAGATGGGTTGACCGGATAAGTGTTCCGGATCCACGTGTCGTCCACGTGGCACACCTACTCGTGACCCAGCAAGCCTACACGTAGACTAGGTGGCCACGCGGGCTATTAGTGCATACATCTGTCGACTTCGTCTTATATCGAGTCTGGGTTGCGTTGCGGATCTGAAGCATGACATCATAGAGATGACATCACAAGTGACATCATAGAGATGATATCACAAGTGACATCATCATGATAACTTGGACACATGAAGATATATTAGAAGGTTCTGTTTGAAAGAAAATGTTATATTGCGTGACCGTTTGAATGTAACATTTGAGTTGAGCGTTTGAAGGTCACCGTTTGAAAGAGATGACCGTTTGAAGTTGTCTTACCACTTTCAAACGGTCAGGGTCCTTCCCTATAAATACTCTTCAAACGTTCATCATTTGTAACGATTCAAGATTTGATACCGAGGTGCTGCCGGTTTATTCTCTGATTGTAAACATTCTAGATTCTGACGCCGAGGTGCTGTCGAAGTGTCTCTGTACTGTATATTGTTCAAGATCAATAAACAAGACATTTATTAGTGAATACAAGCTAAACGAAGACCGAATCAATGAATTTCGCCTCTGATTCAGTCTGAGCACTCTTCTGATCGACTCGTTAGGTCGTTTAACGATCCTACACGGGCCACATAAAGGTTGGCTGAGGGTTCACGCGGGCCACGACAGGCCTAAAATTCACCTATAAATAGAGTTGATCAGGAGCAGTTCTCTGGTGTCAAAACCAACTTTCAAAAACGAAGTTTGGCTGCTCTAAAGTCGAAATTACAATAAATATAGTGAGGCGCTGCTACGATACAGGGTATTAACTCGATCGCTGCTACGATTCAATGTCCGATCGATTGAAACTATCCAATGGATGTTTAAGTGCTGCCCACACTAGGGTTATGCTTTGTCATTCGTCGTGAATTCGATGGAAGTTTAAGTATCGCACTTTGTCATTCGTTGTGAGGGTTTAATCTCGTGAGTTATCGTAAATGCTATATTAGTTACTGACCTAGTCCGTGTGCATGTTATTTAAATTTAGGTTACAAGGCTAATCAGTAGGCTAAACTCTGCCCGTATAAACTTGCAATGTGAGTCATTCTCTTTTTATCAAAAGTATTCTACAATACTCCATTTTCAAATGTTATAATTACAGGGAGTAAGTCGTGGTTATCTTTAATCACTGGCTAGTGGGGTATTGTGCACATTACTAATTTCTCACGGGTTAGGCTAATAAATCCTAACAGTGATAACCGTCACTACTTGGGGAAAGACCCAATAGTGGTATGACCATCGTCACCAGGTGACACGGCGCCAGATAAAATAAGATAAAAGCCATTGTAATCGCTCTTATGCTGTAATTGATAACTAATGTGTCGTTTTACATACTTGAATGACTCGCCAGCATTTCCCCGCTGATAAAATATTTTTAAAACATGTTTCAGGCGACCTGCTGTAAATCAAGGAAAACGTGTTACGGAGCACTAACAAGCTTGAAGAGGTGGCTAAGTTAAAATGAATAAACATGTTTTAATAAATCAGGGAATTTACTAGTGAAATTCATCTATTGTAAATTACGGGGTTTATCCCGAATTATGAAATAAAATAATCGGGCATTTTCGAGTTTTAAACAGATCCTGTTAAAATCTTCCGCTGTCGCATTATAGATACCACGGGTTCCTGTCCCGCGGCTCCTGACCGGGTCAACCCGTGGCTGGGGCCGTGACAGGAAAAGGTGGTATCAGAGCTACTGAAAGAGCCACTGATTTAAGCCAATTAAGTATTTAAAAATACTTAATTTTCCTAATTGCTATTCTGTGATTATGTGATTCTATCTTGACTATCTGTTAATTTACAGTATGGGTAAGCAAAGAATTTCATATATCTATCATAAATTAGATAGCTCACCGAAAGATAAGGGAACTTCATCCCAATCAAATTCCTCAAGATACTCAGCAGATACTGAGGAGGGAATATTTGTTCGTAAGGCACATTTTGAAAAACCGCTTACCACTAAGAAAAGAATTTGGATTCTTAGAAAAAGTCAAGAGAAAATAAAGAAGTCACAGGAAACCCAGAAAATAGGCAACAACCCACCATGGGAAGATAAATTAGATGAAAAATGGGCAAATCTTTATATGTTAGCCACGGTAACAGTAAATGTTAACCTTTAGACTACCAACACCCCGGCCCAATATTAGCACCCATATTATCAATAAGCCAGAAACTTTAATCTTTTAGTTGTACTAAAAATAAATATTTTGTTTCAATAAAAAGGTTTATTAAATATTTGTAATTAATATTAAACTTCTGATTCCATTTTGTGATTCTGTGAAAATTTAATTTACAAACTTTTAACCTAAAATTTTGTGTGTTTCTTCATAAATGCTAAACAGCATGAATGAATTATCTGAAGCCTTAGAAAATCTCAATCTCTATCCTGTAAAAATAGAAGTTTCCAGAGATTTTACTGGTTACTTGGCCGATGTGGAAGAACCTATGGAATTTCAAGCTCCACCTCTGGAGAAATCAAAACCTAAGAAAAGAAGAAGATTTGTGGGCTGGAGGCGTGTACGCAGAAGGAAACCAGCAACTAGGAGAATTCCCAAGATAGAGAATCCCATGGATAAAGGAAAAGGGATTGAGATTGAGGAAGATTCAAGGCAAGTAGAGATGGAAATTGGGGAAAGTTCTAAGCAAGTTGAGGAATTACCATTGCAGGAGGAACTGGATTACATACTCGCAAGCTGTGATATCCTTAGGCCTATCAATACAAACCTTTTCCCTTATCCTGCTGAAACCCAACTTCCAATAAATATGGAACCTGCCATCCCAAAACCTTTAATCCACACCCAACCTCAAAGAGAAATGGACGAATGGTGGACCAACGATTGGCAGTTTCAAAACCTCCTAAATAATCCTTATAACTTTTTCCCGCAGTTCGACCCAGAACCTGCACCAAACCCACCAATGAGTAATGAAAACTTAGCTGAACTCCGCCATTTTGGCGAGGAGTTGATGGATGCAGGGAATAGGATCCGGGAGATAGGAGAACAAATCTCCTAGAAGTACGATGAAAGGGAACATCGTTTCTGAAAGGCTAGCGGACTAGAAGGAAAAATGTGGTTGTGAAGCTGTGTTTGTATAATAATAATAGTAATAAAAATATAAGTATGTATAATAACTTAAAAATAAAACTTTTGTAAGATAACGGTGTGTACGGATGCATAATATAATATATAAAAATGGAATTCGAGAAATCGACAACTTTTGGCTATACGTGTTACTATGATTATGTGCGATTGTTATGTTATGTTTAATTATTAATTATTTTATGCTAATCACTTATATAAATTAATTACCAGATGGCAAACGTTGGTAATGAACCAGTTAATGAAGTAAATCAATCTTAGCAAAATTAGGAGGATCAATTTCTAAATAGGCAAGATATCGAGAATATCGTTGCTCAGGGAATAGCCAATGCTATTCCAGCCATCCTTGCTGCTGCTCGAAATCCAATTGCACCTCAACAAATTATTCCTAGCAAACGTACAAACGACGATAATTTCAGTAATAGTGTAAATGGAGGTGGCAATCATACTAATAACGACAACGAAGGGATGCAAGCCCCACTCCTTAAGAAAATGAAAGCTGCAACGCCTGGTTACACTTACAAGGAATTTCTTGCCTGTAAACCGACTGAGTTTGCAGGTAACGAAGGGGCAACTACTGCACAGCGTTGGTTAGAGAAAACCGAGGCAGTAATTATGATAAGTAAATGTGCCAAGGACGACAAGGTCATGTATGCGTCGCATCTTTTTAAAGAAGGGGCGTTAGAATGGTGGAATACAGTTCTACAAGCTAAAGGAAGGATTGTGGCATATGCTATGAAATGGGAAGAATTTAAAAGTCTTGTAGAAAGAAAATTTTGTCCCGAATACGAAAAGGAACAAATGACGAATAAGTTCCTGAATCACCAAATGATAGGTGTAGATTGTCGAGGGTATACTTCGACATTCTTCGAGTATGCTAGAGTGGTACCAACCCTGGCTTCGCCAGAACCGGTACTTATTTCTCGCAACATTTGGGGCTTAATTAGCGAGATCCATAATATTGTCAAAGCTGCGAGACCCCGCACAATCGATGATGCGGTGGAGTTAGCCAACACTTTGACTGACGAACTGGTACGCACAAGAGAAGAAACCCGGAAAAAGGAAGTGGCCCAAAAGCTGACCCAGGGATTTCGTATGGGTAACCGAAGTAATTTCAAGAGAAAGGGAAATGGGCAATCTTCCACTGTTCCATTTTGCAATTCCTGTAAAAGGAAGCATTTTGGAAGATGCAAAGGGTATTGCAATTTCTGCAAAATCCCGGGGCATCAAGAAGAAGATTGCAAGAAGAAGAAATCCACAGTCTGCTACAACTGTGGAGAAGCTGGACATATTAGACCAGACTACCCAAAATTGGTCAAACCAATTGATAACAAAGCTAAACCTGCAAAAGCTACTAACAAGAAGAACGTAAGAGCCTTCCAGCTGACTACTCAGGAAGCAGAGCTAATCCCTGATGTGATAGCTGGTACGTTCCCAGTTCATGACGTTTATGCAAAAGTATTATTTAACTCTGTTGCAAACCAAAGTTTTATAAATACTTCATTCTGCCAAGCACTTAATTTACCCTTAACCAAACTTAGGCAGATTTTTACAGTCGAAACGGCAGATGGGAATTCTGTTAACATAGATAAGGTTTTGCGGGAAGGAAAGATAGAACTTTTAGGCCATAAATTTTCTGCAAAACTGTTACCTATGAATTTATCCGGATTCGATGTGGTGTTAGGAATGGATTGGTTAGTAGCCAACCATGCTCGAATTCTTTGTGATAAGAATTCCATAGAAATTCATACACCCACAGGAGAATTAGTGGTGATTACAGGAGATAAACCACGTAAGCCACTAAAATTCATTTCGGTAATGAAATTGGCCAGTTATTCAAGAAAACAAGAAATGGTGTATATGATTTCAGTAATCATTAACACTAAGAGTAAGGAAGTTAAGGAAATTCCAGTAGTATCGGAATAATCTGATGTATTCCCAGAAGAACTACCTGGATTACCACCTGATAGGGAGGTAGAATTTAGAATTCAGTGTTGTTTGTGAAAAAGAAGGATGGTTCAATGTGAATGTGTATCGATTATAGGGAATTAAATAAGGTTACAATTAAGAATCGATACCCATTACCTAGGATTGATGATCTTTTTGATCAACTTCAGGGAGCTAGATAATTTTCTAAGATCGACTTGCGCTCCGGATATCATCAATTGAAGGTACAAGAAGAAGACATACCTAAAACTGCTTTCAGAACTAGGTATGGTCATTATGAGTTTACAGTCATGCCCTTCGGATTAACAAATGCTCCTGCAGCATTTATGGACATGATGAATAGAATCTGTAAACCGTACTTGGATAAATTCGTAATTGTCTTCATCGACGATATACTTATTTATTCCAAAAGTCAGAATGAACATTGTCAGCACCTGCATGCACTCTTAACCTTGTTAAGAAAGGAGAAGCTGTATGCCAAATTCTCAAAATGTGAATTTTGGCTACAAGAAGTGCAATTCTTAGGACACATGGTGAATCACGAAGGCATTCACGTAGATCCTGCTAAGATAGAAGTGATCACCAAATGGAAGATTCCGCAGTCAGCTATGGAAATTAGAAGTTTTATAGGTTTAGCTGGATATTATAGACGGTTTATTAAGGATTTTTCCAAAATAGTTGTACCCTTAACTAAGCTAACCTGTAAATCAGTTAAGTTTGAATGGGGACGTAGACAAGAAGAAGCCTTTAAGATTTTAAAGCAGAAATTAACCAATGCTCCAATTTTAGCTTTACCAAAAGGAAAAGAAGATTTTGAAGTATATTGTGATGCTTCAAAGCTAGTATTAGGATGTGTGCTAATGCAACGCAAGAAGGTAATTACGTATGCATCAAGGCAATTGAAAAAGCACGAAGAAAACTATACGACTCATGACTTAGAATTAGGAGCCATAATTTTTGCCCTTAAGATTTGGAGACATTATCTGTATGGAAGTAAATTTACTGTCTATACAGATCATAAGAGCTTAAGATACATATTTGGGCAAAAAGAATTGAATATGAGGCAAAGAAGATGGATGGAGATTTTAAGTGACTACGACTGTGATATTCAATATCACGAAGGAAAGGCAAACGTAGTTGCAGATGCCTTAAGTTGTAAGTATCATGAAAAGCAAAGACGAGTTAGTGCTCTTAGATTAAGTCTACAATTAGATTTAATGGACCAATTGAAGAATATTCAAGAAACAGCAATCAAAGATGATGTTGAAGGAATGAAAGGAAGAATAAAAGAATTAGAGCAAGGAAGTGATGGAATTTGGAGATTCCATAAAAAACGAATTTGGGTACCTAAGCAGGGAGAATTAAGAAATAAAATTTTAGAGGAAGCCCATAAATCCAGGTATACCATGCATCCTGGTAACAATAAGATGTACCAAGATTTAAGAAATAACTTCTGGTGGATAGGAATGAAAAAGGACATAGCTAGATACGTTTCTAAGTGTCTTACTTGTTCGCAAGTTAAGGCAGAACACCAGAAACCCTCAGGTCTACTACAACAATTAGAAATGCCTGTATGGAAATGGGAACTCCTAACAATGGATTTTGTTACTAAGTTACCCAAAACCAGAAAAGGCAATGACGTGATTTGGGTAATTGTGGATCGATTAACCAAATCAGCTCATTTTCTACCCATGAAAGAAACCTTTAGCATGGAAAGGTTGGCAAAATTGTATGTAGATGAAGTAGTATCCTTACATGGAGTTCCACTCTCCATTGTATCGGATAGGGATAGTCGTTTTACTTCCCATTTCTGGAAAAGTTTCCAAGAAGCAATAGGAACTCGACTAAATTTAAGTACAGCATACCATCCTCAAACAGATGGACAAAGTGAAAGGACGATTCAAACTCTGGAAGACATGCTTAGAGCATGTGTAATAGATTTTGGTGGGAACTGGGACAACCATTTACCTTTAATTGAATTCTCCTATAACAATAGTTATCATTCAAGCATCGAAGCTGCCCCATTCAAAGCACTGTACGGACGAAAGTGCAGAACTCCAGTTTGCTGGGCGGAGATAGGAGAAAGTCCATTATCAGGTCCTGAGATTGTGCAAGAAACTACCGACAAGATTACTCAAATCAAGGAAAGACTAAAGACGGCTCGAGATCGCCAGAAAAGTTATGCAGACAATCGACGCAAGCCGTTAGAATTTCAAGTTGGAAACAAGGTACTATTAAAAGTTTCTCCTTGGAAAGGAATAGTTCGATTTGGTAAGAAAGGAAAGTTAAGTCCAAGATACGTAGGACCATTTCCAGTAATCCAACGTATAGGACCAGTCGCTTATCGCTTACAACTACCGGAAGAGTTTGTTGGAGTACATGATGTATTTCATGTATCCAGCCTCAAAAAATGTCTATCTGATTAATATTTGGTAGTACCTCTTCAAGATATAGAGGTAAACGAAAAGCTAAAATTTGTTGAGAAACCTCTCCAGATAGAAGACAGAAAGGTTAAATTTCTCAAACGCAAACGGTTAGTACTTGTCAAGGTCAAGTGGAATTCAAAAAGAGGACCCGAGTACACTTGGGAGCTGGAATCGGAAATGAAGCGAAAGTATCCTCACTTATTCCAGTAAATCTCGATGACGAGATTTTAAATAAGGTGGGGAGGATGTAAGGACTCTCAAAAATGTCCTAAACCGACCCACAAGTAAAAACCCGGACCCCTGAAACCATACTGTGCATGAAAAATCAAGAAATCAAAGTTCTTGGTCTTTAGACGGGCCGTGTAAAGGATAGGTATACCCTCACGCGGGCCGCGTCAAAGATGGGTTGACCGGATAAGTGTTCCAGATCCACGTGTCGTCCACGTGGCACACCTACTCGTGACCCAGCAAGCCTACACGTAGACTAGGTGGCCACGCGGGCCGCGTAAAGGTTGGTTGAGGGTTCACGCGGGCCGCGACAGGCCTAAAATTCACCTATAAATAGAGTTGATCAGGAGCAGTTCTCTGGTGTCGAAACCAACTTTCAAAAACGAATTTTGGCTGTTCTAAAGTCGAAATTACAATAAATATAGTGAGGCGCTGCTACGATATAGGGTATTAACTCGATCGATGCTACGATTCAATGTCCGATCGATTGAAACTATCCAATGGATGTTTAAGTGCTGCCCACATTAGGGTTATGCTTTGTCATTCGTCGTGAATTCGATGGATGTTTAAGTATCGCACTTTGTCATTCGTTGTGAGTGTTTAATCTAGTGAGTTATCATAAATGTTGTATTAGTTACTGACCTAGTTCGTGTGCATGTTATTTAAATTTAGGTTACAAGGCTAATCAGTAGGCTAAACTCTGCCCGTATAAACTTGCAATGTGAGTCATTCTCTTTTTATCAAAAGTATTCTACAATAATCCATTTTCAAATGTTATAATTACAGGGAGTAAGTCGTGGTTATCTTTAATCACTGGCTAGTGGGGTATTGTGCACATTACTAATTTCTCACGGGTTAGGCTAATAAATCCTAATAGTGATAACCGTCAATACTTGGGGAAAGACCCAATAGTGGTATGACCATCGTCACCAGGTGACACGGCGCAAGATAAAATAAGATAAAAGCCATTGTAATCGCTCTTATGCTGTAATTGATAACTAATGTGTCGTTTTACCTACTTGAATGACTCGCCAGCATTTCCCCGCTGATAAAATATTTTTAAAACATGTTTCAGGCGACCTGCTGTAAATCAAGGAAAATGTGCTACGGAGCACTAACAAGCTTGAAGAGGCGGCTCAGTTAAAATGAATAAACATGTTTTAATAAATCAGGGAATTTACTAGTGAAATTCCTCTATTGTAAATTAAGTGGTTTATCCCGATTTATGAAATAAAATAATCGGGCATTTTCGAGTTTTAAACATATCCTGTTAAAATCTTCCGCTGTCGCATTATAGATACCACGGGTTCCTGTCCCGCGACTCCTGACCGGGTCAACCCGGGGCTGCGGCCGTGACAACTAAGTTCAGTATTGTCTTATTATTCACGACTGTGAATAATATATATCTCTACTGAATTTCTCTTGGAAACGTCATCCTGGATATGAATCCTATCCAAGTTTTATATACTATATGCAACTTGTCATTCACTATGGATTTGTTGCATATTTCTGTTTACACTATAAGTTTAAGACATGTACCGTGTAGCTACTTGCCCTGATAAACTTTCCTTGTTGCTCGATCTCTCATTCGAGATCGTTTCTTGATTCATGTCCTTAATATGTATGACTTACTTGTCATACTTCAGACCATATCTTCATCGTATCGATAGATCCTTAGGCTCTCATCATCTTCAGAGGCAAGGATCCTTTAATTTAAAACGTCTACAATTGTTAGTAACGTTAGCATTAACAAGTACACGCATTATCATACAAGGCTTTCTACGACACGTGTTAACACACGTAATCCTTTTAACTATATCGGTCTTTTATCGCTTTGTCTGGGGTAACGTGTTTTACCCGATAACCCTATGTGTTGTTTTCAACACTTTAAATGCTAGACCGTTAATGTATTTAATAACTTACCGGATTTTGCGATCAAGCTTCGAACCGAACACAAATCTTTATCAAGAGCATAAGGTTTAAGTCCAAGCATAGTTTTTCCCCACCATACTCGAATCTCTTAAACCAAGGCTCTGATACCAACTTGTAAGACCCTTAGTCCTTTTTATACAGTTATCAAATAATTTTCGATTATAACCGTGTATTTAAGATTAAACATACACTTAAAAATGCGAGTTTATTAAAACATTTTACTAAATAAAACATTTTAACATTTTATAATTTAATTCGCCGTTTAAAACGTGACGACGAAACTATTCGCGGAAGCTTTGTTCTTTATGTGTTCGGTTCCCCGCTGAGCTTGATCATCTTCCAGTAACCCGATTAGTACCTACATTTCATAAAACATGAAATGAGTTAGTCATATAGCGTTTAAAACGAGTTTAAACAAGTCCGGAATACAAAACGATTAACTTAAACGAGTTTCGCCAATACTTGACCCCGTCGCGTCGTGCGACGGCCCTTGGGCCATGTCGTCGCGTGGCGCGACGCCCTGAAATGGGCAGACAGTTTGCAGCTGTTGCTGCATATTCCCAGCATAACCCGATTTCACGGAAACGACCATAACTCTCTCGTTTTTAATCCGTTTTACATGATTCTTTTTCCTACGTGAACGTAATTTAATTCTCCATCACATGGAGTTAAAATCCAACATCCAGATTAACAAAATTTTATACTTTTAAGCCGTCTGCTTAATACCTTTTTACAAAGTTTTGACTCGTTCATGCGTTTATCAAACAAACATGTTTGTTTGATCCCAATTTCACATGAACCTTATAATTTCAATGTTGTCTATCATATTAGGTTCAATTCACGTGTTTATGTATATTCTTAAACCCGTTTTTACTTAAATGCTTATTTTGACCCGTTAAGGGTATTTAAGCACTTTTTCGCCTAATTCATGCTCCTTTATTTCTAGCATCTTATTTCCACATTATTTATCAAATGATCTTCCACCACAACTATATGTGTGGAGGATTTAATGTGGAGATATATTTATTACGAGTTTTTGTAACACCCGGAAATTTTAAAACAAAAATGTAATAACCCTCATTAAAAAATTATTATTTCTTATAAAATAGTCCAATAGGAAACCCTAATTAAGACACCCAAGTGATTCTGCACAAACCCTAAGATTTCAGAACAATCAGAATCAGGATCAGGGCCCCTAAAACTCAGGGGGGGGGGGTATTCCCTATTGATGATTATCCTAAAAACTCGTTGTCAGAATAGAATTTAAAGAAAATGTCGACTCAGCTAGGCTAGTCCCACGCGTGGCAACCCTATGATCAATAGGTGTCCCTTACGGACCGTAAGGGTTATTTGTTACGGTCCGTAAGGGGGGGCAAAATTCGGGTATAAATAGAGGACATTGGCACTTGAATCTAGGCGCTGAAACGACGAAAGAATTCGTAATATGTTTCGAGTTATCGTCTGTTTACTTCAATTAACACACACAAAACACTAATTAGTATAGCGGGGTGCTGCAATCAGGGTATTAACTCGATCGCTATTACGATTCATTGTCCGATCGATCAATGTACTCAATAGATGTTTAAGTGCTGCTCAAATTGGGTTTATACTTTGTCATTCATCGTGATTTCGACTTGAATGTTTGAGTGCTGTTCGAAATCGGACTATACTCTGTCATTCGTTGTGAATCCGTTGGATGTTTAAGTATCGCACTTTGTCATTTGTTGTGAGGGTTGATCTCGTGAGTTATCGTAAATGCTGTATTAAGTTAATTACCTAGTTTGTGTGCAAATTAGGTTAAGAGGATAATCAGTAGGCTAAACTCTGCCCGTATAAATCTACAATTGAAAACAAGGTAGCATCATTTGGAAAATTTTAAGGTACGGATAGACTCATTTCTTTCGATTTACGTTGTTTGGATATAAGTATATCATTCCTGATTTTAAATTCCATATTAAGATTAAGTTATGAAATAAGTTATAAATTCCGTACGGATAGAATCCTTTCTGTCGATTAATGTCGTTTTGATACAAGTATATCATTTCTGATTTTAAATTCCGTATTAAGATTAAGTTATGAAATAAGTTATAAATTCCGTACGGATAGAATCCTTTCCTTCGATTTATGTTGTTTGGATACAAGTATATCATTCCTGATTTTAAATTCCGTATTAAGATTAAGTTATGAAATATGTGTTGGAAGTTACAAACGTTTTGAAAAAAGTTTTGTTTTACATCAGTTAGTTAGAAAATGGTTTATGAAAAATATTCTTTTCATATTTACAAGTATACATGTTTGTGAGTTATTTGTTTATAAATTTACAAATCAAATTTCATACTCTAGTGGTTCCTTTTTAACGAGTCAAGGTTTTATCTTGTTTCGTTTAATAAACCACATTTTGGGGACGAAATTGTCAAGATAGGATTGATATCCATACCTTGGTGACTGGTTCCACTCTTAGATTTTCAATCTCGCTAAAGATTCGTATTTTCAATTAAATTATTGTTTACAAGTTACAAGTTAAATATCTTAAGGCTTACAAGTTATAAGTAAATAAATTACAAGTTTAATATTATATACAAGTATTATGTTACTCAAGTCAAATTGTTATAATACCATTATATTACTATGTCTTTTTAAAAACTCCTCACGTCTTTGATTATCGATTCATTTGACAGTCCGTTCGATTTCTATTCTAATCATTTGATTTAGCTTTTATGTCATGCGATAGTTTTCTGTTAAGTTGTACTCATTATCGCATGTTCCAATATATGTTACGTCTTGTTATGAAAATAAGTTTTATAAGTTATGTGAATAAGTCCATTTGTACTCTGTTACCCTGAGTATCGCTTCTCGTGGAGTGTCCCACGAGCATGTTGTTGTGGCATCAACATCATATGCTCCACCCGTGACGGAGAGATCAGTTCACGGCGTCTCTTAAGTACAAGTGTGGTACATATAAGCTATTAGGAGGCGTATGGATCGATCCTAGGATTTAAGTTTTAAGGAGATGGATAACGGGTATGCCAACTCGCCATTTCGTGTGATAAGTATGCAGGAGTAGCTACCTGTGTATTGTCACGTTTTAAGTTTGGCTCATGGGTACATCCGTATGATATGATTATGAAATTACGTTACTTGCATCATAAAGTTCCATCCGGATATCAAATAAAATAAGCTTTTGTTTTCCTCTATCCGCACACTGGGCAAAACTTTCCAAATTTTGCTCAGACGTACGTTTTTGTGTTTTCTTCTTTACGTCAGGTTATCAAGAAAATCTGGGACGGAATATGGAAGAGTGCTCGAGTGTTTGGAAAAGACGGTAGAAATAATTGTAATGGATTAGATATCCTTCATTAAGTTGTAAAGCCTTGTAATACATTTAAGTATAAATGGAATTATGTTTTTGATCTGACTACCGTTATAGTGACACGTCAGCCCATTCCGGGCTGGGGTGTTACAGCTATGGTATCAGAGCAAAGGCTCTTTCCTGTAGAAAACTTAAACATAAGTTAAGACCTGTGAGGTAATGGGTAGACATTGGGTTAGGATTTCGATGTCCAATCAATCGATACATCGGTTAGTAACTTTTATTTTCACTTCATGATAGTCTCGAACATAAGTATTTCGTCATCTTCATTGTTTTTACTCTAGCTTTATTTCAAGTATGACTATTAATCATAGTGAGCCACGTTCAAGTATGATTATTAATATATATATAGGTATGTAATAATTTCGAGGACGAAATTTTTTTTTAAGAGGGGTAGATTTGTAACACCCGGAAATTTTAAAACAAAAATGTAATAACCCTCATTAAAAAAAATTATTATTTCTTATAAAATAGTCCAATAGGAAACCCTAATTAAGACACCCAAGTGATTCTGCACAAACCCTAAGATTTCAGAACAATCAGAATCAGGATCAGGGCCCCTAAAACTCAGGGGGGGGGATATTCCCTATTGATGATTATCCTAAAAACTCGTTGTCAGAATAGAATTTTAAGAAAATGTCGACTCAGCTAGGCTAGTCCCACGCGTGGCAACCCTATGATCAATAGGTGTCCCTTACGGACCGTAAGGGTTATTTGTTACGGTCCGTAAGGGGGGGCAAAATTCGGGTATAAATAGAGGACATTGGCACTTGAATCTGGGCGCTGAAATGACGAAAGAATTCGTAATATGTTTCGAGTTATCGTCTGTTTACTTCAATTAACACACACAAAACACTAATTAGTATAGCGGGGTGCTGCAATCAGGGTATTAACTCGATCGCTATTACGATTCATTGTCCGATCGATCAATGTACTCAATAGATGTTTAAGTGCTGCTCAAATTGGGTTTATACTTTGTCATTCATCGTGATTTCGACTTGAATGTTTGAGTGTTGTTCGAAATCGGACTATACTCTGTCATTCGTTGTGAATCCGCTGGATGTTTAAGTATCGCACTTTGTCATTTGTTGTGAGGGTTGATCTCGTGAGTTATCGTAAATGCTGTATTAAGTTAATTACCTAGTTTGTGTGCAAATTAGGTTAAGAGGATAATCAGTAGGCTAAACTCTGCCCGTATAAATCTACAATTGAAAACAAGGTAGCATCATTTGGAAAATTTTAAGGTACGGATAGACTCATTTCTTTCGATTTACGTTGTTTGGATATAAGTATATCATTCCTGATTTTAAATTCCATATTAAGATTAAGTTATGAAATAAGTTATAAATTCCGTACGGATAGAATCCTTTCTGTCGATTAATGTCGTTTTGATACAAGTATATCATTTCTGATTTTAAATTCCGTATTAAGATTAAGTTATGAAATAAGTTATAAATTCCGTACGGATAGAATCCTTTCCTTCGATTTATGTTGTTTGGATACAAGTATATCATTCCTGATTTTAAATTCCGTATTAAGATTAAGTTATGAAATATGTGTTGGAAGTTACAAACGTTTTGAAAAAAGTTTTGTTTTACATCAGTTAGTTAGAAAATGGTTTATGAAAAATATTCTTTTCATATTTACAAGTATACATGTTTGTGAGTTATTTGTTTATAAATTTACAAATCAAATTTCATACTCTAGTGGTTCCTTTTTAACGAGTCAAGGTTTTATCTTGTTTCGTTTAATAAACCACATTTTGGGGACGAAATTGTCAAGATAGGATTGATATCCATACCTTGGTGACTGGTTCCACTCTTAGATTTTCAATCTCGCTAAAGATTCGTATTTTCAATTAAATTATTGTTTACAAGTTACAAGTTAAATATCTTAAGGCTTACAAGTTATAAGTAAATAAATTACAAGTTTAATATTATATACAAGTATTATGTTACTCAAGTCAAATTGTTATAATACCATTATATTACTATGTCTTTTTAAAAACTCCTCACGTCTTTGATTATCGATTCATTTGACAGTCCGTTCGATTTCTATTCTAATCATTTGATTTAGCTTTTATGTCATGCGATAGTTTTCTGTTAAGTTGTACTCATTATCGCATGTTCCAATATATGTTACGTCTTGTTATGAAAATAAGTTTTATAAGTTATGTGAATAAGTCCATTTGTACTCTGTTACCCTGAGTATCGCTTCTCGTGGAGTGTCCCACGAGCATGTTGTTGTGGCATCAACATCATATGCTCCACCCGTGACGGAGAGATCAGTTCACGGCGTCTCTTAAGTACAAGTGTGGTACATATAAGCTATTAGGAGGCGTATGGATCGATCCTAGGATTTAAGTTTTAAGGAGATGGATAACGGGTATGCCAACTCGCCATTTCGTGTGATAAGTATGCAGGAGTAGCTACCTGTGTATTGTCACGTTTTAAGTTTGGCTCATGGGTACATCCGTATGATATGATTATGAAATTACGTTACTTGCATCATAAAGTTCCATCCGGATATCAAATAAAATAAGCTTTTGTTTTCCTCTATCCGCACACTGGGCAAAACTTTCCAAATTTTGCTCAGACGTACGTTTTTGTGTTTTCTTCTTTACGTCAGGTTATCAAGAAAATCTGGGACGGAATATGGAAGAGTGCTCGAGTGTTTGGAAAAGACGGTAGAAATAATTGTAATGGATTAGATATCCTTCATTAAGTTGTAAAGCCTTGTAATACATTTAAGTATAAATGGAATTATGTTTTTGATCTGACTACCGTTATAGTGACACGTCAGCCCATTCCGGGCTGGGGTGTTACAGTTTTACTCCTCGGTTTATCATTTTACGGCAAAGACTCATATAGGGTCATTTGACCAAAGAATTACTTCTTTCGCTTTTTATACTTATTCTAAGTATCTATTTGCTTGTAAAACTCATTTCCAAACAACCTTTAAGGGTCGTTAGCTCAATTTAGCTTACAAGGGCGTTTTGGTCAATTTTAGTCCTTCTTTTACGACGAAGGACTTTTTAAATACTTGTTTGACCTAAAATCCGACCCTTTTAACTATGATTTTGTTTAGAAACCATTATGTTTCTAAAACACCATGTTTATAACTCAAATTATTCGGTTTACCTAAAAGATAACCGAATATTCATTTTGACCTTGTCTAACTCTTATAGAACTTCAAGTTCTAAACGATGAGCTGAATCATTATACATACCTGATTCGGATCAATATATTGACCCGTTTCAATACCTTGCATTAATAGCCGCTAAGTAATAGCGACGTAAATATCAAATCGCTATTTATTCCTATAATCATACAACTCGACAAACCATTAGCCAATATAGTCAAAGGGTAAAAATTTCTCCTTTTGACCCGTTTGGTCTAAATGACCGTAGACCTTGGCGAGATGGATTTATTATCATCTCGTCTACATGACTTGCACCGGTTTACACCTTACGGTCAATTTACTTATAACCCATTTCTTGATTATTTTGACCCCTTTATATCTTATGTCATAAAGTGTCTTTCAAAACTAACGGTTATCGTCAACGAGTGGCTGAATTACCGTTTTACCCTTATTATTTGTATTGGTTTACCTTATAAGGTAATCATTCAAAAATCGTTATCTTTTAGTCATTTCATGACTAAATAACCATATTAGCTCTTTTTAACTATTAGACATGGTTCATTATCATTGTCTTTTGTTCCGAACCGCACATGTCGTGTCGGAACATCATAATTCAAACAAGACTTTATATTATTAGTAACCTATAAAACCAATAGGTATTTAATACAAAGAGTGTAAGTTGTACTTACCTAGCATCCAAATTATGCTTTTCATTCATTGCTGATTCGTTTGACCCGCTTCCTTCCCAAGCTTTCACCTAGCTCGTCAAGCGTCAAACAATCATCATAAGTTGTAAGATGGTTAGACTAGTCATAATCATTCACGATTATCCCATCCTACTACCTTTATGTCGAAATTATCATTCGATCATATAAAAGGTCATTTTGATTTTAAAAATCAAACTGCCTATTAACACAAATAAATTACAAGAAGTAGCTCAACTACTAGTTTAATTACTTGATCAATTACCCGGTAAGCATCATCTTTATCTTACCATTTTAATCACTTATTAACTAAGTTCTTATCATCATAATTCACCGAATTAATACACAATGATATTAAACATCATTTAACATAAACCCATCATCAATTTTATCATATCATACTAAACTTATTTCATAGTATGTATGATTATAGACTCAAACATACAATTTGTTCAAGTATTTCCTGATTACTATCTTATATGATGATTCTAATCATAATTATATCATCATTGTCATCATATGATTAAACCCCACTTATCCTAGTGTGGTAATTCATATAATCATGCAAATTATAGCCTCATATGTATAAATTTCACTTAGGGTTTGATTCCTAAGCACATATACATCATTAATTCAGCCATAACTTCTATAATTCATCCCTAATTCGCAGATTATGAGATTTATCAAATTTTGCAAATTCACTAATCATCAAAATTTTACATACCTTATGATCCCCTAGCTTGGGTGATTATTAATTCACGTTCAATTGTGAATTTGAGCTTCTTTTAAGCCTTCAATTTGATGATTTTGAATGAGGTTAGGGTTTTGGTTCCTGGGGAACCTCCTGGTCGACGAACAGAGCACACACTTTGTGTGTGTTTTGTTTTTAAAACCCTTTTATTAGTTAACTTTCAAGTCTATCCAGATTTGGCCCCTCTTGTTTGGTTAGTTATTAAGTAGGCTACAACCTACATATTTCTAACATTATTTCCACTCATTAACTAGGTTAAACATTCCTAGTTAAATTAGTGGGTTCGAGGAATTTATGACTCTGTTTATTTTAAGTCCCGTTAACTCGGGCATCTATATAAACTTTATTTTCTTAAAAGCTTTCTTTCAGCTTTTATTTAATATTAGGCTTATTTATTTAAAAATCCTAATATTCACCGGGTTACTCTTACCATTACGGTAATTTACCCGTCTTTTAGTATTAATATGGTTTGATTAACAAACCCGGTTTCGGGGTGTTACAAAAATATTCGAAAATACGCTAAAATACGTCAAAATACAATTAAATAGGCTAAATGCTCTAAAGTACGCTAAAATATTCGAAAATACGCTAAAATACGTCAAAATACAATTAAATACGCTAAAATATGCTAAGATGCGTTAAAATACCTTAAAATACCCTAAGATACATGAAAATATGTTAAAATACCTTAAAATACGCTATAATGCTCTAAAGTACGTTAAAATATTTAAAAATACGCTAAAATACGTCAAAATACGTTTAAATACGCTATAATACGCTAAAATGAGCTAAAATACCTTAAAATACCCTTAGACACATGAAAATATGTTAAAATACCTTAAATACGATATAATGCTCTAAAGTACGCTAAAATGTTCGAAAATACGGTAAAATACGTCAAAATACAATTAAATACGCTAAAATATGCTAAAATACGCTAAAATGCGCTAAAACGCCTTAAAATACCCGAAGATACATGAAAATATGTTAAAATACCTTAAAATACTCTATACTGCTCTAAAGTACGCTAAAATATTCGAAAATACGCTAAAACACGTCAAAATACGTTAAAATACGCCGAAATACGCTAAAATACACTAAAATGAGGTAAAATACCTTAAAATACCCTAAGATACATGAAAATTTGTTAAAATACCTTAAAATACGATATAATGCTCAAAACTACGCTAAAATGTTCGAAAATACGTCAAAATATAATCAAATACGCTAAAATATGTTAAAATACGCTAAAATGCGCTAAAATACCTTAAAATACCCTAAGATACATGAAAATATGTTAAAATACCTTAAAATACAATATAATGCTTTAAAGTACGCTAAAATATTCAAAAATATGGTAAAATACGTCAAAATACAATTAAATACGCTAAAATACACTAAAATGCGCTAAAATACTTTAAAATACCCTAAGATACTTGAAAATATGTTAAAATACCTTAAAATATGCTATAATGCTCTAAAATACGCGAAAATACGCGACTAATGATATTTCCACGAGCGTATACATATATCTATGGAGTACAAGTGGACTTCAAACAAAACTGTACGTAGTCATAAAATACGATATTCGTACGCAACTGAACGTCACCGAAACGATGTATGTTGAAGTCATACGTCATAAAACGACAAAATATGCGAAAGTTCGCCAAAAAACGACTCGTATATGCGTCGAACTGAGGAAAACACGAAAAACTAAATTTTCAAACTATGGCATATACGATCGTATAGGCCAAAGTTGTATCGTATTGCCCCTTAAATACGAATCGTATAGATCTATACGATACGTATTATCCCCTGGATTTATTTAAAAAAGAAGGGTATATTGGTAATTTTCTACCCATCGTATAGATCTATACGATTCGTATTAAATGAGAAAACGATATAACCCCTTAAAATACAGGGGGTTGATAAGATCCAAAAACCAAAAAAACTCAAAATACACCCAAATACACACACATACGGTGTTATACATACGGTGAACATACTGTCGAGATTTCAAGATCAAAGACTAGTACGGTATTCATCTCTAAACCCTCATCATTTAAACGTTTTCAATTTTGCATTTTAGCCGTAGGTTTGTGAAATTTTTTGGTTGAAAACTGGGGTTTTTTGGGGGTTTTTCAAGAACTTTTGAGGCGATACGATGCTCATCGGCCTATACGCATCGTAAGGTTTCAAAATTTCAAATTTTTTTAAAGAACACATGAGTTGATACGATGCGTATCGGCCTATACGCATCGTATCGATTCATAATTTCAGAGTTTTTTCAAGAACATTTGAACTGATACGATACGTATGAGCCTATACGCATCGTATTGATTCTAAATTCTTGTTTTTTTTTTCCTTTTCTGTTTTATAAAGTATAAACAAATGCTTTATATCTTAGTTTTTTTAATGTTTTACTAGTAAGTAGAATGTTTTTATTTTTAGTCGAAGCTGTCCGTAACGCGCGTAGGTCGGTAACGAGCGTCGAAACCTAAGACGTCGTAAATATATAGATTTTTTTAATTTTTTAGTCGAAACGTCCGTATCGCGCGTAGGTCCGTAACGAGCCTCGAAACCTAATACGTCGTAGATAGATAATAATTATAATATATAGCCGGGGTCGTCCGTAACGCGATTAGGTCCATTTTGAGCGTCGAAACCTAAGACGTCATAAATATATAGTGTTTTTTTATCTTTTAGTCGAAACGTCCGTATCGCGCGTAGGTCCGTAACGAGCCTCGAAACCTAATACATCGTAGATAGATAATAATTATAATATATAGTCGGGGTCGTCCGTAACGCGATTAGGTCCATTTCGAGCGTCGAAACCTAAGACGTCGTAAATATATAGTTTTTTTTTTATTTTTTTAGTCGAGACGTCCGTATCGCGCGTCGGTCCGTAACGAGCCTCGAAACCTAATACGTTGGAGATAGATAATAATTATAATATATCGTTCGGGTCGTCCGTAACGCGATTAGGTCCATTTCGAGCGTCGAAACCTAAGACGTCGTAAATATATAGTTTTTCTTATTTTTTAGTCTAAACGTCCGTATCGCGCGTAGGTCCGTAACGAGCTTCGAAACCTAATACGTCGTAGATAGATAATAATTATAATATATAGTCGGGGTCGTCCGTAACGCAATTAGGTCCATTTCGAGCGTCGAAACCTAAGACGTCGTAAATATATAGTTTTTTTTTTTAGTCGAAACGTCCGTATCGCGCGTAGGTCCGTAACGAGCCTCGAAACCTAATACGTCGTAGATAGATAATAATTATAATATACCGTTCGGGTCGTCCGTAACGCGATTAGGTCCATTTCAAGCATCGAAACCTAAGACGTCGTAAATATATAATTTTTTTTATTTTTTAGTCGAAACGTTCGTATCGCGCGTAGGTCCGTAACGAGCTTCGAAACCTAATACGTCGTAGATAGATAATAATTATAATATACCGTTCGGGTCGTCCGAAACGCGATTAGGTCCATTTCGAGCGTCGAAACCTAAGACGTCGTAAATATATAGTTTTTTTTTTTAGTCGAAACGTCCGTATCGCGCGTAGGTCCGTAACGAGCCTCGAAACCTAATACGTCGTAGATAGATAATAATTATAATATACCGTTCGGGTCGTCCGTAACGCGATTAGGTCCATTTCGAGCGTCGAAACCTAAGACGTCGTAAATATATAGTTTTTTTTTTATTTTTTTAGTCGAAACGTCCGTATCGCGCGTAGGTCCGTAACGAGCTTCGAAACCTAATACGTCGTAGATAGATAATAATTATAATATATAGTCGAGGTCGTCCGGGGAGGTGGCGGTGTTATATTTTTTTAAAATTAAATAAAAATTGTTATATTTTGAAAAAAAAAATTGTTTAAAATTGTTTAATCATGCAGATATGGAAGTCCCTATTGGTATAGGGAGAGGCCGGGGAGGTGGCGGTGGCGGTGGGCGTGGACGTGGTCGCGCACATGGAGCGGTGGGGGCGATGATCGCGGTGGCGGTGCCTGGTGGGCGTGGACGTGGACGCGGCCGTGGCGCTAACCCTGGAGAGGATCCCCTGTTGGAGAATGATTATCTGAGGTTCGAGGAGGGGAGCGAGGCTTATCACAGATGTGAAAAGTTTCGTCGTATGGAGATCGGCGGCCAGTGTGCCCTCGATTGGGGAGCTCTAGAAGAGGTCGAGGAGTCGGCGAGAGCCCGACAGTTCATCGGACATGATACACCATGGTCGAGGTATACTATTTGTTACTGTTTTTTCTTTGTTTTGTATACGACATGCATATTAACCACACTGCGTGACAGGTTGTTTGATATTGCATACACGCCGTCTTACAGGGTCATGGCGTGCGAGTTTTTGTCGAGTTTCGACTTCGCTCCCAGGCCTGCAGACTGTCCGGAGGAGGATGACGACGAGGACGACCCGTGGATAGAGGTCAGCTTTCGTCTAGCGGGGCAGTGGAATTTGATGTCACTCAGACGGTTTGCCGAGCACTGCGGCCTTTACAGGGTGGAGGAGTTAGACACCCCCATCTACACCGACGGCATATGGATGCCCCCCCGTACGACTCTGATGAGGTTTTGGCAGGTGATTAACACGCGTCGCTTCGGCACGGCGTCGAAGCAGAGGGCTTCCTTTATCACCGATCCCCCTACCGCTACCTGCACAAGCTTATTGCCACATCTATAGCACCACGCGAGCAGAGCCGAGAGTGGTGCACTCAGGGGGGTCTCTTTTACCTGTACTGCCTTATATGGGGGGAGAGGTGCGCCCTCCATCGCTGCCTAGTCTAGTGGTTCGCGACGGCGTTCCACAGGCAGGACAGGTCTGTGTTGTACGGGGGGAGGGGGCGTACATCACACGTATCGCCGTCTCCTTGTGCCTTGTTCCCCAGCAGGACCAATTATTCTCGGAGGAGGGTGTGGTGGAGCCGAGCTTTTTGAAACGTGCTACCCTGATCGACATGCACGTGACGCGTGACTTCCCTGGGCTCGGTCTGCGACTTATAGGAGGGAACGGGCAGGTGTTCGCCCCCGCCGCTCTCCCAGACGAGCTACCAGAGTTGCTTCCTGAGCCGGCATAAGTTGAGGGTCAGCCGACAGATGGTGATGCCGCAGAGGGCGACGACGACGACGACTCCGATGACGACGATGGTGTTTACGTTGAGCCACCACCACCTCCATTTCCGTTAGGTGCTCCGGCACAGCAGTCGCAGTCACATGGGGTGCCTCAGTACCCCCAACACGTATTCAACGACGAGCTCGATCCAGCTGTGGCACGTGCGTTACATGAGTTGGAGGACCGGATGCAGGCGCGGATGGACGTAGCTCACGACCGTATGGAGCGTCTTCTCATGGAGGCGATCCAGGCATTCCGGCGTGGTGAGCAGTCCGGTTCGGATCAGGGGGCAGGGACCTCAGGCACTGCGGGGGCGGGGCCCTCAAGCACCACTCAAGATCCATAGGTTTAAGATCGTTGTACTTTTCTTGTATTTTGACGGTTTATGTATTTTGAACAATTGCCTGTGTATGTACAAACTTATTATGTAATTAAATTTGCATTTTCAGTTTATTTATGTGTGATTGTTTATTTTAACTGTTTAGATTGGTATGCTTGGTTACGTATAATCGATAATACGATATCAAGTTAAAAATGTGATACGGTACGATATAAAAATAATACGATACTTAACGATATAAAAATAATAAAGATTTTAAAACTTATTAAAATAAAAATAACTAATAATAAACACTAATAACAAACCCAAAACACCAAAATCCCAACATAACACACAAAAAATAAACTTCAAAAATTCAGGGTGTCAATACGCATCGTATAGGCCTATACGATGCGTATGATACCAGTCGTCAGACAACACCTACACCTGTCAGTCTGCAATGTTTTTTAACTTTTTCAATACGCATCGTATAGGTCTATACGATGCGTATTGAAAATTCAGGATGTGCAAATAGATAATGAGGTGTGGGAATAGAATTCCCCTATATTTAATGTGTACTTGTTAAACACTCCACTAAAAAGCACGAATAAAATATTACACGTACGTTGCCCAACTCGATTAGCTCATCTTGTGAATACTTGGGCATCAAGTAAATAGCACCCATTATGTGACTAAATACGACAAAAGTATTAGATCAAATATATATATTAAAGAAAACAAGTATAACAAGTCAATATTCCTTGGGATAAACGGCAAATAATTCGGGCAAATATAGTATTTAAAGAAAAATGGTAATTTTTTTTTCTTTTGGATCAACAAAGGAAAAGTTCGTATTGCATGTTGACCATCCAAATTTCAAAAGCGGACAAAATAGTTTTTAACCAATTATACTATAATTAATTATTATTATTATTATTATTATTATTATTATTATTATTATTATCATCTAATCTAACTTGTAATAAAAGACTCCAAATAATGGCACATGGCATTCTCTTCCTCAACTTCATAAAATAAATTCTTTTAATATTAATATTAATATTAATATTAATTAATAACCAATATATAGATATCACTTATTTTTATCCTTATATTTATCTAAAATTAATAAATAACTTTAGTTTTGCAATTTAGACCCTTTGTTTTTTACTTTTAACCCAAAGTTTTTCATCTTTTGCAATTTAATCCCAACTCTTTTTAATTTTCAATTTTGATCCACCATACGTTTTATCTTTCCCAACTCTTAATAGATTGCTTTGCCTAATTAGATTATGTGTTAAATTATAGTTCTTTAAGTCATTGTTTCATTTTCTTGAATTCTATGTAATTTTGTAACAAAGTTCAATAACAAACAGTGGTTTGAACATATGTTTGCCTTTTGGTCAATAGTTAATGGAAACTCATGTTAGGTTGAACAGTGTTTTGAAGAGGAAAACAGTGTGAGAAGACAGTAGATCTTAGTAAGTTAAACATCTGTTCAGGCTTAAACAGATGTTTGGCCTTTAACAGATGTTTGGCCTTTTATATCAGAGGTTTGGACTTAAACAGTTGTTTGACCTTAAACAGATATTTGGCCTTAAACAGATGTTTGACCTTAAACAGATGTTTTGCCTTAAACAGATGTTTCGTCTTCTATATCAGATATTTGGACTTAAACAGATGTTTGACCTTAAACAGATGTTTGGCCATAAACAGATGTTTGGCCTTAAACCAAACATCTTTTTAAGCTCAACATCTGTTTGACTATTGGTCAACATCTGATTGACTTTTGGTCAACATCTGTTTGAATTTTGGTGAACATCTTATTTTGTAAAGAAGTACAAAAACAAAGATTTTTACAAAATCCCAAATCACCCTATCATGTAAGTGCATTGAAGTAAAAGTGGAAATGATATTATTCATGTGGTACTGTTGTAGTTTTGTTTGACCTCTAATATGAGTTCATGATCTAATCCGGTGATTTGAAGACATTGTTGTTGAATCGAATGAGATGGTTGATATAATATGGTCGTATTAATAACAAATAGTAATTAATATAACTAAGTTTCCTGAGCCCGGGAAGCATTCCCGGGTAAAAACCTAGTTTATATATTAAAGAAAACAAGTATAACAAGTCAATATTCCTTGGGATAAACGGCAAGTAATTCGGGCAAATATAGTATTTAAAGAAAAATGGTAATTTTTTTTCTTTTGGATCAACAAAGGAAAAGTTCGTATTGCATGTTGACCATCCAAATTTCAAAAGCGGACAAAATAGTTTTTAACCAATTATACTATAATTTATTATTATTATTATTATTATTATTATTATTATTATTATTATTATTATTATTATTATTATTATTATCTAATCTAACTTATAATGAAATACTCCAAATAATGGCACATGGCATTCTCTTCCTCAACTTCATAAATTTTATTTATATTTGTTTAATAAATTCTTTTAATATTAATATTAATATTAATTAATAACCAATATATAGATATCACTTATTTTTATCCTTATATTTATCTAAAATTAATAAATAACTTTAATTTTGCAATTTAGACCCTTTGTTTTTTACTTTTAACCCAAAGTTTTTCATCTTTTGCAATTTAATCCCAACTCTTTTTTATTTTCAATTTTGGTCCATCATACTTTTCATCTTTCCCAAGTTTTTTGTTTCGGTCTAAATTTTGTGAGTTACGCACCGCAACGTGCGTGTGGGGTTCAACATTTTTTCGTATATTTTTCCCGTTTGACTGGCCTGTGGCGTCACATCTATTTTTCTGCGTTTCACAAGTTTGTCCAACACGCGGGTCCTGGATGGACTTAGTTATTTTTTCTATGTTTTACGTTTCGGTTTAATTTCTCAGCAACGAGCGTGCGTGATTCAAAGATTTTACGTCTGCTTTTCGCTCGGGGTTATTTTTTCCCCGTTTTTATTTATTTTGTTTTTACGAGTTTTTTCCGGTGTTGGTGGTCGCTGACAATGGTATAGTATTGCTACTACTTAACACAGTTTTATGACAAACACTGCAACGCAGGGGCTTAATACTAGTTATTATATAAAAGAAAATACAAAATTGGACACGTGTCTACACTTTATTTCAACTCGTCAATTTTTCCGCTCAAATCTCTTATGACCCTGAATAAAGAACTAATGAACTGTTTTATAAAGTAGGAAAGAGTAACATAATTATACTTTTAAACTACAATTTTTTTTACCTATTTGTGACATAATATAGTTATCAATAATTATGAAAATATGTTATTCGTCTAACATAAACCGTTAACTTAAATCATGTTTTTATAATAATCAATCATTAATTAAATCCGCATGACAATTATTAACAAGAATAACAATGATCTAATTTATGACATGGAGTTAATTACATAGTTAGTCCCTGTGGTTTGCACAAAATAACATACTTAGGTATTAATAGTTTAAAATCACCTTCTAGGGTATTAACTTTTCATTTTGTAACGTTTGGAGGTATTAACTTCTAGGGTATTAACATAGTTAGTCCCTGTGATTTGCACAAAATAACATACTTAGGTACTAATATAATGTGATTTTAAACCTACAAATAATGTTAATACCTCCTAATGTTACAAAATGAAAAGTTAATACCCTAGAATGTGATTTTAAACTATTAGTACCTAAGTATGTTACTTTGTGCAAACCACAGGAACTAACTATGTAATTAACTCTTATGACATGCCAATAAAATTATTTTCATTTAATTTAAATAAAAGTTATATTTAAAAGATACACAATAATAAAAATAACAGTATTTATATACATTATCACATGTAACATCGTACGTAATTTCAGTCACGTGAAGAATATATTATATATATCTTAAACACAAAGGTCGGTGCATAGAACAAATTACTATATCTGCCCTCACCCAACCAACCAAATTACAAAACTGCCCCTAAGAAATCTTTTTTGTTGTGCCATCTTCTTCCACACACTTCCAGTCCTTTAATTTCTTCTTCTTCTATCAGTTTCTACAATCTCTGTTCCTGAAAATCCTGAAGTTCAACCACCGCCTCCACCGAAGAAGAGACGAAACAGACAACGATCTTGAATTTTTACTTTTCTTTCATCATCATCTTCATCATGGTACTCATCTTCACTGACCAAACCGGTGTCGGCGGAGGAAAAGCTAGGGTTCCAGGGATTGGGTCTCCTCCCGCCAAATCTCCCTTTTTCCCTATAATGTAGCTACCACCAACAGATCACCAGAAAACTCTTCTATTTCTCTTCTCCATCGTCCTCTTCCGGCAGCTCATTTTATTCTCCGATTAGTGTTATCCTTTTGCTGTTGATTGTGTAATTGTGTTGTTTGTTTTGCATGTAGTTCGATCCGTGATGTTGTTGATGTAGTTGTTAGTTGTACGGTGTTTTGACTTGAGGTTGTTGGCTTCAGTGGTTGCCGCATTTTTACGTTTGTAACCCTAGGTTTTTTATTGTACAGATTAGGGTTTTGAGGGTTTGATAATGTTGGGGTGTGTTAATTGTATTGTGGATGTTAGTGTAATTGGGGGTGACCGGGTGTAATTGTGTAGTTGAGTGTTTGTAAGGATTAGATGCTAATATGAGGTTGATTTTGAGCTGTGAAAATGAGGAAGATTTAGTATAACAGATAGGTTTTTTTTTTGTCTAATAATGTATGTCTACATTAGTTTAAATGCATTGTTTTTTCGTGTTATACAACCCGATTGTGCTACCTGGCTTTGGCTATTTTCTTTGAGACCATCTTTAATATAATATATTGTTGACTGTGGATAAGCAGCATTGTTTGAAAACCACCAGTTTAATTGCACATTGCGCCTAGAGTCTAGACAGGGGTGTTGTTGTGTATAGTAAGCATCTTCCACAAATTAGTACATTTTAATACTATCCATTATTTTATATAGTTTGGAATATATATTATTTATAACGTCTTTCGGTTCTTAAATCCGGTTTAACCGGTTGTACCGGTTCGACCAATGAAACAGTAGGGTGTCTGGTTCGATGTCCGGTACGGTTATGAAAACATTGCTAAAATGTCGAAAATGGCCTACGTCGTCGCCGATGTAAACTCGGATGCAGTTATCATCCAAAGTTTAGCTAATATTTTGGGTCCCCAAAGGTCACGGTTGTAAACACGGGACCCACCAGAGCCGCCTCCTCCTGGAAACGATAGCTTCGTCATCGTCGTCCGCCTTGGCTGTGAACCACCGTGGAGGTCCGGTTCAGTATTTTGTTTTTTTATGGATTGAAATTGGGATTGTGTCTAATTTTATTGAGTGGGAAAGATGACACAACGATAAAATATTGAAGAGAGTTTAACGGTGCTTCGTTGAGGGAGAGAGGGGTTGGATTGGTGGGGGTTGCGACTATGATGGTGTGAGGATAAGGTCAAACTTTGGGTAAAATGCCTACACAAAATATTTTACTTCTGGGCTGTGAATCATATATAAAAGGCCGAAAGCCAAAACATATAAAAAGCAGGTAACTGGTGAAAAAAAAACCCCACTGTGGGGCTCCAACATAGCTCAAAGGTGGGCACTTGGTTTAAATGTTAACATTTTGCAGCAAACTGAAAGGTGGGCACTTGGTTATATGTGTTGGTTGAGTTTGGCAACGGTCAAACTTCGATTTAGCTTTCAAGTTTCTCTTTGTTTTGTTTCTTCGTCTGTTTTTTATGTATATTTTTCGTTTAAATTACTTTATTTAAATTATTAGGTCGCAACGTGCATTTAAAAAATGTCGGATTTGTGTTTCGTAACAATGGTTTTTACAATTCAATTTTTTCCGTGACTTCTAATTTTTTTTTCCTAAATTTCGGTTTCGTAACAGAACTTACTCAAGTTCATACTCTTCTTTCTAATTGCCTAGCGACGTCGATTTCACAACCATAACCTGGTTCGCGACAATGTTTCGATGTTACTTTTGAAGTTTGAGAACGTGCCCTTTAACACGTTAATGTCGTCGTAAGACCCTGCTGGAACGCACGAGAGGTAATTAGTGTCTTTCGTTTAAAATACTTTTTGAAATTTATAAAGTTCTACCATGTGAGGCATAATATGGTTTTAATATATTTTCGTATAAATTCGAGTTTGTCTATGTTTCAACGTAAACTTGGTGTACGCTTTCGTGCTTTATTTTGTATGTTTCCTACGTATGAATTGGGTCGCATATATGTCACGACCCCAACCCCGGTTTTACCCGGCCAAGAGCCGTGGGACAGGAACCCGTGGTATTCATGATGTGACAGCGGAAGATTTTCAACAGGATCTTTTAAAACTCAAAATGCCCAATTATTTTATTCCATAAATTGGAGATAAACCCCGTAATTTACAATAGAGGAATTTAACTAGGAAATTCCCTGATTTATTAAAACATGTTTATTTATTTTAACTGAGCCACCTCTTCAAGCTTGTTAGTGCTCCGTAGCACGTGTCCTTGATTTACAGCAGGTCGCCTGAAACATGTTTTAAAAATATTTTATTAGCGAGGAAATGCTGGCGAGTCACTCATTTTGCATAAAATGACACATAGTTATAAATTACAGCATAAGAGCGATTACAATGGCTTCTATCTTATTTTTATCTGGCGTCGTGTCACAATGGTGACGATGGTCATACCACTATTGGGTCATGTCACCCAAGTAGTGATGATTATCCCTGTAGGTCAATGAACCTAACAGGGAGAAAATTAGTAATGTGCACAATACCCCACTAGCCAGTGATTCAAGATATCCATGACTTACTCCCTGTAATTTTAACTTTTTGAAAATAAATTGAGGTATTGTAAAACAGTTGATAAAAAGAGAATGACTCACATTGCAGATTTATACGGGCAGAGCTTAGCCTACTGATTAGCCTTTTGACCTAAATTAAATAACATGCACATGAACTAGGTCAGTAACTAATACAGCATTTACGATAACTCACGAGATTAAACCCTCACAATGAATGACAAAGTGCGATACTTAAACATCCATCGAATTCACGATGAATGACAAAGCATAAACCCTAATGTGGGCAGCACTTAAACATCCATTGGATAGTTTTAATCGATCGGACATTGAATCGTAGCAGCGATTGAGTTAATACCCGGTATCGGAGCAGCGCCTTACTAATTTAATTGAAATTTTCGACTTCAGAGCAGTATAACTCGTGAATTGAAATGAGATTTTGACATTTCTGAATTGCTCGTAACCTGTCCTATTTATAGCTGAAATTTAAGGTTCACGCGGCCCGCGTAAACCTTCAACCGATCCTTACGCGGCCCGTGAGGAGGTCTAGATTGTAGATTAGGGCTAGCGTGTCACACCTAGGCTCGACACGTGTGCGACACGTTGATCCGGATGCTTATCCGGTCAAACCCAGAGTTGACGCGGCCCGCGTAAAGCTAAGCTAACCCTTACGCGACCCGCCTGAAACCCAAGAACTTTGATTTCTTATTTTTTTATGCATGGTATGGTTTCAGGGGTCCAGGTTTATACTTACGGGTCGTTATAGGACAAATTTTTTTGAGAGTCCTTACATCCTCCCCACCTTATTTAAAATCTCGTCCTCGAGATTTATTGGAATAAGTGAGGATACTTTCGCTTCATTTCCGATTCCAGCTCCCAAGTGTATTCGGGTCCTCTCTTCGAATCCCACTTGACTTTAACAAGTACTAACCGTTTGTGTTTGAGAAACTTAACTTTCCTGTCTTCTATCTGAAGAGGTTTCTCAACAAATTTTAACTTTTTGTTCACCTCTATATCTTGAAGAGGTACTACCAAAGATTCGTTAGATAGACATTTCTTGAGGTTGGATACATGAAATACATCATGTACTCCAGTCAATTCTTCTGGTAGTTGTAAACGATAAGCAACTGGTCTTATACG
This sequence comes from Helianthus tuberosus, assembly GCA_030545235.1. Classification (NCBI taxonomy): domain Eukaryota; kingdom Viridiplantae; phylum Streptophyta; class Magnoliopsida; order Asterales; family Asteraceae; genus Helianthus; species Helianthus tuberosus. The sequence goes on along the minus strand of CM060443.1, from coordinate 146,835,085 downwards.
TTGGATTATTGGAAATGGTCCTACGTATCTTGGACTTAACTTTCCTTTCTTACCGAATCGAACTACTCCTTTCCAAGGAGATACTTTTAATAGTACTTTGTCTCCAACTTGAAACTCGAGTGGTTTACGTCGATTATCAGCATAACTTTTCTGGTGATCTCGAGCCGTCTTCAGTCTTTCTTTAATTTGAGTGATCTTGTCGGTAGTTTCTTGTACAATTTCCGGACCTGATAATTGACTTTCTCCTATTTTTGCCCAACAAACGGGAGTTCTGCACTTTCGTCCATACAGTGCTTCAAATGGGGCAGCTTCAATACTTGAATGATAACTATTGTTATAAGAGAATTCAATTAAAGATAAATGGTTATCTCAGTTTCCACCAAAATCTATTACACATGCCCTAAGCATGTCCTCCAGGGTTTGAATCGTTCTTTCACTTTGTCCATCTGTTTGAGGATGATATGCAGTGCTTAGATGTAGTCGAGTTCCCATTGCTTCTTGGAAACTTTTCCAAAAATGAGAAGTGAAACGACTATCTCTATCTGATACAATGGAGAGTGGAACTCCATGTAGGGATACTACTTCATCTACATATAACTTTGCCAACCTTTCCATGCTAAAGGTTTCCTTCATAGGTAGAAAATGAGCTGATTTGGTTAATCGATCCACAATTACCCAAATCGCGTCATTACCTTTTCTGGTTTTGGGTAACTTAGTAACAAAATCCATTGTTATGAGTTCTCATTTCCATACAGGCATTTCTAATTGTTGTAGTAGACCTGAAGGTTTCTGGTGTTCTGCCTTAACTTGCGAACAAGTAAGACATTTAGAAACATATCTAGCTATGTCCTTTTTCATTCCTATCCACCAGAAATTATTTCTTAAATCTTGGTACATTTTATTGTTTCCTGGGTGCATAGTATACCTAGATTTATGGGCTTCCTCTAGAATTTGATTCCTTAATTCTCCTTGCTTAGGTACCTAAATTCGTTTCTTATGGAATCTCCAAATTCCATCATTTCCTTGCTCTAATTCCTTTGTTCTTCCTTTCATTCCTTCAGCATTACCTTTGATTGCTGTGGCTTGAACATTTTTCAGTTGTTCCATTAAGTCTAATTGTAAACTTAATCTAAGAGCACGAACTCATCGTTGTTTCTCATGATACTTACGACTTAAGGCATCTGCAACTACATTTGCTTTTCCTTCGTGATATTGAATATCACAGTCGTAGTCACTTAAGATTTCCATCCATCTTCTCTGCCTCATATTCAACTCTTTTTGCCCAAATATATATCTTAAACTTTTATGATCTGTATAGACAGTAAACTTACTTCCGTACAGATAATGTCTCCAAATCTTAAGGGCAAAAATTATGGCTCCTAACTCTAAATCATGAGTTGTATAGTTTTCCTCGTGCTTTTTCAATTGCCTTGATGCATATGCAATTACCCTCTTGCGTTGCATAAGCACACTTCCTAATCCTAACTTTGAAGCATCACAATATACTTCAAAATCTTCTGTTCCTTCTGGTAAAGCTAGAATTGGAGCATTGGTTAACCTTTGCTTTAAAATCTTAAAAGTCTATTCTTGCTTAGGTCCCCATTCAAACTTAACTGCTTTACAGGTTAGCTTAGTTAATGGCACGGCTATTTTAGAAAAATCCTTAATAAACCGTCGATAATATCCGGCTAAGCCTATAAAACTTCTAATCTCCATTGCTGATTGCGGAACTTTCCATTTGGTGATTGCTTCTATCTTAGCAGGATCTACATGAATGCCTTCATGATTCACCATGTGTCCTAAGAATTTCACTTCTTGTAACCAAAATTCACATTTTGAGAATTTGACGTAAAGCTTCTCCTTTCTTTACAAAGTTAAGAGTACATGCAGGTGCTCACAATGTTCCTCCTGACTTTTGGAATAAATAAGTATATCGTCGATGAAGACAATTACAAATTTATCCAAGTACGGTTTACAGATTCTATTCATCATGTCCATAAATGCTGCAGGAGCATTTGTTAACCCAAAGGGCATGACTGTAAACTCGTAGTGACCATACCTAGTTCTGAAAGCAGTTTTAGGTATGTCTTCTTCTTGTACCTTCAATTGATGATATCCAGAGCGTAAATCTATCTTAGAAAAATATCTAGCTCCCTGAAGTTGATCAAAAAGATCATCAATTCTAGGTAATGGATATCGATTTTTAATTGTAACTTTATTCAATTCTCTATAATCGATACACATTCGCATCGAACCATCCTTCTTTTTCACAAACAACACTGGCGCTCCCCAAGGGGATGAGCTAGGTTGTATGAATCCTTTACTTAGTAATTCATCTAACTGCTTTTTCAATTCGAGCATTTCAGTGGGTGCTAACCGATAAGGTGCCTTAGCTATCGGTGTAGTTCCAGGAATTAGATGAATTCTAAATTCAACTTCTCTATTAGGTGGTAATCCAGGTAGTTCTTCTGGGAATACATCCGAGTATTCTGATACTACTGGAATGTCCTTAAGTTCTTTACTTTTCGTGTTAATGCTTACTGAAATCATATACACCATTCCTTGTTTTCTGGAATAACTGGCCAATTTCATTACTGAAATAAATTTCAGTGGCTTTCGTGGCTTATCTCCTGTAATCACCACTAATTCTCCTGTGGGTGTATGAATTTCTATGGAATTCTTATCACAAAGAATTCGAGCATGGTTGGCTACTAACCAATCCATTCCTAATATCACATCGAATCCGGCTAATTTCATAGGTAACAGGTTTGCAGAGAATTTATGGCCTAGAAGTTCTATCGTTTCTTTTTGCAAAACCTTATCTATGTTAACAGAATTCCCGTCTGCCGTTTCGACTGTAAAAATCTGCCTAAGTTGGGTTAAGGGTAAATTAAGTGCTTGGCATAATGAAGTATTTATAAAACTTTGGTTCGCACCAGAGTCAAATAATACTTTTGCATAGACATTGTGAACTAGAAACGTACCAGCTATCACGTCAGGAATCAGTTCGGCTTCCCGAGTCGTCAACTGGAAGGCTCTTACATTCCTTTTTGCTCCTTCTGCAGGTTTGGCTTTGTTATCCGCTGGTTTGTTTAGTTTTGGGCAGTCTGGCCTAAGATGTCCAGCTTCTCCACAGTTGTAACAGACTGTGAATTTCTTTTTCCTGCAGTCTTCTTCTTGATGCCCCGGAATTTTGCAAAAATTGCAATATCCTTTGCATCTTCCAAAATGCTTTCTTTTGCAAGAATTGCAAAATGGACTAGTGGAAGATTGCCCAGTCCCTCTTCTCTTGAAATTGTAACGATTACTCATACGGAATCCTTGGGTAATCTTTTGGGCTACTTCCTTCTTTCTATTCTCTTCTCGTGTCCGTACCAATTCGTCAGTCAGAGTATTGGCTAAATCCACCGCATCATCAATCGTGCGGGGTTTCGCAGCCTTGACAATATTACGGATTTCGCTAATCAATCCCCAAATGTAACGAGAGATAAGTACCGGTTCTGGCGAAGCCAGGGTAGGTACAATTCTAGCATACTCGAAAAATGTCGAAGTGTGCCCTCGACAGTCTACATCCACCATCCGATGTGTCAGGAACTTATTTGTCATTTGTTCCTTTTCATACCCGGGACAAAATTTTCTTTCCACAAGATTCTTAAATTCTTCCCAGTTCATAGCATACGTCACAGTTCTGCCTTTGGCTTGTAGCACAGTGTTCCACCATTCTAGCGCCCCTTCTTTAAAAAGATTCGACGTATACATGACCTGATCTTCTTTGGCACATTTACTTAAAGAAATTACTGCCTCGGTTTTCTCTAACCAACGCAGTGCTGCAGTTGCCCCTTCGTTACCTGCAAACTCAGCTTGTTTACAGGCAAGAAATTCTTTGTAAGTGCAACCAGGCATTGCAGCTTTCATTTTCTTGAGAATCGGGACTTGCAGAACATTATCGTTATTGTTATTGTTACCTCCTCCATTTACACTATTACTGAAGTTCTCCTCATGAATACGTTTACTAGGAATAATTTGAGGTTCAACTGGAATTCGAGCAGCAGCAAGTATTGCTGGAATAACATTGGCTATTCCTTGAGCAACGATATCCTCGATATCTTGCCTATTCAGCAATTGCTCTTCCTGATTTTGCTCAGATTGATTAACTTCGTTAACTAGTTCATTACCAGCGTTTGTCATCTGGTAATTAATTTATATAAGTAATCAGCATAAAATAAATAATTAAATATAACAAGACAAGTGCACATAATCACATTAACACGTATAGTCAAACGTTATTGATTTCTCGACTTCCATTTTTTTATATATTATATTATGCATCCGTACACTCAAATTATCTTACAAACGTTTTATTTTTAGATTTCTACACATAATGCTTATTACTATTATTATTATACAAACATAGTTTCACCACCGTCCCTTTCTCTCGTTAGTTATCATATTAAAAGCGATATTCCCTCTCATCGTATTTCCAGGAGATTTGTCCTCCTATCTCCCTGATCCTATTCCCTGCATCCATCAATTCTTCGCCGAAATGGCGGAGTTCAGCTAAATTTTCATTACTCATTGGTGGATTTGGTGCAGGTTCTGGGTGGATCTGAGGGAAAAAGGTATAAGGATTATTTAGGAGGTTTTGAAATTCCCAATCGTTGGTCCACCATTCGTCCATTTCTCCTTGAGGTTGAGTGTGAATTAAAGGTTCTGGGATAGCCGGTTCCAGGTTTATTGGAAGTTGGTTTTCAGCAGGATAAGGAAAAACATTTGTATTGATAGGCCTAAGAATATCACAGCTTGCCAGTATGTAATCCAGTTCCTCTTGCAATGGTAATTCCTCAACTTGCCTAGAACTTTCGCCAATTTCTATTCCTGCTGGCTTAGAATTTCCCCAATTTTCTATTCTGATTTGCCTAGGATTTTCCTCAATCTTAATTCCTTTTCCTTTATCCATAGGATTTTCTATCTTGGGAAGTCTCTTAGTTGTTGGTTTCCTTCTGCGTACACGTCTCCAACCTACAAATCTTCTTCTTTTCTTAGGTTTTGTTTTCTCTAGAGGTGGAACTTGAAATTCCATAGGTTGTTCCACATCGGCAAAGTAACCAGTAAAATCTTTGGAAACTTCTATTTTCACAGGATAGAGATTCAGATTCTCTAGGGCTTCAGATAATTCATTCATGATGTTTAGCATTGATGAAGAAACACACAAAACTCTAAGTTAAAAAATTTTATAAATCACAAAATCATAAAATGGTAATTTAAAGAACTTAAAATTTATTTAAAATAAACTTATTGCTAGATTACAATTGAACTTTCGAATTATGCTAGTGGTTTATTTAATAGTTTAACGTTTCTAGCTTGTAAGTGTTGCAGGTACTAAGATTGGTTTTGTAATTTAACTTATAAGTTAGCATTTACTGCTACAGTAGCTAATGTGTAGAGATTCGTCCATTTTTCGTCTAATTCATCTTCCCAAGGTGGTTTACTGCCTATTTTCTGGGTTTCCTGTGACTTCTTCATTTTCTCTTGACTTTTTCTAATAATCAAACTTCTTTTATTAGGAGAAAGTGGTTTCTCATACTGTGCCTTTCGGATAAATATTCCTTCCTCGGTATTTACTGGGTGTTTTGAGGATGATGATCCCTTATCTTTTGATGTAGTATCTAATTTATGATAGATATCCGAAAGTCTTTGTTTACCCATACTGTAACAAATATTTAAATAATAAAACACATAATCACAAAAATGGCAATCAATAATAATTAAGTATTTTCTTAAATACTTAATTGGCTTAAATTAATGGCTCGATCAGTGGCTTGATCAGTGTGGCTCTGATACCACCTTTTCCTGTCACTGCCCCAGCCCCGGTTTTACCCGGTCAAGAGCCGCGGGACAGGAACCCGTGGTATTCATGATGTGACAGCGGAAGATTTTCAACAGGATCTTTCAAAACTCAAAATGCCCAATTATTTTATTCCATAAATTGGAGATAAACCCCGTAATTTACAATAGAGGAATTTAACTAGGAAATTCCCTGATTTATTAAAACATGTTTATTTATTTTAACTGAGCCACCTCTTCAAGCTTGTTAGTGCTCCGTAGCACGTGTCCTTGATTTACAGCAGGTCGCCTGAAACATGTTTTAAAAATATTTTATCAGCGGGGAAATGCTGGCGAGTCACTCATTTTGCATAAAATGACACATAGTTATAAATTACAGCATAAGAGCGATTACAATGGCTTCTATCTTATTTTTATCTGGCGCCGTGTCACAATGGTGACGATGGTCATACCACTATTGGGTCATGTCACCCAAGTAGTGATGATTATCCCTGTAGGTCAATGAACCTAACAGGGAGAAAATTAGTAATGTGCACAATACCCCACTAGTCAGTGATTCAAGATATCCACGACTTAATCCCTGTAATTTTAACTTTTTGAAATAAATTGAGGTATTATAAAACAGTTGATAAAAATAGAATGACTCACATTGCAGATTTATACGGGCAGAGCTTAGCCTACTGATTAGCCTTTTGACCTAAATTAAATAGCATGCACATGAACTAGGTCAGTAACTAATACATCATTTACGATAACTCACGAGATTAAACCCTCACAACGAATGACAAAGTGCGATACTTAAACATCCATCGAATTCACGATGAATGACAAAGCATAAACCCTAATGTGGGCAACACTTAAACATCCATTGGATAGTTTTAATCGATCGGACATTGAATCGTAGCAGCGATTGAGTTAATACCCGGTATCGGAGCAGCGCCTTACTAATTTAATTGAAATTTTCGACTTCAGAGCAGTATAACTCGTGAATTGAAATGAGATTTCGACATTTCTGAATTGCTCGTAACCTGTCCTATTTATAGCTAAAATTTAAGGTTCACGCGGCTCGCGTAAACCTTCAACCGATCCTTACGCGGCCCACGAGGAGGTCTAGATTGTAGATTAGGGCTAGCGTGTCACACCTAGGCTCGACACGTGTGCGACACGTTGATCCTGATGCTTATCCGGTCAAACCCAGAGTTGACGCGGCCCGCGTAAGGCTAAGCTAACCCTTACGCGGCCCGCCTGAAACCCAAGAACTTTGATTTCTTATTTTTTTATGCATGGTATGGTTTCAGGGGTCCAGGTTTATACTTACGGGTCGTTATAGGACAAATTTTTTTGAGAGTCCTTACAATATAATACATTTTGACTTGATGGTATAAATTCGAGTTAGTCCGATCAAAAATAATACGTAGTATAAATTTTACTTACTTTACGTTTTGATCCAACTACAAGTTACCTTGAGTTCAATAGGATACGTCCGCAACGCACGTTTTCGTATGGTTAACGCATTACATAACGTTTGGATTAGTCCATTCGACGTTTACTTTGTCTAAACTTCCAAGTTAGCGTTTTTGATCATGTTCAAGTAACTGTACTAAGGAACCAATAAGAATAGTTATATAGAAAAAGACTGCTACGAAAACAATATTGTCTAAAATCTAAACCACTATTCAGAACCCACATTTCTCCTGCAATCTGTCTTTAGGAATCAGGATTGATTGAATGTGTTATTGGAAACCAGATTCCCTATTGTATAATGAAAACAAGGATTTCCCAAAGTGTAAGTTTCCAGAAAGTATAATGAGCTTTACCAAAATAATTATTTCATGTACATGCTTTTAAACTTACTGTTCAATGTAATGTAATGAACTATCGACGTCGCCGCAACGCGCGGCGGGTCAAAATCCTAGTGTGTATATATATATATATATTAATGTATTACATATTTTTCAGTATTCAGCCTGTGTAATACATGAGCTATTATGGTATTTCAGTGTTACCTATGCATACGCCGATGTCTGTGATAAATTCAAGCTAGTTGTGTGAATTGTCATATGGTAATGAAAATACGCCAGTTATATGAAGTTTTTTTTATAGATTATATAATTATATCGTTTCTATTATACAATCTTGTGTAACACATAGGTCTATAATCTAATATATAATATGATTAATTCAATTAATCAACATAATATCGATAACAGTCATGATGATTAACATGTTGCTTGCTAAACTATTATCATATAGGTCTACTTAGTTAATTTTGACGGAATTCGTCTAAAGAATATAAATATAGACAATATACATGTTTATAAGAAAAAAAAACATATAACGTTCATTTTGTTACATCTAATATACATCAAGGGCACGGTGTCTACTATAAGACATAAATAATGTTGAGAATGACATTGGTTAAAACATAAATGATTGAATGGATTGAATCCTCTTGTAGGATACATGTATGGATGTTATAAAATGTGTTTAATAGAGCCAACAACATACAATAGAGAATCAAGGAGATGCTACAACCGTTACTCGATGCTTAAACCTACTTCAAAGAAAGTAAGACTAGGGTTGGAGGGTTCATGGGGTCGTCAATTGGATCTAATGCCCAAGTTAGTGATCATACTTGGATCGAGAATGGATTAATGTTGTACTGAAAAAGACAAACATGTCTTTGTTATAGGAATAATGTTTCTACTTTTAGCCTTAGTAGTATATTTATAAAAAAAGAAAAAAAAAACAATAAAAATCTTTATCCTAAAAGGATCACATTCTCATATTCTCCCATAAAAAGGATGTTAAACAACTCCGTATAAGCCAAACTATGATATATGCTGGAATGGCTCTAATAAGCCAGGTATCATACATTTTTTTTCATTTGGGTTTGTTAGATTATACGGAGTGAGAGGGCATGAAGAGGTTAAGCGTCATGCGGCAACCACGTCAGCAAGGGGGCATGGTAAAACAAGCACGAAGTGGAAGAGGCGTGAAAGTGACGTTTAAAAAAATTAAAATTAAACATCAACCAATTAAAACAAACCAAAACAACACTCATCTCATCAAGCTTTCCCCCTCCACATCGATGGGATTTCTCCCGCCCCGTCACCACGCCAAGGCAAGGGGTGGTGTGCTTGTGTGGTGAAGCCTTTCACGTCACCACAACACTCACTGCTCCGTGTGGTCTTATAGTGTCAACGAAGATGGCCCGAATGCCATGAGACTTTTTATTTGAGTGTCTAATATTTGAATCCTTACAAATATTTGATTTCAGTTTTATTTTAGTCAATGTTTTCTTAATGTAAAATAAAGTCATGTTAAATGATTATTAATCTAAGGTTAGGATATAATAGCAAGTTTTTTTTTCTAGGAAGGCTAGAAAATAATCTTGATCATCAATTGATTTAATCAATAGCTAAGATTAAATAAGTGAAATTGAAGATCAAAAAATAGGCGCGTGGGTTTGTGTAAGAGTATTGTAGTCAATCCAGGATAATAGTTTCTCTCTCCTCCAATTCAACCCCCCCCCCATTTTTTAAACTTTAATAAATTTTTCATACGACATATTTTTTTATAAAAATTGCATCAAAAAAACGAACGGTTTTTATCTTTAAAACGAGTATACTATTGCTATATTTTCAAAAAAAAAAAATCGAAAACCCAGTTGCGTAAAACGCAATGGAAAAAAAAACATAACAAATGACTTTTTTTCTAAAACGCAATACACAAAAAACACAAAGAAATGCAATGGCCAGAAAACACAAAGAAATGTCTTATTTCTAAAACGCAATAGCCTAAAAACACAAAATAAAGTGTACTCTTGTAAGACCCTAAATTACGTTTGACAAAATTCGCAGCGGAAACTCGTACCATAAAAATTTCTTTAGTTACAAACACTATGACACTTTTAATTTCAATTTTAGGGTTAATTCTTTCTCAATAAATACATTTACAATACTCATTTTCAATAAGAAATCATAAACTGGCTTCACTCAAATACGTACTTGACACTCCCGTACAATCTATCTTGTGACTCGATCCTCGATCTCCAATCCTTGGATATCCTCCTGACTGGTACTACCTGCATTCACCATATATCATTCACAACATTAGTACGCATTAGAAACATACAAAGTTTATTCTCGTTACTTCTCGTTATACTCTTTATATTCCAGCTTTTCCATCCTGTCTTACCATCTGTGGTGAGACCTCCTTGCCATTCCTGCATCACACTTATAACTCCAGGTACACTAACAAACATTATAAACACTTAATCGTACCGAAAGACTTACTTACATACCCTATTTCATACATATTATCTCTATATATATATGCATACGTACACACATGCATACATACCTACTTACATACATACTCACACATATACATACCAATATACATGGATACTTACATATACACACATCTACATCATTATATACATATCTATATGTACACATACCAACATCATTAAATACACACATGACATTATACATATCTACCTACATACAACCCTACGTGCATCATACCAAACTCATACATGCCAACTCTCATACATACCATCACATATCCGCTTATTCTTGCTCGCATACTTATAAACATACTCACGGAGGTGCATACATGCTTTCATACATTTCTACATACGTGTATAGAGATATACAAACATGCATACATACCTATCTACATGTGCGTTTGCCCTACTGGTTATAAAGCATAAGTTAAATTAGTCATACGCAACTTAAAACGCGTTTAAACGAGTTCCCAAGTCAAAACGAAGCCTGAAAACAATTTTCGGAGCAGAAGCACCCGTCGCGCGACGCGACGGGCCGTCGCGCTACGCGACGCCCCCAAAAACTCAGAAAGTTTGCAGCTGTTGCTGCATATTTCCAGCACGTCCGCGTTTCACGGAAACGGTCATAACTTCTTCGTTAATGGTCCGTTTTACCCGATTCTTTTTCCTACGCGTCTATAATTTAATTCCCCATCTTATGGTGTTAAGATCCGACATCCGGATTAACACAATTCCAGACTTTTAAGTCTTCGGCTTACTACCCTTTTTACCAATAATTGACCCGTTCATAATTCAATCACATAACTTGTTTATTTGACCTTAACTTCATATAAACCGATAATTTCACGATCATTTGTCCTAGAAGATTCATTCCCGGATGCCTTACATCTTATTCAACCCGTTTGCGCTTAAAAGCTTATTTTGACCCGTTAAGGGTAATTGCGCATTAAGACGTTTCTAACTTACAAAACCATACTCCTCACTTTCATACTTGACCGAAACATTACACTAATCGAATAACTTATTTCTAAACTACATTTACGATCGTTTACTCCAAAATACCCATCAAGGGCATTTTGGTCAACTTTAGTCCCATCATTCACGACGAAAGTCTTTAACACATATTTGACCTCAACATCATGTTAAATTAATTACAACACTTTACTACTTACTTGAACTAAGAAGTGATTACGGAAATCACTTACCTTATGCGTCCGTGCTCGTATCCGATCCTTTGCCACCTCTTGACCCGTTAGCCTTTCGCGCTTGAATCCGTCTTGACATGATTCCTATACTTTCATGTCACCCATCACATTCTCGTTAGTATACACAATTGTACACGTTAACGATCATATCAACCACATATTTCACATTTGATTCATGTAATTCATCATATAATCACGGATAACGCATATCAACATAACATGTACCATACGACTTCCTACAATCCTACCTTTACGACAACGAGTCAAATCATGTTAATTATACTTAGTTGACTTTCAGAAGTCAACTATTAACCATATTTAACTATCGACTTATCATCATATACTCGTAACATCATAATTCACCATACGGACAATACTATATACATTTTCTCATACACTTGATGTGCGTACCACCTTGTAAGCCTAACGTACAACTAATTCATGCATACATCTTCTAAATTCATACCTAGCTCATCAAATCCTACTCCTAATCAACATGTATCATTCACATAAGAACACCCAACATATTAACATCGCATTTCTTTCCATTCAACTCACAAGAATTCATCATATCCATCATAATACATCAACAATCAATAAGAATTGCACATGGATGATCATTCAAGTCATCATCTTCACCAAAACAAATGGGTTTCACCTCTAAACATAAAATTAACCTAAACCATTCATAGTCTATGTTCTATATCATGATACTAACACATACTCATACTCAATTTCATCCCGATTCACGGATTAAAACATAACCCACTTCATACAAGATCACAAATCTTAGTTTTGAGACATACCTTATGATCCCCTTGTGAAGGTGATCATTAATCCATGTTCATTCATGAATTTGAGCTTCGATTTATCCTTCAATTTGATCATATAAGGTCGAGCTAGGGTTTGGCTCAAATGGAAGCTCCTGGTCGATCTAGAACACACACGAATGTGTGTTTGTGTGTGTTGTTATTTAATAAATCAACTTTCATCTTATTTCATTTAGCCCCCTCGTGTTTGCCACTAAACATAATTGGCACAACCTTCATCTTTTAATAGCTTTTACCATATACTTAACTAGGTTAAATAGTCTAGTTATTTATTTCATGATATATCTTATAAAAGCATTTTACGAATATAATCATTCGGATTTTGGGGCGTTACAACTTTCTAAAATGTAATAGACTGAAAACACATAAAAATGTGTTTTACCTAAAACGCAATGGTCAGAAAACACTTAAAAATGTTTTATTTCTAAAATGCAATGACCTAAAAACACAAAGAAAGTGTATTTTCTAAAACGCAATGGACTGAAAACACATAAAAATGTGTTTTACCTAAAACGCAATACACCAAAAACACAAAGAAGTGTCTTATTTCTAAAACGCAATACATCAAAAACACAAAGAAGTGTCTTTTTTCTAAAACACAATGGACTGAAAACACATAAAAATGTGTTTACCTGAAACGCAATTGACGATAATATAAACTTCATGAGTCAAATTTGTAGTTATTTTATTTTCTTCTTTTATAAAGAAATCAATGAAACCATCTGACTTTCTTCCATAACCAAAATCACCCCCATCTCTCCACCCTATATAAACCAATCCCCTAAACCCCAAATCCCAAATCACCAAAACAGACAAAACCTCAAACCTTCAAAACCTCTGACATGAGTTTTCTGGTCGGAAGAATAGCAGCAGGCAAAGAAGGCGCATACTTCTTACAAGAATCCAAACACGCCGTCGGTCGTCTCGTTGAAAAAACCAACAAATCCACCACCAACCCTCCTCCTCCGCCGACCACAATTCATGAAACCACCGGTGCCGATGTTCTGCCCGAGATTCTGAGGCACAATTTACCCACCAAAATGTTTCAACCACCGTCCGCTTCGACCCTGTCTACTGGGTCCAAGTGGCTTCTGCAGGCTGATGAAAACAATGCTGTTTCTTCTGTGTCTCGTGATGCTATTAACCCGCTTAGGGCTTACGTCTCACTTCCTCAAGTCACTTTTGGACCCAAAAGGTACTTCAATTTTTCATTTTTTTGAATATTTTATCAGTGGAGATTAGTATGTGATTTAATGTGGATTTTTAGCTGATTTTGGTTGTGTTTGGAGATATAGAGCGGTTTTCTTTGGGTTGATTGGAATGTATGCTTGTTTTAAGGTGAAAATGAACCCTTTTTGTAGTACCCGAAGTGATCACACATTGAGAGATGGTAGTAGGTACATTAGAAACGCGTAACGCGTTTTGGTTGCATTGGTTTTGGTTGGAAGTAATCCTAGGATGGATGACCTATGAGAAGAGAATACAATTAAGTGCGCTTCAGTGGAAGTAATTCTAGGATGGATGACATCTTGAAGTCTCCACTTAGTTAACCAGAAACAAATCCATGAGCTCTTTGTGGACAAAACGGTTGGTACTAGCGTTCGGATGTTACACACTTGGTTTTCATTGCCAACATGTAGCCTTTCTAAGGTTGAAAGTTCTCAAGTTATATCAAGAAGATCGTTAACGTTAGGTTTTAGTTATCGAATTTTAACCATGAAAGGAGGAAGGCACAATTCATTTTGAAATTGGGTTGGATATGTAGTTAGGGTTTCTTACATTCGGTACTGAAATTCAGCTTAAATTTCATGAAAATTAAGATTATGGGAGAATCTGTCATCATACTTTATGGGTTATTTTTGTATTTAAATCTTTTCTCTGTGAGCCTTGTTAATTCTTGATGGTTTTCAGTTTTAAAAGATCTCTAAGATTTAATCTTACTTGCAGATGGCAGCTGCCTAACTCAGAGAATTCATTTTCTGCTTCAACTGCCAATGAACTGCGTACTGACAAGTATACCCCCATTAATCCTGAGAAGTTGAAGGCCGCAGCGGTCGGGTTGTCACAAAGTATGTTTCTTTAGATGTTTTCACAACCTCTTCGTCTTTACAAGATACAATTTGCCTTCAAAATCAAACCTATTGTTTTTCATGGTCATACAAACAAATACATAATCAGTAATCTAGTGCCAAACATATTGACTTCTCATACTTTTTATAACTTCATTGTGGTTCATTGTGGTTACTGAACATAAATGAAAAAATGTTCTATTTGATGCCAAAAGTCATTTGCTTTATAAAGTTAACATGCTCATTGTTCTTTTATCCTAGTTGCAAAAGCGTTTGCTGCTGCCACTGCTCTTGTGTTTGGCGGGGCCACGTTGACTATTGGACTTGCAGTCTCACAACTCGAGCTACATACAGTAAGTGATTTTCGATCTCTATGCACTTTTATCATGTTTCTAGGTGTTCATTTATTCGAGATGAAATACATAAACTGTAATGAATAACGTCACGCTCTTTTATAAGCTTTGTTAGCATGAACATGTAATCTGTTTTGCAGACGGATGATATTCGAACTAAAGGAAAGGATATTGTCCAGCCAAAATTCGAATCGATTAAGGAGCGAGTGACCCCATTAAGAACTTGGGTATGGTAAATCATATGATTTAGTTTAAGATGTTAATTAGCTAATTCGTGTGCAATCTAAAGTAGTTTACTAATTTTTAGGCAGAAGATGTAGCTAACAAATGGCATATAAAGACAGAGGAAGACATCAAAGAGAAGCCTTTGATTAAGGAGCTTTCAAGAATGCTGGGTTCCAAGAGATCTGCCTAACCGATAAGTCAACATTCACATTGTTTTCCATGATGTTATATATTTATATCTATATATGTATGTGTATCAGTGTGTGTGTTGTTGTAAAAAGGTAAAATAAATAAATAATATAGTCAATCTTGTTGTATTACAGGTTTACATTTATTAGAAAGCAATGGTTAATATATAAATGCGTTATTTACACAATTCTGAGGCTTCATTTCAATCTCAAAACATATAGCTACAAACTTCTATCCAAATATGCTATATATATATAGGTAGAGGATCCTGTAAAAAGTGCTCAAAGTGTGAGAAGTGTGAGAAGTGTGTTATAACACTATATATAATACTATATAACACCATATAAACACCGTATAACAATATGTAACATCATATAATACCATATAACACTATGTAACACTATATATCATTATATAACAAATATAACACTATAGGTTGTCTGATAGCATGTCTATGATAGATGTATAGTGTTATATTTGTTATATAATGATATATAATGTTACGTAGTGTTATATGGTATTATATGGTGTTACATGTTGTTATACGGTGTTTATATGGTGTTATATAGTATTATAATACACTTCTCACACTTTAGGCCCTTTTTACACTATCCTTACCCTATATATATATATATATATATATATATATATATATATATATATATATATATATATATACCAAGATTGTTACCAACATCTATAACATTTCTTTTGAACGGCGGCAGTATATAACAGATAAACATCCTACAAAACAACTGATTTTTCAACCACAATAGAGAACTAAAGATTTTCAATCAAGAAAAAAAATTAAATCCACAATAAATGGTACACTTGCAGTGAAAACATAGCCAAGAAACCAAACCAGACCTATGGTGAAAATAATGCTTTATGGCGAAACAAACTCAAAATACTAAATTGGTGAATTGGTCAGTCTAATTCGCTAATGTTGATTTCAAATCATCATTTGGTCGGTCTAATTTTTCTTTAATGTGTTTAGAGCTTTAAAAAGTTGTGAAGTGAGTAAACTTATCATATTTGTAAGTTTTGTACCCATATGTTGGTTGTACTATGCTCCTTGTATTCAAGGTTGGCCACATCACAAGACCTTGTCAGCCCCATAGGTAAGTGACTTGTACAATGCATCTTTACCATACCTTTATGTTTTCATTTTTCTTTTAACTTTCATTTAGGTATAAGGAAAGCACTTACGCGGGGTGTTCATCGAATTGAATATATCGAATTTTCGAATTTTTTGAATAATTTATTTTTTTCTTGAATTCGTATTCGATTAAGAACCAGTGAATTCGTATTTGAATCAAAATCCCAATTTGAATTCGATTCTAATTCGATTAAAAGTTCGAATTCGAATAAATTCGTTTTGATTCAAATTCAGTTAAAATATGCAAAATTCGTTTTAGTTTATAGGTTTTGTAGTGGGTTTGGTAATGGGCTATTTTAATTTTTTAGAATAAATTTAGAGACTAAATTTATACTATAGCACAATAAAAGTTATATATGTCTTATATTATATATATAGTGGAGAGTTCAAATGAGAATAAGTTTTTTGTAATACTTCATTTAATTTTTGTATTTAATATTAGTGTAAGGGTATATTGGTAAACTTAGTTGGATCATTAATTTGTAGTCTTCCTTTTTAATAGGTAACTACATTAAATTTGTAACTTATTTTCAAAAAAAAAACATATTTTTCAAAAAAAGAAATTTTTTTTAATTTAAAGTGTAGCATAAATTACAAGATATGCAGGATGAATTACGAGCTGTGTAGGATAAATTTCAATATGTGTAGGATAAATTTCAAAACGTGTAGGATAAATTTTGATGTGTGTAAGTAAAAATTTAAGTGTGAAGGATGATAGTGTTTATGACTAATTAATTACTTAAAGATAATAATAAATGAGTTGAGAGAAAAGCTATTTAATGTTTTACATTTGTACCCTTTGTTCTTTTTCTTTTTAATTTAATTTTCTTCTCAAATGAATTTTCCCCTATATATATAAATAATAAGTAAATATATATTATTTTAATTCGAATTTCGAATCGAATTTAAAATTATAAACCGTGGGGTGTTGGTGTATTTGGCATAACTGGGAATGCGAATGAGGCTTTTGATTGCATTGTCGAAGTGGGGTGTTGGTGTATGGTGTCACATCCCCCAACCACACCTTGGGCGGGAGCCGTGAGCCAGTAACATGTGGTATCGGTGTTTATTAAATTTGCAGCGGAATGTATCATCAGGATCGTAGTTGGGAAATAAATTCAGAGTTTGTAAAACACCAAACTTTTTATTATTAAACAAATGGGATAAAACCCATATTCCATTCAAATGTTTTTATAGGGATAGACCCTAATTGACAAAACATAAATTTCTTCTTTTTACTCAGGTAATCCTAGCCACTTTATTTAAGCCTTCAGTGCTCCATAACGGGCTTCTATTACCTTCACAGTAAGTTACATGAAACGCGTTTGAAAACATTTTATCAGCGAAAAATACTAGCGAGTTCATTCAATTTTATAAAAAGACACATTGTTATATTTTACAGTATCAATGGTGATTACATTGTTTATATCTATCAAATACTCAAATCGGTATTTGTCACTCGATCGGATCTGTGACTATGGTCATATCACAAATTGACTAACATGTTGTCCAATTGTGAAGCTTATCAAGTAATGTATACAAAACCCCACATAACGGTAGTAATTGTAGAATACAAAAACTTAATCACTGTAAGTATAACTGAAAAATATTTAGGGTTTTGCAAAGCATTTGGTAAAAAGAAAGAATGACTCACAATATTTTGAGTAAAAGAAAAATGACTCACTTTGTATTACAGGTTTACATTTATTAGAAAGCAATGGTTAATATATAAATGTGTAATTTACACAAATTTTTTTGGCTTGTTCATTTGTACTTGTATCTCAGTTGATAATATCAGAAACTATTATATCAAATGGTCTTTTTCTTTGTCTTTTTAGTTTGAAAAAAGACGGGATGTTACTAATCTATTATATATAATAAATGAAAGTTATTTGGGTCACGTGTCAGTAGAAGAGGGCTACATGTTTTCCCTTTTCCCGCCCAACTCCCGTCCGCCTTTTGTTTCTTTTGTTGATGATATGAGAAACCCTAAATCATTCTTCATATGTCTCTCTCTTCCCATCGCCTCCTCAAACCCTAGATTCTCTTACTCCTCCATCGATGGCCATCTCTTGCGGTTGTTCTCTCCCTCAGAGTTCCCAGGTATGATTCAAATCTCTACATCTTTTATGAATCCTAATTTGATTCTAACCATCCTTCTTCTTGATTTGTTCCTTCCTGTTGATGCGACATAGAAGGATGAGAATCCGAGTCTAGATTCGACTTGCCAGGTTTGTATTCATCTTTTAATCGTTATACATGTTTTTAGGGTTCTTACGTGTGCTTGTAATTCAGCGAGTTTATTCATATTAGGATAAACTAGTAGGGTGCCCGCGCGATGCGCGGGGACGACACTTTGGATTACGGCACTCGTTTCTGGTAGTTTTCTTATTCGTATAATATTTATGGTAACATTATTGTGGTGGATATATGTCATTAGTGTTACACATATGTAAAATTTGTTTTTTTTAAGTA
Source organism: Helianthus tuberosus (assembly GCA_030545235.1). Classification (NCBI taxonomy): domain Eukaryota; kingdom Viridiplantae; phylum Streptophyta; class Magnoliopsida; order Asterales; family Asteraceae; genus Helianthus; species Helianthus tuberosus. The sequence goes on along the minus strand of CM060443.1, from coordinate 146,816,442 downwards.
ATAATCAAAAGACAAAAAATAAAAGATAAGTTGCTATAATTGTAAAGTATGTTTCTTTTATTGGTTAAATTATAAAGTATAATTCTATTCTTTAAAGTTCATAACTTTTTTTAAATATCCAAATAGTACTCATTCAATAAACTTTAATTCTAAAATTTCCGTTTTTATAAAAATAAAAAATAGTATTTGACTCGTAAGTATGTTTTAGAGCTTTAACTTAAATTGTTAAATTTTGGTTTTTTACAGATATAAAAAATTTATATTTTTATAAAATTTCAAGAACTGTTTTTATAAAAAAAATAGGATGTTAAGAATTTATATCTTTATTAACTTTATATCATACTAAGTTTAGATTTTTAGTTCCTAACTAATCTTATCTATATAAGTCTACTTTTAACCTATAATCCCTAAAAATATACAACACAATCTACTACTTATCTAGTTAAGTTGGTAAATAATTATTTTGAAACTGACTAATATTATCTAGAACAATATAGTTGAACTTATAATTGCTAAAACTTTGCAACACAATTTAATATTTATCTAGTAAAGATTGTAAATTTCTGGAGTATTTTATTTATATTACTTGTTACAAAAAAAATGTTTGTAAAAGAATAATTTAATATAAAAACAAAATATTTTGTTTATAAATAAAGTAAAAAATTGTTTTACACATGTAAAGTTTCGTTTAAAAAAAAAGATGATAATCAAATGACAAAAAATAAAATATAAGTTTTAAAGTTGTAAGTTAAGTTTATTTTGTTGTTTAATGATAAAGTTTATAATTTTATTCTTTAAAGTTTATAACTTTTTTTAAATATCCACATGGTACTCATCCAATAAACTTTAAGTTTAAAATTTTTATTTTATAAATATAAAAAATGGTAATTGACTCATAAGTATGTTTTACACCTTTAACTTTAATTGTTAAATTTCGTTTTTATATATATAAAAAGGTATATTTTTATAAAATTTTTAAAACAGTTTTTGTAAAAAAAAGGATGTTAACAGTTTATATCTTTACTAACTTTATATCATACTAATTTCAGTTTTTTTGTTTAGCTTTAAAGTTTATTACTTTATTAATTTTTAATTTAGAAATACAAATTATTAGATTAATATCCAAGAATAACTGTAATATTTTATAATTTCAGCTTGACTATATCTAACTGCAATATATATTTATTGCAACTTCAGGATATTAACTTATATAAGTTTAGTTGATTTGTAAATTTAGGATACAAACTTTATTTTGAACTTTATTAATATGGTCAATAACTGCATTATATTAACACCATAAATAAAGTTTAAATATAAAACAAACTTTATTCATACGTCAAGATCAAACATGATAGCTGAAATTGAAAAAAAAAACATAAAAACATTGATAGGTTTTATATTAGACTGCATGAAATCTGTTCCGCTTCTGAATTGACACTCGAGGTATTTTTAATCGGGTTTTCTGGTTTGTGCTTGAATCGGTAGTATCTTCTAATTCCTCTTCTTTGTCATTGTCCTCATAATCATCTAAATTAATAACCTCACTCCATTTCCATTCAGTGAGTCTCTTGGATCTATTCCTTTGAGTCTCAAACTTTCGATCTTTAAAAAGGACAAAAATTGAATACAAAAGTAAAAAAAAAATTAAATAAACCTTAAAATTACCTCTTCACTAAATTCACGTTAAAGATTAGACTTGTATGGACTAAACATTGCACCATAAAATAATATCAACATTTTTATCACCATCATCCTGTAATAAAAACACATATAATAACATAACGAACATGTTAATATGAAAGCTATACGCAAATTCAATACCTTAGAAGCTTGTTCGACAAATGGGTTGTTTAAATTGGCATGTTCATCATGCAACTGAATCTGAAAAATCAAATAAGTTAACATTCACATAAAAGTAAATAGAAGAAAGCAATTATTCACTGTTGCGATATAACAGAACTGACCTTAGAATTTTGAATCTCGGATGTTTGGTTTATCGCAACAATTGAATTCAGAACTGGATCCATTTTTTTAACTTTGTTTAGCAATAGATATAGGGGTGTCCTGCTATGTATTTATAGTAGTAACTATAAAAGTGCATTAGGGTTTAATTTTAGATTTGACACCCCTTTATTTAGGAAGTTTGTTGTAGTTAGTTTTAAGTTTTTATAAGATATATCTAAGTACAGATATTAGACAGTTTTAATAAAATACTTTTAATTCTTTTTGTTTTTATTTGCATAGGTGGAGCCCATCTTTGTAGATTAGGCGCATTAGATCAGAAGTATTAATTACTTGTACATTAAAGTATTATCGACTTGTACCTTTTAATCCGTGCGTCGATATTGAACAAGACAACTACCGAAACGTTGACAAAAATGTGTAGGTCGTCATGCTATCTTTGGATTGTTTTTTAAACAGTATAGTTTATAAGATATGTCAAGAATACGTAAAAAAATTATAAGTCTGTTGTGGATGGGTGAATTGTAACTAATTATCTATAATTTTGTTAAAACGTTAGGGATTTAAGTGTAATAATAAGTTTAAGGGCTAAAAAATAAATAGTGTTTAAAAGACTAAACTACCCTCATTTTAGGGGTCTTTCTATAAATAAAGTGGGGGAAAAGTTCTTATTTTTTGGGTATCTTAAAATACCCCTCTCTCATACATTATAATATAGTTTAGATAACGGAGAAATTGTTCTTGATTGATTTTCGGGAGCCAGAGTTGAGTGTCAATTTAGGGTTTTTTCTTGCGTAAATCGCATGATAAAGGATTCCTAAATCAAGTCGATTGACTTCCAGGTATGTCGATTCTGACATTTTATTTGTTTCATCACCTCAATTTCTAATATTTTTTTACTGTTTCATCTAATATGAGGAAGACGGTGATGATGCTGGTGACCTGAAGAGGAACGATGAGAATGACATGGGTTGAATTAGGGTTTCTCCTAGTCTTATGAAGGTGTTGGTTTAACACCACTTCGTTCATCCTCTTTTTTGTGAATGTTTTTCAGGTTACGGATTACTTTTTTACTCGGTATTGTCTCTCTCTGCTTTCAGATTTACACAACTATGCTTCATATTTTGCACTTTATTTTTCAATTCGTGTGTCTCTGTTGTATAACCAGTCGATTTTAGGGTTTTAGGGCTTATTATTTTCGTTTCCATATTCTTTTGAAGATGTGTTGTTGTAAGCTTTTGTGTTATGAGAACTATACCAAAATATTGTGTATGGGGATTTTAGAAGTAGAAACCCTAAATTGTGATTTCGTGTAGAAAAACCCTAACCGAAACCATTGTTGCATCCTCTTTTTGAGAAAAGTTATTCCAATTGATCGAAACAAAGGTATGTTTCTTTGGTTTTGATTTGTTTGTTTTATGATTCTAATCACTTTAATTGTTTTTTTGTTTCCATCTCATAAAGCCTACATACTGATTCTCTACATAGTGTTTTTTGTTCTTCGGCGATTCATAATAGGTTTTGTAATATGTTTGGGTTGTCATTTTGTTGTTATGGTTTTGTTATGTGTTCAGGTTATCATGTTGGCATTTGAATTTATCTGAGCTGTGATTGATTCCATGATTTGTATGCTCCATTTCTCGGGTTTGAGGTTGAACTGAAGCGAAGAGAAAGGGATGGAGAATACGGTAAATGGTGCATTTGAATTTATCTGGGTAATTTCTCCTCCTTTGTTCTTGGCCACTCTAAATATTTTTGTATGTATTCAATAATTGTTTTGTGCTATTTGTAGGTTACACCAATTCTTTTTTATTTCTTCATATCTTCAAAGGTAAGCATTTAGATTTCTGGTAAAACCCTATCTTTTAGGAGGTTTCAAATAGACCCACTGAATCATTTCTCGTATTTATTGTGATTCGATTCTTAAACGATTTTCAAAAAGATGTAAGTTCAACAATGGAAGCCTCAATGAAAAATCTCCTTCTCAAGCAAATCTCCTTCAGAAATAGATCAGAGGTCTTTGTTTCTTTCAATGAATTCTAGGATTCTGAAGTCGATATACTTTCATCCGATCATGATTAGTGCTTTTTTTCTTACATATCTTTTTAAGCATCCACCATTTTTGTTGACAAAAACATTTGGCTTGAAAGGAGCGTCACAATTATTAGACTACTTAGACGTGATACTACGGTTATTTTGTTTATTTTTGTTTTAAATTTTGAAATATGTTTGTATAATACCAGGTTGGGATGCTGATTCTGTGGAATTTGAGATGTTATGGTTTGTTAATTGACGAATCGAATGGAGATTGAGCCAACAATTCCTTTGGATTAGCAGGCAGCATTAGTAATAGGGTTTTAAAGGTATATCATTTGCATTAATTTGCGATTTTGTTTCCCCTGCTCTTCAATTTAATATTTTCCTTATTAGTTCTTGATTTGCCTGTGTTCATACTACGGATTGCGGTCTTGCAATCAGTTTATTCAAACTTTCAAACATCTCCTTAACTCAAATTTTGTATGTTTATTATTCCCAACATTGCATTTTTTATATTTATTCTGTTTCAAAACTTATTAAATATATGTATGTTATTCCAACTTTTATACTCAATGTTCTATCTTTCTCTTGGAATGATGTTGTTTGGTGCATCAATTTCAACATTTTGCTTTTTATAAGTATTTTTAATGGTTTTTATAAGAAGCATTTATATCATGTGCTTGAGAATAAGTAATTTTGTTTTAGTATCTATCTAACAAAAGGAAGTTGTGTAGAAATCGGGTTGTGGTATAAACGAGGGATGTTTTAATTTATGCGTGTTTTTTAAACTATTCGAGAACATATTTTTTGATAACATTAAGGATCATAGCAAGTGAAAACAATTAATTACATGAAAAGTATAAAGATCCATCAAACAATTCTTCATTGGGATACTTTCTTTGTTTTGATATATATTTTGTTGAAATTTGTTTTGTTTTCTTGTAGAATTATCTAGAGGACCTGTCATACTTGCTAAGGATTTCTCAGAGAAAGCCTTATGGATCAATGGGTAACGATGTAAAGAAAACTGTGAGTGTAATTAGTTACCTTTTAGACATGTTAATAATGAAGAGTAACCTAATTGGCTAATTCTTTATTCTCATTTTTTTCTATTCTTTGATTAGACTGCAGCAGATGAAAAGGAATTTATTTTGGCAAGTCTGCCCGCTGATCAAAGGGAAAAAGGGTTGGCAATCTTTTTTGGGTGTGTCTATTTAATCTGCCCAAAATCAACCTTCTTAAATCTTTATTATCCTTAATAGTTTGCTTGTATATCTAAACATTGTTGGTTTGTTTTATTTCTCAGATTGATACAACTGCTATACCCCTGCATACTATAGGCAAGTATGACTACTCTGTTATTTTGTGTTATGCTGTAAAGAGTAAAGTTAAAGATTTTGTTAAATGGAAATGGGTCAAATGGGCTGAAGGTCCCTTAGTGGTGTTTCATACTTTTCTCTATCGTAATGACTTACGAGACACCATATCATTTTGCAAGTTGTCACCCTCGCAACATCGTGCGGGCTTCCGTGAATGGGTCGATTTGGGTTAATACTCATCTTGACTGGGTCAGTCTTTCGTATAGGTGTAATAAAAAAGGTTAAAAAGGAAACGTGTCAAATAGGTGACCCAAAGTATAATAGACTAAGCTATTAGTTTTGACGATGGATTTATTAGGTAGTATGGTAAATGCCATGAAAATCTGTCTAATTAAGGTTTTAATCTATATTTTTCGTTTTTGGAACCTCGGCTATGGTTTTATTTTGTGTAAAGATAAAGGCCTTTTTTGGTTTACACTAATCTTTTTTATGTTTTTCTTGGTTTTTGAGTTATTTTAGCGAAGTGGGTTCATAGACTTTTTGGGGTTTCTATGTTATACCTGATTGTAATTGTGGTAGCCCTAATTTGTTGCATTCGTTGTTTTTTCTTCCTCACTTTAGTTGATGTAATCAAATTATTGATAGTGTTTAGGTATAGTTTGTTATATACTTTATTGATTGTGGTTGTGCACTTCTGCTACAGTAACTTGGACCTGTGGTTTGTAATTCTTCATAAAAGACATTAAAAGTTATCTTTTAATAGGTAATATAATACATATATATATATATATATATATGTATATGTATAATTGGCAAACCATTGTTGTAAATTCATACTTCGTTCGTGATGTTGAGCGTTGGCTATGACAATTTATCTGAAGTGTTTTTTTCCCTTTTGGCGTGGAAAAGAAGGCTCTGTGAAATGCTGTTTTGCCCTCACATAGCAACCGGTTATTACGAAGCTATGGCAGATTTTTTTCCCTCGACAGTTTATATATCCAAGGCTAATTGTTGTTTTGTTATGGTTTCAGTTTTGCCTATTTCGACTTCCTTTTGTTTTATGAACTGAGTATTTAAGCTTTATTCTATTAATTTTCATTTTGAAGAGGTTATGGTTTGTGCTAATTTAAGTGAATATGAGATTTTTACATATCTTGGTGATGCTTCTGTGATGGTCATGTAAATGAGTTTGCTTTCACATGGAAACTGGTTAGTACGAAGCCATGGCAGATTTATCTTTTTTTCATTGACGGATTACATATTTAAGCATAATTGTTGTATTATTATTATGGTTTCAATTTTGCCTATTTCAACATCCTTTGTGTTGATTCAAGTGACTCTTTAACCTTTATGTTTTAACTTTCATTTTGGAGGGGCTATGATGGTGGCTCATAGTCGCCTATTTTTAATTTATTTATGCCACCTTTGGAGCTAATTAAATTTACATTTTCATACATCCTTTGAGTTTCCAATTACTCTTATGATGATCTATAATTTCTTTTATCCTTTACTCTATTAGTAGTATATTTGTGGCTGCAGGGACAAGAGATGTTTCATTCATCTTATAAGGTACACTCTTAACGAAATTTGTTGTTTTGTTGTCGTACTTTAATCATGGATACAAATAAATTTATAATTACTAGAACAATTTTCATTTTTGTTATGTATACAAGTTATGATGTCTCTTTTTTTGTGTTTTTATGCAACATGGAACAAAATATGAGATCGTAAACTGACGACCAGGCACCGTGAATGACCTTCTACAAAAGCTCCAAGGTTTGGTTCTCGAGATCGGTGAAAGGCGAATACAAATAAAACGGAGGCTCGACAAGTTGGAAGAGGCATCACATAGTGATCAAATTGAAATTTCCAACCTCATTCGTGAGAATTGTGATGCAACTCCTGTGTTAGTAAGATGGTCAATTGATTGGAAGAGACAACTGAAAAACTTTTAATTTTGTTTAGGTAATGCTTTGCCTCAATTGATAGAATCTTCAATTTAATTTTGATGATTTTTTTGTTGTTAAAATTACAAATGAATCTCAGACATTTGCCTCAATTGATAGAATCTTTAATTTTTAAATTGATGGTTTTTTTTTTGTTAAAAGAGTAAACTGTCATTTTGGTCCCTGTGGTTTGGCCAGTTTTGCCATTTTAGTCCAAATCTCAAACCTTTTACATCTGGGTCCCTGTGGTTTGCATTTTGTTGCCATTTTAGTCCAAAATTTAAAAACCCTATTTTTTGACTGTTGCAACCTCCTATTTTGTCTTTTAGTTCAGGGGCATTTTGGTCATTTTGCTTTTCATTTAACATTTTCTTAATTCAAAAATTAATATATATATATATATACACACACACACACACATACATCTGCAGTTCATCTTCATCATCGCATCATACATCTGCAGCTCTCTCTCTCTTATCTGAACTACCACCACACCACACCACCACCCCCACTGTAACAACCCGCACTTTCGTGCGTTGTTACTACTCGATATACTCGTTACACCTAGCACCAGAGATTCGGATCATAATGTAGCTATATCGCATACATCGTTATTCGAAGGATAATCGCATATTTTCGCAATACATTATCACTACATCACATCGCAAACACTAAACACTCATGATGACATTGAGTGAGGACCTATTCTACCCTCCTCGGTGGCCGTGATGTGTCGAAACACAGACAAATATCGCTAACAAAGACTCTCGGGTGAGTGTTATAGCTCCAGTCATCGTGACGATGATGACAATACGAGTGAATGGTACCCCGTCAGTCTTTGTGGCACAACACACAATAACGTTCACGATGACATCGAGAAAGGACCTATACTACCCTCCTTGATGGCCGTGAAACGTCGCTAATAATCGCATACTCGAAACGAAAACCGATTGTTATATCGAAACTTTGGAATATGGATACGTAAATACGACCCTAGTGATATATATACATATATAATAATAATATAAATTAACCATGGAAAGCACGTACCCCAAAAACCATCGCAACGCTAAAAAACGGAGAAATATCCCACACCGGAATAGTCATCCGAACGGACAGGCCATCCGAACGGACAGGCCATCCGACCCAAACACCTTTTCAGCCTCTCTGTTGCCTATAAATAGCAAGTCACATCACTCAAACAGTGATGTGACAGCTCCCACTCGACCAAGCACGCCTTAGGACCCTTTTCTCTCGATTTCTCGCGATTCCGGTAAGATTTCAACCTAAAAACTTGTACTTCTATGATCTACACTCAATTCTACATCATTCTGTCTTTCAAAACTCAATTTCTAACCGTGAAATCTACTGATTTGAGGTGTTTTAAGGTGATGTCACCAAGAGTTCATATGAACTTCAAGTTGTGACCTCATCCCACCATAAACGACTCAGATCTAGGTGATTTCCACATGTTTTGATAACAAATCTCACCTAAATCTATGCATTTAACCAAGGAACCGTGCGATTTCGAGTTAAACATGAGAAACCGTCAAGAACGGCCAGACCTGATGGAACGGGGTGATTCCCGGCCATTAGAACGGGTCGGAACTGATGAAATTTCAATTGTTAATACGAAATTACACTGTCCCAGTGAAACCACACGTACTTCTTCTGAAAACACTCGAAAACCGTTAATCGAAAAGCTAAAACAGACGTGTTATCCGACCAGACCACATGTCATCCGAACGGACCACATGCCATCCGATCGGATAGCATGTCATCCGATCGGATAGCATGTCATCCGATCGGATAGCATGTCATCCGACCGGATGACTGCCATCCGACCGGACCAGCTCATCCGACTCATGACTGCCATCCGACCGGACCAGCTCATCCGACCCATAACTGTCATCCGATCCACATGTCATCCGATCGGATGAGCCCATCCGAACGGATGAGCACCATCCAACCTGATAACTGACTTTTCGATGCTATTCTCGCTTAACCGTACATCGTTTACTATATCCTTCAATGATTAACGCAGACGTACTCACAACCGACCCAATCAAGTTGTATTCTCGCTAAATATGCACTGTGAGTATACTTGAACCCTTTTTAATCGCATTTTGGGTGTAACATACGTTTCTAACAAATCAAACTTATCGAACGAATTATTCAATCAATTGAATTATCACTTGCGAATAACTGTTATGCATAGATATACGTGATGCTAGTTGCATATGTGTTAGGGCTTATACTCGCGACGTCCCACCATGACTAGTATAGTACTATTGCGCCCGACGGGGTCTAGTTTGCCATCGCATATTCGAGCATCGAGAAGTCTTGTGAGTATATATGTCGTGTGTTACGTTTATGCATGTGGAAATTCGCACCACTTTTTATCTATTACGCTATACGTATCAAACCTGTATACTCGCCAATACTTTTGTATTGACAAATATTTTAACGTATGTTGCAGGTTAGATTGCAGACTATATCAAATCAAGCTAGGAAGTCTAGAAACTCAACTGAAACCTAGGTTGTCGGATTTGTATTGTTCGAGAGGACAAGAAATCTGTGATAACTTATGTGATTGTATTATTTGTTAGTATGGGATAACGAATGTATTAAATATTATCGCAATATAGTTGTTATGGATTCTCTTGAGCAATCTGATTCGCCTAGTGCCGCGCCCCGATGATTCCGCCATCGGTTGGGGTGTGACAGATTGGTATCAGAGCCATAAATATAGGGAATTAGGCCAGACTCGACCTAGACCTGGTCGACGTCTTAGAAATTGACCTAGTCTATAGTCTAAGTACCAACAGGCCGACTCATACGAACCCAGCAGGGTTTGTATCGGGCCTACTTGATACTCTCGATCGAAATTACTAAAAGCTACAACTTTGTGTGAACACCGCGTACTGCAGCTTCACACGAAGGGGCCTTTCCTAAGGCAGGAATACTACTTAGCCTTTCCTAAGGCTGACACAATACACATGTTTTCGAAAATACTCGCATAACGAAACCGAGTGATCCAGTCGAGACCAGGTGTGAAAACCGAGAACTCTCGACGAGATCGCTCACTCAGTGCATTTTCTTCTCGCACGAGAACTTTTCGTTGAGTTAGGAGTGACATCCATATCTCGACGAAGGTCTCCATTTCGAAATCTAGTGGAAACTCCCGAATTTATTCGAAGAGCATAACCACAATTAGGAACGAAGCTGTTAAGTCAGGGGTGAAACTCGTACCTTAATAAGTTGTTCCACTCTCTATAAATTGGTTTTCAAAAAGCTCTCACCAAGGACTCGACTATCACGATAACTCGAGCCATGCGATGACTAGGAAGATGAATGCCATGAGCTGCATCCCAGTGGTAGCATGAAGTCTTCTAGGTCAACGCGCATGCACGAACTTGTCGAATATAGTTGGGTTACCTTGGGTAGTCGACGCCTAAACACCCAAGGCACTCTAACATACAAACCGCCGATTTTACAAGTGGTTGGAACTTATTTACGTTTTGAAACTTTACGCTTTATCGATTCCTCGATTTAACGATTTTCACTCCCTGCTTACAAACGCACAATTCGCACAGCCATCGCAATCTAAAACGAAACCCGAATGTTCGCAACAAAACTAACGCATAATCTATCGCCTTCGCTCTTGTTTTCTCACCTCGACGCGTCCTCGCTTATTCTAAATCAACCTGTATGTGTATGATTACAACCTACATTTATATAAGTATATATATATACGTATAAACAACAAGTCAATGTGTGGGAACTTAGGAATTTCGTGTTTCCTGTGTGGCTCCTACGTGATTCGCATTACTATTATACTATCGCATCAAGTTTTGAACGCGCTCAATCGCATCGCAAAACTAAAAAAAATCATTATGATCGAATCTCATTCCAAGTCTCTTCCTGTCTAGATGCCTTCCAACGACTCTACCTCGAGACGAATAGCTAGGAGACGAGCCAAACGAAGCGCCGATAAGAGGATTGCATCACTTGTAACCAAGGAAGTGGTTAAGCTCATTCCTCGAATTGCCGCTCAAGTGCACTCTCTCAGCAACTCTCGAGCCTCGGAGGACTCCAAGACGAAAGCGCCGCAATCTACTTTTCCCTACAAACACTTCAAAGCCTGTGACCCGATGGAATTCACGGGTGAAGGAGGTGTGACTCAACTACTCCAGTGGTTCGATTCTATCGAGGTTACCCTTCGTCAAAGTGGGTGTCCCGATAGTTTCCGTACTACTTGCGCTACCGGAGTATTTCAATCACGAGCACTCGACTGGTGGACCGCCGAACGTAACAAACGTGGGATCTCCGCAGCTTACGCTCTTTCTTGGGATGAGCTGAAAGAGCTCATGAAGAAAGAGTATTGTCCTCCTCACGAAATTCAGAAGCTGGAAGACGAATTCTGGAAAATCAAGCAAGTCGAAAGTGACAACGCTGGCTACACCGCAAGGTTCAAACAGCTTAGCATAATCTGCCCAAGTCAAGTCAACACTTCAGAAAAAGCCATTTCGAAGTACATTCTCGGCTTGCCTGAGTGTGTGGGTGATTTTGTCGAAGCAGCAAGACCAGCTACCATCGAAGAAACCTACCGCTTAGCCGCAGAAATCAACAACAAACGACTCATGGAAGGGTTTTCCTCCAAGAATACTGTCAAGCAAGCTTATCAAGCGATCGCCACTAATTCTTCAGGCGATCCTGTCGACGATTCTCCTGATGAATCCGCTGACGATTCTTCGAACGAATCTGCTGACGATTCTTCTGACAAATCTGCTAACGATTCTTCTGACGAATCTGCTGCCGAATCTTCTGACAAATCTGCCGACGGATCTTCCGACAACTCGGCCAAAGATTCTGCAAGTGAGTCCTCAGACGAATCCTCCAACGACGACACCTCTTCGCAAGACACCGACAAACCCAGTCGCAAACGAAAGACTTCGAGCCCGAACTCCTCAACAACCGAGCTGCTGCAGCCGAAGCCTCTTCAAACAGTCCCGGTGTTTCCAAAACGAGCTTACACTGGAACTCATCCTCAGTGCTACTCATGCACCTATCATCATCCAGTTGAGGCTGACTGTCGCTATTGCAGTAACTGCAACCGTTACGGTCACTTCACTCGCAACTGCCGCATCGAACAGCGAACGTGAGTACAACAACAACAACTCCAGCAAAAGTCTTCAGCATCAAACATCTAGCAAGCGTAGGATAAAGTTGTAATGATATGATTTTCGACGTTAATTTCTAAGTTTTGAACCTACTCTATTACTCGATGTTGCCACTATGCGTAACCTTAACTCTCGCTTTCGTTTTCTCTTTCACTCCCTAGTCGTCGCACTTAGACTAGATTCACACACATACTATCTACTATATCACGAAATAATGTGTTTTACCCTCACTACACTCTTAGAACGAGGTACGATAAACGTGCAAGGAACGATTAATCACGGGTGCACATGGGATTATTTGGGTCAGTGCACGGAGATCGTAGTAAATTATAAGGTGCCATAAGCGTTACGACGAAGTATGACACCAAACCACGGGATCTAAGTAGTATGGGTCAAGCAAGGTGTGCTTTATCATACTACCAAAGTTCCGTGAAGAAAGTGCCACGTGGAGTTGAACGTTATTAGACCTATTATACTATTGTGATTATTTTCAACACACTACACTCAATCGCAAGGCGTAACAACTAAATCGCATCATCGCAAGACTTGTCGTAAGTCTGCAAACGCAATGCAATCACCTCATCGATGGACTCTGGGGAGTCTACCCCGCAGGGAAATTGCATCGACGCAAGACTGGTCGTAAGTCTGTTGCAACGAATCTCACCAAGTGCGCAAACGCTCACGATATTGTTGAGTAAGGACCTAATCTACCCTCCTCAATAGTCGTGATGCGACGCAACGTAACGTTAAGCTTAATTGAAACAAAACTCGGCTGATCGCAAATCGCTTATCATGTGTATCTCGCAATCTCTATCGCTTAATATGTGAATCTACGTCGTTTGCTGTGTATCAATCTATCTTTATACCATTATCTGTGATATTTGTGTTAAGTTAGCACGCATGACCTCGCTTAACGAAATAAAGCTCATGTGGTTAAAGCAAGGTGTTTTAATCATATCAGCGGACTTTCGTGGAAAAAGGCCATACGGGGCCCGATGTTAGTAAACTCTGTGGTGTTAATCAAATCGAACCGCACAAATCGTGCATACCTCCATCGCTTGCAACACAACAACTGCTGCTCATCGTAATTCGATTATCGTCGCCGTCATTGCTAGTGTTGTGATATTCGCCTAATCACCTAACCGCTTATCGTGTATAGCCTACCGCTTATTCGCTCGTTTGGTGTTCATTGCAGTCTGTGTGATATTAGTACGCGTGACATCGCTTCACGGGGCAAAACTAACCTGGTTAAACGTGGTGTTTCACCATGTTAGCAAACTCTCGTGGAAACGTGCCATGCGGGTTCAATGTGGAATCTAATCGACATCGCGCTAATCGCTTATCGTCTACCGCTCGACTCCTATCCAGACACGACACATAAGCGTTTCGTGTCATCAGGCTACTCGCGCACGCTGTTGTAGCTACATTCGCAATACAACTCGCCGGCTTAACCTATTCGATTCTATCTTATACTCGGTCTAACTTTGTAACACCCCGAAAATATAATATCTTATATTTGAAATATTAAGTATAAATAAACAAGAATTTACTAACTAGGAAATTTGACCTAGCTAGTTACAAGTTTAGAAATAATCTATAATAGGGTTATAAAGCAATTAAAATAAACATTTATCAAATGGAGGGGCTTAAGTTGTAACAATTAAAAACTTAAGTGTTACTAAACTAATAAAACAAGCCAAACACCCCCAAATGGGAGATGTCTGGTCGTACAAACAGAGCAGGGCGACACCCACTCTCACAAAATCAAAAATTCACTAGAACTCTCAATTGAAGGCTCAATCCAAGTCGAAATTGAAATTAGAGCATAGATTCGTGATCCTCATTTCGAGAGGATTCTAAGGTATGTAAAATCTGATGAAATCCTTCAACTTGAATTTCTCATGATTTTGTAAAATCTGGAATTTGAGGTTGCATGTGTGCTATGTAGTTAGATTAGAGTTGATATGGTGTCTAGATGTGAAATCTAGCCAACTACATGTGAAATCACTACCAAATTCTGGAAATTTCATGAACACCTTGAAGGTGGATTATGGGTTTTAAAATATGATGATGAACACTAGGATTTGGAATGAATATTTTAGTGTAATTTGATCTTAGAAAATGATTTCAGAAAATGCATGATGTGTAAATGATGTATGAAGGTTATATTGATGATTTAGTTAGCTAACTAACAAGCTATAAACTTGAATATGAGAGATATAAAATTCTGCCTTTAAAGTGTTTGATGAAATGCCTCTATGAAAGCCTAAAACAGAAATTCTGAGCTTAAACTCATAATCATGATGTTTTGGCGAAATATGTGAATCATGATCTAAATAGAGTTCTAAAACGCATTGTGAATGAACTCTATAGGATCGGACGCAGGAGCGTCAAGTGGACAAGCGGGAGGCGAACCACGTTTGAAGGGCAAACTTTGAAGGTATGTAACTTGACCCGTTACACTATTAAGCTTGATGATTTAGTGTGTAATTAAATCCTTGAATAAGAGTTGTTTTGGTTACGCGATGAAGTCGCTATATTGATTGTTAAATTCGGATGGTACTCGTTGGTAGTCGTCATAGGAATGGATTTTGTAGACGAGCCAAACGGGTCAATTAATCGAGTAAAACATAAATTATATTCCGGAAATATGTTAGATTGTTTTATGCTATTGGCTAATGTTTATTCCAAGCTAGGAATACTAGTTTTAAATGAAATGGGTTGTTTGCAAGGCAAATTCCGAAATTGGTTTTGAAGGAAAAGAACTAACAAATCAAGACATAGATTTCCAGGACCTACCGTAAATTACGGTGATACCGTAATTTACGGTGTAGGCCAGACTTGTTACGGTAAATATGTACTGATTTACGGTGACCAGGAAAGATCAAGGATCACCGTAAATTACGGTGATACCGTAATTTACGGTGGATCCAGGAAACTTGTTTTTTTTGTTTTTGTTATATAAATGTAACGTTCAAACTTGTGTTTATAGTATACGTTAATGTCGAAACTAATGTTTTAACTGGTTTTGACCATAGGTAAATCGACAAGTCTTACGGGTGAAGATCAAGTGACATGACTAAGAACCGAACACTCTATTTTGAAGCTTCCGCAACGTTTTAGATCTTTTGTAGTCTTGTGTATGATTGTTAATACATTTTAAACAGTTGAAAATTTTTGTATCTTGGTCATACCTCGACTAGGGTCATGGTTATTATGGAATTTTGTAAATGAAAGACATGTACTTAACTATATTTTATTTAAAATCAAGGGTTTAAATTCTAGGGTGTTACAAGTTGGTAATCAGAGCTCATGGTTGTCAATAAGTGTTCGGTTCAAGCTTGATCGATCGTCCGGTAAGAACTAGCTTATTTGTTAATAAATTAGGTACTACGTAAAGAATAAGAAATGAACAATATGCATGAAACAAGTGTGTAAGCTCACTCAAAAAGCAGGAAATGCATGAAACAAGAATTACTAAATCAAGTTACGAACTTGATTAAATTGAAACAAGAATTACTAAATCAAGTTACGAACTTGATTAAATTGAAACAAGAATTACTAAATCAAGTTACGAACTTGATTGAATAGAAACAAGAATGATCAAATCAAGTTACGAACTTGATTGAATAGAAACAAGAATGATCGAATCAAGTTACGAACTTGATTAAACCAAAACAAGTAAAGCATGTGTTATAAATGGAATGTTAACAATTTATGTAAACATTTCAGAAATCGAGATGGCTGATGGAGGCAATGCTAATGCGGTGCCAAGAGTCACCGAACAAGTGAGGGAAGTGATTGCCGAAGAGGTTGGAAAGGCGATCGAAAACAGTTTGTCGGGTTTTATTGATAAAATCCAACACACGGTCTTATCAATAGTAGAAGATAGAATCAAGAAACTGGAAGATGATTCAAATGTAGCAAAGGAGAAGCGAGGAGGACGAAAGCCTTGTTCATACAAGGAATTCATGGCTTGTAAACCACCAACATATAATGGGGAGGTTGACCCAATAGTGTGCCAACGATGGCTAAGTGACATCGAAGGAGTGTTCGAGAGAACCCATTGTGACGAAGAAGACTACGTAGCCTATGGTACGGGTCAACTAAGAAGTCAAGCGAAAGATTGGTGGGATAACAAAAAGAAGGAGATTGGAAGTGAAGCGGCTAAGGCCATGACTTGGGAGGAGTTTAAGACGCCGTTTCTTAAACACCATAGTCCCAAGGCGGTCGTAAATAAAATCAAGGAAGAGTTCATGCAACTCAGACACAAAGGTGAATCCATAGACAAGATCACGGGGATGTTTATGGACAAGATGAAGTTCTGTGACGAATTGATAACGAATGAAGAGCAAAAGGTCTATTATTACCATAACATGCTAAGCGCGGAATATAGAGAGTTCATAACCCCTTCAAAGTACGAGACCCTTACCGAGATTGTCAATGCTGCTCGGGAAAGGGAGATCGAATTGAAAAAGAGTATAGAACGGGGTGAACGAAGGGCACTAGATGTGAATCCAAGCCCTACCAAGAAAGCAAGAACGAGTGAAACAGCAAAGAGATCAGATGCTAAAGGTAGTACACCGGGTTGTAAAATTTGTGGGAAAAGTCATAAGGGTGAATGCCGTTACAAGGATAAGCCTTGTCCTATATGCAAGAAAACGGGACATATGGCCATGTCATGCCCGGAGAAAGTGACGGTTTGTTATAACTGTTATCGAACGGGTCACAAGAAGTCTGAATGCCCGGAACTGGTTGGAAAGAAGGATGGGCAAGAACCGAAAGGTGAAGCCCCGAAAGCAAAGGCGAGATCTTTCCAACTAACTGCTGCAGAAGCGAAGATTGAACCTGACGTGGTCTCAGGTATATTTGCTGTAAATTCAATTCCTGCACATGTGTTATTTGATACGGGTGCGAATAAATCCTTTGTTTCATATGGGTTTATTCGACATCCTTCATTTGCTTTAACCAAATTACCTGTGCCTTTAGAAGTAGAGATAGGTGATAACAAAAGCTTTATTGTTTGTGATGTATGTGAAAATTGTAAACTGAGCATCGATGATGAAGAATACTCGATAAATCTAATTCCGATGTCGATGGGAGAATTCCAAGTAGTTGTGGGGATGGATTGGCTATCTCAATACCATGCAAAGGTCGTGTGTTTTCGCAAAGAGATAAAACTAACATCTCCAAGCGGAAAACACGTCACCATTTATGGAGAAAAACGAGGCAACCCCATTGTATGTTCGATGCTGAAAGCTCACAAGCTCATGAAGCGAGGATGCAAGGCGTTCATAATTTATGCAAATGAGACCGAGAAAGAATCACGAAAGATTAGTGATGTACCGGTAGTACGAGATTATGAAGATGTTTTTCCGAAAGATTTACCGGGGATACCGCCTGAACGGGAAGTAGAGTTTGGGATCGAATTGATTCCGGGCGCGAAACCTGTAGCAAAAGCCCCGTACCGACTTGCACCGTCGGAATTACAAGAACTGATGTCCCAAATTCAAGATTTGCTTGACAAGGGATTCATAAGGCCGAGTGTGTCTCCTTGGGGCGCACCGGTGTTGTTTGTGAGAAAGAAGGACGGGAGCATGCGCATGTGTATAGATTATCGGGAGTTGAACAAGCTCACGATAAAGAACCGATACCCGCTCCCGAGGATAGATGACTTATTTGACCAACTACAAGGCGCGAGTTGGTTTTCAAAAATTGACCTTAGGTCGGGATACCACCAACTAAAGGTCAAAGAAGAAGATGTACCGAAGACGGCTTTCCGCACAAGATACGGACATTACGAATTTCTCGTGATGTCATTTGGGCTAACTAATGCGCCCGCGACTTTCATGGACCTCATGAACCGGGTTTGCAAGCCAATGTTGGATAAGTCGGTTATCGTGTTTATTGATGATATCTTGGTGTACTCGAAAAATGAAGCTGAACACGCACACCATTTACAAGAAGTGTTAGAGACGCTTAGGCGAGAAAAGTTATATGCAAAATTCTCTAAATGCGCCTTTTGGTTACGAGAGGTTCAATTCTTAGGCCATGTTATAAACGCGGACGGAGTATTGGTGGATCCGTCAAAAATAGAGGCAGTGTCAAAATGGAAACCCCCGAAGAACCCTTCAGAAATTAGAAGCTTTTTGGGGCTTGCAGGGTACTATAGGAGATTCATTCAAGATTTCTCCAAGATTGCGTCGCCGCTAACAAGACTAACCCAAGAGAAGGCAAAGTTTGTCTGGGGGGTCGATCAAGAAAAAGCTTTTCGAACGCTAAAAGAAAGGCTAACTCAAGCTCCGGTACTGACATTGCCGGACGGAGTCGAAGACATGGTGGTTTATTCGGATGCTTCATTATCGGGGCTCGGTTGCGTGTTGATGCAACGAGGCAAGGTAATAGCCTATGCATCGAGGCAATTGAAGATACACGAGAAGAAATACCCCACTCACGATCTAGAGCTGGCAGCGGTGGTATTTGCATTAAAAATATGGAGGCATTACTTGTACGGGGTAAAATGCACCATATTCACCGACCACAAGAGCTTGAAATACTTCTTCGATCAGAAGGAGTTAAATATGCGACAAAGGCGATGGTTGGAAACGGTGAAAGACTATGATTGTGAGATACATTATCACCCCGGAAAGGCAAATGTAGTAGCGGACGCTCTAAGCAGAAAAACGGATTATGTCCCGATACGAGTACGATCGATGCAACTCGTAGTAACCTCGGGAATACTTGAACATATTCAAGAGGCGCAATTAGAAGCGGTAAAAGAAGAGAATTGGAAGAAGGAAAGAATAATTGGTCAGTTGAAAGACTTGACGGATGGGAATCACGGGTTAAAGACTCGATCCGGAAGGGTATGGGTCCCACATACCTGTGGAGTTAAGGCGCTTCTACTTGATGAAGCTCATAAATCCCGTTATTCAATTCATCCGGGTGCGACTAAGATGTACAATGATTTGAAACAAAATTATTGGTGGCCCGGAATGAAGAGGGATGTGGCGAAGTATGTGGAAAAATGCTTGACATGTTTACAAGTCAAGGCGGAGCATCAGAAACCCTATGGCAAACTCCAACCGTTGGAAATTCCGGTTTGGAAATGGGAACATATTACAATGGACCTGTTAACCAAACTGCCTAGGACAAATCGTAGTTTTGATGCCATATGGGTAGTGGTAGATAGACTGACAAAAAGTGCTCACTTCATTCCGATTCGTGAGACTTACACGTCAGAAAAGATGTCAGAAGTTTACACCAATGAAATAATAGCCCGTCATGGGGTGCCGGTATCCATCGTGTCTGATAGGGATACCCGATTTACTTCGAAATTTTGGCGAGAATTCCAAGAGCAAATGGGAACCAAATTGTTCATTAGCACCGCGTACCATCCTCAAACGGATGGGCAAAGTGAAAGAACAATACAAATATTGGGAGACATGCTACGGGCGTGTATAATCGACTTTGGAGGCAGTTGGGATGTTCATCTACCGTTAGTAGAGTTTTCGTATAATAACAGTTACCAATCTAGTATTAAGATGGCACCATACGAAATGCTTTACGGTAGGAAGTGCCGAACTCCGGTATGTTGGGGTGAAGTGGGTCCACGTGAACTCGCCCACCAAGATATAGTACGAGCCACAAATGAAAAGATCGATAAAGTTCGGGCGCACTTGAAAGCGGCTCAAGACAGGCAAAAGGCGTACGTTGATAAAAGGAAAAGACCGATTGAATTCCAAGTTGGTGACAGGGTCATGCTAAAGGTTTCCCCATGGAAAGGCGTTATTAGATTCAGAAAAAGGGGAAAGCTAAGCCCAAGGTTCATTGGACCATTTAAAATTATCGGGAAAGTTGGCAAGGTAGCTTACCGTCTTGAATTACCGGAGGAGTTAAGTGGAATTCATGGCACGTTCCACGTGTCACAACTAAGAAAGTGCTTAGCGGACGAAACGGACTATATTCATTACGACGATATCGAAGTGGATAATAGTTTGAATTATATTGTGAGACCGGTGGAGATTTTGGACCGAAAGGTCAAACGTCTACGAAATAAACAAATTGAACAAGTCAAGGTTAAATGGGAGCATAGAAAGGGTTCGGACACTACGTGGGAGTCCGAAGAAGAAATGCGACGTCTTCACCCTACTTTATTTGGTACGTAATTCGGTTTCGGGGACGAAACCCTTATAAGGGGGGTGGACTTGTAACACCCCGAAAATATAATATCTTATATTTGAAATATTAAGTATAAATAAACAAGAATTTACTAACTAGGAAATTTGACCTAGCTAGTTACAAGTTTAGAAATAATCTATAATAGGGTTATAAAGCAATTAAAATAAACATTTATCAAATGGAGGGGCTTAAGTTGTAACAATTAAAAACTTAAGTGTTACTAAACTAATAAAACAAGCCAAACACCCCCAAATGGGAGATGTCTGGTCGTACAAACAGAGCAGGGCGACACCCACTCTCACAAAATCAAAAATTCACTAGAACTCTCAATTGAAGGCTCAATCCAAGTCGAAATTGAAATTAGAGCATAGATTCGTGATCCTCATTTCGAGAGGATTCTAAGGTATGTAAAATCTGATGAAATCCTTCAACTTGAATTTCTCATGATTTTGTAAAATCTGGAATTTGAGGTTGCATGTGTGCTATGTAGTTAGATTAGAGTTGATATGGTGTCTAGATGTGAAATCTAGCCAACTACATGTGAAATCACTACCAAATTCTGGAAATTTCATGAACACCTTGAAGGTGGATTATGGGTTTTAAAATATGATGATGAACACTAGGATTTGGAATGAATATTTTAGTGTAATTTGATCTTAGAAAATGATTTCAGAAAATGCATGATGTGTAAATGATGTATGAAGGTTATATTGATGATTTAGTTAGCTAACTAACAAGCTATAAACTTGAATATGAGAGATATAAAATTCTGCCTTTAAAGTGTTTGATGAAATGCCTCTATAAAGGCCTAAAACAGAAATTCTGAGCTTAAACTCATAATCATGATGTTTTGGCGAAATATGTGAATCATGATCTAAATAGAGTTCTAAAACGCATTGTGAATGAACTCTATAGGATCGGACGCAGGAGCGTCAAGTGGACAAGCGGGAGGCGAACCACGTTTGAAGGGCAAACTTTGAAGGTATGTAACTTGACCCGTTACACTATTAAGCTTGATGATTTAGTGTGTAATTAAATCCTTGAATAAGAGTTGTTTTGGTTACGCGATGAAGTCGCTATATTGATTGTTAAATTCGGATGGTACTCGTTGGTAGTCGTCATAGGAATGGATTTTGTAGACGAGCCAAACGGGTCAATTAATCGAGTAAAACATAAATTATATTCCGGAAATATGTTAGATTGTTTTATGCTATTGGCTAATGTTTATTCCAGGCTAGGAATACTAGTTTTAAATGAAATGGGTTGTTTGCAAGGCAAATTCCGAAATTGGTTTTGAAGGAAAAGAACTAACAAATCAAGACATAGATTTCCAGGACCTACCGTAAATTACGGTGATACCGTAATTTACGGTGTAGGCCAGACTTGTTACGGTAAATATGTACTGATTTACGGTGACCAGGAAAGATCAAGGATCACCGTAAATTACGGTGATACCGTAATTTACGGTGGATCCAGGAAACTTGTTTTTTTTGTTTTTGTTATATAAATGTAACGTTCAAACTTGTGTTTATAGTATACGTTAATGTCGAAACTAATGTTTTAACTGGTTTTGACCATAGGTAAATCGACAAGTCTTACGGGTGAAGATCAAGTGACATGACTAAGAACCGAACACTCTATTTTGAAGCTTCCGCAACGTTTTAGATCTTTTGTAGTCTTGTGTATGATTGTTAATACATTTTAAACAGTTGAAAATTTTTGTATCTTGGTCATACCTCGACTAGGGTCATGGTTATTATGGAATTTTGTAAATGAAAGACATGTACTTAACTATATTTTATTTAAAATCAAGGGTTTAAATTCTAGGGTGTTACAAACTTTCTATCGATTGGGCCGAGTAAGCGCAATTCTATCCATGTCGTATCGGCGCACATGACACCGCCTCACGAAACGGAAGTAATATGGGAGAAACATGGTGGATACGCCGCTGGTACTTCCTATATATAAATGTTTTAATCATATTAACGAACTTCCGTGGGAAGGTGCCAAGTGGGGACCCGATGCTAAATTGTCTTTTTCAAACGGGTAAAACTGATTTTTATAAAACTTTTATTAAAAAACCATGGGACAAGTGAAATTCCTCGCAACGTGGAGGTAACATCGAATCAGCTTAACTCCATGCCCAAGGGGAGCTTTCATGAGTCCAATTTTTCCTTAAAACCTTTTTAAATATCAAAAACCAAGACTTTCTTGAGACGTTGGTTCAACATCGAGTTCAGCTGAACCCATGTCGTAGGAGAGTTTTCGTAACCCCAGTTTTCATCTTCGAATTCCTTAAAATGTGTAAAACCTAAACTTCCTTGCAACATTGGTTAACATCGACTCAGTTGGCCATACGTTAAAAGGAAAAAAAATTTCGAGATTTCCATCCAAAATTCCTTTTGAATATCTAAAATGAACACTTCTTGTAACGTTGGTTACCGATCGACTCAGTTAATTCTACGTCATGAGAAACCTTTTCAAGTCCTTTAAAATTGCAATCGCATCGAACTAACGAATTCTTCGCGACACGAGGTACTGTGGAACGCCAGCTCGTGGGATATTACTTTTGTCGTTTACGTCTCCTTCTCGCTATCGCAATCGACCTCTCTTATACGAAACGCTCTCGCTGGTCAACTTACGGTCAAATCACTCGCTGCATCGCTAATTATACTGGATCAACTCTCAAAAGTCTACCTGTTGGATTAATTTCGGGACGAAATTTCCTAAAGCAGGGGAGACTGTAACAACCCGCACTTTCGTGCGTTGTTACTACTCGATATACTCGTTACGCCTAGAACCAGAGATTCGGATCATAATGTAACTATATCGCATACATCGTTATTCGAAGGATAATCGCATATTTTCGCAATACATTATCACTACATCACATCGTAAACACTAAACACTCACGATGACATTGAGTGAGGACCTATTCTACCCTCCTCGGTGGCCGTGATGTGTCGAAACACAGACAAATAACGCTAACAAAGACTCTCGGGTGAGTGCTATAGCTCCAGTCATCGTGACGATGATGACAATACGAGTGAATGGTACCTCGTCTGTCTTTGTGGCACAACACACAATAACGTTCACGATGACATCGAGAAAGGACCTATACTACCCTCCTTGATGGCCGTGAAACGTCGCTAATAAACGCATACTCGAAACGAAAACCGATTGTTATATCGAAACTTTGGAATATGGATACGTAAATACGACCCCTAGTGATATATATACATATATAATAATAATATAAATTAACCATGGAAAGCACGTACCCCAAAAACCATCGCAACGCTCAAAAACGGAGAAATATCCCACACCGGAATAGCCATCCGGATGGACAGGCCATCCGAACGGATAGCCATCCGAACGGATGGGCCAATCCGAACGGATGGGCCATCCGACCCAAACACCTTTTCAGCCTCTCTGTTGCCTATAAATAGCAAGTCACATCACTCAAATAGTGATGTGACAGCTCCCACTCGACCAAGCACGCCTCAGGACCCTTTTCTCTCGATTTCTCGCGATTCCGGTAAGATTTCAACCTAAAAACTTGTACTTCTATGATCTACACTCAATTCTACATCATTCTGTCTTTCAAAACTCAATTTCTAACCATGAAATCTACTGATTTGAGGTGTTTTAAGGTGATGTCACCAAGAGTTCATATGAACTTCAAGTTGTGACCTCATCCCACCATAAACGACTCAGATCTGGGTGATTTCCACATGTTTTGATAACAAATCTCACCTAAATCTATGCATTTAACCAAGGAACCGTGCGATTTCGAGTTAAACATGAGAAACCGTCAAGAACGGCCAGACCTGATGGAACGGGGTGATTCCCGGGCGTTAGAACGGGTCGGAACTGATGAAATTTCAATTGTTAATACGAAATTACACTGTCCCAGTGAAACCACACGTACTTCTTCCGAAAACACTCGAAAACCGTTAATCGGAACGCTAAAACAGACGTGTTATCCGACCAGACCACATGTCATCCGAACGGACCACATGCCATCCGATCGGATAGCATGTCATCCGATCGGATAGCATGTCATCCGACCGGATGACTGCCATCCGACCGGACCAGCTCATCCGACCCATGACTGCCATCCGACCGGACCAGCTCATCCGACCCATAACTGTCATCCGATCCACATGTCATCCGATCGGATGAGCATATCCGAACGGATGAGCACCATCCGACCAGATAACTGACTTTTCGATGCTATTCTCGCTTAACCGTACATCGTTTACTATATCCTTCAATGATTAACGTAGACGTACTCGTAACCGACCCAATCAAGTTGTATTCTCGCTAAATATGCACTGTGAGTATACTTGAACCCTTTTTAATCGCATTTTGGGTGTAACATACGTTTCTAACAAATCAAACTTATCGAACGAATTATTCAATCAATCGAATTATCACTTGCGAATAACTGTTATGCATAGATATACGTGATGCTAGTTGCATATGTACTAGGGCTTATACTCGCGACGTCCCACCATGACTAGTATAGTACTATTGCGCCCGACGGGGTCTAGTTTGCCATCGCATATTCGAGCATCGAGGACTTAGTTGGTAGTATCAGTCTTGTGAATATATATGTCGTGTGTTACGTTTATGCATGTGGAAATTCGCACCACTTTTTATCTATTACGCTATACGTATCAAACCTGTATACTCGCCAATACTTTTGTATTGACAAATATTTTAACGTATGTTGCAGGTTAGATCGCATACTATATCAAATCAAGCTAGGAAGTCTAGAAACTCAACTGAAACCTAGGTTGTCGGATTTGTATTGTTCGAGAGACAAGAAATCTGTGATAACTTATGTGATTGTATTATTTGTTAGTATGGGATAACGAATGTATTAAATATTATCGCAATATAGTTGTTATGGATTCTCTTGAGCAATCTGATTCGCCTAGTGCCGCGCCCCGATGATTCCGCCATCGGTTGGGGTGTGACACCCACCACCACCATCCCACTGCCGCCAACACCACCATCTCTCTCTTCTCTCTCTCTCTCCTCTGCACACACACACTCTCTCTTTCTCTCTCCAAACACCCATCTCTCTCTTCTCTCTCTCTCCTCTCTGTCGAACACCACCACCACCGTGATGAGAACCGACATCGGCCTTTTACAGATCGACCTTTTACAGATCGGCCTTTTACAGATCAGCCTTTTACAGATTGTTTATAGAACCTCGATGAAGGATACTGTTTACAGATCGGCCTTTTACACGAGATCAGATTGTTTTGAGATGGATTTGATGCGATTAGTATCGATTCAGGTGCAGAAAGATGATGATTTAAGAATCAAGGTTAAGGTTTCAGTTATCAAATTAGTTTTCTGTTTCTTGATTTTAACGAATTTGGATTCATTTGAGATGGAAAGAGGCAGATAAAGGATTTGAATTATTTGTAAATCGGCCTTTTAACGAGGTTAATAGAAAGATGGAGGTCATGTGTTGTCTGAATTGTTTGATTTTAGGTTTAGATAAAGAGATAGAGAGGCGATGGAAAGAGAGTGAGGAGAGAAAGGGTTTTTTTGTTGTTGATTTTAGGTTTTGAACTCAGAGAGAGAAGTGATGGAGAGAGAGAAGCAGTTTAGGGAAGGAAGGAGGGATGAAGAAGCAGACCAAATAGAACTGAAAAGTGAAGTCGGAGAAGAAAAGGGGTGGGGGTGGGGTTGGATAGTTGGGCGGTGGTTGCAGGGGGTGCGAGAGGGTGGTGGCAGGTGGTGGTGCTTGGCGGCGAGAGGGGGTGGTGGTGGTGGCAGGTGGTGGTGCTTGGCGATCGACACAACAAGGTTTGTCGCTGAATGTTGACTTGACACTGTTGAATCTGTTGGAAGCTCATGGTGGTGGAGGTAGTTGCAGGTTGTGGTGGGTTGTGATGGTGGAGGAGGTGGTGGTGTTTGAGTTTTTTCAGGTGCAGAGATTGAAGATGATGAGGTTGAAGATGATGATGATCTGGGGGTTTTTATATTTGGGGGTTTTTTATTAAATGATTGCTTTAATGAAAATTAAATGACCAAACTACCCCTTCAGATAAAGACAAAAAGGGACATTAAAACAGTCAAAAATCAGAGATTTTGATTTTTGGACTAAAATGGCAACAAAATGCAAACCACAGGGACCCAGATGTAAAAAGTTTGAGATTTGGACTAAAATGGCAAAAGTGCCCAAAACCACAGGGACCAAAATGGCAGTTTACTCTTGTTAAAATTATAAATGAATCTCAGACATTTGAAGGAGTTGTTCCAAGTGAATCTCTATACTTATAAATGAAAATGGAGTACACTTGGCATGATTTCTGCCCACCCCTCTTATTTTAGGCTAATTTTTTTAGCCTCTCTCGCAGCCACGTCGCATTTTTTACACGTGTCGTGTTGTGTTCTTTGTTATCCCGTATCTTGCTAATTCTAATCTTTAGGGTTGAATGGAATATAAGAGAAAATAGGGGAGGCAGAAGGAGATGGGTGGGGAGGTATTGTAATGTTGTAACCTGGAACCCTAAAGATTAGAATTAGCACGATACGGGATAACAAAGAACACAACACGACACGTGTAAAAAATGCGACGTGGCTGCGAGAGAGGCTAAAAAAATTAGCCTAAAATAAGAGGGGTGGGCAGAAATCATGCCAAGTGTACTCCGTTTTCATTTATAAGTATAGAGATTCAACCCTATCTATCTCCTAGCTTGCCTTTTGATTTTAAGTTGTATTAGACCCTAAATCGACTCTAAAGCGATTGAAGCTACGGATTGATAAACATAAATTGAAGATTCTTATTACCAGCAACTTTCATGATGATGGTGATGAATTGAAGATTCAAATTTAAACCCTAAATTGAAGATTCGGATTGTATGTGTTCTCTGTCGCCGCCGTCGCAAGCATTCCGGCCAAGCTTTGTCGGTGTCGATCGAACTCCAATTCAAGGTAAATGTTGTGTCGATTAAATCGGTTCTTTTATTCCGAGCAAATCCCTATAGTTTTAGTATTGAATGCAAACTGTAATATGTGAAAGCGAATTTTGAATTTATATATGGAGGGGCGACTGCTAGGCTTTTAATTGGGGAAGATGGTAAACAAAAACTATGGATCAGATATTTTTTTTCTCTGTTTTATAAACACCAAACATACAAAGCAGCCCACTGGTTAACAAGCTCTGAGGTTGCCAAGCTGTAAATAGAACGGTGAAGA
This sequence comes from Helianthus tuberosus, assembly GCA_030545235.1. Classification (NCBI taxonomy): domain Eukaryota; kingdom Viridiplantae; phylum Streptophyta; class Magnoliopsida; order Asterales; family Asteraceae; genus Helianthus; species Helianthus tuberosus. Next base: position 146,788,590 of record CM060443.1, on the reverse strand, counting down.
TGATCCCTATTTATTTCTTTCTTTCTTACTCTCTGTTGGTATTACTACAGGTTGGTTATGTAAAACCATAAAGTGAAGGTCTTGTTGCAATTTACAAATAAGATATTGGTTCAAATTACAGTAGTTAAATTAATATAAATGGATTTGTCTTATTAACCGTAACATGAATTTGTTAAAATATCTATACATAGTTTTCACATATATTTATGAAGTTAGACAATTTGGTTAATCATGAAAAGATAAGTTTCACAGATTTGATTTTTAGTAAAGGAAATTGTTATTTCGTGTATACAAAGGATATGTTTATTATAACCGAACAGAATTGCAAATTCGGTTTTCGGTTGAATCAAATTAGATTTTAAGTTTTTGGTTTGGTTTTGGACTTGCTGAATTACGTTTTAAGTTTTTGGTTTGGTTTGGTTTGGTTTGGTTTTGGACTTCTTGAGACTTGAATTCATTTCAGTTTGGTTCTACGGAATAAAACGAATAACCCAAACCCAAACCCAAACCGATGAACACGCCTATCAATGCAATCAACCTTTTGACAGACCTTTGTTTACATGCAATTAGCTGGATGATTTATGCCAAAAGAAATGGTGTGATTTGATGTTCCTTAAATCATAGATTTAGGATATGAACCTTAGAATTCCCTTTTCTATTTTGGCTGGTTTGTGCAAGATTTTTGTAACTTTTTTGAATTGGTTATAACATATAACGTGGCCACCTGGAAAAATGTAGCCGTGAAAAGATGTGTCGCATATAGTTTGTACCATTTATGCTTTTTTAACTACTGATTAGCATATTTTCATGGTTTTTTTGCTGGTAGCCAGATTAAGAAGAAAAAAAAAGGAATGTTAAAGTCATTGGAAGATCTTGACTACACTTTTAAAAGGTATTTAAAGGATACATGAGTTTTAAATGGTTTAAATTTTCTTCAATTACTATAATTCTTTTTTATCCTGAAATACGCACATTTGAATATTGTTTAAAGATCAAGGATGCACTCACTGGACTTAAAGTAAGTCAGTGGATATGAAGGGAGCCGGAATAATTTGTCTTCTAGATCGAATTGTCCGAGCAGAAGCACAAGTTGGCTATAGAAAATTTGGAGTGCACGTTGGAACTAAAGTTTCCAACCCGGGCCCTTCGAAATTTATCTATAGTATCTGTGCAGAATTTTACAAGTGGGGGTCCATTAAAATCATGCCATAAAGGGTGTTCTTGGCTGGGGTATGCAAGTTTTCTTTTGGTTGGACGTGTGGAATGGTTCGGTCCCTCTCGCTTCTTGGTATCCTTCACTGTTTGCTCTAGATTTCTAAAAAAGATTGCAATACCAGATTTTTTGGTCATGAATAGGGTTGCAGTGAACACCACTTGGCAACGGAAAAGGCCAGTTGCTACTAGGGTGGAATCTTCGGAGCTGGAAGATTTATCAAACTTTTTGGATGCGGCTGGGATTGGGATATTGCCGGATAAGGATAGGTAGGTCTGGGAGTTTGACGATTTTGGGATTTTTTCTGTTTAAAATCTCAAAATATGTTTGAAATCTCCCACCACTTTTCAACCGGTTCAAGTCTCTTGCTGGAATAGTTTGGTGCCTAAAAGGTGGGGATTATGGTGTGGCGGGCGTTGAAGGAGAGGTTGCCTACTCTGATGATGGGTCTAGCTTCTAGAAACATTAATGTTGTGTGGTGAAATTCCAGAATCATGTAATCATATTTTTTGTGGCATGTTAGTTTTCTAATTCGTTTTGGAGTATCTCTTTCAGTGGTGCAAAGGCGTTTCAAGTCGTCATTCTTACGGATCTTTGGTGTATTTGGAGATCGCGAAATGATGTGATTTTAATCATGACCCGATTTCCATGGATAGAGTTGTTGAAGAAACCAAGGCGTTGAGTTACTTATCGGTCAAAAGTAGATCAAAAGAGGTGGCTATCACTCGGGAGACTTTTTTGATTTCTCTGGTTTGTTTTCGGTATGGTGCCTACAGTGGCGGATTTTTCCATGTATGTTTTGGTGGTAGTCTAACGCCTTGCTAGGCTTTTTTTTTAATGAAATTTTGTTAGTCATTCAAAAAAAAAACAGTACCGAATAACTCGAGAACTTAATTGTATGCTAACTACCAATAATAATCTCTTAAACAGTTCAATTCCTCTTTGTATTCTTTTAGGTTTCTAAAGCTTCAGTTTCTGTTTCAGCTTCAATGACTTCTACTATATGAAAAGTTAATGTTACATATATTGCCCCTGTACTATTATCATGTGTTCTTTTTTTTTTTCATAAACATTTAAATACGCATACGTGCATTTTCACAATCTCACTATTAAACATGTTTAATGCCATGTCATTTAAATCAAATAATCATAAGTAGAATTATACTTTTGTAAGTATTATTCTAATTGAAATTTTGTATTTCTTTATTCAATGTTCCATGTAATTTTATTCAAAACTTCTAATTACATAACATATTATCTTAGCCCGTGTATCACACGGGTAACTAACCTAGTCATATTATATGTTAAATTTATTGGAACGATGCTCTTCGTGAGCTTTTTTAGCTGCGAAATATTGTTAGCATTAGAGATGGGCATAAAAACCGGTTCCTACCCGATTCCAGTGGACCCGACCCGGACCCGGTTCCGGTTCCTACCCGATGCTCAGAGGAACCGGTCCCAGGTTTAAAAAACCCGACGGGTATTACCCGGTTCCCATATTCTGTAAAAAAAACTACCCGTACCCGGTTCCTTACCCGGTTCCTACCCGTACCTGGTTCCTATCTGTACGCGGTATACATCACCGTTGGAACCGATTCCAAGTGACCAGTGGAACCGAATCTTGAGTATCAAAACACATTTAATGCAAATAAGACCGTTGGAACAGTATGTACACAGCTTTTTCTTCTATCTATTTTCTTCTCCTTCTTTAAAAAGTCAGCTTCTTCTTTTTTTTTTTGGCACAAGACATTTCATTGCTCACCACCATAAATCTCTAATCCTGTGTACATGTGGTTTCGGATGCTTTTCAACCTCACTTGGATCCAACCATTTGAGTGGATGGCGGTTGAAGAACGGCCAGTTAGGAATGGTAGTCAGAATAGTCAACACAACTCCACCGGCATAAACGTACATCATTAATTCAAACGAACCAGCAATATACCCCGTGACGAATGCTGCAATTGCAAATACGACCAGCATTATTTGCATCAGTTGCTCTGCTACCTTTTGTCCTTGCCAATCCATAGTCAGCTTCTTTTTCTATCTATTTCTTCTCCTTCTTTTAAAAGTCAGCTTTTATCAAGTGAATACAGAAGGGAATCGGTTTCAAACAGTATGTACACAGCTTTTTATTGAAAAACTCAAAATAACCGGACATTAGAAAAGTTAAAAAGTCAGCTTTTATCGAGTGAATACAAAAGGAATCGGTTTCTAACAGTATGTACACAACTTTTTATTGAAAAACTCAAAATAACCGGTTCCAAATAGTACCCGTACCCGGTTCCAAACAGTACCTGTACCCGGTTCCATTGAACCCGTAACCGGTTACGCCGGTTCTATATTTATTTACGTGTACCCGGGTTGTACCCGGACCCGGTTCTACCGAGAACCCGGTTCCACTCAGTTGTATCCATACCCGGTTCCGGGTTGGAACCGGTTCCGGGTTTTAAGAATACCCGATTTTGCCCATCTCTAGTTAGCATCTTTTTACTCGACACAAGATGATCGGTATATGATCAAAACTGTGAAAATGTCAAAAGTTAAGGTAGAAAGATTATTTTAATTGATTCCTCTCTAGGCTTAAAAATAAGGTTTATATATCGACAGTATTTTGAGTTTGTCAATAAGTAACTTATGTAATATGTAACTTTGTTTATTATTTATACACTTTGTGATAATGTAGATTAAATTTTCCGACCCGCGAAGTTCGCAGGTGATAACCTAGTCTATACTATATAATAAAAGAAATCACTAAAAGGACATTTGTCATCATATTAGGCTATCTAATTTTAATTATAGATAATTTCATACTAAATTATAGATAATTGTTATTATATCTCATCTTTAATTGTTGATAATTATTATTTGGTTTAATCTCTTATATAACTCTCCTACTAAATTATAGATAATTGTTATTTAGTTTAAATTTAAAATTTATTTTTTTAATTATTAAAAAATTATATCAATTTTATTGCATAATTTATAAATCAAATTATATATAAATTGCAAATAATAATTTGACATATAAAATTAGATTTATTCAAACCGTGTAATACACGGGGTTTTTTTAAAATATAACTTTGTATTAATGTATTATTTATTTTTTTCATTATTAAAAAATTATATCGATTTTATTACATAATTTAAAATTAGATTTATTCAAACTCTGTAATACACGAAGGTTTTTAAAGATATAACTTTGTATTGATATATTATTTATTTTTATTTTCATTATTAAAACTATATCGATTTTATTACGTAATATACAAATCAAATGGTATATAACTTTCAAAAAATAATTTGATATATAAGATTAGATTTATTGAAACCGTGTAATACACGAGAGTTTTTAAAGATATAACTTTTTTATTATTTGGAATACAAAATTACATTTTTTTCAACCTGTGTAATACATGTGGTTTTTAAAGATATGACTTTTTTATTATTTTGTATATAAAATTACATTTATTCAATCCATACAATACGCGGGGTTTTAAAGATATAATTTTTTTATTATTTAATAAATAAAACTACATTTATTCAACACATATGAGGTTTTTAAAGATATATTGTTTTATTATTTAATATATCAAATTATATTTATTCAACCCGTGTAATACACAGGGTTATAACCTAATATTTTATATAAATTTTTTACAAAGGATGATGAATAGTAATTTTATTTTTAAAATAATATATAGCTTTTTATTATTTTTTATTTAATATATCATAATAGTTTATTATTATATTTACTTTTAATAACATATTTTTAATTTTTTTCTTATTTTAAAACCATATATATATATATATATCCTTTACCATTTTTTTAATAATTCTTTTTTTTTTCTTTTGATACTTTTTTAATAATTTACGTTTATAACTTTTTTCTAAAAAATTAAGTACGTAGTTGTGCTTAATTTTTTCCCTCGACATTCTGTTATAAGTTTTCTTAAAAACGAAGTTGTACTCAAGATAAAATATTTATTTGGTATCATAAAACGGTACAATGATAAACTAACCGTTCTAATGGTTTGCCTTTCTAAACAACATGTTTTATTTTCAAATCATGTTTGTTTTACATTATCATTTGCTCAGTTTCGCCGCAACGCGCGACGTCAAAAAACAAGTGTTTTGAGGGCAGGACCGGCGACCGGAGCCTTACCCGGTCCGGTTTATAGTGTTGGATCGTTGCAGCAAGTAGCCGGCCGGTCGACCCGGTGGCCGGCGGCCAAACCGGAAAACAGGCAAAACTCAACGGTCAGGCCGGCCTAGTAAATCGAAATGAATCAGCAGGTTTTTCTTTCTCGTCTGTCTATCTCTTGTTGAAGCTTTGTGTTCGATTAGATCATAAGCAAGTATTTGTTTTGCAAGAACTTTGATGATGGATAATGGGTAGCACTCGTTTTTGCAGAATCTTCAATGAAGATAAGATACAAATGAATATTGATAATATAAACTAGGTTTTACCCCGCCGCGTTGCGGCTGCCTAACACACAAATTGATAACAAAACATCAATAACAACAAAACCAGATCTAATTAGCACACAACTGTTCGACGGAATGCCTCAAAGAACTAAACACACAATTTCACAACAAAGATCTAGTTCAACAAAAGAAGATCCGTATAAATCACTTACTTGTGTAATGACCTCTGGCAAAGTTGTTAGCAACATCTTCCTTTACGCTAATGAGTTGCTCAGTATGAAATAGCTGGCGGTAAGTACCAGTTCTCACGTCATCGACGACAGTAGGTTCCAGATCTACAAACACCGCACGCGGCACATGATTTTCGACACTGGTCTCACTGGAAAACGTGTTGAAAGCATCATCGCTACCTCCAACAGTCTTGTCACCAGGCATTTGTTCATCAGGCTACAACAATTTCATAAAAATCTACATCAAACACTGTATGAAATGAAATCATGTTCATATTCAAATTCTGCTTCTTTACCAAATCATGAATCCACCAAAAGTAGAAGTTGCTTGTTACCATAATGTCTAAGTTTAAAACATTAAATCAGTGATTACCTGTACAACAAATTAACCAAAATGATACCAGTCAAGCAAAAGACTAATTGTTTATATCCTAAAACTACTTTTATACTAACCATTAAACTCACCAAAAACACACCAGCCTTGTATATATTCACCAGAAAACATCAGCCTAGATATAGCCTTGGTTGGCTGGTTCATCACCTTTTCCCTTCTTATCTACTGCTAAGTCTTTTGCATTAAACTGTAAACAGAGGTTGACGGCAAAACAGTGGCTTAGTTGGCTGGGTCATCGCGCCTTCCTTTCTTTATCGGAGTTTCTGGATTTCATGATGTGTTTTAGTAAAATGTTTTCTAAATGAGATAATAAGATTTGTGTACCTTCATGCAGGACCAGTGAACGCTTCGCAAAGCTTGTGTTTGAACTTTTCAGTGCCGATGTTGCTGGTTTCGGGGTTCTTATTGGTGGTGTGCTGGTAGAGGTGTGGGCTGGCAGCTGTTTGTGGCTGAAGGTAGTTGGCACTGTTGATGGTGCAGTGTATTGACCTTTTTTTGTGTCTTGTTTTCGCAATCAAGGCCTTTGTTTTTAACTGCAGTCGTCAAACACAAGATTCCTTTAATAAGTTATTGGTTATGGCAGCATTTAAAAAGTTCTCCAGCTTAGATTTGCGGGAAACATACATAATCTCTTTCAAAGCTGCACTCAGCTTCAACTATGGCAGCACCAACAGTAGACCCGGAAGAGCTACGCGCAAGTTTTTGGGGTCGGAGTGGCTCGGGTAGCCTTAGATTGGTATGGTGATGGAGAATGCCCAGAATCAAGTCATGAGCCATGAAACCACCCAACTGCAACTAACGATTCAGGTTCTGATTCTAGTCTAGCATCAACTCCTATTGTTTTTTGAGATTTCGCTTGAGCTTTGTCTCGTTTTATCCTTTCGCCATGTCTCTAAACAAAACGTTTAAGAAGTAGACATTAAAATGGTTCAACCTTTTCAAAAGCGTATTAATATATAAATCATGTGTTTTAACCTGATGCAACCTCTATACTCTAAGAAAGAAAATCAATATAAGCATATAACAAAAGATGGTCACATTGCTTCCATTAGTTAGATACTCGTTCAAGGTCATGAACTCCCTTTTAGATACGTGTAAAAGTAACAAACCCTTATGTCACACCCCAACCGATGGCGGAAATCATCGGGGCATGGCACTGAGCGAAACAGATTGTCCAGAAGTTTCCATAACAACTATCATTACCATTCAATTTAAATTAACATGTCCCATACCATGTCTCAAACAGTAATCAAATTATTACAGATAAAATCTAGGCAAATATTCTGTTCCGACAACTCAGATTTAAACATAGATAATTTATTTGTTGGTTTCTAGGACCTCCTTTCCTAGCTTCAATTTCATCACAGCACAGAGAGCATCCTAGACCTTTCCTAGCCTCAATTTCACAGTAAGCTAGGCATGCAAGCAACCTAAACACCTGTCACGTACGTTAAAATAAAGTCAATACATAAAATGTAAAGGTGAGCATACAAGTTTGATAATAGCATATAGAGTTCGAATTCGTTTACGCATAACCAGCACGTACACATAGTGAAATGAAGCACGTTAGTTATCGACATAGATCCATCCATACCAATGACTGCGGGTTGACTGCCCGAGGCAGTTCGCAATACATGATTACCACCGTAATCCATGCAAGTAAAAGGTCCTTAACAACCCCCGAGTGAACGGGTGCTGAGTCCAAACTATAGTACTATCGTTGCTAAGGCAGGTAGACAGCATTCCATGTGTAAACATAACAAACAAGCATTCATGAGCCACGTATAACATGCATTAACGGTTAGCGTTCAAATAGTTTGAGTAGTGTGATAGTTGTAGTTGAATATTCGTAACATATGTAACACCCAAAAGTGCTTAAAACAAAAAGGGATCGAGTATACTCACAGCAATAAATGGATTGAAGGGAGCGCTTAGCGAGCACGGTTAGCCTGAATAGATTCGATAGTATAACGATAAGCGAAAAATAGAACAGGAGACAAGTGTGGGGGAGTCGGACAGCTAGTCGATCGGACGATAGTCCGATCGGATTGCTGACCGTTCGGTTGGCAGTCTGCTCGGACGGCTGTCCGGTCGGTTGGCAAGCCGATCGGATGGCTGTTCGAGTGGATTGTTTCTTCCTTTAGGAAGGATGTGTTTGTGTATGATGGCTTGACCTTTGAAGTTTTCGTTGTAGAATTTTGAAATCATTGAAGTACCTTTACCTTTCAGGTCGGTCGATTGGACGGCTGTTCGATCGGCCGGCAGCCCGACCGGTTGGGCATTCAACAGAATTTCAAGGTTTAGCCTTTGAATCGAACAGGTGTTCAATCGGACAGGTGTTCGATCGGATAGGTGTTCGATCGGTTGGCAAGTCAACGATAGTCAACCACTTTAATGAATTGTAAGGTATTGTTCAGTGGATCGGATGGTTGATCGATCGAGCAGCATAACTGCTGTTCGATCGGACAACAGGGTGTCACCTGATCGGACGGCTGTTCGATCGGGTGGCACTTCTAGTGCAATGAACATGTTGAAAATTGATTAAGTATTGAAGCATAGTATCTCATGATTCGAAGAGTAATCCCATAGAACAGTAGTTCGATCGAACAACAGTTCGTTCAATACCATTCTTCAAAACAAGTTGAGTATGTAGGGTCAAGTGCTAGCCGATCGGCTGGCTGGTCGATCGGCTGACTTATCCGATCGGTTGGCTGTCCGTTCGGACAGCAGTCCGATCGGTCAGCATTCTGACCTGATCAGTCCCTTTCGTCTAACACTTGGTCATTCTGTTCGTTGTCGTTTTATCGAGGTATTTTGTCAGCGAGTAAAACCATAGGTACCTCGTCCTTACTTGGTTTCCCGGGTCGGACAGGAATCACCCAAATCCGGTCGGTTAGTCGGTTCGGAACGAAGTTTAACGTTTAACCCGAAGTCGGTTAACCTTGTGGATAGAATCCAGATCTTGAACCGTACAACCACCGAAGTGATTTGTAAACCGGCTCAGGTTCCGTTTCTACCGGTTTGAAGTCATAGGGTGAAAAGAGTTGGGAGAAAGTTGGAAAATCCATCTTCCAATCCTTTTCACCGTGGTTATGTTTAGATCTATTAAAGATCCTTGTTTGTTTATGTGGAAATCGGCTAGATCCAAGTCATTCTTGGTGGATTGAGGCCAAAACATGAAGTTCTTCAAGAACCCATGATGACATCATCCTAGAACACTTGATTCTTGATGATTTCACGGTTAAAAGTTTAGAGTTGAAAGATAGAAAGGTGTAGGAGTGTGTATAGATCAAGAAAGTACAAGATTTAGGACGAAAACTTACCGGAATCGAGAGAAATATGAGAAAAGGCGAGTTGAGCGTGCTGGTCGAACAAGGGTTTCCAAAAGTGGAAAGAATGACAATGACATGGGTATTTATAGGAAGACAAAAGAGGAAAGGGCTGGCCGATCGGCTGGCAGCTCGATCGGCTGGGAAACCTGATCGATCAGTCGCTCCTTTCGAGTGTTTCGCGCGACGATTTCTGATATTTCGACTTCAATTGCGAGCGGTTCGATACGATAGGGTGTCCTAGTCAAATTACTTTGTGTCCCAGCCACTTCGTATCTCGCGTAATCTATTTTCCACCATCTATCATAGTTCGATTGTGATTCGAGTTCGATTACATTCGAGTTAGATTTCGAGTTTCGATTGAGTTCGCTTGATTACCACATCATAACATAAATAAATATGCACAGGTAACACGTAAAGCGCACACACACGTATAAGCAATACATAAAATACATAGTTCGAGTTGCGATTCGACGTCGATTCGATTAGCATAGCTTGATTGTTAGTTGATTAACTTTATTGCATTGTTACTTCCTATAGTTCACAGTCGTAGATCGATTGAAATATGATTAATACTCATCGTTTATTGCAATGTACGACACTTACTCCACATAATATAAATAAAATAAAGACATCTCTACAAGTCAAGTTGCGCGAAAATCGGTCGTTGACTTTGACCTTGACTTGACTTTCACTTATGAAAACACGGGGTGTTACAGCCTCCCCTTGTTTAGGGAATTTCGTCCCGAAATTAAGCTGGAACCTGCTACAACCACCATGAATCACGTGAGGACTTTCTCTATCTAGACTTTCTCCTGGAACAACTGCGGGTACTTCGCCTTCATGTCGCTTTCGAGTTCCCAAGTGAACTCCGCGCCTCGTTTGCCTTCCCATCGGACCTTCACAATAGGAATGCACGAGCGCCTGAGCTGCTTGGTTTGGCGATCCATGATTTCGACAGGCTTTTCCACGAAGTGTAATGTTTCGTTTACTTGTAGATCGTCTAGAGAGACATGTAAATCATGGTCGGCGATGCACTTTCGGAGGTTTGACACGTGGAAAGTCGGGTGGACATTGCTAAGTTCCTCCGGTAATTCGAGTCTGTAGGCGACTTTTCCGATCCTTTCCAGAATCTTAAAAGGTCCAACATATCGAGGCGCGAGTTTCCCTTTCTTGCCGAATCGGACGACACCCTTCCAAGGTGATACCTTTAGGAGTACGTAGTCACCAACGCCAAATTCACGGGGCTTGCGCTTTTTATCGGTGTAAACCTTCTGTCGATCCCGAGCTTTCACCAGGTTGTCTCTGATTTGGAAAATTTTGTCTGTCGTTTCTTGTAATAGCTCAGGACCGGTTAGTTGCGAGTGACCGATCTCGTGCCACACAATAGGCGATCGACATCTTCTTCCATACAATGCCTCGAAAGGTGCCATCTCGATGCTAGAATGATAGCTATTGTTATACGAGAATTCAACTAACGGCAGGTGTTTATCCCAATTACCACCGAAGTCTAGAACACACGCACGGAGCATGTCTTCAAGAGTACGGATCGTTCTTTCAGTCTGGCCGTCGGTTTGAGGGTGGAAAGCAGTACTTAGATTAAGCGTTGTACCGAGTGCCGTTTGAAACGTTTCCCACAATCGTGAAGTAAACCGAGCATCACGGTCAGAGATGATGTCACGAGGCGTCCCATGATTACAAATGATCTCGCCGGTGTAGATTCGGGCTAATCGTTCCACCTTGTAGTCTTCTCGTATAGGCAGAAAGTGAGCTGATTTAGTCAATCGGTCGACCACAACCCATATGCTGTCGTGACCTGATGACGTGGGTGGAAGCTTGGTTACGAAATCCATAGCTATGCTCTCCCACTTCCACATGGGAATTGGTGGTTGTTCGAGCAAGCCAGAGGGTCTTTGATGTTCAGCCTTGACCCTAGCACAAGTTAAGCATTTTCCGACGTAGAGGGCGATATCCCTTTTCATACCCGGCCACCAGTACTTGTAACGAAGATCCTGGTACATTTTGTCAGCACCGGGATGAACAGAGTAGCGGGATTTATGGGCTTCGTCCATGATAATTTATCGTAAATTGGTTCGCTTGGGAATCCAAATTCGGTCTAAAAAGTGAAATATCCCATTCGATTTGCTCACAAGTTGGGCTCCATCGTGGTAGATTCTTTCCTTCTTCAAAGTGCGTTCGTTGAAACATGCAGGCTGAGCGTCGCGGATGAGAGTTTCGAGTTTATGCTGGGCTTGAACATTACGAGTGCTAAGCAGGTAGCTCCGTCTGCTAAGTGCGTCGGCAACAACATTTGCTTTGCCTGGGTGATAACGAATCTCACAGTCGTAATCGTTGAGAAGTTCTACCCATCGGCGTTGACGCATATTAAGTTCCTTCTGGTTAAAGATATGCTGTAGGCTCCTATGATCGGTGAAGATCGTACACTTAGTACCATAAAGGTAGTGTCGCCAAATCTTTAATGCAAAAACAACCGCGCCTAGCTCGAGATCATGAGTTGTATAGTTCTTCTCGTGGATTTTGAGCTGACGAGATGCGTAAGCTATGACCTTGTCCCGTTGCATAAGAACGCAACCAAGACCAAGGTTGGAAGCATCACAGTAGACAATGAAATCATTGTTTCCGTCTGGCAATGTGAGAACAGGAGCATTGCAAAGCATGTGTTTAAGGGTTCGAAAGGCAGTCTCTTGTTTAGTTCCCCAAACAAAAGGCTTGTCTTTATGCGTAAGAGAGGTAAGTGGTACAGCAATCTTCGAGAATCCTTCGATAAATCGTCGATAATAACCTGCCAGTCCGAGAAAAGAGCGGACTTCAGACGGGTTCTTAGGCGTAACCCAGCTCTTGACAGCCTCAATCTTCGCAGGGTCGACGTGGATGCCTCGACTATTAACGATGTGACCCAGAAACTGGACTTCCTCCAACCAAAATTCACACTTGGAGAATTTGGCATAGAGTTGGTTCCCCTGGAGTAACTCGAGAGCTAAACGTAGATGTTGCGCGTGTTCAGTCTTCGATTTGGAATAGATCAAGACGTCGTCGATAAATACGATGACGAAACGGTCGAGATATGGTTTACACACGCGATTCATCAGGTCCATGAAGACTGCTGGTGCGTTTGTCAAACCAAAAGGCATGACGACGAATTCGTAATGGCCGTATCGAGTACGGAACGCGGTTTTGGGTATATCTTCCTCTTGAATACGCAGCTGATGATATCCCGAACGTAGGTCGATCTTGGAGAAACACGTGGCGCCTTGTAGTTGATCAAACAAATCATCAATACGCGGTAGAGGATAGCGGTTCTTGATAGTTAACTTATTCAATTCCCGATAGTCGATGCACATCCTGAACGACCCGTCCTTCTTTTTGACGAAGAGGACTGGCGCGCCCCAAGGAGAGGTGCTCGGGCGAATGAAGCCTTTTTCAAGTAATTCCTAGAGTTGGGTTGAGAGTTCACGCATTTCGGATGGTGCGAGACGGTAAGGAGCTTTGGCAATAGGATTGGCTCCAGGAATGAGGTCAATACGAAAGTCGATATCACGACTTGGCGGTAGTCCGGGAAGATCCTCTGGGAAAACATTTGGAAATTCTCCAACCACAGGAACGTCTTTCACTTCCTTCTTCTTTTTCTTTTCCTTCCCCGCTACTACAATGTTTGCCAAGAAAGCCCTGTATTCCTTGCGGAGATACTTGCTAGCTTGGATACATGACATAAGCTTGAGACCCTTCGAAGTAGTATCGCCGTAAACACACAATAAGTCACCATTTGCGAACGAAAAACGAATCATCTTGTCGAAGCACACAACTTCAGCATGGTTTTCTCGAAGAAAGTCCATGCCTACTATGACGTCAAAGCTTCCGAGTTGCATCGGAATAAGGTCGATTGAGAATATGTGATTGTTGAGCTCAAGAGTACAATCACGAAGAACAGAATTGACAGTGACGGTTCTTCCGGTAGCGACTTCAACATCGAATGTCGAGGAGAGTTGGGAACGTTTACGACTAAGGAGTTTCTCAAATTCGAGCGACACAAAGCAATTATCGGCTCCAGTATCAAACAAACATGAAGCATAAATACCATTCACAAGGAACGTACCATTGACCACGTTGTTGTCGGCCTGGGCTTGTCGTACGTTGAGGTTGAAAGTTCTGGCGCGTGCGGCCTGTTGTTGCTGCTGCTGTTGTTGTTGCTGCTGTGGCTGCTGTTGCTGAGGCTCTTGTTTCACAACCCTGTTTGGGCACACGTTGGCGAAATGGTTCGGGTCGCCACACGCGAAGCAGGCTCTGGCTTTGACTGCGGGTGCCGGAGGAGCTTGTTGACCCTGTGGGGTAGTGAGTAGAGCCTGATTGGCAGGAGCTTGACGGATACGGCAGTTGGCAGTAAAGTGGCCGTACACATTGCAATGAGCACAGAAGCGGCATTGAATAGCAGTCGGGTGGTGGTAAGTGCAAGTAGGGCAGAGCGGGTGTGGTCCAATGTATGCACACTTTGCAGGCGGTGCATTGGCCACAGGCGCCGCTACTTGGCGCTGTTGGGCAGGTACAGCTTGAATCGGTGCAGCAGTAAAAACATAGCCAAGAAACCTAACCAGACCTATGGTGAATTTGATGCTTTATGGCGAAACAAACTCAAAATACTAAATTGGTGAATTGGTCGGTCTAATTCGCTAATGTTGATTTCAAATCATCATTTGGTCGGTCTAATTTTTCTTTAGTTTGTTTAGAGCTTTAAAAAGTTGTGAAGTTAGTAAGCTTATATTTGTAAGGTGCTATTTATTTTTTAAGAGGTAAAATACTAAAATGTTTGCAGTCTGCGGACCACATTTGCAGACATCAGTAGAAGAAGAGGTGGACCAAACCTCTGAAGTCTGCAAGAAGAAAGTTGTTTGTTTTTTAACGTATGCAGACTTCTAAAATAAACTGGTGGTGGTGTATGGACGATGGTGGTGGTGGTGATGGACGGTGATGGTGGTAGACGGTGGTGGTGGGTGGTGGACGGTGGTTGTGATGGACGGTAGTGGTGAACTGTGGTGGTGGTCGTGATGGGTGGTGGTGTTTTACTCTCTACAGACCTTAGAAGATCTTAGAAGTGGTTGGGTCAAGTCTGCACCAAAAAGAGCTCGCGCAGACCTTTTTAATGAAACGTCTTCGAAAAAACAAACAGTTTGCGCGTGTCAATGTCTGCGCATGGTCTGCACGGAGCTTTTTCAGAAAAAACAAACAGGACCTAAGTTTTGTACCCATGGGTTGATTATGTCTAATTGCCTATATATAGTCACAGCCCCACAACTCCATGGATAACTCCTCATACTATGCTCTTTATATTCAAGGTTGGCCACATCACAAGACTTGCAGCCCCATAGGTAAGTGCCTTGTACACCAACACCAGTTTATGTTTTAAATTTTCTTTAACTCTTATTTAGGTATAAGGAAAGTCAGTTACGCGGGGTATTTATCGAATCGAATATCGAAATTTTGAATTCTTTCAATTCAATTTTTCGAATAATTTAGTTATTTTCTTGAATTTGTATTCGATTCTAATTCAACTAAAAACCATCGAATTCGTATTCGAATCAAATTCCCAATTCGATTTCGATTCTAAATCGATTAAAAGTTCGAATTCGAATCGAATTCAGTTAAATTCATTTTGATTCAAATTTAGTTAAAATATGCAATAAATTCGTTTTAGTTATGGGCTTTGTAATGGGTTTGGTAATGGGCTATTTTAATTTTTAGAATAAATTTAGAGATTAAATTTATACTATAGCCCAATAAAAGTTATATATGTCTTATATATTAAAATAATAAATATTTATTATTTTAATTCGAATTTCGAATCGAATTTAAAATTATAAACCGGACTACTTGCTTTAAACTCAAAGGTGTAAACTAATTTGGGTGGGACTTTGATGAAACAATGGTTAACCGAGGTGGTTAACACACTGGTCTCGTCAAGTAGGGTTAATCCCTTCTTTCCGAGGATTGTTGGCTGGATCGTCCGCTGGTTGATCTCCTGCACAAGGAAACAAACCGTGACTCGTAACAAGTAGAATGGGGTGGGGGGTGCTCCTTGTTACCACTCTCCGGCGTGAGAATCAGTAATTTGCTTGGGAAGCAAAGTGTGATAGTAGTAGTAGTAGTGAGAGAGTTGTGAAGAGATACCTCAAACCTGGTTTGGGATGGGTATTTATAGCCGAGGAGTGAAGGAGGGTAGTTGAGTGGCTAGTCTGACATCGCACAGCCTCCTGTAGGTGTGTCAGGCCTGTCGATTGCGGTGGTGATGCCACGTCTTGCTGTGGTGTCAGACTGTTGCACACATGTGGGCTGACAGGTGACTGTTCTCAGTGCCACTTGCACTGTGGTGCCAGACCCACTTGCCTTGTAGGCAGGATGCGGTGCTGGGCCACATCGCTGCTTGCGGTAACTGATGTTGTTCCCGCGTTCTTGTTAAGGCCAAGACATATAAGGGATGCGGTGTCGTGTCGCATCGCCGATTGGTGACTGTTACTGTTGTCCAGATCCCTTGTCTTGACGAAAATGTTCATAGGATGCGGTGCCAGGCCGCATCGCTATGTGTAACATCCGTTCCGTACTTAAGGTAAGTCTTCTCATCACTGGACATATTGGTTTCAACCGCTGTGTTCGCGCGTGCCCGCACGGACACAGATAAGTTCTTGCTGGTGGGGTTTTTTGATAAGGGTAATAGTCACTCGGGGTCGTGCTGACGCGAGATCTGGGACCATACCCCTTCAAGTCCCCCCAGTCTAGTGTTTCTTCCTTATGCAAGTTGCTTGTGGGAGGAATACTGGACTATGTTGTCTAGAAGGTAGAATATGGGCCATGCGGGTGGCTCCTTCTTCATGTAAATCAAGCTGGGGTCCGGTAGAGTCGTGTGACGTCTCTTCCGTACTGGTGAGCAAGTTCCGTCTGATGCGGAATTCTCAGCCTGTTGGATTTGATCTGGTAATATGGTCTACCTTTCTCTGATGTCATCAGCCACCTGTTGGTGTTTCGAACCAACCTTTGAGACGGTGACTGAAGATGTTAGCAGGGTTCGAACCAACCTTTGAGATGGTGACGGAAGATGTCCGTGATCGCCACTCTAGTTGTAACCTCTGCGTCGGCTAATGCAAAGTTTTAAGTACTTTGCTCAAGCTCTATGTTTATCAACTGGACATTCAACGATGATCCCTGCTTTGTGGGGTGTTCGTGTTTTTCCAGTTTAACTCTCAAGTGACCGCACGTCTTTTGCGGTTTAGCTCTCTAGTAACCGCACGTCCTTTATGGTTTAGCTCTCAAGTAACCGCACGTCCTTTGCGGTTACCTCGTTGCTGCATATCGTTGGCCATGTGTTGTCGAGCTACGTGGGGTACTTGCGTCATTGTTGGCCGTGTTTGGTCGAACAATGTGAATCTGGACTATGGGCAAATAAACATGGTCATAGGTATGGTAGTGCCCACCATTGTTTATTCTATGCGGTCCATAGGTGGGCAAACAGAGTCATAAGCAGACTTGTTGCCACTGTTCCTTAGCTACTTTCCTTCATGCTTTGGTGGAAAGTAGTTTTACTTGAAGTAGTATTGCCGAAGGAGATCACCTTAGATACTTGGGAATCTGGGTGAAACTCGTCCGCATTCGTTCTGTAACCATTTTCCTTCACGCTTAGTTGGAAAGCAGTTTTCCTGGAAGTAGCTTTGATCAACCGCGTGGCAGTTTAGTCGTGGCTCTTCCGTAGCTACCGTCTGCGTATTTGTATTTCGCCGCGGCTACTCGTGAGTGTCTGCGGTTTGCAGCAAAGAACTCGCTTCTAAGGAGCTTGAAGCTTATATGTGGCTCTTGAAGATCAGGAGTCAGGGTTGCTGATGTGCGGTTGCTCAGCATACTTGTCCTTAATCCTAAGGAGAAGTTGTTCGCGTCCCCTCTGAGGTTGTGAACCGGACACGAGGGATTTGAAACTTGAAGAAGCTTGCATGGAATGTGGTTTGCCGAATCCTGAGAAGCGGTTTTCGCAGTCCAAAGAACCATGCTGGTTCTGAGTATCTGACACACCTGTACGGGTTCGTGTGTGTCATCTCCGCATATTCCACGTGTGCTCGTAGGTATATGTGGATATTGGTTATACCCCTTTTTCCTAATGTAGAGATTTATTTTTGCCTTTTTTGAGGGGTATGTAAAAAACGACATGCGGTATGGGTTATGGTGCGGTAAACCAGGGAAACCGCATGCCGCTTATGTTTGGATAATGTTGTCGCTTTTGAGCTACATACGTGGTTGAACGCACGTGTGGGTTGGTGAAAGTTAGTAGGATTTCCTGGCATGTGCTGAAATGAAAGGACGTTTGCACTGCCCGAGGTCATAAATGCACTATAGCAAGGAGTGTAAAAGTCTCTTCTGTCAGGCGCGTGGACGGCTACTCGCGAGTGGTAACCGTCAGCAAAACCCTCGCTGAACACGTGGCGTCGCATAACTCGTTCTTTTCAAACATGATGATTCGGTTATCCCCTCGCATTAATTGCGATGGGTATATAAGGGGAAACCGTTTGATTTCTCCCCACTTGTTCAAAATTTGAAAAATTTTACGGTGAGGGAAAGAGAGCATTCTTCATCTTCTCTAATAGACTTTGTTGAAATTCCGGTGAGGTGTGAGTTTTTGAACTCATTTTCTGTTTTCTTCACTACATTCCCTGATGGCTGAACCATCGAATCCACATACTGCTGAGGATGAAAACCCTGATCGCTCGTCGCCGGCGGCGGCGGAAGAAGATGAAGAAGGTGGTGGTGCCCCTGGCGGGGGTTTACCAGTGTTGAAGTGGGGAAAAGGTCATTTTGATGTCCTGATGACCAGCATTCAGATGCCCAAGGAGTATGGGTTTATATTCCCACAGGAAGGTGACACCGGTGCCGATGCTCCGGCCGGTTACGTCACCATGTGGGCCGATTTCTTTTACGATGGTAACCTCCGAATGCCGTTGACGGTGTTTGTTGCCGAAGTGTTGGAGTATTACAAAATTCATATCTCCCAATTGAGCCCGTTCGGGATGATTCGAATCAGGCATTTTGAGTACACTTTTCGTGCTCTTGGTTTGGAGATTACCGTTGAAAATTTCCGGCGGTTCTACCAGTTGACGGTGAACACCGGGTTCTTTTCTTTTGGCCAACGGTATGGGAGCCCCAAGCTGATGACCCCTCTGAAGGGTATTAAAAAGTGGAAGACCAAGCTCTTCTACATTAAGGCTGCAGCGGTTGTTGCTAACATGGCCTTGCGGAATGTGAATGAGACCATTCCTGCGGAGGATATTGCTCTTCCTAGTGCGGAGATGGTGGAGTGGTTCCCCAGGTTGAAAACCATTGAGTTCAAGAAGCTGGACAACTCGCAGTTGTGGGTGCTGCGGATGACGTTGACCAGGCCTGATAGGAAGTCAAGGCCCGTTGTACGGGAGAAGAGTGGTGGTAAGCATTTTTACTCTTGTGTGGTTTTCTTACTTCCTTATTTGCTACTGATTTTGTAAGTGTACTATCAGAGGATGCTGCCCTGTGGAGGATATTTTATCCGACTTTCCTGGGCAAGGTTGAGTTACTTCCGTTTGCGGAAGGTGAAGGTTTTAACTTGACCATTATCAACAACTTTCGCGTTCCTAATCGGGAGGCGCTGAATGCACCCATGCCGCAAGGCAAAGGTATAATCCATAATCTCCTTACTTGCCTTGTAAAGAAGTTCTCCTTTCTTATTTGTTTGTTTGGTGATTTAAACGCAGGTAATCTTGGGTTTTGGGAGAGTTTGAGGTGAAGGCCGCTTCCAAGAAGCATGCGGAGAAAAAGCATGTGGAGAAAACTGTGCAGGGTCGCGGCAAGAAAAAACCTGAGGCTGCTGTTGTTCCTCCTTTGGTGCCGCAAGCGGCAGGTATCTCTCATTCTCGTTTCCGCAGATATACCGATTACGTGGTAGTGTCTGACACCCTTGAGGGTTTTGGTGTTCCAGGTGGTGGTGCGGCGGCAGGTGTATCTTCTGCGGGTTCCAAACCTGCTGATGAGAAGAGGAAGAGAAAAATAGATGATAAGGATGTTGGTGCCGGTGAGAAGAAGCGTCCGAGGATACAGATCAAATGAACAACTGCTGTTTCTCAGGCGAAGCCTGCGGTTACGTCTGGTAAGTGATTCATAACCTTCACAAGTGTTTTATTATTGCAACTTGTATTTGATGGTTATTGTTGCTTTGTCTGCAGAACCGCAAGATGAAGGGTTCTCTTTGTTTGATGCTCCTCATTCTTCCCCCCCCCCCCCCCCGCGTGACACAGCTGCAGATGCGGGGGTTAATAAAGAATTTACCAGAAGCCCTTCTATTGAAGTGGTGCGTGAGCCTTCTGCGCGGGCAGAGGATACTGGAAAGAAAACTGCGGCTCAGATCTTTGATACGGTGGATTCCCATGATAATCTGATCTCCCCGCAGGATACTGATGATCTGAACCTTAAGTGTTCTGATGCTGAAAAGAAAAAATCTCCTGCTGCCGAGAAGGCTTCCGGTTCCGCTTAAAGGGCCTCCTATTCAGCCTGAAGAGTCTGAATTGGAGTTCTACTACCGCACCTATACTGAAGACCGGACTGTGAACTATCACCGTCCCCCTTGGAATGTGATGCAAGGGGATGATATTTCCGCTGATCCCTCCGCGTGTAGGGAGATTTTGGGTGGTTTGGGAACCCCGTTTGAAGTTAACCGGGCCCGCGCTTTACCACGTGAGCTCCGGATCAATCAACTCTCCTCTATGCTTGTGGGGAGTTCCATAATGGCGAATGCCATTATGGAAGACTACAAGGTGCTGGGGCGCAAGGAGGAGGAAACTGCTCGCTTGCGGGCTGAAGCTGAAGAGTTGGTTAAGGCTACTCGTGAGGGTGCGGAGCAACTCAAAAGGGATAAGGCTGCCTTTGAGCAATATAAGAAGACTGAGGAGTGGGCTGCAACTGCTGGCCTTAAACAGGTTCGTACTCTTGCCAAATTGCTTTCTGATGAGCGCAAGAGTCGAAAAGAAACACTTTCTAATGAGCGCAAGGCTTGGAAAGAATCTTGGGCCAAACAGAATGAAACGTTGTTTCGTGTTCGTCAGGAGCTGACAAATGTCAAGGCAGCGAACGCTGCTTTGGGCAAGGAGAAAGCTGCTTTGGTCAAGGAGAAGAACGCAGCTGAGGCGGCGGCTAAAGAGGCTGAGGCGGCGGCCAAAGAGGCCAATGAGGTGGGGGCCCGCACTTCCAAGGCTCTTGAAGAGGCCAATGCTGACCGCACCAATTTAAACAAGACTGTTAAGGGCCTCCAAGTACGAGTTTCTTTTGCTTGTGCATTTGTCTCTCTTACACAAGTATGTTTGATTTTGTATACTTGTGTTTTGTTTGTTGTTGAAAGGCTGAAGTGCAGAGCCGGGTGACCATGCTTGCGGAGGTCACTGCGCTCGCAAGTGAAGCTGAAGCGCGGGCAAGGGAGGCTACTGAGGCTAGGGATAGCCTTATTTCTTCATTCGATCAGCTTAAGGATGATCGCGATTGGATGCGTGATCACGGTATTGGGCATGTAAGTATCTGGAGCCTTTGCTTTTGTTTAGGTTTGCCTGTGATAACCTTATTGCTTGTGCTTTGCAGATTGTTAAGGCTATCCTCGACGCACCTGAGAACGCAGCTGGTGTAGATCTG
Organism: Helianthus tuberosus; assembly: GCA_030545235.1. NCBI lineage: Eukaryota > Viridiplantae > Streptophyta > Magnoliopsida > Asterales > Asteraceae > Helianthus > Helianthus tuberosus. Next base: position 146,767,305 of record CM060443.1, on the reverse strand, counting down.
ATTAGGCTGCGTGCGCGGGAGGCTGGTTTTATAGCTGGCTACAACCGATGTATCAGTCATATCAACGTTTTATCCCAAGGCAAATACACCGATGAAAGGTCCGGGTTCCATAGCGTGGATACTGAAGCGCGTCTTGCTGCCTGCCGCTCTTGCAGCATACAATGACATGTCCATTTCCGCCCTTGAGGAACTTGACAAATGCTTGGACGCGGAAGACTATGTGGACCGCTTGCGGTTGTTGTATGGTGATGACGAAGAGGAAGAGGAGGAAGGGACCGCTGGTGATGGCAAGGGTGGTGCGGGTTCCAGCGGTACAAAGAAAGACTAGGGTGGCCTGTGTGCCCTTTCTTGTTTCCTCGATGTAAATGTTAGGAACCTTATGTAAATCTCTTGTGCACCGCGTAGGTGTAGAAATTTTTTGAATATATAAAGAACCGTTTTGTTCAAGTTGTACAAGTGTTTTTACTACTTGCATGTTTGAACTTGTATGAGTTAATGTTATTGTGAATAACACTAAGTCTGTATTTTCCTTTTGCATATCTAGGTGATATGCAAGTATGAAGAACTCTACCGGCTGTAAAGTGTGTTTGAGTATGCTCTATACTTTTGTCGTATGAGTATTAGTCAATTCCTGTTTTTATCCCGTTAGGGTTCGGGAATTGTGTAGGCTTTGTGAAAACCGTATGTGCGTATCCAGCCGGATAGACATTTAACGTTTTGCCTTTGCTGGCCTATTACAATATTTGCGTGTGGTCACCACTTTGTGTGGGTATTGCGAATGAAGGTTTTGCCAATCTGTTTTTGCAGATACTGCAAAGTGGAACACGCATTTGTAATAGAAGGAAATAAACAATATTGCATTGAATCGTTCATTTATTTATTTGCAAATGGCCTGCGGCCCGATAGTCTACATGGTGAATAAACACGGTTTACATGTAACAGCCTCGAAGCTGTTGTGCATTCCATGTGCGTGCGATAGGTTCGACTTCTAATGTTTGCAGTTTATACGCGCCTTTGCCCAGGACCTCCCGGATGAGGTAGGGTCCTTCCCACTTGGGGGGAAGTTTCCCTGGGCGCTCAGCATTAGATGCTTCGTTATCGCGGAGGACGTAGTCTCCCGGGTTAAAAGTACAAACGCGGACACGTGAATTGTAGTACTTTTCCAGCTTGGTTTTGTATTTAGCCTCGTTGATGGCAGCGTTTTCACGCCTTTCTTCCAGGAGGTCCAAGTCAACCCTGCGTTCCTCATTGTTATCTATCTTGTTGATAGCCAACATTCGGGGTAAGGGGAGGGCTACTTCCGCGGGGATCACCGCTTCCGAGCCATAGACCAGGCTGAAGAGTGTCTCACCGTGACTTGTTTTTGGGCTTGTCCTGTGGGCCCATAAGATACTTGGGAGTTCATCGACCCAGCCGCGTCTGGCTGTTCCCAACCGTGCTTTGATGCCTTCGACTAAACTTTTATTGATACTCTCGACTTGGCCATTCCCTTGTGGATGCGCCACTGAGGAGAATATGTGTTCAATGTTTAGTTCTTTTAGCCATTTTTGAAAGTCATCAGCAGCGAAGTTAGTGCCGTTATCGGTAACAGTGCACATTGGTAGACCGAAACGGCAGATGATATGTTCCCAGACGAACTTCCTTGTTATCATAGCGGTGGTTGAGGCGAACGGTTTTGCCTCTACCCATTTTGTGAAGTAATCGACAGCCACTATGATAAATTTCACCGCACCTGGTGCGTCCGGAAATGGTCCTACCACATCGATTGCCCATTTTTGGAACGACCATGCGGTGGTGACGGGTATCAAGTTGTTCTTGGGGCGCAAGGTTTTGGGAGCATGCCGCTGAAAATTAGAGCACTTGCGCAAGATTTTGACTGCATCCAGGTGCATACCGAGCCAGTAATACCCGGCGTTCATAATTTTTGCCACCACCATGCGTGGGCCCGCGTGTATGCCATATATTCCCTCGTGTATTTCTATGATAAGGTATGTGGCGCCTTGGGGGTCGACGCATCGTAGGAGTGGCCCCATGTACGATTTACGTTATAAGATATCGTCTCCCATTTGATAATGACACGCTTTGTGTTGCAACTTACGTGCCTCTGCCTTGCTTTCGGGAGTAACACCTGATTGCAAGTATGCAATGATTGGCGTCATCCAGGATGTTGTACCGTACTAGATGACATTGAGTTGGCGCAGGGGTACCGAGGGATTTTGGAGAATCTCGATGCGTATCTCCTTTGCCAGGTGTTGGAAGATGGTGGATGCGAGTTTTGACAGTGCATCCGCGGGTTTGTTTTCACTCCTGTTGATATGGCGGATATTGAAGGAAGTGAACTTTGATTTCAGTTGCAGGGCTTGTTCGAGGTAGAGGACCATGATATCCCCTTTTGCGGCATAGTCGTCGCTTATCTGCCCTGCAACCAATAGTGAGTCGACGTGTGCTTCCAAATGTTGGACGCCGAGTTTGACTGCCAGACGTAGTCCTGCCAGTAGAGCCTCATATTCTGCCTCGTTATTTGTGCTTTTGAAATCGAGGCGGATTGCATAGGTAAGCTCTTGGCCATCGGGGCTGACGAGTCGCAGACCCGCACCTCCACCATCCTCGTTGGATGCACCATCGGTATATAGTGCCCAGGTTTCTGAGGAGGATGGTGGTGTAGGATTTTGCTCTTCTTCGCATTCCTGAATGCGATTTGCCGGTACTTCGGTAACGAAATCAGCTAGAACTTGGCCTTTGATTGCAGGGCGCGGCTTATAGATCAGTGTGTGCGCACCTAGTTCGATGGCCCATTTTGCTAATCTCCCAGAAATGTCGGGTTTTGATAGGATCGGCCCGATCTTGTAGTTGGTTAACACCGTGATGACGTGATTTGCAAAATAACGTCGTAATCGTCTTGATGCGTGCACTAGTGCTAGTACCAACTTCTCCATGATGGAGTATCTTGTCTCTGGGTTGTTGAGCATTTTGCTGATATAGTAGATGGGTGTTTGAACTCCCTCTCGCTCCACTATGAGTACCGCCCCTACCGCGTTGTCCGCGGCAGATAGGTACAAGATAAGTGGCTCATCCTTGCGTGGTGCGGTTAGAGTTGGGAGTTGAATCAAACTCCCTTTTATCTCCCGTAAAGCTTTTTCTGCCTCTGCGGTCCATTGGAATTGTTCCTTTTTTAAACAGTTCCGCAGGGTTTTGATGAAAGGATAAGACTTAGCTACATGATTGGCTAAGAATCTATTTAGTGCGGCTAGCCTGCTGGCTAGTCGTTGCATTTCTTTCATCATGGAAGGCGATGGCATGCGCTCGATTGCCTGAACTTTCTCCGGGTTTACTTTGAATCCATATTTTGTTACGATGAATCCAAGGAACTTGTCTTCCTCCATTCCAAACGAGCATTTCCCTGGATTGAGCTTCATGTTGACGCTTCGCAGAGTTTGGAATGTTCTTTCAATATTGTTGAGCATGGTGTCTTCCTCCATACTCATGACGACCAAGTCGTCCATATAGATTTCGACACTTTTGCTGATTTGACCGTGAAAAGTGTCGTTCATCAACTTTTGATAGTTTCCGCCCGCGTTGCGCAACCCGAACGACATTTTTGTGTAACAGTAGTTTCCGGTAGGCGTGCGGAATGCCGTTTTATCTTCGTCCTCGATTGCCATCTGTACCTGGTGGTAGCCATTGTAACAATCGAGGAAACACTTCCATCGAAATGGTGCGAGGTTATCGACTTTCTCGTCGATCTCCGGAAGTGCGTAACAATCCTTGGGGCAAGCTTTGTTGAGATCTTTATAATCGACGCACATGCGCCAGCCCCCGGTTGGTTTTTCTACCATGACTGGGTTGGATAACCAAGTCTGGTATTTGACTTCCCGCAGGATGCCTGCGGAGAGCAGTTCTTGGACCTGCTCATTCATCGCCTCGTTCTTTGTAGATCCAAGGTGGTGTTGGCCTTGGATCACCGGCTTGATACCTGGCATGGTATTCAAGAAATGCTGCGCAATTTCGCGTGGTACCCCTGTCATGTCTGCGGGTGTCCACGAAAAAATATCCTGGTTCTTGAAGAGGAGCTGCTTCTGGCGCGCTCTGATGATGTGGGATAAGGTGTGGCCCAACGTGACCATTTGCTCTGGGTGTCTTGCGTTAAGAACCCATTTTTCTGGTTGCGTGTTGGGGGTAGGCCTTGCAATCTTGGTCGGACGCAGTTCGTCTGACGACATGACCTCTCTGCGTGCGTAGATTATTGCGATCCCCGTTTCGGTTGGGAAACCGATAGCAGAGTGGGGTACGGACGTAATCATGTTGAAGTCGCCTTGGGACTCCCTCCCGAGAAGTACGTCGTATTTGGAGGTATGAGGTAAAACCATGAAGTTTACCTCCTCCGTTCGTGTGTGCCTTCCGTTGGTGAGGCGCACAGGAAAAGTGATTTGGCTCAGGGGGAATACGGTTTCCCCCGCAAACCCGGCCAAAGGGTAGTCTACCGACTGCAACCGATTCTTGTCATCTTGATCGAACTGGTTGAAGCACTGCTCGTATATGATGTCAGATGTACTGCCCGGGTCGATGAATAGGCGCTCGGTGCAATAGTGAGCCAGGTAGCCTGTGATAACGACGGCGCGCCTGTCGCGCGGTCCGCCTCGGACTTTTGGAAAGACAACTTGCTCGTCTTTCCAGTCATTGTCCGGTCTTCTTGCCGCCTTGCGCGGCTTTCCTCGCCCTCTGTTGATCATGTGGGTTGAGGCCACGTACATGGCCCTCTTACCTGTGAAGGGGCCCTCGTTGTGGGGGGTGATGCGCTTGATTTGTTTTTGCGCGGCTGGCAACAGATGTTGCAGCTTCCCCTCTTTTAGGGCTCGCTCAATCTCCAGTCGGAGACTAATGCAGTTGTTTGTTGTGTGGCCCGAGTCCTTGTGATACTCGCTGATGCGTGTGAAGTGTTATATATATTAGGTGTATATTTTAAGCCCCTTTAACACTTATTTTTAGCCAAGTTTTAAATTTATAAACCACGATATTTTACTAACACTAAACACACATATGGGCAAGTGCACCCATCGTGAGCGTAGTATAGTGTTGGCAAGATACCGAGGTCGTCCAAGGACACAAGAGCTTTTAGTACCGGTTTATCCTCAACGTCTAATCAAAATAAAAAGTTTAGAAAAATGTTTTAAACTAAGAAAAAATAAAAACTAACTAAAATGCTTAAAATAAAAATAAAAAAATAAAAACAGATAGACAAGATGAATCACTTGGTTCCGACTCGTATCTAGTGTAACCTTTGATTATTTTCGCACTTTTGCACATGATTAAGAGATTATCTTAGTTATTGTAGTAGGCCCCTCTTTTGAAGGTGACGTTACCCTCACCCCAGTAGTTTGAGTCAGCAATGATACAATCCTAAAAGGGTGGATTATTGGAAGATAATGAATTAAGTTATTAATGCAATATTATGGTAGGCCCCTCTTTTGGAGGTGACGTTACCCTCGACTAAGTAGTCTGAGTCAGCAGGGATACAGTCCTAAATAGCCGGGTTATAGTATTAATAGTAGTTAACTTATGAGGGGATCAAAGAGTTTGGACCCCCGTCATCCAATACCGTGAAGTATTGAAGGAGGTCCTACTAAATTTGACCCAGGTCCATTGCAGGACCTCTAAACGCTGAACAATGGCAAGACCTTTACCAAACCGTTCCCTTAACCCCCGACCAGGTAGCCAACATACCTCCATATAGACCGTGGAGATATGAATGGTGAAAATCTTTTATTTTATATAGACAGTAAAATAATTTCAAGACACCACGGACAAACGATAAAGAAAGATCACCTTCAACATAAGCAACTAGTTATTAAAGTCATTAATACGAAACCAAATAAAAAGTGCAAAAGATTAGAAATAAAAAGTATTACACTAGACACTTTGTCTTCACCAAGTGATGTAAGAGACTTAGGCAAACATGGCCTTGATTGTCAAGAACTCTTACGATCAATCTTGGATCCCGAGACGACTCACACACTCTACGATGGACAATGGATGATGGTGGTGGGTGAAGTGTGAGAGAGGTGGTGTGCCAAGGGATGGTTTGAGCTTGAGCCAAGCACATCTATTTATAGGCTGAACAGAAGCTCGGGCACGGCCCCGTGTCCACATCCTTCTCTTTCTTCATTAAATGCAGCTTTGTCTTATTAGTTGACCACGCCCCCGTGTCCGCTGAGCACGACCCCGTGGTGCAGAAGAATCTTTGTACTATGCAGATTTGCTGGATTGTGCGAATCTTATAGTTGACCACGGCCCCGTGTCCGCTGAGCACGGCCCCGTGGTGGGCAATAGAAGCTTCTACCACTTTGTCTTTTCTGCTGACACTTGGGCACGCCCCCGTGCTGGCTGAGCACGGGGCGTGTTCAGGCTTCTGATCTCTTGTTTTGCTTGGGAAGATGCTGTCGTGGGGTCGGGCATGTCACATCTTGTTCCTTTTCTTGTATTTATGTCAGATTTTGATGTCTTTTTGCTTCTTTTGTTAATTTGAGCTCATTTAATCCTGAAAATACAAAAGGAAGACAAAAGCACACTTTTTCCAACATTAGTACTAAAAAGGGGTTAGTTTTATGCCTCATTTGATGAAATTTATATGTTAATATTTGAACACATCACTCGCAATAGAGTGCGAGATCCTGGTTCTTCTTGGACCTCATCGGTTGGGCCAGTCGCAGGAATTGCGCGTCCGTAAGGAGGATGTCGCTTGGCGACTGGTTGATCTCGGTCCAGTTACGGTCCCGAGACTCCTTCTTCGACGCCCTGTTTTCGTGCTGGGCGTTGATTGTTGCCCTTGCATCGGGCTGGTTGTTGCGCGGGACATATGGCCTGGGATCGCTGCCGCGATTCCACGTGTCCCGGTTGCGCTTGTTGTTGCGCTTGTGCTCTTGGCGGGAGGATTGACCTTCCACTTGGGGTTTTGCCATTGCGATGTGCGGTTTGAGGGACCGCTAGGTCTGGGTGTACGTCTTGACCGCGGCCATGACGTCTTCCCATTTCTTGGGCAAGCCTTCCTTGCCGGAGATGGTCATAACCATTTCTTCGTCCTTGACGGCTCGAATGAAATGGTTGCGTACCATTTGGTCTGCAACGTCACCTATCTCCAGGCACTCTTTGTTGTAACGGACAACGAACGCCTCAAGAGATTCGTTGTCCCTGCGCCAGATGTTCATGACGTCTATAGAATCGCGTTCGTGACGTCCCTGCTGGCTAAAATGTGCGAGAAACTTTGCTTGCAAGTCCTCGAATGAGGCCAGTGATCCCACTGGCAAAGAATCGAACCAAGCCCTCGCCAGACCCGTGAGGGTCTGGGGAAAAAATGACACCAAGTGGGCTCGTCCCACCTGCCGTTGCACCCTGCGCCGGTGAAGATGTTAATGTGATTGTCCGGGTCGGACGAACCATTGTATTTCCTAATGTTTAGTGGGAATTTAGTGGTGGTGACATCGGCGTGGGCAATCTCCGGGGCGAACTTAGAGTTTTCGGCCGCAGATTTCGGCCTGTAGGGTTGGCTCTGGTGGCGCTTTGCAGCGCGGAGGTATGTGGTGCGGGGGTGAGTGGGAGGAACATAATTGCGCCCTCCTGGTCTACTGTTAGTAGCGTGAGACTCCCCGCAGTATGTATTGTCGTCCGGATCGGTACGGCCATATCCTTCATGGTGGGACTGAGGTCCCAGCCGGCTATGGATGCCGGGGCCACGGTGGGCTGTGGATTGTCGCCTGTTTTCGCCATGAGGGCCCAGGAGGCTTTATATTGGGCCCCTGGTGCGGGACCCGTATGAGGAATCATCCTCATTAATCGTGCGGACCTCATAGTAAGAGGAGCCGCGGTATTCACGCCTACTTCGGGAGGCTGGGTGCGTGGGGGCCCTGTCGTCGTATTGTAAAATACGACCCGCAGGGGTATGTGGTGCCGGGGTAGGCCCGACCGGTACTTGCACTTCTGCGCAAGCTCTGTTGTATGCTGCGGCCAGCAAAGCTTGTTGTTGGTCGTACCAGGCATGAAGGTTCATGTCTGGAGGTATCACAGCAGCGTACTGTGAAAGCTCGTGTCCGAACGTAAGGGATGCGCCCCCTTGCGTTGATGTGCCAATGTGGCCAGGATTTGGGGCTGGAGGAGCGGTCCCCGTAGGCCCTGTGTTTGCGGGGTTTAGATTATCCCCGGTAGTGTTGTTTAGATGATCAGACATAATCTTTGGAGAGAAAGAGATGGTGGAAAAAAGTGCTAAGAGTAGCGGTGGGCGCCAATGATGAAACAATGGTTAACCGAGGTGGTTAACACACTGGTCTCGTCAAGTAAGGTTAATCCCTTCTTTCCGAGGATTGTTGGCTGGATCGTCCGCTGGTTGATCTCCTGCACAAGGAAACAAACCGTGACTCGTAACAAGGAGAATGGGGTGGGGGGTGCTCCTTGTTACCACTCTCCGGCGTGAGAATCAGTAATTTGCTTGGGAAGCAAAGTGTGATAATAGTAGTAGTGAGAGAGTTGTGAAGATATAACTCAAACCTGGTTTGGGATGGGTATTTATAGCCGAGGAGTGAAGGATGGAAGTTGAGTGGCTAGTCTGACATCGCACAGCCTCCTGTAGGTGTGTCAGGCCTGTCGGTTGCGGTGGTGATGCCATGTCTTGCTGTGGTGTCAGATTGTTGCACATATGTGGGCTGACAGGTGACTGTTCTCAGTGCCACTTGCACTGTGGTGCCAGACCCACTTGCCTTGTAGGCAGGATGCGGTGCTGGGCCGCATCGCTGCTTGCGGTAACTGATGTTGTTCCCGCGTTCTTGTTCTGGCCAAGACATATAAGGGATGCGGTGCCGTGTCGCATCACCGATTGGTGACTGTTATTGTTGTCCAGATCCCTTGTCGTGACGAAAATGTTCATAGGATGCGGTGCCAGGCCGCATCGCTATGTGTAACATCCGTTCCGTACTTAAGGTAAGTCTTCTCATCACTGGACAGATTGGTTTCAACCGCTGTGTTCGCACGTGCCCGCACAGACACAGATAAGTTCTTGCTGGTGGGGGTTTTTGATAAGGGTAATGGTCACTCGCGGTCGTGCTGACGCGAGATCTGGGACCATACCCCTTCAGACTTGTAATGCTAATGGTAAAGGTGGGCGGGGTGGACTCGGGTACCATTGCCCTCACCGAGTGAGGTAGCAGTTTGAAATGGTCAGCTTGAGGGGGGGGGGGGTTAACATAAAAAAGAAACTAAATAACCACAAATGTAATAAATCGTACTACTTGCTTTAAACTCAAAGGTGTAAACTAATTTGGGGGGACTTGTAATGCTAATGGTAAAGGTGGGCGGGGTGGACTCGGGTACCATAACCCTCACCGAGTGAGGTAGCGGTTTGAAATGGTCAACATGACCGTTTGGGGGTTGTGTGGGTGTGGGGGGAGGGGGTTTAAAATAAAAAAAAGAAACTAAATAACCACAAAAGTAATAAACCGGACTACTTGCTTTAAACTTAAAGGTGTAAACTAATTTGGGTAGGACTTGTAATGCTAATGGTAAAGGTGGGCTAGGTGTACTCGGGTACCATTACCCTCACCGAGTGAGGTAGCAGTTTGAAATGGTCAACATGACCGTTGGGGGGGGGGGGGTTAAAATAAAAAAAGAGTAAATTACAAGTTTTGTCCTTTATGTTTACACCAAATTGCAGGCACTGTCCTTGTTTCCAAAAGTTTACAGGCGTGTCCTTAACCTTCCAAAATCTTGCACGTTATGTCCTTTAGGCCAAACCCAGTAAGATTTTTTGGTTAAATCTGGTCATGTGCAATACATGAGGGTATATTTGTCTATTCACATTCCCAGGGGCTATTTTGTAAAGAGGGACTATGTTGTACAAAACGTAAAAATAAAAAATATATAAGCTCTCTCTCTATATATCTGGAATTTAAGAACTCCACCCGCCACCATCACCGCTCGCCTGAGATGTCGGAACCTTGCTGGAAAGTTGGAACGACCAATACAAGATTCAAGATTTCAGCCAAAATTTCCCCCCAAATTTCAAGATTTCTCCGACCCAGAACAAAACAAAGCAAACTAACCTTAAAACTGCTGCTGCTGGTTCAAATCGGAAACAACGGTGTGGCTGGATAATGAACACGTGAACTTACACACAGATGGCGATTTAGATGGAGACGATGGTTTGCAAATGACCGAGATGCAGGGGAAGTGGTTAGTGTTAGGGTTTGGGTTTGGGTTTGGGTTTGGGTTTGATGAGTCTAGTTGATGTCTATGGTGGTGTTGCGCCGTCGCCGGAGGTGGTTAAGTGGAAGCGTAGGGCGGTGAGTGGAGGTGAAATAGTTGACGTCTATCGAAATTAAATGACAAATTAAACGGAATACAATCAGTACATGAGACTATGACACCTTTTCTCCATGAATTTGTAGAGTATTATGGAGAATAAATTAGTTTTGGAATGGAAAAGAAGAAACGAAAATGAATGGGGAAATTGAAAGAGAAAAATGGGGAGATAATAATAAGGCCTGGTCTATTCGCACACGTCCTTAGTCTATTTAAACACCTCAAAGCGCCGCGCTATGGCCAAAGCTGGGCGCTTTGGTGTAAAGTCAACCGACAAGGTCTGACAGGTTCAGTCCTTGTCTGTTGACTTTACATCAAAGCGCCCCGCTTTGGCCTAAGCTCGGCGCTTTGGGTTTTTTTTTCCCAAAGCGCCCCGCTTTGGCCTAAGCTCGGCGCTTTGTTTTTTTTTTTTATTACATTTTGAGCGTATTTTTGACTGGTGACTGGTCTACGTTTAAGTTCAAATTTTACAATATTTAATTTGTTTGTGCACATATATCTAAAGGTGAAGTCCCATCTCAATATTTAATTTGTTGAGGCATCTCACTGTCGCGTACAACCCTTTCCAACTCTTTGACTAGTCCCATCCGTGCTATAGTATACATTTAGCAGTTCTTGTCGGCTCCACAATGCCACTTGTCACAATGAAATATAGTATACATTAGGGTGTAGGGAGTGGTTAGGGTCATTTTTAAATTTTTTGTAAGTTTTCCCTCTTAGGTCAAAGAGATAGAGTAAAGAGTAAACTGGAGTATGTATTTTTTTTAATACCGAAGCTATTAATGTATCACCTGGTGGTTGCGGTTGTGTTCGTCGACGATGGATATTTCATACATGTAGAGTTTGGAGGATGTTATCCAATGCCTCCCCCAAACCTACTCTGGACAGCGAACAGAACAGAGCGCGCAGCAGCCTGGCATACATTGCGGTTGTATTTTTTATTTTTTATATTTGAACTATTTTGATCCTCTTACTTTTGACAGTAAGAAAGAGTAAAAAGGTATGCAAAAATGCTATTTCTAGTCTTAGGAGTCTAAACATGTAGAGTAGGTCTTTGCATATGGAGTGTGGAGGTGGTTCTATGGAGTGTGGAGATGGTTCACCAAGTCAAAAGTGTTGTCATTTCTTTTGTTGGAACCACGCCCCTTCGACAAAAAAGAGGACAAGTGATAGGACTTGCAAAATGATGGTTTTAACTTGCTTGGTGTGGTTCCCAAACAATATACACCATAATACTACAATTAATAAAAAAATACGTCATGTACGGTAGGCGGCTGATACACATAACACTACTCATAGGAGTACTTGTGCTTTCAAACCAAAATGATACGATATAATGGAATACGACATCACACGTAACCGATTTGATCCGGAACTTGCAGTATAGTCCATATATATTAAAAAATGATGTATAATGGAAAAGGCGTAAAATTTATACTATTATCGACGCGTTTGTGAATTAAAAACAATATTAAAAAAATTTAAAAAAGGCCCTAAGCGCTGCGCTTTGACCTAAGAGGGGCGCTTTGCCCGAAAATTTAAAAATGTAAAAAAAAAAAAGAAACCTCAAAGCGCCCCTCTTTGGCCATAGCGGGGCGCTTTGATGTAAAGCAACAGACAAGGTCTGACCGCGTCAGTCCTTGTCGGTTGACTTTACACCAAAGCGCCCAGCTTTGGCCATAGCGCCCAGCTTTGGCCATAGCGCGGAGCTTTGGGGTGTGAAAATAATTTTCTCCGTGTGTAAATAGCATGACCCAATAATAATAATAAGAATGACTTACAGGAGGGTGTGAAATAGTTGTGGATCTCGTTCGTTGGGAAGAAACGAAATCAGTTTGAAAAAATGGAAAGGGGAAATTGAAAAACCTAGGAGGAAGAGGAACAAGAGAGAAAGGTACACAAATATATTATTCTGGAATATGAATAGACAAATATGCCCTTATGTGAAATGCACATGACCTAATTTAACCAAAAAATCTAACTGTGTTTGGCTTAAAGGACATAACGTGCAAGATTTTGGAAGGTTACGGACACCGCCTATAAACCTTTGGAAAAAAAGACAGCGCCTGCAATTTGGTGTAAACATAAAGGACAAAACTAATAGTTTACTCATAAGAAAAGAAGCTAAATAACCACAAAAGTAATAAACAACACCTATAAATATGTATACATATATCTCTTATTTTTATCTTTTTTACACAAAGGGTATGTTTGGCAAAAGTAGCTGGTGGCTGGAAGCTGGTAGTTGTAGCTTTTGAGATATATTTGGTGTTTGACAGAGTAGCTGAAACTTTTAATAAAATGTATAAAATGACCAAAATTGACATAACTAAAAATTTAAAAAGTTTGTGTATTAAAAAGTACATTATCTTTAAAGCTTAAAAAAGTCATTTTTTCCTTAAAAACTTTTAGGTCCTTCTAAACACTACTAGTAGGAGCGTTCAATCAAAAGTTTCAAGTTTCTAACCTAAAAGCTTCAAGCAAACAAGACCTTTTATTAAGTAAGTATGAATTTTTTCTTAAAAAATAAAAAAAAAACCTCCAGCCTAAGACTATTGGGTATGAGGCGGGGGTTGGGGCGTGGGTTGAGTACAAACGGCCAAGTCACCACCCCGGGTGGGCTTGGGTTTCGGCGTGACCCCTTGGGCGGGGGTTTCAGCATGGGCGTTGGGCGGACTTAGCGGTCTTCCGTGACTGGTTCTCATTGACTGGGTTGGCTAGGCTATAGGTGGCTAGGCTTTTTTTTTTGTGTATTTTTATAATAATTGAAAAAAAAATTATAACACGTGGCCAACCCACACGGGCTAGCCACGCCCCGCCATACCAACCTAACATGCAACTGACCAGCGATGCCTCCTCATAATCCACGTGTCAACCCATACCCCAAACCCCCACCCCACCCCACCCCACCCCACCTCACCATACCCCACGGTCTAACATACCCTACCCAAACCCCACCACCATGTCTTCTTTGTATTAAACTCCTATACTCAATTTGATCCGATGCTCGCAACCGCCACCATAAGCTACCGGTGGATCACTCCATTCTCCGGCATCCGTACGGCTCCGCCATTGACTTCTGCTAACCCCTCACTTTACCGACCACTTCGTCTACCTACCTCCTCACCGCAGATCGATTTCAAGGCTTATTGCACCAACAAATCACAGCTTCCTGAAATCATCAATTCTACTTCAGGTTTCATCTTCTGTTTGATTCAAATGCGTTAGGTTTTTAATCACAACATTTCGTATCTTTGTATTACATCGACAGATAACGGTTATCTTCTGTTTGATCGTTTTTTTTGTCTTCATTGACAGATAACGGAGATTTAGTAACGAAAGAAGAGATTAATCAAAACGACGACGTCGGATGGCTACCTGCATTTCCTCATATACTAGTTGCTTCTATGTCGAATTTCCTTTTCGGTTTTCATATAGGGTAAATTGCTTTCAACTTATGAATATTGCTTGAAGATCTGTGATCAATTGCATATGAATAATAATTATTGTGCTACTTCACTTTGTTGTAGTGTAAAAGTACTCTAGTTCAAAAACTATAGCATGATATATTTGTACGATTCTCACGTTACGAACCGTTTGTATTTGATCCTAACACGCAATAGATAATTCGGTTAAAGCTCGATTGAATTTGGAACACAGGCCAACATTTTCAAAAACTAGATCTATTTTTCTTGTCTGGAATTGTAATTCTAGGGAAAAATTTTGAATATAGTTTAATTGTGTGATGCAGTGTGATGAATGGTCCAATATTGTCTATTGCCAAAGAGCTAGGGTTTGAAGGGAATTCGATTCTTGAAGGGTTTGTGGTGAGCATATTTATTGCGGGTGCCTTTTTGGGAAGTGCAGGTGCAGGTTATGTGGTTGATAAACTTGGTTTTAGGAGAACACTTCAGGTCGACACATTACCGCTGATTCTTGGTGCCATTTTAAGGTATCTTTGGCTTGATTTTATACCGCTTGTTGTGAAATAACAAATTGTTAACAGTCCATAGCGTTTCTAGTGTTATCTATGATATATTTTACCCTACAGTTGAAGGAAAAACAAACGGACCTCTGTTAACTTATAGCTTAATCGAACAAGAGAAAAAAACTTCACTGCTTAAATTTCAGTTAAGCTTACTTGATATGGTTAAATGATCCTTTTGACAGTGCACAAGCCAACTCTTTGGATCAGCTATTGTGGGGACGGTTTTTCGTGGGTCTTGGTATTGGAGCAAATGCGGTTCTTGTCCCTATTTATATATCAGAGGTCGCACCAACAAAATACCGGGGTTCATTGGGGAGCGTGTGTCAAATTGGCACATGTACGGGAATAATAGCCTCACTCTGTTTCGGAGTTTTCTCAGAAAGTGATCCTCATTGGTAAACTCTTCCCTTTTTTTCCATGCTTACCTGGAATTGACTTCAATTTTGTTAATTTTTATTGTTGGTAAAACCATAAAATTGTTTTAAACAAGTTATTGAACTTTTGACAGGTGGAGAACAATGCTTTATATTGCAAGTGTGCCTGGTTTTATTATAGCATCCGGTATGCAGTTTGCTGTAGACAGTCCCCGCTGGCTATGCAAAGTAAGGATCCGAGTATAACTTTTGTAGAAAAGTCTGTTGGTTTAATCAAATTAGTCTTTATCTCTATCTAATTAATTGATATTGATCTGGATATTCTACTCTTGACTTTCTTCATTAGAACTGTTAGATGAGTCGGTAGAAGTTGTTATGATAATTAGTTTTGGTTATTTCTTTCTAGAATATAGACCTTGCAGTTTACATGTGTGGCTATAAATCATAGGCCCTTGCAACGAATTGCATCCAATTTCCAACCAAACATGTTATCACTTGAACAAAGATTTTAATTCCAACGAATTCTACGATCCAAGTCCATTAACTTCCAGCCAACAACATGCACCCCAAATGCCTATATGGTATCTGAGAGCAAGATCAAATCCACAAAGTTATTGAAGAGTTGATACTAAATACGTTAATTTAACAGCTTATGTGTGGCACTTCTGACTTTGGTAGCCTCTTAATGACCATTCAGATGCTACCTCTTAATGGTTTAAAACCTCTGAATGAATAAGAGGTAACCTCAAGTCTGAATGGTTAAGAGGTAACCTCTGAATGGTAAATCATCACATGTCACATTCTTCTACCTTCTCATTGGTAAAATTCTTAATGGTTCCATTAAGAGGTAGCCTCTTAATGACCATGCAGAGGCTACCAAACAGCCCCTTAACTCCACCAAGATGTGACCCTCGGCGATGTATGCTAGATTTGGAGGCATGCCACTAATGGGTAGTAATGCAAAGGTATCCAGTGGATCTACATAATTAGATGAAGTTCGAGGCAGAATACCGAGGTCCTAGCCCTTTCCAAGTGTGCAAGAAGCATTCTCAAAAGTCTATCGTGATGTAATTCCTGAACAAAGGTCATATCAGACACAAGGTAATTCTTGCAATGATCCCTGGTGTGACCAATCTAAAATCCAACATCAGAAAGGAAAAGTATTGGAGGCTGCATGGTAAACAAGTCAAGCCATCAGGCCATATTGCGGTCACTGAAAACTATCTTTTTTGACATTAAGTGGATGGGTGATTTGCAAACTTTCAATCTGTATGAGCAGGAAGTAGCATTGCTGTTGTGTCCCATACCGGTCATGTGTGAGTGGATTGTTGACTCTGGAGCTATGTACCATATGTGTCCAGAGACGTCAATATCTTCAACAAACTCAGTCCCAACAGGACCCCACAGTCGACACTATTGATGAGATTCAATCTATGTAGTTAATATCGGTGGGATATCGGCCCTCTACAAAATGTTGGTGTCAAATATCGGTCCGTAATACCGGTTTCGATATTGACTTTTATTTTGGATGCCTTGGTTGATGTGGACTCGGAGGAAGATTCATGGCTATTGGCTAATGATTAGATCATGTTTCAAAGATTGGCACTTTTGAGTTTTGACTTTTGATATTACTATTAATATTATATATGTTTTACGTTTGAATAAATTACGATTTTGGCTCCTTTGGTTATATCACTTTTACCCTTTTAGCCCAAAAAGAAATCTTTTAACATCTGAGCCCCCAACGTCTTTTTTTTCTAACCCTTTTGGCCCCTAACACTAACCCCATCCATTTACTTGGTTAAAAACTTGTGAAGTGCCCCTCACATGAGGGGCATTTATGGCAATTCACCTATTCACTTCTAAACTTTTAAATAAAAAAACCTGACATTAGTTTTTCAACCGTTTTTTCATTCAAATCGTTTTTTCATTCAAATCTGCATCTTGCATCTGATTCCAAACCCTAAATCCCCAAATCACACCTTCATCTACTCAAATCTCCTTCAAATTCAACCTACATTTTCCTCACCGATCATCAATCTCTCACCGGAGATTCAAATCTACAATGGCGACAATGGAGAGCTTGATCGGGCCGTGAACCGGATACAGATAGCGTGCACTGTGAGGAGCTTGTGACATTTAATTAACTTGGGTTGGGGTTCAGTTAGACGCAGGGGCCAAAATAGTTAGTTACAGAAACGTTGGGGGTACAAATGTTAAAAAATTCTATTTTGGGGTAATAGGGTAAAATTGATATAACCACAGGGGCCAAAATCGTAATTTACTCTTTACGTTTTATATATGTATGTATATGAATTATGCATGATATTAAAATTGCCGGTATCCCACCGCAATAACCTATATCTCAAATATTAATATCGGCCTATGACCGATATTTGATTTTGGACCGCATTAACTGCATAGGATTCAATCAGAGGTAACAGGTATAGGTTCAGTTACTATATCAAAAGATCACTCTTGACTTAGTTCTTTATGTTCCAAATCCCACCTGTAATTTGGTTTTCAGTTAAACTTATTAATGATCTCAACTCCATTATTATTATTCTAACCCCTACATTATATTAATTTCAAGACTCAGACTTGGGGAGGACAATTGGCAGGCATGTGTCACCCTCTTAATTTTTAAGACCGAAACCACAATAGAGCCGCCACCAAGGAACTCGATTAGTGCGGGATCTACTTCCAAGTTCCAACCGTAATACATGTTAAGGACCATATTCATATATAGCACTTTAGATTTGAGCACCTAAATTTCTTGTACTTGAAAAGGTTGTTTCCAAATTTGATCATTAAATATTTAATTCTCTTTCCGTGTAAAATCTGTTAGTTTGCAAAACATAGTCGAAAGTCGTATCCTACTTAACCATGCAAAAAGAACATCTCAGGGTCCAGATATTTCTGCATTTGAAGAATTAAATTCTTTAACTTCTTACTAAAACAATTTCAGGATGTTGTATTCATTGATTGTGTTGTTTCTGAAGGCTGGGAGGCTTAACGATGCCAAACAAGTTATCGCTAATCTGTGGGGGCCGTCTGAAGTTGAGAAAAGTATCGAAGAATTTCAATCTGTTCTTAAGAATGACGGTGGTGACTTGGACAGCAGTTGGTCCGAACTTCTAGAAGAATCTCATGCTAGAGGTGTGTTATTAGTGACCATGAAATCCTGTTTTAAGGGTGGGTCTGAATCAAATTCACATTCACCTAACTTGTCTCCAATGGTTTGTACTTTGTAGTTGCTTTTATTGGAGGTTCTCTATTTGTACTGCAACAATTTGCTGGCATCAACGCGGTCCTTTATTTTTCATCGTTGACTTTCAAAGACGCTGGAATTACAAACGGTGCATTGGCAAGCTTATATGTCGGACTTACCAATTTTGCAGGTCTATAATGTGATAATAGAGTAAAATGTCATTTTTTGTCCTTGAGGTTTGGCCAGTTTTGCGACTTTCGTCCAAAGGTTTGTTTTTCCGCTTCTGGATTCAAAAGGTTTGTAATCTTGCCATTTTCATCCGACTCGTTAACTCCATTCATTTTTTTCCGTTAAGTTAGGGGTATCTTCGTCTTTTTTATTTAGTAAGGGTATTTTGAATACTTGTACATTATGCTAAATGCTTGTACATAAAGTGAAAAAGACCGAATTGCCCTTTAAGTTAACAAAAAAGACGAAAATAGCCCTGACTTGGCTGAAAAAAATGGATGGAGTTAACGAGCCGGATGAAAATGGCAAGATTTTAAATCTTTTGGATCCAGATACGGAAAAACAAACCTTTGGACGAAAGTCGCAAAACTGGCCATACCTCAGGGACGAAAATGACATTTTACTCATGATAATATTAACTAACTACGCAATTCTTGGTTCACACATGCATGAATCCAACTGTATCTAATTTATATTACATTTATGGTGTACAGGTGCACTTTGTGCTTTATACTTAGTTGATAGGGAAGGAAGGCGGAAGCTTATAATCGGAAGTTATCTAGGAATGGTAAGATGTAATAATTTATCTTCTTAAACATAATATTAGCGTTTTGATTAAAACTAGTGGGTTACCACCCGCGCTCCGCAGCGGGTTCGAAACGTAAATAAAAATAAGTAAATCGTGAGAGTTAAAGTTGTTGATGTTTTAGTTAAGGGGCTAAACATGTCATTATAAAATTTGAGGGGCTAAAGTTGTTTTAGTTAAGGGGCTAAACATGTCATGATTAAAGTTGAGGGGCTAAAGTTGTTTTAGTTAAGGGGCTAAACATGTCATTATTAAAGTTGAGGGGCTAAAGTTATGTATTATTAAAGTTGAGGGGCTAAAGTTGTTTTAGTTAAGGGGCTAAACATGTCATTACCAAAGTTGAGAGGCTAAACATGTCATTATTAAAGTTGAGGGGCTAAAGTTGGTTAATGCCAAAGTTGAGAGGCCAAAGTTGGTTGATGTGACAAAATATCATATTTATATATAATGAAATTACTGAAACTGTTGCTTGCCTGTACAGGCAATGTCGATGTTTCTTGTTGTATATGCTATCAGCTTTCCTATAGATGAAGAGCTTCGTAGCAAGTTGTCTATTCTCGGGACTATCTTGTAAGCTGAAACTTTGATACTTAAGATCATCACTTACTTTTAGAGTTTATTTGGAAAAATATTACTAAAAATGGCATCTCTAATATTATAAAATATGTATAAATGTAAGGTATATGCTGACTTTTGCAATTGGAGCTGGTCCAGTCACCGGTGTCATCATACCTGAGCTTAGCAGCAGCAGAACACGCGGGAAGATCATGAGCTTCAGTTTTTCAGTTCACTGGGTATCGATCTTAATTTCTTTTAGATTTCTTGGGAACTAGATATTCAATTTACCTCTGATATCAAATCATAAGGCCACCAGCTTGGTGCCGTGGTGTAAGCTGCGTTTTATCAGGTCCCACTAATTAGCAGGGTATTGGTGGGTTTTCCATTACGGGTTCTCACGCTTATCAAATAAAAGAAATGAGTATAACCCTGGATCTAAACTTCTATAAAAAAGGAGTAAAATGTCATTTTCGTCCTTGAGGTTTGGCCAGTTTTGCGACTTTCGTCCAAAAGTTTGTTTTTCCGCATCTGGATCCAAAAGGTTTGAAATCTTACCATTTTCATCCGGCTCGGTTAACTCCGTCCATTTTTCTCCGTAAAGTCATGGATATTTCCGTCTTTTTTATTAACTTAAAGGGCAATTCGGTCTTTTTCACCTTATGTACAAGCATTTAGCATAGTGTACAAGTGTTCAAAATACCCTTAATGAAGAAAAAAGACAAAAATACCCTGACTTGACTTAACAAAGAAAAATGGATGGAGTCAACGAGCCAGATGAAAATGACAAGATTCCAAACCTTTTGGATCCAGATATGGAAAAACAAAACCTTTGGACGAAACTCGCAAAACTGACCAAACCTCAGGGACGAAAATGACATATTACTCAAAAAAATTATTGCATATTTTTTTTTGAATGTTGAGATTAAACAGCAATTCTGAGTTGAGATTTTAATTCAGGTGTGTAATTTCTTGGTGGGGCTATTCTTCCTTGAGCTGACTGAGAAATTTGGTGTTGCACCGGTTTATGGGAGCTTTGGTGCAGTTTCTATATTGGCCGCGCTATTCTCTTATTCATTCTTAGTTGAAACTAAAGGGCGGTCTCTTGAAGAAATCGAGTTGTCGCTAAACTCTAATTTCGCCAAACGTGATTAGAGTAAGTTCTCTTAATTTAGGTCCAAGGAACCAAATAGCATGTCTGTATAGTTCAATATATAATATTTAAGATAGATTTGCTTCCATATTCATTGTGTAGATGTACATATAAACAATAAAGCCTGTTCTGTAGGTTCGACAAGGGCTTTTGTTTGTAAATGCTGCAATTTGAACTCTTATTTATGTTGAGTTCAGACACATATTGTACCGGGTTATTTGTATATTTCATGTTAAATTTTAATTACATATCATTACAGTATCTGGGATTTGTGATATCTTGTGTTCCTATGCAATGGAGTCAACAACCTAAGTGAGAGGTGAACAATAGTACTATCACCCTTAAAGAATGATGTGGTTGCAGAGCACTGTGTTGCGACAAATGAGTCGTTGCACTTCTAAATTTGTGCTCCGGACACCTAGAATGATCCTGGAACATTCTCACCTGACTACAACGTGAGAGTAAGTATATTGTTTGTGGTGAGTAAAGCAGAGCAAGTTGATGAGTGAGGGTATTGAATGTCCTCACCTTCCAAGAGTCTAGTCTCCTTTTAGGATTATATGTGTTTTTGCATTTTGTTTGAATATGGTTACATGTGTACACAAACTTATTACAATGGTAAGTCAAACATGTGAAGTTGGACGCACTGTTTTAACGAGTAACAGACTCTGTTATATACATGCACATCTCGGACTGTTGTATACACATGCACATCAAAACTCACTGTAAATTCAAACCGTTGCAATCTCGGACACACCATTTTACTACACCGTTATAAAGTTGCATGTAAAACCATTGGAACATTGGATTAAACTTGTAATGCTTGGTGTAGTGGTCATCAAATACATTTGCTTTGCAGACCGTTTCGATTCAAGGCTAGGGATGTTCATGAGTTGAAGTTTTCTCAGTTCATATATTTTCTCGGTCGAAATTGAAAGTGAATTGAATTCGTGGTGCGGTGATAAGCACCGGATTACCCAGTCATTGGCGAAGCTTGACCCCCCGTTTTTTTCGAAACCGGGGGGGGGGGGGGGGGGGCGAAAACGTATATACCTAAAAAATTCTATACGAAGTTACTGTTCATAACACTACGCATCGAAAAGTTCAGGAGGGGGGGGGGGGGGGGGGGGGCGCCCCCTCCCGCCCCAAGTAAGCTGCGCCCCTGTCCCCAGTAGGAAAAGTACCATATGTTAAGACTCTTGATTCCACTGCTTCCTACCATACATCTTGAAGGTCATGTGCTAGCGTAAGGTGCAAATTATTTAATCTCACTGGCCAGTAGGGTATTGGCGGGGTCCATGAGTTTTCAAGTAATCGGTTCTGATGATTAAAAAAAGTAACCGGAAACTAAATTTGAATTTGGTTTGGTTTCAAACCGAAAAGCCCTCTTTTTATCAAGGAGGGTGTTCATCACTTTCGCTTTCAGGTTCCTCGGGTTGTTCTGTTCGGTTTTCTTGGTTTTGTAATAGTATGCATACATGAATTTAGTTTCCTCGATTTAATCGAATCAAACTAATTGAAACCAAAACCAAAACCGATTGCCAAATTCGTTTCAGTTTATAACTACTTTGTTTGTTGTAAAGGATCTAATTACAAGCAGGTAAGCGGGCAACAAGCTGCACAACGACCCCCTTTTGAATGGTACTGAAAACAAAGCTATGGTTCTTCAGCACAAATGAGTTACTGTGCATGACCCAACAGCTTCGGAGGCAAGATACCCAAATGTATCAAAAGCAAAGGGAATGAAAACATGTTGATTTTCAGCACAGACTTTCTCATGCTTAGCAACTTTCCCTAATTCGCCTTCAACAGGTGGGCCAACAACGGATTTGTTGTCCCTGAGCCCCACAAGGGAGGATACTCTTGTTAGGTCCACACAAGCATGTTTCCCGTCCATCCAAACACAAGAATATCTGATGGCCGAAGAGTAGATCCTGCTCGTTTTAACCCATCACGGAGGACATCCCTAACTAAAACATGTCTGTATTTAATATTTAAATCCTGGAAGCTCCTTGTAATGAAGCGCATGTTCACCAAAATTATCCAAACAAATTTTACGGCAAACAGAGCATGGCTCATCAACTGAGAATATGGGGATCAGTAAACGATATTTAAGAATGGCCCGATACTCCACTGCTCTGACGAGGGGATAGGTCAAACTTCTCTTCCAAACTCTAGACGATTTTACTACTAAGGGCACTCGCCAAAGGATCATGGGCTTTAGGGGGGTGCCCTTATTAACGAACCCATCAAGATCAATATCAGGAAAGGAACCAGTGCAAACAGCCTAATGCACACCCAAAATCAGAATCCAACCCATCAACACCAGTCCTGCAAAATGTGGTCATGTAACTTTCAAGATTGTGCAACATATCAGTCCGATATAAAAATGTCACAATGAATGGACCCGTATAGCCAGCTCAGTTGACCGTTGGCATGTCACCACCACTCGCACCTTCCCATCATTGACCGATACTAGTGGTTGTCGTCTTCTCTCTCTCTCCCTCCCTCTGCAAATTAGCACCATCTTTTTTTCTTACAAGACTCTCATTCACATAGTCCTGAAGACCTAGGGTTTCTCTTTCATGCAGAACCAATGGATTCCACATCTACTGATGGCAGAGAACACGAACAGGATCGAGAACGAGAACTTTCTCACGTAGTAGAACTAGTAGCATCTCCCGAACCTTCCGATCCAGTTTCAGAAGATCAGATAACGCCTCTCTTGATCCAATCAGATAAGCCTAATATCAATATATTCACTGTCTCCTACCCTAGGCGTAAGTCTAACAAGGTATTCCTCAAACCCTAGCCTATAGGTCAACTATTTCGGCACTGATTAACTGTTAGTTGATGATGAGTTAATTGACCAACACAGGACCAGATTGCAAGGTTAGTTGAAGCCGAGACGTCGCCGGTTTCGCAGTTTGTTGTTTGGGTTTGGGGTGGATCTAGGTATTCTGGCTTGTTGTGTATGGTATCATCGGCTGTAATATATTGTGTAATGGAAGTTCTTCTGGATGTTTGCTCTGGTTAGTGATTTTCATTTTTGTAATAATGGAACAGTGTGTTTGATAAGTTGCTAGGAGGATAACAATGTTTGTGTGTGATGTTTAGTTATATCTTGTAAAATGTCTGTTTAGATTACTCAATTATTAGATTACCGACATTGCAACGGTCCATTAAACCAAACAATATACCATGTGCTATTTGTTTAAATGCTCAAGATTTCGTGGGTGAGAGGTACCTGATGGCTGATAGTAGAAAATAAATAATGTGGTACTGGTAACAGTAAGCCGTAAGTGTGCTAAGAGGTTATTAGAACAGGAGAACGAAAATCTCGAAAAACCAAAAAAAGTTGTGTACATTGATGTGTTTTGAAAAGAACATTTGTTTTGAAATAGAAGTGCTCTCAGCACCAAGGTGATATCTTCATAGCCAAGTTTTAAGGTGTCTGAACGCCAAAAGACGTAAACTTGCTAGTTTATTTTTGTCAGTTGTGTGCCAAAATATAATAGTGCTTTAAATTAATAATCGCATTTTCTAAAAGCAAAGCCACCCATAGTATGGCATTAGGTTAGTTTGGCCTCCAGTTGATCCGTCTTATATTTTATATATTTTGTTTTTGTAATGGCAGCTCAATCACTTCCTCTTTTTGAGGTAGCGTTTACAAGATGTGTAATTATCTCAATATTATCGTTTATGTGGTTAAGAAGAAGTGGAGAACCAATATTTGGACCTGCAAATGTCAGGAATCTTTTAGTTTCAAGGGCTCTTACTGGATGTGTATCTTTGTTAGCTTTCATTTACTGGTAAGTCTTCCTTCTGAACCTGCTGCAGTTGAAACATTAACCCTTAACATTGTGAATAACTGCCCGTTTTACCAATATGTGTTCTTGTTCTTGGGTTTATTCTGTTTGTGTCAAATCATTTGTGCCTTTTGCATTTATAGATCACATTCAAATCTGAGGTCTATACGCATATGATTGAATTTCTACATTTCTATGCTCTTTGTAATCTATTTTGTGAAAGTATCATGTTTGTGTACTTGCCCATTGATGTTTTCTGGATTTTTGCAAATCAAACCAGACTTCTAGTATGTGAGACGTTATTAAAAAATACTAAAAACTTGATCATACATAACAATTTTTATATCGTTAGTTCTTAAACAACACACTTATAAAACGTACTTAGCCTTAACTATAAAAAAACACTAATAAGTTGCAACATAGAGATTTTAGTATGGTATTTGCCTTGCTGTGACCTAAGGTTATCCCAAACATGTGTTTAAGCATTAGTCCAAAAGTACGATTACGTCTCTTAATTTCACGGTGAAACGTTTCTTTGCAGTATTCAGAGACTACCTATGTCTCAAGCTATGATATTAAGCTTTACAACTCCACTAATGGCCTCAGTTGCAGCACGCTTCATTTTGAAGGAGAATCTGAAAATTGCAGATGTAGCAGGTACGTTAACAATCATACATATGAAACTATCTTTTTCGTTTGACATTTAGTACTTCTTGTACCAGATAGTTCCATATACTTCATCTATCTTCCATTTCTTGAACAGTTGCAAATATTATTTTCATGATTGATTGATATCTGATTTTCAGGTATTGCTTTCAGTTTCTTTGGGGTCCTCTTTCTTCTTGGATCACCTACCAGCATACAAGGTACAGAAGTGCATTAATATATCGATACAGATTAGAGTTGACCTATGCAAATTTTCTATCATATCTGTTTTCTTTTCTGTGCAGGAGTATCAGTGGAAGCTAAAACTAAAGGTGTGCATGTTTTTGTGGTTTTGATTGGTTTAGTGTCGGCATTGGCTGGTGGAGTGAGTTACTGCTATTTAAGAGCAGCAGCAAAGGCTTCTGACCAACCTGTGTAAGTATGGCTTTCTCATTCTGCTGTTTTTTTAATATTTATTTCGCAAGTTAAATGTATTTTTTAAAAATATTTTCGTTTTTTCTTTCAGGGGCACTATATTTTCGTTTGGTCTACTCTCTACTGCTGCAGTGGCCATATGCATGATAATCTCCCAAGTAAGACTGTAATTTGTTAATATCAGTTTAGCTGAATTTGATTATATTTGAAATTTTGAATGTGGTTGTACCTAATTACCAGACGTGGCCAATGAGATAAATGATACCTTATTGCCTTATTGTAGTTGTCTCAAAATACAAGCATTATTGAATTTTATAAAGACATCTATTAATATAACAAAAGGTGTCTTGAGAATAGTACCTAAGAGCTAAGACACAACCTGTATTTTTTATTGTTTTTCTTTGCCAAATTTACAACAATGCCATCCAACCCATTTTTTTTTGTGTATTCAACCCTTCAACTTTTAGCATTGCGACTTACACCCCCTCAGCTTTCTAAAAACTTTGTAAATCTCATTTTGACCACCCTCGAGTTTTACGTGCTTATTTTTATGTACGTGGGTCAAATATACATTTTCATGCTTATTTTTATGTACGTTTGTGGTTGGTCTACGTTTTGTTCGGAAATGAGTCGGGTCAACTATAATACGTTTTCACTAGGTGGTATAAATTCGAGTTACTTTTCTGTTCCCGAGTCTCATTTAACAGGGGGAGGGGAGGGAAAAGAGATGAAAATATGAAAAACCATGTTCCCGAGTTTCATTTAACAGGGGGAGGGGAGGGAAAAGGGGGGAAAAAGGAAGAAAATTTATCCATATATTCATCCTCCCAAATTGGAGAGATTAG
Organism: Helianthus tuberosus; assembly: GCA_030545235.1. Taxonomy (NCBI): domain Eukaryota; kingdom Viridiplantae; phylum Streptophyta; class Magnoliopsida; order Asterales; family Asteraceae; genus Helianthus; species Helianthus tuberosus. The sequence goes on along the minus strand of CM060443.1, from coordinate 146,741,135 downwards.
GAGAGAAAATCCTATAAATTACTAAATTACCCTCCAATCTAATTAAAATGTTTTATGTTTAAAGGGTATAATGGTAAAATTGTTATTTTCTTTTCTTTTCCTCCTAACTCGGGAACACATAAAATGCTTGATTTCTTCTCTTTTCCTTTACATTTCATTAAACTCGGGAACACGAAAAAAATCACATCTTTTCCCTCCTTTTCTCTCTTAATTCATTTTCCTTCCCCTTCCCCTGTTAAATGAGACTCGGGAACATAAACTCCGCTGGAACACGTGATACCATTCTTTAACGTAAAAAAACTCTATTTTCTTACATGCTTGATTTTAAGTACGTTTCGGTATAAATCCAAGTTGGTTCTCGGGTTTGAGTCAGGTCAAATATAATACGTTTTCATGCTTATTTTCATGTGCGTTTTCAGTTGGTCTACGTTTTGACGCAAGTTTTGTTCGAAAACGAGTCGGGTCAATTATTTCGAGTTACTTTAAGTTTTGACGCGGCAGATCAAAATACTAGTTATTTATATTTAATGGTTTTCTATATATATCAAGCATGTCTAGTACTCACTCAAATGTCAAATATAGTCAAATCAATCCGTAAAACCAATATATTTTTCATTTTCTATTCATTCCTGGAGATGAAGGTTTATTTGATTATTTCTAGTGTTCATTAATGTATTTATTTAATTTTTTTTTTCAGGACTTTGTGCTGCCTAGCTTCTATTCTTTTGTTCTTATGATTTTTCTCAGCATATTGGCCTTTTTTGCTGAGGTGAGCTTCTGAACTTACGCCAAATAATTTGTTATTGTGGTCATCTACTAGTTAAATTTTAATCTGAAAAAAAAAAACAATATTTTGCTGCAGTTATTTCTGGCACGTGGGCTTCAGCTTGAGAAAACCAGCAAAGTTGCAAATATTCAATACCTTGAGGTAACATCTCTCGTTGCTTTTTGTTTATACGAGCCATTCTACTCATGTTAGCAAATTTGGTTAACAATTTGAACCCGTGCTAAAAGATACACAGAAATTGTCATAATACAGTGGCGACCCCATGACAGCAAGAATATTTTTCAGAGTGATAAAAGATGGTCCCATAAGTTCTTTTTTTGTACTTTTTACTTTGTCAAGTTTACGAGAATGTTAAGCATATGGGAGGCGTTAGGAAATCCATGAAGAATAATGGAAATTGATTTACAAAAAATCTAGAGAACATAAAGAACTTATTCTTGATAGATAAAGGTGCATGTTGTACCCTTTTCTAGTATGCAAGAATGCATCTGCCTTTTGTTTCGAGCCAAAACAGTCGGTTTTAGAAAAGTAGCAAATTGATTCTTATTTCATCTTGTGAATTTCTATACTAAATACATATAAAGAAAGGTAGCACCTTCTATAAGAAAACGCTTCAGACCGCATTAAGAGACACATTCTAATTTGACAAAAGTTGCTTATATAAGTATATTCATACGGCCCGCTAGCGGTATGCGCATATAATGTATATATGTGTGAGCCGTGGGGGGGGGGGGGGGGGGGGGGGGGGGATTTACTGAGTATGATGATAAAGTATATTCATTTTCATAATATAGACGGGATTGAATTGTATCATAATACGTTGCTTGCAGGTTGCATTATACCAGTTATGGGGCATGGGATCATTGCGATACACGCTGTCATTCGGTAAAGTTGTTGGATGTTTTCTTGTTTTTGTTTCAGCTTGTTGTACCATGTATTTTGGACCAGAAAAAGAAATGGAGTAAGATGTGCCAGGCCTCTTCATGTTTTCAGGCATGCACCCATTTCTGTTTTTGCATTCCAACATGTAATTTTGAAATTGTTTATAATTTTAAATATTATAGTTTTCAACAAACAAAATATCATTCACATACTTGTAAGCTATTAGTTATACTGTTGTCATTTATATTGGTAAATTGGTAAATTCGTTATTAGAGAATTGTATTATTTGATATTATTGTTCGCCTGTAATATATGACTTGAATAAAAAAAAAACATATATTTAAAAAAGAATCGACACAGTGACTGGTTGGAGCTGGATACAAACGGAGTACAAGATCAGTTTCTTGTTTGGATTGAAGATTACGAACTGAATCAGCTTGACTTTTATTGTTGTGAGCTCGAGCCAGCATTAATGCTTGACTTAACTCGGTCGTGGAACACGCCTGCAACATGCTAACATTTGCCTCAGAGTAGACGAAATGTCCAAGCAAAGTACTGATTAACATTGTCCGCAAGTACAATGATTTGTGTGTCTTCCTTGGACATACCATGTTGTTCAGGAATCTTTGTACATCTTACGAATGAGTTGGCTAGTCTGAAATGAGACGCTCGACTTTATTAATGCAAAGGATATTGCATCTAAGAAGCTAAATATATTTATCAACTCATTAGTAAATGAGTCAAGTTGCTCCTCGGCTACTTGAGATCTACAGTTCTACTCCACAAAAGTTTGAATTAGAGGTACACAAACGGGTGTTTATAATACCCAGGTACGGATGTCACCCAGTATTGGTTTTCTGGGTATTGCCAATACCCGGACTCGGGTTTGGGTCCGGGCCCTCTGTACCCAGGTTCGGGTTTTCTATACCCGGGTATTAAAATACCCTATTTCCGGGTTCGGTATGGTTCGGTTTCGGGTATAGGTCGGGTTTTAACTTGTGTTTTTTTTGCATAAAACATTGGAATAGAAACCTTTATTTCATAAAACATAGACTTAAAACACACATAAATAACGAACATAGATTTTAAGAGCGTTTTTTTTTTTTTTTTTTGTGATTTTCAGTGTATTTCAAATCATCATCATCATACTCAGTAAATCCCACCAATAGCAAAGCAAAGGTAGGGTCTGAGGAGGGTAAGATGTAGACAGCCTTACCTCTACCCCCGTAGGAATAGAGAGGCTGCTTCCAGTGAGACCCCCGGCTCGAAATGCTGCTGCTGCTTCTTCGTTTTTTTCTTCGAGTAAGATATGTTTTGAATTCACAAGTTAATGCTAATTAAATGTATTTTTAATGGTTTCTTTTCTTGTGCTTCTGCCAACATAAATTATATTAATTAGGGTATGCAAAGTTTTTTTTTGAATGGCTAAATCTTACTCACCTTTATTACTTCTAAAATTCTCTTTTTTACTTTTTATGAGACTTGAACACCCATATCACCACACCAGAAGGGGTGGGGCAATTAGGGTATCCAAATTAGGGGTATTTAGAATTCGATTCGAATTCGAAAAAATTGAAATTCGACCCAGTTCGATTCGATTATCATAAATTCGAAATTCGAATTGGATCAATTCGGATTCGAGTCCAGTAAATCGAATACGAATTTCTAATTTTAAACTCGATTAGAAATTCGAATTCAAATTCAAATTTATACATATTTATTTATTATATTTTTATATAATACACACATAGGGGAGGGTTTAAATGAGAACGCTAAATATTGTGAGAACCGTGAGAACAAATGAAAAAACCGCGAGAAATTGGTCAAAAACGAATCAAATTCAAAAAAAAATTCTACACTTATCATTATTATTCGAATACAATGTTATAAATTTAATTTACACGTTTAAATTTACGTGAATTCGTAAATAAAGAAAATTTACACATGTGTAAGTTTGCCATTTACACATGTGTAAATCTGTTATATTTACACATGTGTAAAAAATCTAAAAAGAGTAATTTTTGAAAGGAGAAATTGATTATTTGATGTTGTAAATTCTTGTTTTGATGTTGTATCTTAATTACAATGAGGTTTGTATTAAAAAAATTGGTTTTGATTGGTGTTCTCATTTGTTCTCACGGTTCTCGCAATATTTAGCGTTCTCAAGATAACCCTCCCCTACACACATATAACTTTAACTTGGGCTATAATATAAGTTAATCTATAAATTTAATTTAAGTCCTAATATAGCCCATAATGAATTTACCATATTTTAAACTAGGTTAGAAACCCGTGTATTACACGGGTTGAATAAATGTAATTTTATATATTAAATAATAAAAAGTTATATCTTTATGAACCACGTTTATTTTACGGGCTAAATAAATGTAATTTTATATATCAAATAATAAAAAAGTTATATCTTTAAAAACCATGTATATTACACAGATTAAATAAATGTAATTTTGTATACTAAATACTAAAAACGTCGTATCTTTAAAAACCCGTGTATAATCAGGTTGAATAAATCTACCAAATAATAAAAAATTACATCCTTAAAAACTCTGTATATTACACGTGTTGAATAGATCTAAAAAAGAGTTATATCTTTGAAAACCATGTGTATTACACAGATTAAATAAATGTAATTTTGTATATTAAATACTAAAACGTCGTATCTTTAAAAAACCCGTGTATAGTCGGGTTGAAAAATCTACCAAATAATAATAAAAAAATATATATCCTTAAAAAACCCCGCGTATTACACTTGTTAAATAAATCTAATTTTACATAGCAAATGATAAAAAGTTATATCTTTATAAACTTCGTGTATTACACGGGTTATATAAATGTAACTTTGAATAGTAAATAATAATAAAAAATATTTTTAAAAACCTCGCGTTTTACACGAGTGGAATAAATGTAATTTTGTATACCAAATAATAAAAAAAGTTATATTTTTAATAAATTATGATAACATTTAATATTAATTTATTATTAATTTTGTATACCAAATAATAAAAAAGTTATATTTTTAATAAATTAGGATAACATTTAATACTAATTTATTATTTATATATTAAATATAAGATAAGTATGAAAGAGATGTATTTGTTTTAAAAATATAATAAATTAACAATTTAGATTTGAGGACAATATTTTATTAAAGTATGACAAGATTTAATATTATTTTAATATTTATTTAGTTAATATAAGATAAGTATAGATTTAAGTATATACCTTCAATGAATTTATATAAATGTTGGTTTCTTTTATTATAGTAGATAGATGAATCTAAATCAAAACGAATTTATTCGAATTCGATTTTTTAATCGAATACGAATTGGCGTTTTAATTAGAATCGAAGTGACCGGTTTTTAATCGAATTCGAATTGAATGCAATTTCAAGAAAAAATAAAAAATTATTCGAAAAAATCGATTCGAGTAATTCTTTTGATTCGATGAATACCCCTACCTCAAATTATCGTCACTAGAATACTTTGAGCAACAAATGTGACATAGAAAAGAATTGCTCTCTTCTTACCCTTCTTAGCTCCTACTTTATTGCACGTTACTACCAGATAGGTTTGTTTGTATCTTAATCGTTAACGAGTATCTAGGACCCGGCTTTACGGCGGGACCGTTAAGCTGAAAAAAAAAAAACGTAAAAACGATGGATCACGAACACACGTTACGGGGTGTTAACTCACAAAAATTAGACCGACAATGTAAAAAATAGAAAAGCATAACTAAGTCGGCTTAGGACCCACGAGTTTCGACGGAGCCGTTAACCCTTAAAAATAGATGTAAAACGTTGAACCATACGCACGAGCTGCAGCGTGTTAACTCGCGACCGAATCGTAAAGCAAAAAATTTATAAAATACGTAAAGCATAGGGACCAAGCTAAAAGTGGAAAAGTGTTGGGTTTAAAATAGAAAATGTTTGTGACAAATATGTAAAAGATAAAAATTATGGGGTTAAAAGTGTAAACGATAAAAACTATGAACGTTAGTAAAAGCATTCACAATAGACCCTCCATATTATTGTGAGTGGAACCTTTATAATTTTTAGAGTGATTGTAAATAGTTGTGAGTTGAGGAGACAGAAAAAGGAGAAAATGTTAGTGTTCACCAGTATATTTGGAGTAGATATTGTACCTCTATAATTTTTTTTTAAAGTGGTTGTGAGTGGAGAGAGAAAATGTAATAATAAAGTATAAAAAAATGTTATTTAATTGAAAAGAAGAGAGAAAAATTAATATTTTTTAGTGTAATTACAAAGATGAAGAAGAAGACTCAATTATGAATGCTCTAAAAGATGAAAACTATTGAGGCTAAAAGTGTAAAAGATTAAAAAAAAGATTAAAAGTAGATGAAAATTAAAGAGTAAAAAAAAAGTCAGAGTCAAACAAAAAAGAATAGTATTTTTGAGAGAGGAGATTTTTTTTTTTTTTTTTTGCAAATTAACATATACGTAATTCTTTGTTTTTTACATTTTGATTCCTGCACATATTTTATTTCAAATAAAAAGCCAACTGCTTCTTAACTATTAGGCGATTCGATGTGGTGGGCAAAGTGTATGTCACACCCCGGATTTCCACGTATTACCGGTGGGCCCGGTAGGGGAGTATCGTGACGTGGTTGGTAACATAATAGTCAAACAACACAATATTTAAATGCACAGCGGAAGCAAAGTATAGATTCATTTCAACCAAACAAATATTGTAATATTAAGTATCACAAGTAGTCGAATATAAATCCACAGGTAGATCAAAATAAAAAGAAACAATGTTCAACAGTCTATGACATCCAAGCTTGCGAGACTTATTGTGGATGCTAGGAGAAAAGCCAGCCTATTACGCGTAGTACCTGCACTTAACCTTTTTGAGAAAATACGTCAGTTTACACTGGTAAATACAATCAACCGACTCATTTTGAAAAGAGTTTAAGAAAATGCGTTTAAGGCACAAGGCACAAATAATATTTTATAACTTGGGATAATTATTTGAATTTAATACTTGTAAAGGATTTACATGTTTCTTATGCGTTCAGTAGCCCGGGTCGAGCCGGGTTAAAGATCAATAGACACACCACATTATGTATATGAGACACCGACGGGCGTACGCCTACGCCCCGTGCTTAGGTCGTGGCCATTTCGTAAAATGATGCCAGGGATATCCGGGACATGGTCATTAACCCCCAAAGGCTTTAAGCAAACAAAACAATTTAAACGAGACATCTCAATACTTTAACCATCATACAATTAAAGATTCAATGCCCGACCAAACGGTATTTTATATACCGTACCCCAAGCCCGTATAGGGAAAATAAGTTAAAAGTATTTACCTGAGCAAGTATAAATCAAAATCAGCGAGTGCAAATATCTTTTACCGGGTCTCCTATTCTGGAACGAAGGTTTATAATAACCTATTAGAATCCTAACGGGTCTTTAGTTAAGCTTAAGCTTAGACCGGTTAGTTTTAAAGATACGGTTCGTACGCACGATTAAGCGAAGACCGGATAGAATGTGATTTAGACCCGACAAGTTTGAAGACTTGCTTAATATGGGTATATTATACACATTCTGGATTTTGAGATAAAACCGATAAGGTTTGACCCGTTTCGGCTAATTTATGAAAACTAGTTACATAAACCGAACCGAACGCGCATGAAGCGTAACGGGTAACCATAAGAGTCCTAAACAGGTTTCCTAAGTTAACATACCTTAAATATGTTGTGATATCAGTAGGATACCTTCCATTATGCCCAAAACGAGTTTAATCTCATATTAAGCCCCGTAGGGGTATTTTGGTCATTTTAAAGATTATAAAAGGGATTAATTAAGCTTCTGTGATTCGGGTCTGATTAAATCAGTAAAATAATTTATTTTAACAGGTTACCTCAGTTGGTAAAAAATCTTATGTGGCAAAATGGTTTTAAACCCAAACTATGCGTTTAATACGCGTATAAAGCCGTTTTAAGCGACGTACGAGTTAAAATAGGATTCTGAGTTTTCTGATCAGTTAAACAGGTTCAAAACACTTCATTTATTATTTAAAATCAGTAGCAATTGGATTGGCATCAAAAGGATTTGTAAAACTCATTTTATGGCCTAAAATGGTATATTCGGTATTTACCGAATCAAGGCACTAATCCTAGCTTATGATCAGTTTAAAAATAATTAAAAATCTTCAAAAATCCCAAAATATTATATTACATCAGTGGGTAAAAGGTTTGGTGTCAAAAATTGGGTTTAGATAGGCTTTACGCTAATGACGCCGTTTAATTACTAAGAAGCGTTCTAATTACGTCATTAAGCATAACTCCTAATCTAGACCTCCAACTGATGTGAAAATTTAGGGACATGTTTTATAATCAGTAACAAAGATTATTGTACTTTCACATTTCCAAAATTCTCTTTGTATGGTCATAAGGGCATTATGGTCCATATTTAAGCACTTAACGGAAACGTCGGACAATTAAGGATTTAAGTGGTATAAACTCAGAGGCTTATACAATCATGCAACTAGATCCTAATGGAACTTTAAGGCATGTCTAAACCTATCTAAACCGGGTCAGAACTGAGGTCAAAGAAAAAGTCAAACTTTTGCGTCTTTCGGTTCCGAATCGGTTCAAAACAGAAAGTTGTCGAATCAAACAAGCGTAGACAAGTTCTTATGCTTATTATCAGGTTATATGAATGATAAAATAGGTGATACGCCTTTTACATCGTTAATTATGCGTTAAATCAAAGTTTACATTTCTGTTGACTTTTTCTAATCCTCTTTGACTCGACTAACGACCTAGTTAGAACGGGTATCAGTGGGTGCCCTTTTAAGGGTTTAAAGCCCACATAATTACCAACTTATAACTACCTTAAGTTTGCCTAATCGCTGGACCGTTAGCGATTAATCGTTAAGTCAAACCGTAATTACGACGTTTGACTTTTAAGCTACAAACTAATCAAAACTTAATTAAGAAGGGTCAAGGGTACTTACACAAGTCCTATGAACGATTTGGAAAGCTTGATGATGGTCCTTATGCTCCAGAATTGATCAGAGATGAAGTTGTGCATGAATGATCAAACTTGCAACAATGAACTTCTTTATATTATGATCTTGATCACACAAGATGGTGCCAAATAACCCTATCACTGATGTTAGATCATTCCCAAGTGTCCCTAGGGGCTAGAAACCAGTTTAGGGAGCACATGGTATTGCATACTAGTGATTTGAGTCGGTTACAAGGCTGAAACAGGCACCTGTCATGTTTCTGTCGCTGGTACCTGTCACGCGGCCCGCGTAAAGATCTGTTAAGTCTTACGCGGCCCGCATGGGCCTTGTGTTCAGGTTACAAACTTTTCAAATATTGCACTTTTAGTCCCCGGTCCTCCTAAACGTCGCTTTCACTTGTATTCTTGCATTATGAGGCTTTAAAATTGACATAAAGGGGCTTTAAGACTTATACCCACTTTGTGAAGCCCTTGGTCACTTTGTGTTTACCCGAAAAGTCCTAAATTTCCATGTTGTCGCTTCTAACCCCTCGCACACGAATTTTATCATAACTTTCTCATACGATAACGAAACTTGGTGAAATTTTTATCACACATTCTAGTGAGCATAATTAACCGTTACAAAGCTTCGGGTTTGTCAAAAGGTCACTCAGAGGTATATCTTTAAACATGTTGACACATTTAACCCATGTAGTTTGTAATCTCTCACTTTCTTCTATATTTAGCTTCGTATGATCCATGATTCATTCGTTTGAAGGTACGAGCATCATGTAGGGTTAATGTACAATATATTTATTCACTGTTGACATTTAGAATCCGTATATTCACATACTTTCCAGGTTTGTCAACTTTAGTCCTTCAAGAACATTCTTACACACGTTCAAACTTATGACACGTGTCAACACATTATAGGACGTGAATTTTTCGAGGTGTTACATCCTCACCCCCTTAAAAGAAATCTCGACCTCGAGATTTACTGAAACAAATAAGGGTACTTTTCTTTCATCGTGGATTCAACCTCCCACGTATATTCGGGACCTCTACGGGAATCCCATTTGACCTTTACAATAGGCACATGCTTCCTTCGAAGCTTCTTAACCTGTCGATCTTCAATCGACAATGGTTTTTCCACAAATTTCAAGCTCTCATCTATATGCACATCTGTATGTGGTATGACCAGTGATTCATCAGCGAAACACTTTTTCAGATTGCAGATGTGAAATACATTGTGAATTCCACTGAGCTCTTCAGGTAAGTTTAACTTATAGGCAACTGATCCGACTCGTTCGATAACCTCGAAAGGTCCTATGTATCTCGGGCTTAACTTGCCTTTCTTACCAAATCGCATCACTCCCTTCCAGGGTGATACTTTAAGCAACACCTTGTCACCTACTTCGAAGTGAAAAGATTTACGCTTTGGATCTGCGTAGCTTTTCTGCCTATCTCGGGCAGCTTTGAGACGGTCACGAATCTGGAAAATCTTGTCCATCGTTTCAAAGACTATCTCTGGTCCTGATAATTGGACATCTCCAACTTCTGCCCAGCAGATGGGCGATCTACACTTTCTACCGTATAAGGCCTCGAAAGGCGCAGCTTTAATGCTGGTATGGTAGCTTTGTTGTAGGAGAACTCAATTAGTGGTAGGTGGTTATCCCAACTACCACCCAAATCAATCACACATGCACGAAGCATGTCTTCCAACGTTTGAATAGTACGCTCACTCTGACCGTCTGTCTGAGGATGGTAAGCTGTACTAAAATTCAAATGCGTGCCCAAAGATTGTTGGAAGCTTTTCCAAAAATGTGACGTGTATCTAGTATCTCTGTCAGAGATAATAGACACAAGTATGGCATGTAAAGCTACAATCTTATCTACGTACAGTTGGGCTAACATGTCGGAGCTATACGTCTCCTTAATGGGTAGGAAATGTGCTGACTTAGTCAGTCTATCAACGATCACCCATATAGTGTCATTTCCTTTCCTTGTTCTTGGCAACTTGGTGATGAAATCCATCGTCACCATCTCCCACTTCCATGTGGGAAGTTCAGGCTGTTGTAGTAAACCTAACGGTTTCTGATGTTCTGCTTTTACTTGCGCACACGTCAAGCATTTAGCTACATAGGCGGCTACAGACTTTTTCAAGCCTATCCACCAATAATTTGCCCTTAGATCCTGGTACATCTTATCAGCTCCAGGATGAACAGAATATTTAGAGCTATGGGCTTCCTGGAGGATAACATCTCGGAGTCCTCCATAAATTGGAACCCATATTCGTCCATTCAATCTCAGAATTCCGTCCTTGCTAAGAGATAACTGCTCCTCAGTTACTCCTAGCTTTTCGTTAGGATAGTTAGCTTCCAACACAGCTTCCTTTTGTGCAGCTAACAACCTTTCATTCAAACTGTTCTTTATTTCAATGCTCTTGGCATTGATTCGAATGGGTTTCACCCTTTCCTTCCGACTCAAGGCATCGGCGACTACATTCGCCTTGCCGGGATGATATCTGATTTCACAATCATAATCATTCAGAGTTTCCATCCAACGGCGTTGCCTCATGTTCAAGTCCTTCTGATTGAACAGATGTTGAAGGCTCTTGTGATCAGAATAGATCACACATTTGATTCCATATAAGTAGTGCCTCCAAAGTTTTAGTGCGAATACAACGGCACCCAACTCCAAGTCATGGGTGGTGTAATTCTTTTCGTGCACCTTTAACTGGCGTGAAGCATAGGCAATGACTTTGCCTTTCTGCATAAGCACACATCCCATCTCGGTGTGTGATGCATCACAATAAACTACAAACTCCTCTATTCCATCAGGCAATGTCAGTACTGGAGCATTGCTCAACTTTTGTTTCAGAATATCGAAGGATTCCTGCTGCTTAGGACCCCAGTCAAACTTAATCTTCTTACGCGTCAGCGAAGTCAGGGGTGCAGCAATCCTTGAGAAGTTTTCAATGAATCGTCTATAGTATCCTGCCAAACCTAGGAAGCTACGAATTTCTGTAGGCGTCTTTGGCTCATGCCAATTCATGACAGCTTCAACTTTAGCGGGAACGACTTGGATACCATGCTCACTAACAACATGTCCAAGAAATTGGACTTCTCGAAGCCAAAATTCACACTTCGAGAACTTGGCATAGAGCTTTTCTTTATGAAGTAGTTCCAGAATGCAATGAAGGTGTTTCTTGTGGTCAGCTTGGTTCTTTGAGTAGATGAGAATGTCGTCGATGAAAACGTTGACAAATTTATCTAAGTATGGCTTGCAAACGCGATTCATGAGATCCATGAACGTAGCCGGTGCATTAGTGAGCCCAAAAGGCATCACTAGGAACTCGTAATGACCATAACGAGTCCTAAATGCAGTCTTGTGTACGCCTTCATCTCTAACCTTCAGTTGGTGATAGCCTGACCTTAAGTCAATCTTAGAGAAGAAACTTGCCCCTTGAAGTTGATCGAACAGATCGTCGATTCTGGGCAAAGGATACCTATTTTTGATAGTGACCTTATTAAGCTCACGGTAGTCGATGCACAGACGCATCGATCCATCCTTCTTCTTGACAAATAAAACTGGTGCTCCCCTAGGAGACGAACTAGGTTTGATGAAACCTTTGGCTAGCAAATCATCTAACTGCGTTCTCAATTCTTTCATCTCTGTAGGTGCCAACCTATAAGGCGACCTTGCTACTGGTGCTGATCCAGGAATAATGTCAATTCTGAATTCTACTTGCCTATCTGGTGGCAAACCAGGTAGTTCTTCAGGAAAAACCTCGGGGTATTCAGAAATGACGGGGATATCCCCAATCTTGGGCTTCGGCTCATTAATAATCACTTGTGCCATGTAGATGACACAACCCTTCTTCAAACACTTAGAGTCCTTGAGCGTAGACATTTGCTCAGGCAGCCCATACTGGGTATTTCCCTGGATAGTAAGTGATTCACCAGACTGAGTCTTGATCACCACTTGTTTCTTATTGCAAACAATCTGGGCCTGGTTATGAGATAACCAGTCCATACCCAAAACTATGTCGAAACCGGCTAGTTTCAAAGGAAGTAGGGACAAAGGAAAAGAGTGGTTCTTAATGGATATGAAACATCCATCTAATAAGGTTGAGGCGGTTTCTAAAGTGCCATCTGCTAGTTCCACCTCATACTTCACACTTAAGGTCTTAACAGGTAATTTCAACAATTCACAAAACTTATTATCTACGAACGACTTATCAGCGCCTGAATCAAATAACACTCTCGCATAAACATCATTTACGAGAAAGGTACCTGTTATCACATTGTCGTCCTTGACGGCTTCCTTAGCATCCATCCTGAAGACCCTAGCATTGGTCTTCTTAGCCTCTTCAGGCTTCTTGGCGTATTTTGGGCAATTGGTCTTGATGTGCCCCTTTTCATTGCAACCGTAGCAGGTCGCATCCTTCATCTTTTTGCAATCCAAGGTCTTGTGTTCCTTGGACTTGCACAACCCACATGCAAAAGTTTTCGATTGTGAATTCGAATTCGATTCATACCTGCACTTCCCAAAGTGCTGTCTCTTGCAGATTTTACATCTGGGTTTTTCACCCGTCTGCTGACCATCCTTCCTAAATCCTGACCCCTTCTTGTGGTCATTGTTTCCCTTATGCTTCTTGTCTGAACGTCGTGAGTTGTCATCCTCACGCTTCCTCTTTTCGGTATCAGCGTTCCTCTGCAATTTCTGCCTGACCGCATCCAAGGTAAGAGACAATGATATGTCCACTGCAGACCGAAAAGTAGCTGGTCTGGAGGCCTTTACACTTGCCTTGATCTCCGGGGCCAAACCCCCCAATGAATCGAGCTATACGTTTGGGTTCCGGAGTTACCAAATATGGAACCAACCTTGACAAGGTGTTGAAACTGGTAAGGTAGGCCTGACAGTCTAGGTTTCTCATGACCAGCGACAAGAAGTCAGCTTCAATTTTCTCAACCTCATGCTGAGGGCAGTAGTTTTCCTTGATTAGTGACATGAACTGTTCCCAGGTCATATTGTACAACGGGACTTTCCCCGTAGCTTGGATCAAAGATCTCCACCAAGCTAATGCTTCTCCCTTGAAAGACTGTGACACGAATTTCACAATATCCCTATTATTGCAACCACTGATATCCACAACCGTATCCATCTCGTCCAACCAAGTCATGCAATCTACTGCTCCTTTTTCCCCAGTGAAATCCCTGGGTTTGCACGAAACGAAGTACTTATAGGAGCAACCCTTATTACGGGGTTCTTGATTCTGTACGACTCTTTGGGATGGAGCACTCCTCTGGTTTGATGAGTGGTGAGAATTACTGTTGTGGGCAGTGTGGGTCCTGGAGGGTGTTCTAGAGTGTGGTGCAGATTGGGTCCTTGCACGGGTACCACTGGATTCATGGAGCTGTCTATCCATAGCTCGATTTACGGCATTATCTATCATTGCCTGTAATTCTGCACCCGCTACATTTACTCGGGCATTATCATGCTCTCTCCTGGGGTGACTGTTGATCTCGTTTGAGTCTGCCATGTAGCTTGAACTGTTACATATTGACAATAATTTATTGGCGAGTTTATTATAGAATTGTCTTTTATGGCAATTTATTAACCGTGGTAAACGTAGACCATATATGGTTAATTTATTACTCACATTTATTTAGGATTTCTATTATAATTTATCCTAATTATAAAACAATAACAGTTTTATTAGCACATAAGGCCTAGTCACAGGGACAAAATTTTAAGTTATAAGCCATGATTTCAGAGAATCAAGGCATGATGGTTTGAACAAAGTTCATTACCTTTATCAGACAGGGTCACAGACTATTACTGTCTTTTGTCTCATATGAAAATGAGAAGGGCCCGTAGGCATTCTATTACCAATGGATGGTAAAAAGAACTGATCATATTTATTGATGATTTAACCCATGATTCAGAGATCATTTAGTTGGGTTAGGAATCCTTGAAAAGATCCTTATATAATAATAACACGTGTGATTTTAACGAATCATGTCTGCCAGGAGTGTTAACATGTTTTCAGATGTTAACAGGGATTTGAATCTTTTTAACGAGTCTTACCATCTTGGCCAGGTCTTAAAATGACATGCAGGCTAGGTTATACCTTTAAGATCCTTAATTAAAAATTTTGTTGGAACCTGAAGGTTTATTCATGTAGGTTAGCATAGTTTAAGGGTTGATTATGTTTATGTTTAGTTTACATGTTTGGGTTGGTTTTGTTAATGTTTGGGTTAGTAGACTTGTGTCGCAATGGGCCTAGGGTATAGCCTAGTTGTTTTGTATTTAAGCAAACCTCAATCTATTGATTGAGGTTGTTGATCAGATAGTGGGTTGCAACACAAGGGAGCCGAAAGTTAGAGTCTTGTATCAGTCATCGTTAAACCTTGAATGCAAGATCTCTGGTTTGTGTTTTAATTGTTTGATTGTTTACTTATTTGTTCTTGAATCAACTTGTGATTGTTTTCCGCACCTTCACAAGTTAAGATCGATATCATATTGAAGGATCCTAAAAGGGTTTTACAATTGGTATCAGAGCCAAGAAACCATCCTTGGTTCGGTTTTGATATCAATCAGATTCAAGAACATCAGTTGTTACTAATACGGTTTTGGTGTTTGTTTTGCAGTGAAAAGTGTCACATATTCAAACTGTTCTTGGTGAAATTGTTAAAAATAA
Organism: Helianthus tuberosus; assembly: GCA_030545235.1. NCBI lineage: Eukaryota > Viridiplantae > Streptophyta > Magnoliopsida > Asterales > Asteraceae > Helianthus > Helianthus tuberosus. Next base: position 146,725,769 of record CM060443.1, on the reverse strand, counting down.
TACTGATTTTGGATTGTGTGATTTCATAAAATCTGTTAGCTGATTTCTCGGAGTGGGTGATCAAAGAAAATTCAAGGATTTCGATATCTTTGAATTTTGAAAGTGCTGAAAATCAGGGATTACGAGTCAACAGTGTTTATCTCATATCTGTTTTGCAGGTTCCGACTCGCAATCAACAGAGGTCTCGGCTTGTACTGTTCCAGTCTCGACTCGCAACAATCAACAGTCTCGGCTTGTGCTGTTTCAGTCTCGACTCGCAACAATCAACAGTCTCGGCTCGTGCTGTTTCAGTCTCGACTCGCAACAATCAATAGTCTCGATTTGTTCTGCTCCGGTCTCGACTCGCAACCATCTTAATCTCGACTCGCAATTGTGGTCTCGACTCGCAACGTCACTCTGCAACGTTATTTGGACCTGGATTTCGAACTATTAACACTTTTGGACCTTTAAAAATAATTAATCGATTAATTAACTATGACAACTAATAACGCTGAATTGGCTGCCCAACAAGAACTAGATTCAAAGCTTGGAACCACAACGCGCATTCCAAGATTGACTGATGCAAATGATTTTCCTGAGTGGAAGTGGCGCTTTGAAAAGCACTTGAAGGTCAAAGATTATAAACTGTGGCGAAGCATCTTAAGGGGTCCAAGGGAGATTATGATGGAAAGTTCCACTGAACCAGGTGTTAAGGTAAAGAAACCTAGAGATCAATATACCGAAGATGATTTGCTTATCGTTGAAGAAGATGACCGAGCTCTTTCATACTTAACCATGGGTCTGGGTCCTGACATTGCTATTGGATTTCGCACCTGCAAATCTGCCAAAGAACTGTGGGAATCATTGATCGATGTCTATGAAGGAAATGAAGATATGAAGGAGAGTCGAAGAAATCTGCTGCAACAAAATTTCAACAATTTCAATCATATTTATGGTGAAACTGTAGACAATCAAATTCAGAGGTTTGTGAAATTAGTGACTCAAATGCAAATGGAAGAAATTCATACATCAAATGCATCTACCAATAGACAGCTTCTTAATGCATTGCCAAAGAGTTGGGATCATCATGTCGCTATGATCAAGAAAACTAAAGACCTCGCAAGATGCAGTCTGTCAGAGATGATCTCACATATCAAAGCTTGTGAACTAGATGATAAACAAAGAGAAACCAATTACAAAAATAGCATGTTGGCTGCAGGTTTTTCTATTGCTCCCACTTCATCAAATAACAACAACACAGCTTTGTTGTCTCAAGGAGGTTTTCAGATGTTTCGCAATGCTACTTCTGCTACTTCTGCTAAGACTGCTCCCACTTCAGCAAACGTCTATTGCTCAGGATCCTCTAATCAAGTTGCTTCTCCAGCTGCTACAAACACTGGGAATGCCTCCGCTGCTGCTTCCGCCTCCATTGCTAACAATGAAATGATAGCTTTCTTTACTAAACAGTCAAAAGAAAATTTGGATATTGCAGCCTCCGTTATCAATTGTTTGAACGCTTTCGTTGCGGGAAAAATTGATCCTCCAAAATGGTGTGTCGATGATCTATCTCAGGTTCATCCTGATGATGTGGAAGAAATGGACATCACCTGGCAGATGGCAATGGCTGCTTTCAGAGCACAGAAGTTTATTAAAAGAACAGGTAAAAATAGATGGGGAACTACTTGGAATGGAGCTGCTAAGGTGCCTTTTAACTTGCGATGTTACAACTGTCATGAGGAAGGACATTATGCTCGAAATTGCACAAAACCACTGATGAATAGAGAACAAACTCCTGCACAGCCTGTGACACCTAATCGAGAGAGAGCTCTTGTGACCACTGCTAGTGTATCGGATGCTGCTGCTGCTGGAAGCCCTAAACCTCAAGGATTAGCACAAGCTCTGGTGGTTCAGCCCAACATCAACTTTGATTAGAATTCTGAAATTGAGCGTTTGAACATCTCAGCTCCAGAAAATCAAGCTGCTTCAAATAACATTGCTTTCATGACCTCAAGTGATCAAAACCCTAAGCCCGAAGAAGAGACTTCAGCTGAAAACTTTGCTTTCATGACTCAAATTCTTTCAGCTCCTGTTAAAGGTCTCACCAAAGAAGAGGTACTTTCTGTTTTTTGTACTCCTGAGTGTAGGGAAAGGGTTGAAGTTTATAGAATACACAACGCTGAGCTCATTCAAGATTATCAAGACATAAAAAATAAAATTTTTACCTTATCGAAAAATGAGAAACTTTATAAAGAAAAGATTGAGGCTCAGCGAAAAGACATCATCAAACTTAAGGATGATGTGAGTGTAAAAACAGCCCATTTCTTAGAAGCTCAGGAAAAAGTGTGCATTTTAACTAAGGAACTGGAAGATATTAGAGACAGATATCAAATTAATGAACTTAATATCAAGAAATTTGATTCTTCCAGCAGATTAGTTAAAAACCTGTGCGATCAACAGCTTGCGTACAAAGAAAATAAAGGGCGTGGTTTGGGTTATAATCAGACTCCTCCTCCATATAATGATAGTTATACTTATCTGCCAATGACTGAGGAGGAGATGATGAATGAGAGTAACATGACTTTTGGTTCCAAAACCAACAAGTCATCTTTTCATGACAGACAAGTTGAGAAACAGAAATCTACTTCATTAAGTTTTGTTTCCAAAGGCTCAATTGATCCTAACGTTTCATCTTCATGTGCAGATGTTGTTTCTGAAGTAAAGTGTGGAGATGTTCATGGGAGTGAACCAGTCGTTATTTCAAATATTTCTGAACCTTATTCTGAACCAACTGAATCTGACTTGGCTTTTAGTCGTTCTTTATTTGCGTCGTTTTCTGCTTATGTTTCGTCTTGTGTTTCGCCTTGTGAGCCTGTTGTTTTGGGCAAAACTGATGATGTTTGTGTTGATGATTTGAACAATAAGTGTGGTGATGATTGTTTTTCAGTTAATGTGTGTGATTCTAATGCTTCTAACGTCTCAGTTAATGAAAATGTTACAGGTGAGGTCCCTCAGGATGCATTCAGTGAAACCACTGAAACGAATTCTCAAGAAAATCAAGAGTATCCTGATTGTTCTTCTGAACCTGTCTCAGTGGGTGTCCCTAATGTTGAATCTAGTGGGATCCCATTGGAAACTATAGTAGAAATTGAACCTGAATCGTCTTCACATGATAAATGCGTTGAGGAAATGCATATTGATGAGACTTCTGCACGTTCAGATAACGAACCTGAATTAGTTTCACATGACACATGCATTGATGAAACGCATATTGATGAAACTTCTCCTTGTTCAAACATTGAACCAAAATTAAATAACAAAGAAAAGGATATTGATATAAGTGAGAAGTCATTAGAAGAAAAACCTTCAAAATGCTCAGAACAACCACAAACACAACAGGTTCAGAAAAACAAGACGTCAAATCATTCAAAATCAAGCAATTCGTGCAAAAGCTTTCAAAATACACACAAATTGAAGCGTCAAACATGTTTTAACTGTGGTATCGCTGGTCACATTGCCAGAAATTGTGGTCAACTCCCAAGGACATCGTACAAGAAAAAGTCAGTGCAAGATCAGAAGGTCAGGTCTAACCGATATCGTTGTTCTGAGTCAATGACGACTGAAAAGACCAAGACAATGAAAAACAATTATCGCAAGACTAAACCTTCTGATCAGGATTGGAATGCAGCCAAATGCAAAAATCAAAAGCAACAAAATGATTTTCGAAGATCTCAACATAATGCTTTTGGTAACTACAATTCTAACTGGTCAAACAAGCATTGGAAACCTAAAGCTAAGGCCAAGCAATCCAATCCATCTCATACATGTCATCGAAACTCTGTCTTTCAAAATACTTCAAAGTTTTTAAATAAAGAAAACTTAGTGTGGCAGAGAGTAACTTATATTGATGCACAAGGAAAACCCAGATCCACTATGGGCTGGGTTCCTAAATCTAACTAATCCCGCTAATCGTGCAGGAACAGCTGTGGAGGACTACCGTGCGCCTCTGGTACATGGATAGTGGTTGTTCCAGGCACATGACAGGAGACTTATCCCAACTGGAAAATGTCAAAGAATTTAATGGTGGATATGTCTCATTTGCGGGAGGAGATTCAGGCAGAATCACGTTAAAAGGAATTGTACGAAACGGGGTGCTAAGCTTCGAAAATGTTAATTATGTTCCAGAACTGAAACACAATCTGTTGAGCATTTCTCAGATTTGTGATCGTGGGAATTCAGTTCACTTTACAAAGAAAGGATGTCATGTTCTTAAACCTGGGATTGTCATTCCAGAAGACTGGTTTTTAATGTCAGCAGAGAGACGAGGAAACGCGTATGTGATTGATATGAACAAGAAACCGTGTGAAGAAATTACTTGCCTATTTTTGAAGATTTCAGAACATGATGGTCTGCTGTGGCATCGTCGTCTGGGCCATGTGAATATGAAGAATCTGAACCGTTTAGCAAAAGGTCAATTAGTACGTGATCTTCCGATAAAAGATTTCATGTTGGTTGAAAAATGTGTTGCTTGTGCAAAAGGAAAAGCTCATCGAAAACCTCATAAGGCTAAACCTGCACCTTCAACGAGAGCTGTACTCGAATTACTTCACATGGATCTTTTTGGTCCAGTGAATGTAATGAGCATTGGCAGGAAAGTCTACTGTCTTGTAATAGTTGATGATTACTCTCGCTACACCTGGGTGTATTTTCTCAGTCACAAGAATGAAACTGCATCCTTAGTAAAACAATTCATCACTCTGACTGAAAATCAAGCGAGTACAAAAGTGAAGGTTATTCGATCTGACAATGGGACATAATTCAAGAATGTTACGTTGGACGCATTCTGCACTGAAAAGGGAATTGATCGTCAGTATAGTGCACCACGGACTCCTCAACAGAATGGAGTAGCTGAGAGAAGAAATCGTACTCTTATCGAGGCTGCACGAACTATGCTGGTTGACTCGAAGCTTCCTAGTTTCTTTTGGGCCGAAGCTGTTAGCACGGCTTGTTACGTCCAGAATCATGCTTTAGTAAACAAACGGCATATGAAAACTCCTTATGAGATTCTGGAAGGACGTAAACCTTCGGTTTCACACTTTCGCATATTTGGTTGTCCATGTGTGTTACTACTTATGGACTCTAATGGAAAGTTTGAAGTCAAAGGGGACGAATGTTACTTTGTTGGATACGCTAAAGGGTCAGCCTATAGAGTATACAACAAGGTAACTAAAAAGGTCGTCGAGTCGTGCAACATTGAATGGCTCGAAGAAAATGCTACGGACGCTAGAGTAGGACCAGATTGGTTATATGATTATGCTGAATTGTTTAAGTCATTTAACATTTTGTCAAGTGATTTCTCAGATGCAGGTGTGTCTACTCCGAAACAGCCGCTGTCTTTTGAGGATACTGAAGAAGAAGAACAGACAGAAGGAAGTGTCAAACATCATACCATTGATCCGCCATGAATGATGTTTACGCAGCATCCTACGTGTCAACAAACGTCCCATCAGTCCCCTGAAGGTGTTCCAAATAGTGGTTCTGCATCTAATGGTTCTGGATCTGCACTATTTCCTGAACCAATTCCTGAAGATTGCATTATTACCACACCATTCGTTCATAATACTGCAGCATCTAATGAGGGGGAGTCTAGCAACACTACCACTGAAGATGAGACTGTACCTGAACTGGCAATACCCACAAGTGTTCAACGGAATCATCCTATAGAGAATGTGATTGGTCCTGTAAATGCAGGAGTTTTAACCAGGAGCAAATCAGGAATCATCAATACTTGTTTATATTCTTGCTATATTTCTCAAATCGAACCTAAAACTGTTGATATAGCTTTGCAGGAACCAGGCTGGGTAGATGCTATGCATGAAGAGCTGAACCAGTTTGAGAAGCTTGGAGTATGGAAACTTGTCAAGTTGCCTCAAGGAAAGCGCAAACTTGGAACTCGATGGGTTTTTCGAAACAAGAAAGATTCCGCAGGGGTTATTGTTCGAAATAAAGCAAGGTTGGTGGTTCAGGGATTTCGACAAATAGAAGGTCTGGATTATGATGAAGTATATGCTCCGGTTGCTCGACTTGAGGCCATTCGGATTTTCTTAGCTTACGCGTCATATATGGGGTTCACTGTATATCAGATGGATGTCAAGACAGCGTTTTTATATGGAAAAGTGAAGGAAGAAATCTTTGTTGAGCAGCCACCAGGGTTCATACATCCAGATCATCCAGAATATGCCTATAAGCTAGACAAGGCATTGTATGGATTGCACCAAGCACCAAGAGCTTGGTATGCTACATTAACTGAACATCTACTGGCTCATGGGTACACACGTGGCACAATAGACCAGACTCTGTTTATCAAGAAAGTGGGCAAGGATCAGATATTAGTTCAAATTTATGTCGATGATATCATTTTCGGATCTACAAGTGAGGAGCTTTGCAAGGAGTTCGAGGGAGTTATGAAAAAGAAGTTTGAAATGAGCGCTCTTGGGGAGATGACACTGTTTTTGGGCTTACAAGTCAAACAGAATTCTCAAGGAATTCTTATTCATCAAGGGAAGTATGTGGATGACGTGCTAGCAAAATTCAAATTTTCAGACGCGAAACCAGCTGAAACACCAATGGCAGAGAGACCATTATTGACTGAAGATGAAACAGGATCCCCTGTGGATCAACGTCAGTATAGATCGATGATCGGGTCGTTGATGTATCTGACAGCTAGTCGACCAGACATTATGGTCGCAGTCTGCAATTGTGCACGATATCAGGCTAATCCTAAAACTTCTCATCTTATTGCTGTTAAGAGAATCTTTCGGTACCTTAAAGGCCGACCACGGTTCGGTCTGTGGTATCCGAGGGATTCTAATTTTGATCTGTTTGCGTTTTCTGACAGCAATTTTGGAGGTACTGATAGTGACAGGAAATCTACATCAGCGGGATGTCAGTTTCTGGGTGACAGGCTCATATCTTGGCAATGTAAGAAGCAACAAACAGTGGCGATATCAACAGCTGAAGCTGAGTATGTTGCCGCTTCTGCATCTTGTTCTCAAGTGGTGTGGATGCAACATCAATTGCAGGACTACGGTTTGACTTATCTTAATACTACTATTTACTGCGATAATGATGCTGCGATACAAATTGTTAGAAATCCTGTTTTTCACTCCAAAACTAAGCACATTGACATAAAAGTTCATTTTATTCGAGACTGCTTTGACAGAGGTCTTATTACACTTGAGCAAATCGACACAGATGCAAATGCTGCCGATTTGTTCACCAAACCTGTCAGCAGTTCAAAATTCAAGGTGCTTGTGGATTTTCTGAAAATGATCCGCTTTACTGACTGAGCTTGTTTTGTTTTTCGTAGGTAAATTTGTTCATAAAGTTTTCTATTCTTAGGTAGTTTTTATTTATGCACAAATTTAGGGGGAGAAATTTAAAAAAAAAAATACAAAAACATTAAAAAATAAAAAAATACAAAAAGAGGTGTGTGGCATGACTGGGAAATGAAATGAATTTTCACATCATGGTTAAGGGCTGACTCATGTAAGACCAGTATCGAAATAGTTTGACTCTAGTATGATGTGTTGGTAGGCTCTATCCTTTAGGCTGGAGACATTGGCTGTTTCTGTTCAAAGCTAAAATAGTACATGACCTCAGGGAAGAAAATCACTTGGAATTAGCTCATCTATATTTGAATGTCTGTATGCTGTCCCGATACACACAATTTTGGTCTGACTCTGAAATCTTCTCTGAAAAAGTCGTGTATCTCCTTTGCTGCATCCAGATATATGCTGACCTGGAGGTGCTAGGCAACGTCAGCTTCTGCTGCATCCAGATACATGCTGACCTAGCTGAACGTTGTCGCTCTGTAGATCAATTAAACACCCGAAAGAGGCCCTCAAGTGCCCAAAAGAAACCCTAGAAACCTATATCAAATTGAGAAAAACTCATTTGATCTTGTACATTATATCATCTCTGCTAAAGATCTATTCTGTTCTCTTCTCAATCTATTCCCAGTTAAGATTTCAGAGATCTGGATTAGACTTGTGAAATATGTGGTAGGGAAGCTACTTACATGATAGGGTGTGCTGTCTGTAATTCCGAGATTTGATTAGTATTTGTTTGGGTGCTCACTGTTAAGAAATCAAAACATGATAAATTTGTTACAAACAGTTATATGGAAAAGGTCTAGGGAGATGAGTTTAGATGGACAAATATACTGGCAATCGTCTAGATCATTCCGTAGTAGATCAGTGTCAATAAGTGATGTCAAGCCCAAAACCTCGTGATTTGATCCCTGAGTAATATTCGTGATTTTCCTAATTTATTTTTTTGTAAATAATATTTTTATTTTTATTTATTTTTGTTTTTAGGTTTTTGTAAATCATGCTCAGAAGGTTTAATGGGTTATAAATGTTAACTACTTAATGGATTTGATTAAATTTGATCTTCTATAAAATATTTTCAAAGATAATCCATGTTTATAAGTCTAATCAGTTGATCCGGCCCAAGCCCATTTAATTGGGTATAGGTATAAGTTCAGGGTCTCGAGTCGAGACCTCATTTCTCACTCGAGACCTTCAAGAAATTCTCTCAAAGTTCCGGCGATTTTTCTGATCTTTGTGATTCCGACTTATTTCGACTTAAATCTCCGGTTTCAAGTTGTTGATCTTGGTGTTTCCGGTCTCGATTAACTATTGATTCAAGGTATGATGATGTTTTTTTTTTAAGATTTGCAGGTGTTATGAAGATTTGATGAAATTCTGATGAAGATTTGAAGATGATTAAGAACCCTAATCTTGAATATATTTTGGTCTTCAAATAAATCTGATGATGTTATGGGGTTTTGATCCAAAAAGTTCAGAGGACAAAGTGTTTTTGGGGTTTCGACTCAAAACACACAAGGACTCGAGACCAGCTGATTGCGAGTCGCAACCTCATGATTGTGACTCGAGATCTCTAGGTCTCGACTCAAGGTCTCGACTCGAGATCTCAGTTGTTATTCTTGATTGCGACTTGAGAACTTATGGTCTCGACTCACGGTTCCGAGTCAACACTAACTGATCTCGAGTCAAGATTAGAAAAATTCTGAATTGTTGAAATCAAACATGTTGACTTTAAAATCTAAGTTATAAGTTTAAATGTTTGTGATGCATTTCTGTTTTGTGCAGATTATGGATCTAAAGTTCATAGGTACACACAATCAGGCTGGATATTTAGCACCTCCTCCCGAGAAGCACAGAAGATTATATGCCTCTTTGATGAAAGGTCTCAACAATTGTCGCATCGTTCATGCATTACGAGACAATCCGGTTATCTATGAAAGTCTTGTTCAAGAATTATGGAAGAATGCAAAAATTGAAGTTGTTGAGGGAAAGGGAGTTATTGTTTCTGAAGTTCAAAAGAAGACTGTTACTGTGTCAGAGCAGATGATTCGAGAAGTATTGCAGTTCAATGATCAAGAAACAGATTCGATTGAGCTTCCAGCCGGCACAGTTGAAGCAATATTGCCGAGACTGAGTTATGAAGAAAGATATCCACCTCTGATTAAGAAATTTGTGCATCCTTATTGGCGACTTTTGCTGCACATGTTTCTCTTATGTATTTCCGAGAACAGAGGAGGCACAGATCAGCTGAACAGTACACAGGCTGCTGCTTTGGTCTGTGTGATAACAAATGAAGCATTCAACTATTCGAAGTATATTTTGGAAGCTATGAAAAGGAATGTGCTGGGAGTTAGGAAAGACAAATTTCTCATGTATCCAAGGTTTCTGCAAATGATTTTTAATGCTCGTTATCCAGAGTTGGAGAGATCTGGTAATACATTGGAGTTGAAGCCCATGGGTCCAGCTTGTTTTGGTGCTCTCACTCCAAAGAAGGGTACTGAAAAGAAGTTTGAAGGATTAATTCCGTTGGAGAAGTTTGGTCAATTCTCAGAGACTGAAGATGTTGTTGCTGATCCTGTGATAGCTCAACCTGTTCAAGAAAATATTGGTCCTGCAAATGCTATTGTTGCTGAAGAACATGATATTCAAATGGATACCGAAGATGAGCCTGAGACAGAGATTTTAACAATTGACTCTGACGATGAAGGCATTGAGATTATGTGTGATTCTGAGGAAGATGAAGAGCTTCCTCCTGAAGCTGAAGTTGATACTGCTGTTTCTGCTGTTCCACCCGTGATTACTGCTGAAAGTTTGGCTTTGTTATTAAAATCTGTAACTGATAAGATGGGAAATCCTCCTTCTGATCTTTCAGTGTCAAGTGAAAAGCCTAGTGAAGACCCAAAGGATTCTGATTCCATGCCATTGAAGCGGAAAATGAGGGATCCTCGGCTCGGAATGTATGCTGAGCATAGCAAAGATCAACCCGTAATTACTGATGAAGATGATGAAGGTCTTTATGACTTCGAGTTTGAGAAGAATGTCACCGATACCACCACCGCTACTGCAGACATCTTTGATTTTGATGCTGATACTCAAAGAACTGATATGGATATCACTACTGATGATGTTCAGGTTACTAGTATTGATGTTGATACCACTGTTGAGACAACGCTACCTAGTGCTACTGAATCTGCAGGTCTTTCTAGAGTTGATCTTGATATGCCTAGCAGTTCAAGTGGTAAGAGACCTGAAGAGTCATTTAGAGTGCCCTTTGATGATGATTCTAGTGATGAAGATGAGTTTATCAGTATGAGAGATATGAAGAAACGAATGGTTGTACTTGAGCAAGATTCAATTCATAAAGATGCAAAGATTATTCAACTTGAAGATACTATTGTGAAGAAAGATCAACAGATTGAGCAGCTTCAAGGAGATGTTAGTTTGTTGTTTAATATGGTTTATGATTTGCGTGGAAAGTTGGAGAAGAAATTTGGACAGTAGTTTTCTGATCCGACTGATGTTGAAAATAGAAGAAAAGCCTTTGAAAAGGATGATGCTGAAAGAAGTTCTGCTATGGAACAATACTTTAAAAGGGTTATTGATCCTGTTGCAGATAAAGAGAAGGCTGAAAGGATAAAGAAGAAAAGAGAGTTTGTGATTATGAAAAATCGAAATTTAAATCCAGATGATGATGATGCTCATGCAACTCATCATTTAATGGATGTTGGTGAAACTCTCTATGATAAGGTTGGAAATCGTTCTGGTGTAGTTAGCTGGGGTTATGATCATGATCGCAAAAGATGGTGGATAAAAAGAAAAGTTGGACCTGTTGAGTGGTACAAACATCCAGGCCAGTTTCAGTCATTTACTAAAGTGGACTTGACAAATTTGTCTAAAGCACCTTATGTAGATGATAAGCCTGGAGGAGTTGGATATATGTTTTTCGAGAGGTTGAAGAGGGAGGTTCTTAAGGGTTTTCCTTCAATGCGTACTGCAGAGTCCATTGTTAAACCAGCTAAAGGCATTAGAGATCCATATACGAACAAGCGAATGAAGATTGTGCACTGGCCTGTAACTGACAAAGAGAAGGTGATTCCATTGGTGAAAAAGATACCACAGGGTGCTCTGAAGTCCTTACATTTTTGGTCTTATTATGAGCGTTTAGGGCAGGCTGTGATTGTTTGTGATGATAATGTGTGTTTTCGCTTGGTGGATCAGATTGATTTATTGAATGTTGCTCATGAAGATTTGGAAGTGTTGGCTCGTCATCAAATTAGAGCTACTGAAAAATATGAAGAAATTGCAAAAGCTTGGACTAAAGCTGTTACATCATCTATTCATATTCGTACAAAGGGTTTTGGTGGTCTTAAGGATCGGTTGCAAGATGATCGTGAAAGTTAAAGTGTCAAGAACCTGCATGCATAAACCTAGGGGGAGATTGTTGGAACCTGAAGGTTTATTCATGTAGGTTAGCATAGTTTAAGGGTTGATTATGTTTATGTTTAGTTTACATGTTTGGGTCGGTTTTGTTAATGTTTGGGTTAGTAGACTTGTGTCGCAATGGGCCTAGGGTATAGCCTAGTTGTTTTGTATTTAAGCAAACCTCAATCTATTGATTGAGGTTGTTGATCAGATAGTGGGTTGCAACACAAGGGAGCCGAAAGTTAGAGTCTTGTACCAGTCATCGTTAAACCTTGAATGCAAGATCTCTGGTTTGTGTTTTAATTGTTTGATTGTTTACTTATTTGTTCTTGAATCAACTTGTGATTGTTTTCCGCACCTTCACAAGTTAAGATCGATATCATATTGAAGGATCCTAAAAGGGTTTTACAAATTTAAATTAGGCAGATAGATTTTTAAAAGGAATGATTCCAATTTATTTATTTCATATATAATTTAATTATGCATAGCATAGCAAAGATGAAATTTATAAACTTACATTCCATTAAAACTTAAAAGTAGTACACTTTGCCCTAAACGGGACTTTTCACATAAACACTTGCCCTCGCAGGAGCTATACTGGCAATACAAGTCCTCGCAGGGACTGTTTGCAAAAATAAATGTCCTCGCAGGGACTCATAAAGACAAGTCCTCGTAGGGACTAAGTACAAAGATAGATGTCCACACAGGGACTACATACACACATAAATAAGTGTCCACGCAGGGACTTGATTTAAACTAGGAATTACAATAATACATATTGGGATTTAACGATTCCTTTTCTTCTTTCCTTTCAGCAAACTTGCCAAGCCACTCATGAATCCCTGATTCTTCATACGTTCCCTTTGGAAGTCTCGTTCAACCCTTTCCAGCCTTTGACGGAGATCCTCCTGCTCCGGTGGGGAAAACCGTGGTGGCTGGTGCTGTAGTGGTGGTTGAGCAGGTGCTTGATACCCACGAGCTGGGTATCCTATTCCCCAAGGGGTTCCATATGGTCCCTCAGGATTTTGGGCAAGGTAGTGTGATGCCACTTGGTAAGGATCCTCAGCATAATTATAGTTAGTGTATGCTGGCGGTCCGTATGGGTTGTAAGTTGCCGGAGCAGTATAAGCAGGGATAGGGTTGCCAAAACCCGGTGATGGCGGTGCAATAGGTGCCGAATTCACCTCTGAAACTGGAACTGAAGGTCCACCCATCTGTGGGTCTTCATATAGTGGCGGGTAGTGGCTGCCACTAGAGTGTTGAGGGGTGCTGAAATGAAAATCCCCTCCTCGTGCTGACATCCGTGCGACAGTCATCCTACGTCTTGGTGGTTCTGGAGGTGCTAGATGAACTGGCGGCGGTGGAGGTGGTGGCGTGACTTCCACAAAACGTGGATCCTCTGAGGGATCCTGCTGCTGCTGCTGGTAAGGCGATGAATGGTGAGATGGTGTATAGTACCACTCACACCGGTTGAACCGTGCCTGGTGACTATCCGGACCTTGGTATGGTGTTCCGTGAAAATACGAACCATCAGAGATCTCAACAGGATGGTTCGGGGTTCCGGTTGCATGCTCGACGGGATCTGTGTCCTCGTCCATGTCCCTCGCTAGATCACCGGAAAAGTGATCCTCCGGTCCTAGTGGGTTAAAGCCCACTTGTTCTGGTAGGTACTCTGCCGGGTTAAACTGGCCCTGAAAGACAGGAGTAGGGTCGTCGAAGGAACGGTGCGATGATGATCGTTGTAGAGGTATGTATGAAGGTTGCGGGTTGTTGGGCTCATTCTCGGACTGAGGCCCATAGGAGTGATGATATGGAGGCGTTGAGCTATATGACGTAGATCGTCTGGCAGGCTCCTCATAAATCGTCCAAGGTTCTTGCGGATTTGCACTCCTTGTAGAAGAAGGAGTTCGCCGGTGCGAAGGCCCGGCCTCGTGGTCGTTAGGGGCGCTGATTGGCCCTTTTCCTCGATCTCCTCGCCTGAATCTTGGCGGCATTGATAAACCTGTCAATATAACAAAGGTAACAACAAGGAGAAATAAAGGACAAAGTTAAAATTAAAATAAAAACATTTTGGATTATTCCTAAGTTCTTTGTCTAGACTCGAAGATTTATGAATGTGCAATTGTGCCATTGAGATTAAACACAAAAGGCTAGTGTTTAATTCACTCAATGTTGGCTCTGATACCAACCTGTCACACCCCGGATTTCCACGTATTACCGGTGGGCCCGGTAGGGGAGTATCGTGACGTGGTTGGTAACATAATAGTCAAACAACACAATATTTAAATGCACAGCGGAAGCAAAGTATAGATTCATTTCAACCAAACAATATTGTAATATTAAGTATCACAAGTAGTCGAATATAAATCCACAGGTAGATCAAAATAAAAAGAAACAATGTTCAACAGTCTATGACATCCAAGCTTACGAGACTTATTGTGGATGCTAGGAGAAAAGCCAGCCTATTACGCGTAGTACCTGCACTTAACCTTTTTGAGAAAATACGCCAGTTTACACTGGTAAATACAATCAACCGACTCATTTTGAAAAGAGTTTAAGAAAATGCGTTTAAGGCACAAGGCACAAATAATATTTTATAACTTGGGATAATTATTTGAATATAATACTTGTAAAGGATTGACATGTTTCTTATGCGTTCAGTAGCCCGGGTCGAGCCGGGTTAAAGATCAATAGACACACCACATTATGTATATGAGACACCGACGGGCGTACGCCTACGCCCCGTGCTTAGGTCGTGGCCATTTCGTAAAATGATGCCAGGGATATCCGGGACATGGTCATTAACCCCCCAAAGGCTTTAAGCAAACAAAACAATTTAAACGAGACATCTCAATACTTTAACCATCATACAATTAAAGATTCAATGCCCGACCAAGCGGTATTTTATATACCGTACCCCAAGCCCGTATAGGGAAAATAAGTTAAAAGTATTTACCTGAGCAAGTATAAATCAAAATCAGCGAGTGCAAGTATCTTTTACCGGGTCTCCTATTCTGGAACGAAGGTTTATAATAACCTATTAGAATCCTAACGGGTCTTTAGTTAAGCTTAAGCTTAGACCGGTTAGTTTTAAAGATACGGTTCGTACGCACGATTAAGCGAAGACCGGATAGAATGTGATTTAGACCCGACAAGTTTGAAGACTTGCTTAATATGGGTATATTATACACATTCTGGATTTTGAGATAAAACCGATAAGGTTTGACCCGTTTCGGCTAATTTATGTAAACTAGTTACATAAACCGAACCGAACGCGCATGAAGTGTAACGGGTAACCATAAGAGTCCTAAACAGGTTTCCTAAGTTAACATGCCTTAAATATGTTGTGATATCCGTAGGATACCTTCCATTATGCCCAAAACGAGTTTAATCTCATATTAAGCCCCGTAGGGGTATTTTGGTCATTTTAAAGATTATAAAAGGGATTAATTAAGCTTCTGTGATTCGGGTCTAATTAAATCAGTAAAATAATTTATTTTAACAGGTTACCTCAGTTGGTAAAAAATCTTATGTGGCAAAATGGTTTTAAACCCAAACTATGCGTTTAATACGCGTATAAAGCCGTTTTAAGCGACGTACGAGTTAAAATAGGATTCTGAGTTTTCTGATCAGTTAAACAGGTTCAAAACACTTCATTTATTATTTAAAATCAGTAGCAATTGGATTGGCATCAAAAGGATTTGTAAAACTCATTTTATGGCCTAAAAGGGTATATTTGGTATTTACCGAATCAAGGCACTAATCCTAGCTTATGATCAGTTTAAAAATAATTAAAAATCTTCAAAAATCCCAAAATATTATATTACATAAGTGGGTAAAAGTTTTGGTGTCAAAAATTGGGTTTAGATAGGCTTTACGCTAATGACGCCGTTTAATTACTAAGAAGCGTTCTAATTACGTCATTAAGCATAACTCCTAATCTAGACCTCCAACTGATGTGAAAATTTAGGGACATGTTTTATAATCAGTAACAAAGATTATTGTACTTTCACATTTCCAAAATTCTCTTTGTATGGTCATAAGGGCATTATGGTCCATATTTAAGCACTTAACGGAAACGTTGGACAATTAAGGATTTAAGTGGTATAAACTCAGAGGCTTATACAATCATGCAACTAGGTCCTAATGGAACTTTAAGGCATGTCTAAACCTATCTAAACCGGGTCAGAACTGAGGTCAAAGCAAAAGTCAAACTTTTGCGTCTTTCGGTTCCGAATCGGTTCAAAACAGAAAGTTGTCGAATCAAACAAGCTTAGACAAGTTCTTATGCTTATTATCAGGTTATATGAATGATAAAATAGGTGATATGCCTTTTACATCGTTAATTATGCGTTAAATCAAAGTTTACATTTCTGTTGACTTTTTCTAATCCTCTTTGACTCGATTAACGACCTAGTTAGAACGGGTATCAGTGGGTGCCCTTTTAAGGGTTTAAAGCCCACATAATTACCAACTTATAACTACCTTAAGTTTGCCTAATCGCTGGACCGTTAGCGATTAATCGTTAAGTCAAACCGTAATTACGACGGTTTGACTTTTAAGCTACAAACTAATCAAAACTTAATTAAGAAGGGTCAAGGGTACTTACACAAGTCCTATGAACGATTTGGAAAGCTTGATGATGGTCCTTATGCTCCAGAATTGATCAGAGATGAAGTTGTGCATGAATGATCAAACTTGCAACAATGAACTTCTTTATATTATGATCTTGATCATACAAGATGGTGCCAAATAACCCTATCACTGATGTTAGATCATTCCCAAGTGTCCCTAGGGGCTAGAAACCAGTTTAGGGAGCACATGGTATTGCATACTAGTGATTTGAGTCGGTTACAAGACTGAAACAGGCACCTGTCATGTTTCTGTCCCTGGTACCTGTCACGCGGCCCGCGTAAAGATCTGTTAAGTCTTACGCGGCCCGCATGGGCCTTGTGTTCAGGTTACAAACTTTTTAAATATTGCACTTTTAGTCCCCGGTCCTCCTAAACGTCGCTTTCACTTGTATTCTTGCATTATGAGGCTTTAAAATTGACATAAAGGGGCTTTAAGACTTATACCCACTTTGTGAAGCCCTTGGTCACTTTGTGTTTACCCGAAAAGTCCTAAATTTCCATGTTGTCGCTTCTAACCCCTCGCACACGAATTTTATCATAACTTTCTCATACGATAACGAAACTTGGTGAAATTTTTATCACACATTCTAGTGAGCATAATTAACCGTTACAAAGCTTCGGGTTTGTCAAAAGGTCACTCAGAGGTATATCTTTAAACATGTTGACACATTTAACCCCTGTAGTTTGTAATCTCTCACTTTCTTCTATATTTAGCTTCGTATGATCCATGATTCATTCGTTTGAAGGTACGAGCATCATGTAGGGTTAATGTACAATATATTTATTCACTGTTGACATTTAGAATCCGTATATTCACATACTTTCCAGGTTTGTCAACTTTAGTCCTTCAAGAACATTCTTACACACGTTCAAACTTATGACACGTGTTAACACATTATAGGACGTGAATTTTTCGAGGTGTTACAGTGTAGGTGACATTTTCCGTCACGTGTCTGCAACGTAGGCAGAAGGGGCTTTGCCATGCAAAAACCCTAAAACCATGAGATGGTGGGAAAAGACAATGGGCGTTTTGATCATTATTTTTAATTTTTTATTGTAATTTTTATAAAAAAAAGCACCAATCACCATCATCTATCATTCAATCACCACGTCCGTCGAAATCTTCAAGCCCCTTTAGGACCATGCCCATCCATGCCATGTCCGGGGGCGGTATAGGGGGCGTGGCTCGTTTGAAGAGGCTTGCCCTTCTCTCTACGCCACCACACCAGATAAAGTTACATTATTTAGTCCAATTACGTGTTGAATTCACAATTTAATGCTAGCTATAATGATTACTGTAGACTATAAGTGATAAAAACGAAATCTGATTGACAACAATTTAAATGATGTTTGGGTGAGCGGAGTGGGGCGGTAACCCACTCGGTACCGAACCCAACTCCACCGCCAACCTTTTTACCGATTCGGTGAGAGGGAGGGAAGGGGGCATTTTCGGTGAGTGGTCACCGATTTTGTGAGAGGGAGGGAGGGGGGGGGGGGAGATGGGTGTATGGTGAGGTCCATTCCTTCTCAACTAATCACACATTTTTTTTAAATAGTTTACCTAAACCCCATTGGGTAAACCACCGCCAACATTTTTGAGCATTAGGTAAACAATTTAGGTGAATTGACGTGTCACTGTCAGATTGGGTGAATGAGAAGTTTACCTATTCCAAATAGGTAACCACTCCCTTTACCCTTATGTATTTTTAGTGGTTTCTTCTCATTTACGGAAGGCAAACATAAATTGTACATAGAGTAAACTTCCGTTTTGCTCCCTGTGCTTTGGTCACTTTAACGGTTTTACCCTAAACCTTTAAAAATAGCCATTTTCCTCCAATAGTTTGCTATGATTTTTCCATTTTGCTTCACGCCTCTAACTCCATCCAAATTGTCTGTTTTTCCATTTTGCTCCCCGCAGGGAGCAAAATGGATAAACTATAGCAAACTATTGGAGGAAAATGGCTATTTTTAAAGGTTTGGGGCAAAACTGTTAAAGTGACCAAACCAAAGGAAGCAAAACGAAAGTTTACTCTTGTACATATTACTAGTTTGAAGGTCGGTTGGCAAACATTAATTTAGGGTATCCAATTCATCTCTACAGTACAATTTTAACCCCTTAAAATTATTGACGGTGAAATAAACGAAGCAGTTAAATTTTAATTCTATTTTGTACTGTCAATTACAAAGTTGTGATTTTAATTTTTAATAACGTTTCTTCTTATTTTAGCATAGAAAAATAGATTATGAAGATTTATATATACGATTCTGCATCTTTTACGCTTTCATCAACCATTCATTTTGAACTTATAAGATTAGTATTCATGTCAAATAATTGTACCTATGTAGTCATGAAAATTTCATGTATATGTATTTTATTTCCGTAAATCATAAGAAAAAAGAGTACCCTTTTGGCCTTTAACTTATTTTTATCATTTAGCATTCAGAGTTTTCTAAAGTACATGAAGCTTTTTAGAGAATCTAATACTTTTAAAGGTATAAAATGATGATGTATTTACATTTAAAACGTAAGAGATACGTTTTACATGGGTGTTGCTAAATGCACCCACATTTCTCTTATTTTTGCTGATTGTACCACCCCCTTGGAGTTTTCAAATAAATACAATCAAACCTTTTATTTTATACTTTTTTTTTAAATTGCATCTACTTTAAGTTTTTAAATAATTCATAGGATAATTAAATCATATAACTCATACTTATCAAAAACTCTATACAAATCAAAATATATTTCATTCCAATAATTTGGACAATTTACAAATTGAATATGTATTTCTCTTTTCTAAATAATAACAAGGTAGCTATATTGGATTCTAGACAAGAGACAATGCCACCATTAAGGTTTCGTTTCCGTTTCTTTTAAAACCTCTGTATTCCTTTTCTAACTTTCATCGTTGTTAAAAACTTTTGAATCAGCACCTGTGAATTTTGTAAATTAAAAATCAATTACCAATAAATCATCCAACTGAATGGATGTTTAACTTTTTATGATTGATATTATCCCATCACTACAAAAGCTTCCTAAATCATCTCCTTTTAAAATTTAGTTTTATATTTTGATTTAATAATATATTTTCATCCTTATCAGTTAGTCAGTTACACATATACAATAAGAGGAAACTTACACAAATCTGATACAATTGAATAAAAATAAATCCTATTATTAGTATATTTAATCATCGCGAAATCTCATAGTATATCATGAAATCTCTTTTAAAATTAATATATACAGAATTTTCTTTTAAAATTAATTAATTTTTATATTGGCTTCATAACATCTAACTTACGAATCAATTATAAAAAGAATAGATTTTTACAGGGTTGAAATATGACAACTTTTAAATTGTTTTTTTAGAAAGGGGGTATAAAAAGTAATAAAAGGGGTGCATTTAGCCAACCCCGTTTTACATATGTAAAGTAGATGCACTACCTATTTTCATGTATTTATTAAAGTAGATACACAAACTCTTTCATGTTTTATGTCTTTACAGATTTTGCTTTTTTTGTGTGTTATTAATATTAACGAATAAGTATAAGATAAGTAAATCGGTATTTGTACCATACCGTACTATATCATATAGTATTGATATGGAAATTTAGCTAGAACAAGATCAAATATCGTAGCGTATATGTTAAGTCAATAGTAGTGTACGGTACAATTCAGTTCTGAACTGATACCATACCGTACTGCATAGTGCCGATGCTATAGTTCAGCTAAATTTGAAATCGAATTATATTTCTATTTGATCCAAAATTTCTCATTTTATAATGTATCAAGTTATAATCTTAAAATCATTATATTAATTAGGTTATTCTATACAATCTTAAAGGACAAAGTCGGTGGGTTTCTCACCGGCTTTGCCTCCTTGCCCCCTGTATTTTCATGATATTGTAATTTTAGCCCATTGACTTTGTAACCTTTAAAGTTTCATAAAATGACAAATTTAGTCCCTAAACCTTATACTTTGAATTTTCAAAACCACAACATCATCTTTCAAACTTTGCCAGCACCAACCCTCTACTTTGGTTTTCCACCATCACCCCCTTAGCTCTTACATAGTTACGCACCAACCCTCTTTACATTTCCACCAACACCCCCTCATCTTTTACACATTTCCGCCACCACCCCTATACTTTTACACTTTGTCTTTTTTAGACTTTGTTTTTTTACCCCTTGCATTATTACTCCATTTTTACACCCGCCCAACTTTAAAAAAAATTGTAATTGTAACCCTAGACTACAACTCCTACTTTTGCAAATGTCAATGCATTGTGTTTTACGAAATGTCTTAGGCATTGTGTTTTACACTTTGTGTCTACATTTGTGTTTTACACTTTTTTTGTAATTGTCTTTTATGCACTGCGTTTTATGAATCGTGTTTTGTCTTACTATATATTTCCTTCCGTTGCGCGCCGCCGCAACGCGCGTCGGGCAAAATACTAGTTTTAATTTAAAAATTATATTGAACAACCTCCTTAACGTGAAGAATATTTGAATTGAATTGATATCTATGTGAGTTGAGCATGTTCTGTTTCACACACAACCCACATTCCACATTACTCTCTCACTCTCTCTCTCTCTCTCTCTCTCTAACTTTTGATTTCTGTTTCCACCTTTTTCCATCATTGTGCTTTACTTTCTTCTCAATCTTCTTCTTCTTCATTCTTCACATTTATCTCTTGAATTCTTATTCTATACGACTGTTTGTTGCACTTGTTCACTGAAGCTTCAACAATGGCGGACATAAGTCATCCCCCGATGGAACAACTCCAGGATTTAGAGTATTGTATTGATTCCAACCCACCATGGCGTATGTATCCCTATCCCTCCTTTCTTTTTCTCTTTAATCTACACAAAACAATATGTTTTCACAGGGTTTTAGCTACCGAAACAGAGCATTCTAATTTGATTTTTCCAAATTGACTTTTGTTTTTTATTGAGAAATTGTGGCCATTGGAATGAGGATTTTTGTCATTTATTTATGAACTATGATTAGGCCTACCTCCATTGATGGGCATCAGTTGAGAGGGTTTGATAACGGGGCACCAAGTGGGAGGGACATTTCTAGAATAATGCCGAAAGATGAAATAAAAATGGAAAGTAATGAATGAAACTACGTTAACCGTTGCACATTTTTTTGAAAGGGGCGTTATGATGCTGATGTGGCGAAAGATGCCCATTAGGGGGCATTAACCATTGCGCATGGTCTAATGAGTATTAACAAACTAACGCCTAATGGGCCGGGTATGAATGTAGCTTTCCAAGTATAGGACTCGGATTTCCGATACTCATCCTCTTCCCATTGCCATACCTTCATTGTTCATCTATGTAAAAGTATTTATTATTTAAAATAACTAAAAGACTGTATTGGTGAATAATATTTTATGTGTCTGTATCTCAAAACCAAATCATATTAAGTATTTTCATCTTCATACTATAGATAACTAACAAACAAACTTGAAAGAAATGATTAATCAGATTATTAAATATTATAACAGACAATAAACTCGGCTAACAATATTTCATCTCTGAAGTTTATTTATTACCTGCAAACTGATTTGCAGCCGAAACCGTTTTATTAGCATTTCAAAACTACATTCTTATGCTTGGAACAACCGTAATGATCCCATCTCTACTAGTCCCCTACATGGGTGGATCAAATGTAAGCACGTCGAATTTCACATTCTTGTTTTTATACAATATTCATATCATATTATAAAAAGTCATTTTGTTGTATAAATTTGGGCAGAGAGACAAAGCTTGTGTTATACAAACTTTGCTATTTGTATCTGGTCTGAACACACTTCTTCAAACACTATTTGGAACCCGATTGCCTGCTGTTGTTGGAGGCTCATTTGCATATGTTATGCCCATACTTTACATTATAAACGATTCGTCTTTGCAACGAATCACCGACCATCATGATGTATGTGTTTCTTTCTTGTATATTAATTTCAAAAGATTGGAGTTATAATTAAGCATTTGGGAAATGATGTATGTGTCGAATTGTTTTTTTGCAGAGATTTATACATACAATGAGAGCTATTCAAGGGGCGTTAATCGTCGCTTCTAGCATTCAAATTGTAGCCGGTTATAGCCAGCTTTGGGGCCTCTTTTCACGGTATAGTTATTTATTGTGCTTACAAAATATTCACAATTTGTTTTAAGGGACCCGTGTTGGACATGAATCCTCCTATTGTATCTTTCTTAACTAACTTTTGTTTTCTAATTTGAGTTTTGTTCTTTTTTGTAGTTTTTTTAGCCCTCTCGGTATGGCGCCTGCTATCGGATTGGTTGGTTTGGGTCTCTTTCAACGAGGGTTTCCTATGGTATGCTCTTATTCTTTCACCTTTGGTCAACCTAATGCTTTGACTTCCATAGCTGAAAAAATAGAAGCATACTTTCTTGTAAAGAATTTTCAAATGGCTTGATATAAGCGTGAAAATCGTAACTTTTGACATTGCGTGTGGCTTGATATATTATTACTATTTTTCATTTATCTTATCTTTTGGTAATGTGTATTCGTTGGTTTTTCTTTATTTTAGGTTGGAAATTGTGTGGAAATCGGGTTACCGATGCTACTTCTAGTCATTGGAGTGTCACAGGTGAATTTCCTTTTTGGAGGATAACTTTCAAGTTATTGAATTAAATGATTTCCTTTTCTGCTATGTGACATTTAATAATGTAACATTTTGATCATATTGTAGTATTTAAAGCACATGAAACTACTAAAAGACATTCCCGTTTTTGAGCGGTTTCCTTTGTTGATATGCATCTCAATTATCTGGATCTATTCGATCATACTAACGGCTAGCGGGACCTACCGAAATAGACCTGATCCAACTCAAACAAGTTGTCGTACAGACAAAGCATATATCATATCCACTGCCCCATGGTTAGTTAGCTACTCATATAAAGCCGAGTAAAATGTCATTTTCGTCCCTGAGGTTTGGCTAATTTTGCGACTTTCGTCCAAAGGTTTGTTTTTCTGCATCTAGATCCAAAAGGTTTCAAATCTTTCCATTTTCATCCAGCTCGTTAACTCCATCCATTTTTCTTCACTAAGTCAAGGGTATTTTTGTCTTTTTTTTTTAAACTTAAAGGGCGATTCGGTCTTTTTCACTTTATGTACAAGCAATTAAAATACCACTGACCGAATCCGTGAACCGAATTGCCCTTAAGTTAACAAAAAGATGGAAATACCCCTGATTTAATGGAGAAAAATGGATGGAGTTAACGAGCCGGATGAAAATGGAAAGATTTCAAACCTTTTGGATGCAGATGCGGAAAAACAAACCTTTGGACGAAAGTCGCAAAACTAACCAAACCTCAGGGACGAATATGACATTCTACTCTATAAAGCTATTAAACATAACATTATCTCTATGCATTTGTGAACTTTTACCTTTTCAGGTTCATGTTCCCATACCCTTTACAGTGGGGTCCACCTACCTTTTCGGCCGGTCATGCGTTCGCAATGATGTCATCGGTTCTTGTGTCAATGGCTGAGGTACAACAAATGTGATGTTTAATATGTTCTTTTATAGTTGTAGCTGTTTAAAACAGATTCTTTCTTGTTGTTGAAAAGATTATTATATGACAGTCAACCGGTGCGTACATGGCTGCTTCGCGGTTGGCAATCGCAACCCCGCCGCCTGCATACGTGCTTAGCAGAGGCATCGGCTGGCAGGTTGGTTTGTATACTTGTAAAGTTAAAAACTTATGTCAAAATGGCGTATTTACGCTTGACGGTTACAATGTAGTTATCTTCGTGATTTGTTTTGGTCAGGGTATAGGTGTACTTCTAGATGGTCTTTACGGAACCGGAACTGGTTCCACTGTGTCAGTGTAAGAACCTTAATGGGACGCACCATTGTAAACTCTTTTATATGTAAAAACTTAACAGGACCCACCATTGTATTTCAGGGAAAACGTCGGTCTTCTTGGATTAACCCGAGTTGGGAGTCGAAGAGTCGTTCAGATTTCTGCCGGTTTCATGATTTTCTTCTCCATTTTAGGTTGGTTTTTATAAGAATCTTGACAATATGTGTATCTGTGTATGTAACATATAGAGGTGCACAAATCGGTTAATTTCCCTAACCGGTTCGGTTAACTGGTTTAGGAGGTTATTTTCAAATTTTTGCTCTAACCGCTTATTTCCGGTTACTTAACCGGTTATTGTCATTTTTTTTTTCATATTTTCAGTTTTTTCCTGGTTAACCGGTACATCGATTAAAAATAACCGGTTACTATCCTAAGTATTTTTAACCGGTTATTGGTGTACCAGTTACTAACAGGTTACGACTTACGGTTAACAAACCAATCTTTTTGCCCACTTTCATGCATGGTACGTAAGTGTGTCAGGCGAAACTTCACTTTTCTTCCTTACTTTTCAGAAATTACGATTTTGGTCCCTGTCATGGATGGGCGTTACTTTTTACAATGACCATTTTACCCCTTTATACAAAACAAAAAAATATATGTATATCATGTATTTATATATTTTTTTCATTTTTTTCCAGGAAAATTTGGAGCGGTATTTGCATCGATACCCTTTCCCATATTCGCAGCATTGTATTGTGTTCTCTTTGGCCTTGTAGGTATGTGATTAAACTTCCGCAAATTATTTGTAGTGTAACCAGTCTTTATTTTTTCGGTTTTTAAATTCTTATGTATGAATGGTTGTAGGTGCTGTCGGATTATCGTTTCTTCAATTCACTAACATGAATTCTATGAGAAACCTCATCATAATCGGGCTTTCCCTTTTTCTTGGAATCTCGATTCCTCAGTATTTTAACGAGTATGTAACTGTACAACACGGGCTTGTTCGTACCAATGCTGGTTGGGTGAGTCATGTAACTTTAGACCCTTGTACATAAATGGATCTTGTGACATTTATGGTAAAATAAGTTATTATTCTTTTTGCAGTTTAATGCATTCTTGAATACCGTATTCGCGTCGCCACCGATGGTAGGGTTGATCGTGGCGGTGTTTCTTGACAATACGATAGACGTGGTGGATTCAAAGAAAGATAGAGGGATGCCATGGTGGGTGAAGTTCAGAACATTTAAAGGGGATAACAGGAACGAAGAATTCTATACTTTACCGTTCAATTTAAACAGGTTTTTTCCGCCTACGTAGTAAGAGGGGTTGAGTGGCGCGTGGAAGCGGTTGGTTGAAAAGAGAAGTTAGTTACTAACTACCATTTTGAATTTAGTTACTAACTTCATTTTGGACTGATTAGGGTTCTTTTGGGGGGCTTAAGTTGAGAACAAGGCTTATTGTGTTGGTCCATTAGATATTTTGTGTAGGTGCAGGGTATAAATATTTGAATGAATGTAAAGCTTTGGATCATTGATTCATTTTGAGGTTTATAAACTAATAAAAGAAAAATAGATTGTTTCAGTATGTTTGTAGAATATATATATATATATATATATATATATATATATATATATATATATAGGGGAAGGTTCAAATGAAAACCACTAGTTATGGTGAAAACTTGAAAACTAATTAAAAACCACTAAAAAGGAGGGGGGGAGACTTTTAATGAAGGAGGGGTAAAATTGGAAAAAAAAAATATATAACTTTTCAAACATTTCCCATTTCTCCATACGTTATCATTTTAAAACAAAAATGGCACCATAAGATCACAAATTTTTGTATCTTTCATTCAAGTATATTCGAGCATATTTTTTATGACATAAAAAAAGATTTATGGTGTCGTCTTGTTTTCAATACTATTATTATAGTAGTGCACATGTGCAATATAACATGTACTACAATTGCATTACATGCTTAAAATTAGCTTTTTGAGTCTAGTTTAGCTTTTAGGGTTAGTTTTTTTGGAGGTTTAGGATTAGGATTAGGTTTTTGGGTGTGGGGGGGAGGGGGGGTTTAGGTTTTTGGGGGGTGGGGGGTTTAGGTTTTTTTCGGGTTTATGTTTAGGGTTTAGTTTAGGTTTTCGGGAGGGTGGGGGGTGGGGGGGGTTTAGGTTTTTGGGGGGTGGGGGGTTAGGCTTTTGGTGGGAGGGTGAATTTAGGTTTTTGGGGGGTGGGGGTGGGGGGTTTAGGTTTTTGGGGGGTGTCGGTGGGGGGGTGGGTTAAGTGGTTTAGGCTTTCCGTATTAGTGTACTACACATGTGCAGTACAACAAAAAAAAAAAAAAATTTTTTTTTTTTTTTTTTTTTTTGAAATTTTTTTTTCATATATAAAAAACCAGCGAATTTAATAAAAAAAACTTGAAAAAAAAAAAAAAAAAAATTTTGTGTGTTTTTTAGGCTTTTTTAGTTAGTTTTCGAGTTTTCGCGTTAAAAGTGGTTTTCATTTGAACCATCCCCTATATATATATATATATATATATATATATATATATATATATATATATATATATAGGGTAAGGTTCATGCGAGAACCACCTTTATTGCGATAACCGCGAGAACCAATGTGAACACAACCTAAAATAGCTAAAAAAACCAAAAAAAAACCTAACCCCCCCCCCCCCCCCCCCCAAAAACCTAACCCCCACCCCCCCCCCCCCCCCCCAAAAAAAAAAAAACCTAACCCCCCCCCCCCCCCCCCACCCAAGCTAAATGCTAAAAACTAAACCCCCCAAAAAACCTAAAAAAAACCCTAACCCCCCCCCCACCCCACCCCAAAAACCTAAACCCCCCCACCCCACCCCCCCCCCCCCCCCCAGCTAAAAGGCTAAAAACTAAACCCCAAAAAACCTAAAAAAATCTTAAAAAAATAAAAAAAAAATCTAAATTTTTTTTTTTGATTTTTTTAATATTTTTTATGTTAAAATCGCTACTTTTAGAAGCAAAAAAAAAAAAAATTTAAATTTTTTTTTTTTTTTTTTTTTTGCTACGAAAAGTAGCGATTTTGTTATAAAAAATATTAAAAAAAAAAACAAAATTTTTTGTGTGATTTTTAGCTATTTTTAGGCATTTTTGGTTGCGTTCACATTGGTTCTCGCGGTTCTCGCAATAAGAGGTGGTTCGTAACGGATCTTTGTCCTATATATATATATATATATATAGGACAAAGATCCGTTAGGAACCACCTCTTATTGCGAGAACCGTGAGAACCAGTGTGAACACAAACAGTAATTCCTAAAAAAATCTAAAAAACACCCAAATTTTTTTTTTTTTTTTTTTTACTATTTTTTTTGAAAAAATCGCTATATTTTGTTAATAAAAAAAAAAAAAAATTTCAAAAAAAAAAAAAAAAAGATTTTGAGTAACAGTTATCCATGCACATGTGCATATGTGTCGTTTCTTTGTCAAATTCCGTAATTCATTACAAATAATAGTCAATTGCACTTTCATTTACACTACTACGTGTAATACACTATTTTTTACATTACCAATGTTAGAAATGCACATGTGCATCTATATGTATCAACAGGAAATAAGGTGTTTTGGTACACTACTTTCTCTTTCATCTATCATTCCATCCATAATACACAAGCATGCACATGTGCATTTTTGTCATTTCTTTGACAAATTCCGTAATTCATTACATATATTAGACAATTGCACTTTCATTTACACTACCATATGTAATACACTACTTTTTACATTACCAATATTAGAAATGCACATGTGCATTCATATGTATCAACATGAAATAAGGTGTTTTGGTACACCACTTTGAATACACTTTCCCTTTCATCTATCATACCATCCATAATACACTACCATTACCTCCTACCATCCATAATACAATACCATTACCTCCTACCATCCATAATACAATACCATTAACAATATTTTCACTTTATTACATGTATGTAACACCATTTATACCATCCAATCAACATATTACATAAAAAATTGACAACTATAACCAAACCATCAACCACTAGATATAACTAACCAAAAAACATGTATATGGGTCTACTTCTCCATTCAAAATCACAAACTTTTTGTACCAAAACACGTTATATCATGGTTATACCTAATTATGCACATGTGCATTTTGAATATTGGTAATGTAAAAAGTAGTGTATTACTAATGGTATTGTAAATTAAAGTGCAATTTTCTATTCCTGATAACGTATTACCGAATTTGTTGAAGTAATGATACATATGCACATGTGCATGGATAACTCTTACTCGAAATTATTATTATTATTTTTTTTTTTATGGGAACGAAATATAGCGATTTTTTATTAAAAAATATTAAAAAAAATAAAAAAAAAATTTTGAGTGCTTTTTTTATTTTTTTTAGATTTTATTTTGTGTTCACATTGGTTCTCGCGGTTCTCGCAATAAGGGTGGTTCTCGCATGAACCTTACCCTATATATATATATATATATATATATATGCATATCGTGTGCAGGTTTTGTATTTAAGTTTAGTTGGATAACTTTCTGAAACGTGGATGTTTCACTATCAGATTAAAGTATTTCATGGATATACAAAATCAATAATAGGATAAGACAGAAAGGTTTTGCGCAAAGAAGGATATGTGTTCTTTCATGTAAAACACAAAGCGTTAATTTTGTATGTTGAACAAACCAAATAAATTTATTTTTATGGGGTCGAACCATCACACTGGTTGGGGTGAATTGCAATTTGCAACTCCTCGTTAAAGAGTGCAGGAATTGTTTGCCAATAATGGGAACCTCATTTGCCACAACTACAAATTTTCATTACTAAATTTACAAAATTACCGCTCAATGACCAAGCATTCTTAATTTAAACCCCCAAATTGTGGCTATCTAACGTATGGTACAACAGCCAGAAAGATCATACACCGCTTTGATTTGCCAAACTTAAGCGTATTTCCCCGTTTATAACAAGGGATTTTGTCTCGCCCTAAATGAAATACATTAGTTTCGTTGTGCCCCGGCCCCACAACATTAGGGACGTCCCCTAATTCATCCTATGCTTTGCTGACCCCAGCCCGGGGTGGCTTTTTGGGAAGCCCGTCTGTATCGTGCTCACGGACCGGTTGGCCTGCAAGCAGTAGCAGGAATTAACCCGTTCCCTGTACAAAGACTTAGTAGGGATGCTTAACGTTAGTTTACAACTTGATTCCAGTTAGCTTAACCAGTATTAAGTGAATGTCTTTAACACCAAATTGGTGATGTATTAAAGGTTCAAATCAGTTTAAATAGTGTTATATGATTAGAATCACTTACTTATTTATTCGAGTAGTTTCATTGAGTCATGTCTTTGATGTTAACATCTTTCAAACTTTAAAGACATAAACCAATAAAATAGTTGTATCATCTTGTTTATATTCCCTAAACATGTTTTACTTTCTTTTAACACCAAATTAAGCCACGTCAAAATTTAATCCTAAAAATCATTAAAAAAAAAAAAAAAATCCATCACAAACAACTCAAAACCAGTGGCGGAACCAGGAATTTTTCCATGGGGGTGCGGAACATTTTTAAAAAATTTAGGCCTCTAGGTATATAAGTAAAAAAATTGGTTCGTATCGGATCGGGTCGGGTCATGTAAAACAAACGAACATCAAACTAAATTTATATAATCAGAGTTTTTTGCAGAAGTAGGGTATTTGAGCCCCCAAAGAGTGCTTTTAGGTGGCATCCATGAGAATTAGTGATTTTAGGTAGATTGCTAAATGATTCAGCGAGCTTCCTCTACATTTCTGCCAAAAGCTGAAACCAGTTTCACTTTTCTGACAGATACATGAACCTCGCTGTTTGCTTGTGCCAACTATTGAACTTCGCTGATTCAATCAGCAGTCTTCTAAGAAGCCTCGCTGAATTGAACCACCATTTACAGAGCTTCGCTGTTTGCTTGTGCCAACTACTGAGCCTCGCTGATTCAATCAGCAGTCTTCTAAGAAACCTCGCTGAATTGAACCACCATTTACAGAGGTTCGCTATTTTTTTGTGCATAGTTCAATAACCCCGCTGTTTGTATGTACCAAGGTAAAAAGCCTCGCTGTTTGTATGTAATATGTTAAAAAGCCTCGCTGTTTCTTACCAATATGTTAAAGAACCTCGCTGAATGGATATGCCAGCTTGATTCCTTTTTGAAATTGCAGAGCTTCATGTGATTCCTTACCAGTAGGTGATGCAGCCTTATTCATTTTGAATCAGCCATGCAGCCTTGAAAATGTAAAAATGAGTTGTGTGTCCTGAATGCCAAAAATTGAAATAGTAAAATAGTGTTATGTTATGCATGAGTGCAGGGAATAGTTTTCTCGATTGTAATTGAATTTTGTAGAGGAGTCATTTAACCATATGTGTGATAGACAGATTCTTGTAATAGTATTGTAGAGAGCCATCTAATCAAACCTTACACTTTTTGTGAAGACATGTTTATGACTAGTAGTTTGCAGAAGTAGTCATATCATATTATCAATGGAATGCAGATACCTACCTTTCTACATATATGTACACAGAATGAAGACAATCAAATATGATGTTTAAATTACCCAGCAGCAAATATTAATAAAACTAGATTAAATTGTAAGCATATAACTAACTTTTAAAGAACGGACATAAACAAGAAAACCCCGTTCGTTAATACAAATAATACTGTAATATTTTAGAATTACTTAAATGTTTGTGAAATACCCAGCTAAAGTCTGGGTCCTCACCACTATAAATACCCATGGGATTAGGGTGTCAACCCACATCAAAATTGAAGTACCAAAAACAACCTTCTTTTTTCAGCTCATCCTAATAACCACAACAACTGTAGCGGTTTTTCACTTCATCCTATCATTTTTCCGCCAAATTTCCTTTTGTTAGTTAATGGATTCTTTTCGGCCATACCTCGTTAGACTTTACTGGGGTGGTGTCTTTTCTTTTGTAAACGGGGTTGTTCAATTTGACCAATCCATGCTAACAACCACATTCCTTATGCGACACAAAATGTCTTATGAGGAATTGGTCGATTCAATCTGTAATCATGTTCGACTACAGAAAGAATCCGTTGTGGTTTCGATGTTATTAGGGTACACATATCAAGGGACATCTCAGACAACAAAAATTTTCAATGAAGATGGCGTTGAAATGTTGCACTACTTAGCCGGAGTGTTTGAAGGCAACTTCATTGCCGAGATCTATGTTCAATGGGAGGCAGTTAATCCCCTCCGTCATATGAGTTTTACAAACCTTCTCCATGACATAACACAACGTAATGTTGTTGACCACCAGTTATCCGATGATTATGGTGAAGGAGATGGGCAAACAACTCAAGAACACCACCTCATGCCGTCTGTTGAGAACCTAGTCGGTCCCGCTTCTCAATTTGTCGTTGGTGACGACAAAAACGACGGCTTTGATGAGTCAGAAGTTTACAGCACAGAAGACAGTTCAGAAAGTGAGGAGGCCCCCCCATCAGATGAAGCCTCTTCTGACGATGAGGCCGCAGTCAACGATCAAACTGCGTTGACCTTGTCTCAGCCAACACATTCTAGGCCTATCGTTGCAGGTCCACATGACGACCCCCAAGAGGATGAGGAGCTTAGGGATTACATGTGTCCGATTATGAAGATAACCCAATGGACATATGGAATCCAAAATCAAAACAAATTCGTCTGGGGATGTTTTTCAAGTCCAAACAGGATGTGGACCTTGCTGTTCGAGAGTGGAACATTCTCCGAGGAAGGGAAATATTCGTGGTGGATAGCAAACCAAATTTATACAAAGTTAAATGCTACACGAGAAACAAAAATTATAAAAACCCTTTCCCTGGTGCTCCTGTTTGCGAATGGCGTGCAACCGCATCAAAACAAAAACTCCAACACCTGTGGCAGATTACCAACTGGGCACCTGCCCACAGTTGTTATTCAACTATGGTGCGTAACAACAACAGATGCCTTAGATCTAAGGATATCGGTGCAAACATCCTTCCACAAATTCATACAGACATCGCGTTTAAGGTAAAACACATAAGGACGTTCATAAAGCAAACCATGTCCGTCGATGTTACGTATACAAAGGCTTGGCGGGGTAGAAGAAAGGCAATTGAGAGGATATATGGAACTTGGGACAGCAACTTTGCGGAGCTCCCGAAGTACGTGTTACGGCTTCAGTCTCGAAACCCTGGTACGGTGGTTAACTGGTTTCATCACCCACATTCGGCTCCAGGACATCCAACATTCAAATATGTTTTTTGGGCCTTCGGTCCCTCTATTAGTGCATTCCGTCTATGCCAGCCTGTAATCTCCGTGGATGGCACACACTTGAAAGGTCCATACCGTGCCAAGTTGCTGGTTGCGGTAACCAAAAACGCCAACAACTACATAATGCCATTGGCGTACGCTCTGGTTGACGAAGAGACTGTCCATAGTTGGTGTTGGTTTTTCCAAAATTTGAAGGAACACGTCACCACAAACTGTACTAGTAAAATATGTGTTCTATCAGACCGTCATGCTGGAATAATTAATGCCATGGAGAACCTCGGAGATTGGAAGGAACCGAAGGCGTACCATCGTTATTGTCTTCGACATGTAAGAAGCAATTTCAGTGGAAAGTATAAGAGTAAAAGCCTTAGAAAGCTGTGTTGGATGATTGGGAGCACAAGTCAACCATCGAAGTATCGTTGGGCTGTGAGGGAAATGCGGATGCTAGATCAGGCAGCTTGGGACTATCTGAACAACATCGACAAAACTAAGTGGACTATTGTTCATGATCATAGAAACATGCGTTGGGGAAACCTAACGACGAACATATCCGAGTCTATGAATAACGTCTTACGCGAAGCAAGACTGCTTCCTATAAAAGCGTTAATTCATTATACGTTTACCAAAGACGTATCCGAGTATGCCAGGCACTCGCACATGGCCCAAACCTGCAACACCCCTCTACCCCCTCGCATTTGGTCCAGGTTTAACAAACTGTATTCGGTGGCAATGCAACATGAAGTGTCCGTGTATGATGTCACAGATGCTCGCTACTCAGTTGTTTCAAGGGACGAAGCGAACGATCATGGTGGTAATGAGTACACCGTTGAATACATTCGTAGGTGGTGCTCATGTGGGAAATGGCAAATGCTCAGATTTCCTTGTTCTCACGCCATTGCTGTTTGCTCATGGAGGGGTGAGGAACCACACGAGGTTACGAATTCAAAATTCCACACTACTACCTATCGGGAACAGTACAGCGGGCATTTTTACACGCTAGGCCCTAAGGAAGAGTGGGAAGAACCGCAGTGGAGAATTCAAGGGGACCCTTCAAGGGTTACAACACACCGTGGTAGGGTTCGTGCAAGAAGAATTCAAAATGAGATGGATGTCAACTACCACGACGAACCCCAGGTCCGTCGATGCAGCAGATGTGGAGAAACAGGCCACAACAGGAAGACCTGTGGCCGACATTAATTTATTATGTTTTTGTTGTTCGTTTGTGGTTTTTAGTGTTATCTGTTCTTGTGATGTCACTTCTAGGCCTATCATTCCAGGGACGTTGATACAGCAGAATTTTAATTTTAGTGTTATCTGTTCTTGTGTTGTTCGTTTGTGGTTTTTAGTGTTATCTGTTCGTTTCTGGTTTTTGTGGTTTTAAGTTATACTTCCCCTAAACGCCATTTTTCACAATTTTTTACATTGACCA
This sequence comes from Helianthus tuberosus, assembly GCA_030545235.1. NCBI lineage: Eukaryota > Viridiplantae > Streptophyta > Magnoliopsida > Asterales > Asteraceae > Helianthus > Helianthus tuberosus. The sequence continues at coordinate 146,691,779 of CM060443.1, read as the reverse complement.
TCACAATAATATAAACATCAAAGAACATTACGCGGTTTATTTTAATTTAGGAGAATTCACGAACACAAAATACATCTACCAATACAGGAATCCCTAAGTCATGCTCTGGAATTAAAAGGATGAATCAGAATCGCTGTCAGTCTTGTGATATTGTTCCCATGGATCATCACTAACGACGACATCATCTGATAACGCATTAGAGTCACGATCGCTGTCGTATTGGTGGTAGCACAAGCTATGGTAGATGCATCCAAACCTACATATCGGGGTGTATGGGTTCTGCACAATCCAAGGACGTTGAGGTCGTTGCACAAATGAGGTAGGATTTCGATTTTGATGTTCAACATATGGTGGTGGGTGAGGATGTTGGTCGAGGGGTGAAGCACCAGGGTTTTGCACAGAAGAGGGGTTTTGTGGTGCTGCCATGAAGGAAGTTTGATTATGATTTTCCTGACTATGATGATCTGGATGGTAACGATGTTGGTCTACCGTTGAAGGTCCGGGACGGGCACACAGCTGTTCAATGGAGGGGAGCACACTGTTAGGGTTTGCTTGTCGAGCAATATGGTTACGGTTGGGTTGGGGTTCAACATTTGCAGGGTTTGGCTCCCTTTCATGTATATGCAAATGAAAATGAATGTGGAATTCGTTATCACCATCTGCCATCCGAATGACTTATGAGGTGAGGTGAAGATGTGAAGACATATTGGTGTGAGAGGTGGTATTTATAGAGAGGAGAAGTCTAGGGGTAATTATTAGAATACTAGTAAACATAATCTACTGATACAATAAACGCGAATAACCTTCCACTAAAGACAATCCCGACGAGGACATAAAGTGCTGATACAACAAACGACAAAAAACATTCAACTAAACACCAATAGAACAAACATCCTGCAACAACTACAAGCAACCCTATTTCCAATGGCAGTCACCTCTAGATGATAATTCTGAGTCTGACTCTTCTCCAGAATATGGGTTGTGCCAAACACAGGACCAATCTTCTTCTTCTTCTTCTTCCTCATAGTTCCAAGCATCCTTCAGGACTTCTGGGTCGTAATCCTCCTCCGGGTTAGGGTTGAAATCAAACTCTTGGTTGTCATAAATCCAAACTTTTTTTTCAACGGGGATTTCTTCAAGCTGTTTCTTTTTGCCAAGAAACTCCATATGTTTCGCCAGATGATGATTCACAACAGGACCGGAAGACGAACCTCCTTCCTTGACAACTTCTGATTTTTCCGATTTCTTTCCTACCTCCAAATCAGGAAGCTTTGGGGGTAGTTCCCATTCCAAACAAGCTTTGATGTCTTCTTCACTCATGCAGTTGTTTTGGAAGTGGGAGAAGGGAGGTAACCGTTTCTTACCATTCCGCTTATCCATTACTAAGAATTGGTATTGCAAAGAAGACTGATGAGGAGCAATGGAGGGTTGCTTTGCAAGGGATTATATAGAGAAAAAAATGGGGTTAAAAATGTAATACTTTTTTATTAAAATACTTTTTTAATAAATGATGGCCCACTGGTTCCATTGCACCTGGCAATCTTCTAGAGATGCCCTCTCCACTATAAATACTGGCACATACCTCTATCTCAAATTGCACCAAACACACCCAACAAGTCTTTACCACATAAAATGGGGGACCCTGAAAACTCGTTCTTGGAGCTGGAAGAAGTTCCCAAAACTCCCCCTGAAAATATCCCCAGTAAGAGACGCCGGTATTATCACCCAACAAAAGATTCTAGTTCATGGTCAAAAAATGTAATGACATTTTATCAAAACGGGGATTCTTCTTTCTGTTATAGTGGATTCCTCGGAAGAAGACAACTCGGCTCGGATTTTTGGGTTGCACTACTTGGATACGAGAACTATGGTTACTTGTCGCCACTGGTAAGTACTTTAAGTATAGCTACTGCAAAAAAAAAAAGTCATTAATTGTTATTGCATTAATTGCAGCATGTGTGTGGTTGGGTTACCAGAATGATGAGGTTCAGATGGGTTTTGATAACAAAATCTAGAAAACCAGAACAACTGTTTCCATGGACGATTCTGCCACCGCAATTCCTGGGCCTTCTGGGTGACAATCCGAACCACCGTGCGTTACCTTTTGCGATTGGATTAAAGGAACATTATCCTCCGTTTTGGGATATCAATACGGTAACACTTACATTAAATCCATTTTTATAAGAAAATATCCTTATATTTTTTGTTTTTGTCTCAGGTGTATATTCCACTATGTATTGACATACGAGACTGGTTCATGGTTCGTGTTGATAAGCGGACACTTCACCTTACATTGTACTTCACCGGAGCATGTGGTTCAAGCAGTTCTGATGGGTCCAAATTGATTCAAGTTAGGGTGTACCCAACCCTTATAAAATTTGAATCACTATTCAAAATGTTTTTGGACCAAATTTCGTACTGGGAAAATTCTGGACGGCCATACGTGGAGAAGACAATGGTGACACATACTGAAGTTTGCCAGCATGACAAGGAAAACCCAGGAGCTAATTCTGGGGTGTTAGTTTGTATGCTATTGAGTAAACTAGTTAATGACGACCATCTCCGGATTGATGGGGATCTTGAAGAATCTTGCGCGAAATATAGATGGGAGATGGCGGAAGAGTTCTATGCAACACGGTTTTCACCAGCTCCGGCTAAGGTGTAATACAACAAAAACTATTTGTAATCAACCTTTATATTATGTTTAAATTAATAAATTATTAGGGCCACGTTGGACGTTTTTTTCGAAAACAAAAAAAATGAGTTTTTACGACTTTCGGGCCCCTCTGAATGAGCCGAAATGCTTTCCGCCGACCAGACGCTCCTGGTCCCCTGACAAATTTACCCCTCCTTATAAGTTAGAGACAAACGAACCCGGTGGTGGGAGCCACACGAGTGAGGAAACGGCCACGGAAAAGGCCACGTTGGACGTTTTTTGACAAAACAAAATAAAATGTCATAAACAAAATACAAGGATAAAATTAAAAGTCGAATGGCTACAAATAACGCCATTTATACAACTCGTTAGCCATGTGGCGCCGATACTTTATACAAGCGTCTTCAACATCACTGTCTACATGGAGCGACTTGCCTCTTATGAGGTTCTCCATCATCATACAAACAAGCACCCCTGAATTAGCAATGTTACCGTTGTCCTGAGGCACAACATCTTGAACTACATTAAAGGAAAGTTTTTTATTTGTGCGGTATTTCGAGTTTCGCCAATAGTTAATCTGGTCCAAAAAGTGCTTAAAGAAGATCGGAAAAATGTCCATAACGTGATCAACCAGCCGTCCTTTTTCATTTCCCCATCTTTTATCAGTCCAAAATTGAGTAATTTCCATGGTAAACATATCGACACGAAATAGTAACCAGTCCTCTTGCTTCATCCATAACGGGATATACAAATAATCAACATCCCAAAATGGAGGATATGATTCCTTCCTTCCAGCCATGTCTAACGCCCTTAAACAATCCTTCGTGTAACACGCATCTTCATAAAATTGCGGGGGTAACACCGTCCAAGGCAATTTCTTAGACGGGTTTTTTAAAATTTTGGACTGTCTAAGACGCATTAGCCTTAAGGTCCACGCTTCAACATGCTGCAGAATGATACAAATAAATGTAGCCAGTGCTTGGTATGGGATTAATATAATAACAAATATATCTTTGTTAGCTTACAAGGTCATTTAGGCAACCGTTAGACTCGTAGCCTAAAAGGCTACCCCAGAAGTTTCTATGTAGCGGTTTTTCACCTAAGAAGCGAGAATAGTAAAATGGAGAACCCCCGTTGCGGTAAAACTCTTCAACATCAGTTGACCATTTCCTGGACTCATCTGTTGGAACACCAAAAATACTACCTTCTACACGATTTTCCGGCGGTTTTGTCAGCGAGTTATGCGAGGAGGACGCGGGGTTATGTTGGATAACGTTTCGGGTAAGAGAATCAGAAGACGAGGTGTTGGACCGACTGGTTGGACGCCTTAACTTATTTATTATCATACTTGACATTTTCGGGACGGGAAGCGGATTATGTTGTTCTTCGGAAACTTGCTTGTCGCGACGTTGTGCAATGGTTGAGTAATATGAGTGAAGTTTTGTGTGGTTATGAGATGGGAAAGTGGGGTGTATTTATAGTGGTATGAAATAGAATAAAAACTCAAACACTTAATATTTAAATCAAATACTGACAAAATAAAGGAAAGTAGCAACTTAATATTAAAATATTTTATGCTCATGGAAATACAATAAGATACAACAAACTTAGGTGGATGGGGGTGGATGATTAAATAGGTTCAAATCTAAATCAAGTCCCCATTCCAAGGGAGTGGGTTCTACATTTGAGTAATTTGCACGAGGATCTTCCGAACTTTGATGTGGTGGAAAATAATTGAAGTCACCCTGCGTATCCGGAAAAAACGTCAACATTTGTGATGCGGGGGTTGTATACATCGGGGGATTATTTTGGGCATTCGGCGTATATATTTGGTTGTCAGTAACCACAGTATTAACGTCCCCACCGATAAGGTCGGATATTCTATTAGCAGCCCAAAAATCTGGGTGGTCAACATCATTATAGTTTTGATTCACACCCAAATTACCACTTTCGTTCACAAATGAAGGCCCCCCTTGTTCAATATTGTCTAACCCGAGGATACGCCATTGATCATCAATTTGAGTTTCGTTTAAACATGACGGCCCCCCTTGTTCCATATTCATGGCCCAATTGGAACCTCCACCCCCGTCAACATTTGAACCTCCTTGTTGACGTTGACGTCGCCTGCGTAACCTCTGCGGACGAGGAATAGGCGTTAGGTCAACAGGGTCTGTTGTCAAGTGACTCGGATATTGTGAGTATCCTTCTTGCCGTGACATTTCCGTAGCTCGATAAGCGGCAGCTTGGGCCAACTCTAGATCATCACACCGTTGTATTACCCCCATTGCATCCGTCTAAATAAATAAAAAAAAAGAGTTAGTTCACAACGTATTAATTTAGACTTTCTTTACCCAAAAAAAAAATAATTTAGACTTTCTAGCATGAATAAATCTAAACTAATATATATATATATATATATATATATATATATACACCAGCATTTGGGCACGAGCCCCATCATCTTGGAAACCACGCATTGGAACTGCCGAAGACCTTGGATTTGTCAAATAGAGCACTGTATGGTTCATGAACCAAGACATATAATCGTCTGCGACCGGAGAAGAGGTGATTGTTTCTCCCTCGACAACCGAGTCATGACGATGGTACCAAGCATAAAGATAAACATCGTGTCGTATGGTCCAGTCCCAACCAGTTTTCCCAATCCGGGTCGTTTTATGCAGTCTGGCAAGCTCTTCAACGGTTAATGGTATACTGGGAGGTATATGTTGAACCATGCCAAACTGCCGCATAACCCGTTGCGGGTAATGATGCTCGACATTTTCCCAGTAAATCAGCGGGCATGTGCTCCTCCAACTAGAACTCCCACTAGTGCAAATTTCTGGGAGTCTACCGAGAACATCATCGTACGGTGTCCAAATAAACTGCATTAAAAAATTGAATAGTTTAGAAACAACTACATAAAATTATGTGTATTTTCCTATAACTAGGGTACCATCTCCTCGCGAACCGACTGAAGTTGAGATCGATAAGATCTAAGACACTGTGTGGGGGCGTCAACAGGATTAAGGTTTCCCTTCCAGCTAAAAAAAATAATAAGTGCCAAAAATTAATATTATATATTTAAGTTTCTATAATTTATTCATAAACAATTTTATACTTAATCAGCTTACAACATACCGAGCAGCTAAAGGCGCGTCGTAATTAAACCGGTTGTAGGGCTCCGGTGCAACACAACGGATCCTCTCCCAGGCCCAGACTTGCAGAATTGACATTGGTCCGCTAACGTTTACGGCATCGGGTGCTGTAGCGTTACACAGGTTTCTGTAGAGACAGCTTAAAACATCACTGCCCCAACTAATATTAACACACGAACTTAAATCCTCTAAGTATTGTAAAAAATGAAGATTAATCCAGTTGTTCGAATTATCTGGAAAAACTGTACAACCTATTAGATAAAATATTATTAAACGTGCACGTATAATGCACTGATCGTCCGTAGCCTCAACTTCAGAAAAAGTAGAATCTAACTCAGCGATAATACGGACAGAACTAATTCGTTTACCGCTGAGTTGATTATTCGTTGGAGTGAACCCAAGCAGGCGTTCACACTTCTCCGCAGCCTCAGAAAATGTGAGGGCGTTATCCGCCCCACATACCGGCACCCCCTCAATTGGCAGGCCCCACAAGACGTTAACGTCCTGTAATGTGACAATTGTTTCCCCCACTGGAAGATGAAACGTGTGGGTTTCAGGCCCCCACCGCTCAACCAACGCCGTTATTAAAGCGTGGTCTATATAACGGTACCCACTATCAAGCAACCCACCAAACCCTGCTTCACGTATATAACCTTCCACACGTGGTCCTATAGGCTTTTGCTTCACCAACTTCCAAAACGAACAATCAGAACGCTTGATGTTTATGGATGATCCGAATTTTTTCGGGTTATTATAAACCTCTAACGCACGGTGTTTCTTGTGTAAAAACAAAACCTCGTTATTGAGAGGACCAGGATTCAACTGATAACTCATTTTTAACTTTGAGATCTTCTTGTGCGTGCTTAAACTAGGGTGAGGTTTTGTTCTTGATGGTTTGTGTGAAAGTTTCTTAGCTTTAGTTTTTAACTTTGTATCAAAAAACTCCATTGTATGTACGTATTTGTAGCAACAAAGGTCTCCTGATTCCATTGATATGATAAGCCACCAGATTCTGCAAACCTACTATTCTGAATTTTACAGGGTGATTAGATGGCCCTGTTTAAGCTACTACTTCCCTATGCGTATCAGAAGGTATGGTTAAAAGAAGGCTGCAACACTCAATTGTGAATTAATAAGACTACTCTATGCAAAAATAAATTTTCACTATTTGAAACTTTGTCATTCACCTCTATATTTTAAAAGAATGCTGCAACCTCTATATTTTAACTTATTGATGCCATGTGATGGAAGTGATGGAAGCTAGACAAAAATCCAAAAAGCATTCCATGTGATGAACCAGCTACACCTATAAAATAATCAGCAAAGCTTTATAACTATGCTTAAAAAATCAGCGAACCTTGGTAACTTTGCTTATGAAATCAACGAACTTGAGTAATTTGTTCATCAAATCAGCGAACCTTTAGTAAATTGTGCATCAAATCAACGAACTTTGAGTAATTTGTTCATGAAATCAGCGAACCTTGAGTAAATTTGTTCATGAAATCAGCGAAGCTATTTAAGATTGCAAACAAAAAAAGCGAGGTTCTTCAAGATTGCAATTCAAATAAGCGAACCTCTAGTAATTTGTTCATGAAATCAGCGAAGCTTTTGAAAATTGTTCATGAAATCAGCGAAGCTTGAGTAATTTGTTGATCAAATGAGCGAGGTTTAAAAGTTGGTGGATCAAATCAGCGAACTTATGAAGCTTGTGCAGGTATTTGTCATATGTTGCAGCTTTTTGCAGAATTTCAAATGAACTTCGCTGAATGGATAAGCAAACTACCTACTTTCAATCAAAAATTTGAAAGACACCTAATAGCACTCTTTGAGGGCTCAACCCCCCTATTTCTGCAAAAAAACTCATATAATCATGAAAAACATGTCAAACCTTGTTACAAACATAATTAAAACGTCGACGCCCTACGAGTTTTCATTTTTTGAAATCTATCTAAAACATCATCTAAAACTAATTTCTTAAGCAATTCTTTCTCTATATAACATAAGTTCATCGCTCCATAACATAATGTTTCAATTTTAATTTTCAACTATTCAAGCCCTCTGATTGGTGTGTGTGTTTTGCGTTGTTTTGGCGCTTGTTTACTCTCGTTAGGCATGTCTTTCGGGAGAACTGAGGTGTGTTTTTGCTCCTAACTTGTTTGATTGGTTTGGTTGGTATAAAATTCACCGGGGTAACCCTTTACCAAAAAAAAAAAAAAACTATTAAAGCCCTAGAAATCATAACGTAAGTTGTAATCACCCTAAAAATATATAAAGTATAAACAACATGATCACCCTAAAACTCATCTAAACAACAATAAACAACGTCAAAACACACAAAATTTCAAACATATTTAACAACTTTATTACCCTTTTTTCTCCTATAAGATCAACCAAAATCATCAAAATAACAAAGAAACTTACCCGTGTTCGGATTCCGGTTAGATTTGGTGTCGAACGACGGTGGTATGGTGGCTGATTACGGTGGTCGCCGGCTGCTGGACTGTTGTCGCTGGGTGATGTTGTTCGTTGGCAGTGCAGGGACGCAAGAGAGAGAGAGAGGGCGGCATAGAATTTGTTAAGGTTTTGGGCTTTAATTATTTTATTATAGTTTGAAATATTGTTGGGTTTGGTTAATGGGCTAAGACTTAGTGGGCTAGCTAGTTAGGAATTATAAGTGGGTAAAGGTATGGGTATTTGGGTTTAGTTGGTTAGGTATTAAAAGTTATATAATTTAGGTAGTATATTTTTAAAAAAAATAAGAGTTTACTAAAAAAAATTTAAAATATAAATTGATAACACTTTTTACCTAAGGGGTGCGGACGAAAAATTTCAAAGGATGCGGTCGAAAATTCCAAGGGGTGCGGACGAAAAATTCCAAGGGGTGCGGACGGGATTTTCGACGGAATTTAGCCCTAATTTTTTTCCCCCGGAGGTGCGCCCGCCCACCTTGGGGTGGGCTTGGGTCCGCCCCTGCTCAAAACAGTTTCAAACTCATCATCACAAATTATATATTCAAATATTTGCCACAACATGGAAAAACAAAGTCCCTGTTAAAATCAGGAAAAGCATGAAAAACAAGTGTGGCTACAAATAAATATAGCTTATGAAATAATGTTAAGTACTGCCGGTATTAATCTAAACAGCACTTGACCGTCCATAAGCACAAAATCAAATAATATTAAAATGTTTTCTCACGGCCAATCTGAAAGATCATAGCAGATTCTGCTTAACTTCGACGATGGAATGTGACGAACGCATTCTCCAGCGATCGGTAACCTCCTCTCGAAGAGATGATCACCCGATGTATATGTCGGAAAAAGCTCCATTTACGACGATGTTGATCCGTTCTGTTTAAACTTAATGGAAAACATGAATAACATACCTGTTATAGCATTCAAAGCAGTGGAGAATCCAGTCAGAGATCCAGCCATTGAGTTCGACATACTTGTCAAGATGATCTGGTTCCTCCTTAGGGTGTAAAGTGATGATGGTGATGAAACCGAAAGTACGGTTGATTTCGGTTATGGAGAGAGAGACGAAAATTGATGTTATGAGGGTTGTGATTGTGTAATTTGTCTAACCCTTGAACTCTCTAATAATCCCCTTATTTATACACCCAAGAGGAAACCCAATTAGTTAATAAGGGTAATATGGTCCATCAACAATTACCAACTAATTATTAATAGGTTATTAATATATTTTGATCTAATATAATATAAATGATTATAAAGGCTACAAGATTAAATATTACATTAATAATATATTTAATCTCACATTCTCCCACTTAGCCGAGTAATCATTTATCATGAGTATTAGGTAAGCCTGGCCAGGAGTTAACACTCATTTTAGCCTTAAACCAAGAACTATAGCAGAGAAATACAGCCGTTGAATCATCATTCGACTCAGGACCCCCATTAGTCATACTATAGCCTCAATTTAAAACCTAATAGTTACGATCAAAATATGTATAAGCCCTTTAGCGTCTGATTTGTATTTATATTTGTCTATATGTCATTACACCGACAGAACATATGTTAGAGACATACAAAATCAAACTGAAGAAATTTTATTAATTAAAACATAAGCTAGTACAATATGCCATTAAATAAGGTCTTTAGTAAGTCCCATATTCGATACATGTTCTTCGAAAACTTTAGGTGGGAGACCTTTAGTCATCGGATCCGCAAGCATATCGTTAGTACTAATATACTCAATACAAAGATTATTTTCCTCAACTCGTTCACGCACGAACAAATATTTTGTATCGAGATATAAACCAGCTCCAGTCGAACTGTTACTGTTCGAGAAACTAACGGCAGCTGAGTTATCACAGTAAAGCTTCAATGGTCTAGAAATGGAATTAACGATTTTGAGTCCAGTGATCAGATTTCTAAGCAACATTCCATGATAGGTTGCGTTGTAAACACCAATGTACTCTGCCATCATTGTGGAAGTTGTAGTTAACTGTTGCTTATGACTCTTCCATGAGATAGGTCCGCCTGCTAACATAAAGATGTAGCCCGAAGTGGATTTCTTGTCATCTTTGCATTTGGCAAAGTCAGAATCAGAATAATCTACCACTTCTAAATGATCACTTCTTCTATAGGTCAGTTTATAGTCTTTCGTCCCTTGCAGATATCTGAGGACCTTCTTAGCTGCTTTCCAGTGATCTAGGCCAGGATTTGTAACACCCCGTCCCGGAAGGGCCGGCGTGTCACTATAACAGTAGTCAGATCAAAAACATAATTCCATTTATACTTAAATGTATTACAAGACTTTACAGCTTAATGAAGGATATCTAATCCATTACAATTATTTCTACCGTCTTTTCTAAACACTCGAGCACTCTTCCATATTCCGTCCCAGCTTGTCTTGATAACCTGACGTAAAGAAGAAAACAACAACAACAAAAAACGTACGTCTGAGCAAAATTTTGAAAAAGGTTTTGCCCAGTGTGCGGATAGAGGAAAACAAAAGCTTATTTTATTTTAATAACCGGATGGAACTTGACGATGCAAAAACATAATTTCATAATCATATCTTACGGATGTACCCATGAGCAAACTGAAAACGTGACAATACACAGGTAGCTACTCCTGCATACTTATCACATGAAATGGCGAGTTGGCATACCCGTTATCCATTTCCTGAAAACTGAAATCCTAGGATCGATCCATACGCCCCCTAATATATGTACCACACTTGTACTTAAGAGACGCCGTGAACTGATCTCTCCGTCACGGGTGGAGCACATGAGGTTGATGCCACAACAACATGCTCGTGGGACACTCCACGAGAAGCGATACTCAGGGTATCAGAGTACAAATGGTCTTATTCACATAACTTATAAAACTTATTTTCAGAACAGAACGGAACATATATTGGAACATGCGATAATGAGTACAACTTAACAGAAAAACTATCGCATGACATGAAAACTAAAATCAAGGAATTCAACGGACTGTCAAATGAATCAATAATCAAAGACGTGAGGAGTTTTAAAAACAAGACATAGTAATTTAAAACAATTTGACTTGAGTAACATAATACTTATATATCATATTAAACTTGTAACTTATTTACTTATAACTTATAAGTCTTAAGATATTTAACTTGTAACTTGTAAAATACGAATCTTTGGCGAGATTGAAAATATAAGAGTGGAACCAGTCATCAAGGTATGGTTATCAATCCTATCTTGACAATTTCGTCCCCAAAATGTGGTTTATTAAACGAAACAAGATAAAACCTTGACTCGTTAATAAGGAACCACTAGAGTAGGAAATGAAACTTGTATAAAATAAACCATTTTCTAAATAACTGATGTAAAACAAAACCTTTTCAAAACGTTTGTAACTTTCAACACATGTTTCATAACTTAATCTTAATACGGAACCTATAACTTATTTCATAACTTAGTCTTAATACGGAATCTATAACTTATTTCATAACTTAATCTTAATACGGAATCTATAACTTATTTCATAACTTAATCTTAATACGGAATCTATAACTTATTTCATAACTTAATCTTAATACGGAATCTATAACTTATTTCATAACTTAATCTTAATACGGAATCTATAACTTATTTCATAACTTAATCTTAATACGGAATCTATAACTTATTTCATAACTTAATCTTAATATGGAATCTATAATCAGGAATGATATACTTGTATCAAAACGATCTAAATTGAAAGAAAGGATTCTATCCGTACCCAACGGACATAAATCGATAGAAAGGATTCTTATAAAAATGACATAAATCGAATAAAAGGAATCTACTCGTACGGAATTTATAACTTACTTAATCTTAATAGGAAATTTAAAATCAGAATTGACAGAAATCGAAAGAAAGGAATCTATCCGTACGATTTTATAACTTACTTAATCTTAATAGGAAATTTAAAATCAGAATTGACAGAAATTGAAAGAAAGGAATCTATCCGTACGATATATCAGAATTGACAGAAATCGAAAGAAAGGAATCTATCCGTACGATATATCAGAATTGACAGAAATCGAAAGAAAGGAATCTACCCGTACGATATATCAGAATTGACAGAAATCGAAAGAAAGGATCTTTTATAAAAACAACATAAATCGAAAGGAAGGAACCTATCCGTACCTTAAAATTTCCAAGTGATGCTACCTTGTTTCCAACTGTAGACTAATACGGGCAGAGCTTAGCATACTGATTATTCTCTTAACCTAATTTGCACACAAACTAGGTAGTTAACTAATACAGCTTTTACGATAACTCACGAGATCAAATTCTCACAACGAATGACAAAGTGCGATACTTCATCCATCGAATTAACGATGATCCGTCAAATTAATGACGAACGACAAAGTACAATACTTTATCCATCGAATTAACGATGATCCGTCAAATTAATGACGAACGAAAAAGTATAACCCTAATGTGGGCAGCACTTAAACATCCATTGGATATATTGATCGATCGGACAATGAATCGTAGCAGCGATTGAGTTATTACCCTGATTGCGGCAGCACCCCGCTATACTAATTAGTGTTTCGTGTGTGTTTTGAGTTCTTTTGACGTTGATATTCCAAATTTCGAATGCCCCTGTCCTCTATTTATAGCTGAAATTTGGACATGCTAGCCTACCTGCTTGACATGCTAGCCTACCTGCTTGACATGCTAGCCTACCTGCTTGACATGCTAGCCTACCTGCTTGACATGCTAGCCTACCTGCTTGACATGCCTACCTACCTGCTTGACATGCTAGCCTACATACATGCTTGACATGCCTACCTACCTACTTGACTTAATTAATCTTGCTTAGCTTAATTAATCTTGCTTAGCCGTTAATTAATCTTACTTAGCTAATAATTTTACTTAATTTCTTAATATTCTATTTTAGGATCTCCCTGGTTACGAGTTCTAATTTCTAGATACAACGGAACTCGCATTAGTGTATTAACTCCATTCAACTTTAACGATGATCACTTGGGTGTTTCAATTAGGGTTTCCTATTAACTAAAATAAATAATAATAATAATAGTTTTAAATTTTTGGGTATTACAGGATTAGTCTGATAACGACCTAGCATTCCAGCAATGTAAGCGATATCTGGGCGAGTACAGACTTGAGCATACATCAGGCTCCCGACTACTGACGCGTAAGGTATCTGGCTCATTTGCTCCTTTTCAACCTCTGTTGTCGGACACTGGAATGAACCGAAAACATCTCCCTTAACTACTGGAGCGACGGAGGGTTTGCACTGTTGCATGTTGTAACGTGTAAGGACACGATCTATGTAAGTCTTTTGAGACAATCCTAAGATCCCTTTGTGTCTATCTCGGTGAATTTCGATGCCAATAACGTAAGAAGCATCTCCAAGATCCTTCATGTCGAAATTATGCGAGAGTAACCGCTTCGACTCATGCAACATATCTAAACTATTACTTGCCAATAGAATATCATCTACATAAAGGACAAGTATAGTAAAGTTACTCCCACTCATCTTTAGGTAGGTGCATTGATCCACTTGATTCTTCATAAAACCTTGCCTCTTCATGACTTCATCAAACTTGAGGTACCATTGACGTGATGCTTGTTTTAACCCATAAATGGATTTCTTCAACTTACAAACTAGATGCTCCTGACCTTCAGGTTTGAAGCCTTCAGGTTGTTTCATGTAAACATCTTCGTCTAAGTCTCCGTTAAGGAAAGCAGTTTTGACGTCCATCTGATGCAGCTCTAAATCAAAATGAGCTACTAGGGCCATAACGATCCTTAATGAATCTTTACGAGAGACAGGTGAAAACGTCTCTTGATAATCAATTCCCTCTTTCTGAGTGTAGCCCTTTGCAACCAATCTCGCTTTGTAGCGTTCAACGTTCCCATTCGGATCCAGTTTTGTTTTGAACACCCATTTACAACCTACAGGTTTGGCACCATTGGGTAATTCGACTAAATCCCAAACGTCATTTTTCTTCATGGATTCTCCATTCAGAAGACTGATCACTGCTAATGGCTTCATTATAAGAGATAGGATCATTGAGCTTTCCAGCATCTATTTCAGTCAGGTAGGTAACATAATCATCCCAATTAGTAGGCCTTCTTTGCCTAGATGACCTCCTGAGTTGATTATCGGGTTCAGCGTTGTCTTGGTTTTGAGCGTTTGATGTGCCTTCGTTATGAGGTATAATGGGTTCTGATTGTGGAGATGGAATTTGTGCAGTGGCTTCAGGTACAGTTGTTGCATGGGGTACAAGAGGAGTAAACGGAGTAATGATAAGCGACGAGTCTCCCCCCCCCCCCGCGTCTTGTACTTCTTGCAATTCATCGTAAGGGTTGGTACTGCTCCCACTGACCTTGAAATCCTCCAGGAACGCAGCACGCTTGGTTTCAACAATACGGGTGACATGGGAAGGACAATAGAAACGATAACCCTTCGAATGATCAGGATACCCGATAAAGAAGCAGGTAACTGTTTTAGGGTCAGGTTTCCTTAGGAAAGGATTATAGAGTTTTGCTTCAGCAATGCAGCCCCATACTTTCATATATTTAAGACTCGGTTTCCTTCCTGTCCAAAGTTCATAAGGAGTTTTAGGGACAGACTTAGAAGGAACTCTATTGAGTATATGAACAGCTGCTTTTAACGCTTCAGTCCAGAGGAATAATGGTAAATTAGTGTTGGCTAACATACTGCGCACCATGTTCATAAGGGTACGATTTCTTCGTTCAGCGACACCATTCTGCTGAGGTGTACCAGGCATGGTGTATTGGTTCACAATCCCCTGGCCCTTACAAAACTCATAAAATGGACCAGGAGCTTGACCCACATCAGTATGTCTTCCATAATATTCACCGCCTCTATCTGATCTCACAACTTTAATCTGACGATCTAATTGCTTTTCAACTTCAGCTTTATAATCTTTAAAAGTTGTTAGAGATTCAGATTTTTCCTTTATAAGATACAAGTACATGTAACGAGAATAATCATCAATGAAAGTGATAAATGAAGTATGTCCTGTTATACCAGCAATTTGATAAGGACCACTAATGTCAGTGTAAATGAGTTCTAATAAATTAGAACTCCTAGTGGCACCTTTCTTATTTGCTAATGTCATTTTGCCTTTGAGACATTTGACACATGTTCCAAAATCAGTAAAATCGAGAGGAGGTAAGACTTCATCCTTTACGAGACGATTTAATCGTTCTCTTGAGATGTGGCCTAAACGTTGATGCCACAACATAGATAAAGTCTCTAAGTCTCAAACCTGTTTCATCTTTGTGAGTGATTCATTAATATTATATGACAACAAAGATTTGGAAAAATTATCATCTAGTTCTAATCTATAGAGACCACCATCCAGAATGCCAGTACCATAAACAACGGAATCATAGAGAATAGAGAGTTTGCGATGACCATGAGAAACGACAAAACCGTCCATGTCTAACTTTGGTCCTGATATAAGGTTCCGAGTTACCTCAGGAACATATAAGGTATCATAAAGTTTAATACATAAACCAGTTTTCAAAAATAATTGTAATGTTCCTATGGCCTTCACTTCTAATTCCCGATCATCTCCAACTTTAAGTGTTCTTTGGTTTCTTCCCAGCTTCCGGATTGTAAGGAATCCCTGAAGTGAATTGGTAACATGAACCATAGAACCAGAATCAAACCACCAAGAATTAGCAGGAACATTTAAATTAAAGGACTCAAGTATCATGAAAAAATCGTTACCTTTCTTAGCCAGCCACTCCTTGAAGTCAGGGCATTCCTTTTGCTTATGTCCTGTTTTCTTACAGAACTTGCAGTAGGGTTTGTGTTGGATCTGAGTTTCTTTTTGATTGTATTTTACGTTTGAAATTAAGATGGAAATGAAAGAGTTGTGCAGCGGAAATAAGATGAAAGCAAACTTTGCATACAATCAAACGAGAGTAAAACTTTTATCAAACATCTTTACACATAGAATCGAAAGATTGAATTTGTTTCAATAACGATTACAATGATTGATGTAAGAATGCAAACTCCCCCTCAGCCAGAGCTCAATAGTTTGTTCGTGCAAAGAAGACGATGTGGTGAAAGAGCTAATAGAACAGTACAAAGTACTGATCTATTTATAGGCACTTGCAAACCACTGAGCATCTTAGCTGACGTCACCATGAAAGTGACATCTAACCTCCTAACAAACTCTAACTACTGATTTATAAACACTGATGTACTAAACTACTGCTATTACATTACATTACATAAAAGACACTTAAACTGCTGCTGCATCCTTCCACTGCTGTGAACCCAGCAGTGCTTGTCCGGATCAGCAGTACTTGACCCAAAGCAGTAGATAGAGTCAACAGAGCTTTGGTCTTCCATCAGTCTTTGACTTTGGCCAGTAGATATAAAGCAGCAGTTGTAGGTCAGCATTTAGTATGATCAGCAGATTGGAGGTCAGTAGATATGAAATCACTTTCAAGGGGAGAGATTTGCATGAACCAACTGTAAACGTCTGCTTATTCTGAATCCACTGCTTAGATCCAGTTTTGGCTTTACATTATCTGTTCCTCTGGTAGGGTTCAATCCTAACAATCTCCCCCTGGAACAGATAATGCCAAAACTCTTCATTATTAGTGGAAAACTTTATTGCCTCAACAACAGCTCCCTTATCTGACCTTTAAATTGTAATTCAAAGTCTAGGGCATCTGTATCTTCATCATCCCTGCTGAGTGGAAGATCAAGGAGATCCTGCAAATCTTCAAGACTCAGGCCAAGAGCTTGTTCCCTTGATATTTTCTCCACTCCTCCACCAGACCTGAGCAAAGTCAATACGCAGGTCTGTTTGTCAGTTTCCCACTTTTGTATTTTTGAGCCTGGTGGGTTTCTTGGGAGATGTTTATTTGCAGAAGTATTTGGTGAGGCTGGCCTGTTCATAGCTGGCTGAGCAGCAGTTGCAGATTGTTCCAATTCAAGATCTTCCTTTATCATTACTTCTGTGCCAGCTTTTACAATGGCATCTCCAGCTAAAAGATCTTGAATTGTTTCCATGCTAAACTGGTTTTTGCTCCTTCTTTTGTAGATGGCAGCACCAGCTGGAGCAGTGGTTCTTTTGACTTGCAGCTTTGGTGGTCTTTTTGAAACCGTTGCTTTGGAATAGTCAGGCTTTTGTGGAACTCTTGGATCTTTCTTTCTAAGTTCCTCTAATCTTTTATAGGTTGCCCTGACTCTATCTTCTCCCCACTTTGTCACAGAGTTCTTTGACCCATAATCAGCTATAATCAGCTCCTCTTTCATTCTCCTCAGCTCTACCATCTTTTCAGCTTCAAATTGTTTGAATTTTTCAGGAGGAGTCTGCTTGACCTTATTTTTGATCATGTCTTGAATCCTGGCTGCTTCTTTTTCAAGCTCAGGGATGGTCCAGTTCTTGTACATGTGTTTCTCCCCCTTGTATTTCTTGTAGGTCATGATGTTTTCAATGTAGTCTTTTCTTAAGGACTCATCTGCCCTTTCTGAAATTTTCTGACATACATGTTTAGCAAAACGCTCCATAGCATTGACCTGTGAGAGTAAAAACTGATAGTTTTGTTGAAATTCTCTATCAGATTTCCCTTTTCTGTTGTTGATTGCAATATCCTCTGCTTGTTTGGCTTTGAGCTTCAAATATTCTTCAATGTTGTTAGGCCTGGGATAATTTGCAATTGATGGCAAACTCCTTTTGACTGGGTCATCTTCATAATAAAATGATTTGATTTCTTCTCTTACTGCAATGAGTTCCAGAGGAAATGAGACACCAGCAGGAGGTAGTGATTGTATACTTTGAGCTGAAGAAAGAGGAATGGGTTTAGAAATAGTGACAAGTGATAGGGATTTTGAAGATGTTGGTGATGGAGGTGTGTCATCATCTTTTAAAATTAGCCTTCTCCTTTTTGGTTTAGGAGAGACTGATGATGTTTTGAATGGAATAGTGGTTGTAGATGAAGTGGTAGTGGATTGTGATTGACTAACAGCTGTTGAAACAACTGGTGCTTCAACCACTGTTGTCATTACAACAGATGTTATAACATCTGCTGTCTTCTGCTGTGTGTCAGCAGGTGTTGTTTTTGGTGGTGATAATGGTAAAGCAGTGGATGTTGTGTGTGTTGAAGTGGTGTGTGTTGATGAAACAGCTGTTTGGCAAGCATTAGTTTTTGTAACTCCTGTTGCATCAGCTGTTTTGTATGATGGTTTTTGAGCAGACTTTGAACGTCTGATAGGAATGGATTTGGGTTGCCTTACTTTTCTAGTAGGCTTCTTCTTTTCCTCAACAGGATTTTCATGATCCCTTGACCCAGAAGTACCCTGTTCTGGATGATCCATCCTGTCCACCCTGGCTTTCCTTTTGGCCTCTCTATCTCTTTTCACACTTGCAACTGCTTCTGCTAGTGCATTTGTTGTCACATCAATCTTCTTGCTGCCATCTGGCAAAGGGATCTTTTTGGTCATGTTTGAATTTTCTGGTTCAAGATAAAGACCATCTTCTATACCCTTCCTTTTCCACTCCTTAATTTTCTCCCCCTTTTTGGCATTATCTTCTGGGAGATCATACATGAAACGTACAGGTGGAGGAGCAGTGCCAGTGGTGTGCAAGATCTGAGTTTTGAGAGCCTTTAAATCAGCCTGAGTATTTTTGAACCTTGACTCCATTGCATTTCTCAGCTGTTGGACATGTTTTTCATGTTGCTGATCTGCTAATTGTGCTTGTTGTTGGAGAAAAGATTGAAATTTATTCCAGAGCTCATTTGTAGCAGGTGTCCTTTGTGGAGCAGGTGCTTGAGGTGGAGCAGCAGTTGATTGTACCTTCTGAACTTGTAACACCTGTTGTAACATATCTTTGAGTTCAGCAACAGAGTTATCAAGTTTTGCAATACGATCCGTCAATTTCTGGTACTTTAAACCATCACCCAAGTTAATGGGATCATTTGATTTCCCACTAGCAGTGGTTTTATCAGTGGTAGATGTAGGGAATATACTCCAAACATTAACCACTGATGCCCCTTTTTCTTGGTACTGGGGTCTTCTTCCTTCAACACTTGACAACCTTTTGATGTTGCCAGTAGGATAAATAAATCCACTGGTGGTTGTCAGAGGTGCTATCAAAGGAATTGCCTCCAAGGAAGTCTTATTAATGTAACCACTGCCCAAGTATAACCCAGTGGGTGTAACACTTGTAGTGGCTGCTTCACTTGGATTACCACCAAGAGTTACTTGTAACTCAAGGGGTGTAACCTCCTCAGGTTGTGTTGGTGGGTTAGCAAAGATTGATACATCGGACCCAGTCAGTTGTTGAGGTATATTCTCATTAATAGGTGATTGAGAAGGACTGGATAATGCCTGGTTCAAATCAATTGCATCCAACAGTGGTTTTATTGGTGAAGGAATTGAGGATGTGATGGTTGGTGTAGAAATAGGATGTGTCCCGGGCAGTGGACTGTGGATGATAGAAACGAGTGTTTCCAGAGCATCATGATGTGGAGACCCTATTTGTACAACCTGTTCTTTTTGTGAAGAAACAGGAGGAGTTTCGGTTATGGTTTGAGATATTTGTACCATCTGCTGTGAGGAAGTAGCAGCAGTGGTTTCTTGTGACTTTTGTGTTGTCACTGGCAGAAGCTCTGGTATCTCATCCTCCAGAGATGCCTTTTTGAGGGTTTTGGGGGTTTTTTGTGTTTTTCTTTTTATTGGCTTTTTGGTGATTGTAGGTGTGGGTTTCAAAGCAGTTGTGCTGCTGCTCTGATCACCTTGAGCAGTGGGCTCAGCAGCAGATACCTGAGGAGCAGTTGTAACCGCTAAAATCTGCTCAGGCACCTCTGCTTGTGTTTTGCAAGGTGTGGACATTCTTGTAAAAGTTTCAGCAGTTAAGCAATTTGTTTGAATGGAATCACCTTGTTTTATTGCAGCAGCATCCTTCTTTCCAAGTTTCATTTCAAAATAATAACTTAAAAATCTTGGAAAAAGTAGGAATGCTTTTGTTTCAACATTGTTAACCAAATCATTAAAAATTACCTGGGAGTAGTTAAAATTTTCATCTTGAAGAATTGCAAATCCCAGTTTTTGAATTTTTAATGGTATCTCATTGAAAGAAGTGGTTTTGTTTGAAACACATTTTAAGAGGGTGTGAAATAAAAATCTTGTGGCAGGAGGAAAGTAACCTTTTTCTAAGGTGTCCTTTTTGACCTCTGCATTGTACCCCCTTTCCAGAAAATCATTTTTTAACTCGTTTTTAGGGAAAGTAATTTTACCTTCTTGATCGTCGAGTTGAAAGACCTCTGAAATTGTTTGTGGTGTAATCTTGACTTCTTTTCCCTTTAAAGTAGAGTGAATGGCTATTACAGCTTCTCCTTGTGTTTCAAGGATTGCATTCTTCCAAAACTCCCTTTGGGTTGCCAAGTAAATTGGTGCATCCGCTGTCAACAAAGTTTTGTACTTTGAGGCGGTGATGATATCAATGATGGAATCGAACTCCTTTGTGGAACTTGGTTTTGTAAGAAGACCAAGAAGATTGTGAGATGGTTTGTGTGGAATTTCAGTGGAGATTGCCTTTTGGGAGGCTGTTTTCGATGATGATTTGGATGAGGGTTTTGAAGATTTCTTTGATTTTGTCATTTTGATGATGATTGATCGAAGAAATTGTGAAGAAATGAGATAGAAAACTGCTTTGAGAAGAGAATTTTTAAGAATTCAATTCGACAGTAAAACCCTGTTTTGATGGTGAGTGGGGGATTTTATAGGGAAGAAAGTGAATGCTGAGGTGGCAGCCGTTACAAAAGGTCTGAGCAGTATGTACTGCCCACGTGACAACCCCTGTTGAAAGTGAAGGACAGTACTTTTGTTGAAAGTGACTGATGAAGGCAGTGGTATGAAAGCAGTGGATGATTTTTACTATCAGTGGATAGCATATCAGTGGATAAGACACTGCTTTTGAACAACAGAGTTTATCAAAATAATGAGAGAGCAGGGGTTGACTTTCGGCAGTGGACAGACTTTTGAAGTATAGCAGACTTTTGAACAATCAGTGGTTAATGGCAGACTTTTAAGAACTTAATGAAAAATTTTCATTTTTAACTATTTTTAAGGATGGAGTTTTGATTTTCTGAAAACATTTTGTTGCTTTTATTCATAGAAAAACAAGCTGTTGCTTGTTATTCCATGTTCAGCATCCCAATCCTAGAGACCAAACTTTCAAAAGTGGCTGTATCAAGTGCTTTTGTGAGCACATCAGCCAGCTGGTCTTTAGTTGGGACATGATGCAGAGAAATCAAACCTTTTTCATAGCAGTCCCTCACAAAGTGATGTCTGATGTCGATATGTTTGGTGGTTGAGTGGGAAACTGGATTTTTGATGATATTTTCTGCTGCCTGACTGTCCAACATGAGTGGTGTTTTTAAGGCAGTGATACCAAAATCCAGCAACTGATTTTGAAGCCACAGAAGTTGGGCTGTACAGCTTGCAGCAGCAATGTATTCAGCTTCAGCAGTGGATGTTGAAACAGCTGCTTGCTTTTTGCTTTGCCAAGAAACTAAGCAGTCACCTAGAAACTGGCACCCTCCTGATGTGGACTTCCTTGTGGTGTGACATCCAGCAAAGTCACTGTCTGAGAAACCTGAAAGCTTGATGTTCCCATTAGCTGGATACCAGATACCAAGTGTGGGAGCACCTTTTATGTATCTGAAGATCCTTTTTACAGCAATGAGATTTGATTTTCTGGGAGCTGATTGACTTCTTGCACAGACACATGTTGCAAACATGATGTCTGGTCGAGATGCAGTTAGGTACAATAAGGACCCAATCATGCTTCTATAAAGTGTTTGGTCAATCAGCTCATCTTTTTCATCAGACATGACCAGCTTATTTGTTGCCATGGGTGTGCTGCATGGTTTACAATCATTCATATCAAATTTGGTTAAAAGTTCTTTAGCATATTTGCTTTGATGAATGAAAGTTCCATTTTGCAATTGCTGTACTTGGAGACCAAGAAAGCATTGCAGCTCACCCATTGCACTCATTTCAAACTCAGCTGTCATGAGTTCCCTAAACTCTTCACACATTGAGTTACACGTGCTTCCAAAAATAATGTCATCCACATAAATCTGGACAATCATTAAATCCTTCCCTCTCCATTTTAAAAACAGTGTTTTATCAATGGTACCTCTTTTGAAACCATTTGAGAGTAGGAAGTTGGAAAGAGTTTCATACCAGGCCCTTGGTGCTTGTTTCAAACCATACAAGGCTTTGTTTAGCCTGTAGACATGATCTGGATAAAATGGATCCTCAAAACCTGGAGGCTGACAAACATACACCTCTTCTTGAATTGTACCATAGAGGAAAGCACTTTTGATATCCATTTGAAACACCTTCATATTGTGGTTGACAGCAAAGGCCAGGAACAGTCTGATTGCTTCTAATCTTGCAACAGGGGCAAATGTTTCATCATAATCAATCCCCTATTCCTGTCTGTAACCTTGAACCACAAGCCTGGCTTTATTCTTGACAACAATACCCCTTTCATCAGTTTTGTTCTTGAAGACCCACTTTGTGCCAATGGGACTAACCTCTTCTGGCAGTGGTACAAGCTCCCATACTTGTTGTCTTTTAAACTGTTGGAGCTCCTCTTGCATGGCTTCTACCCAGCTGTTGTCTTTCAGTGCCTCTTGGTACTTGACTGGCTGATGGAGTGATAGAAAACCAGCAAAAAGACAAATGTTTTGGGTTTGGCTTCTTGTGAGCACCCCTTCATTTATGTTGCCAATGATTTGATCAGGTGGATGAGATCTCAAGAAGATTAAATCTCCTTGGTATGGTATGATGGCATTGGTTGGTGAAGGCTGCAAATGTGTATCATCTGAGCTAACCACTGCTGGGGACTTTGATGATCCAACAGTGGCTTCAAAAGGTGGTGGAATTGGAGGTAATGGTGTGGACAACTGCTGGCCTTTATCCACTGTTTGAGGACTTGTGTCAGCAGTGTTTGAGGATGTGGAAGCAGTGGATGATGGGCTACTTTGGTCAACAATTATTGAGGTAGCAGTGGTAGAGCTTTGACAACTGTTTTGAACAGCTGATGCTTTTCCCTTTGTGGCAGACCTTTGAGGGATGATGATTTCATACCCATAGTCTGGTGTTGTATCCTCTGATGGACCTGCACTGTTAGTCTTGACAGCAGTATTTTCAAAAGTAAATTTTTCAAGATCAAACAAATATGCAGGATTTGCTGGGATTTTCATTGATGAAAGTTCATTGAATTTAACATTCAAAGTCTCCTCCACTGCCTTGGTCCGTGTATTAAACACTTTGTAGGCCTTGGCAGTGGTTGAGTATCCCAGATGATAACCACAATCAATTTTGGCTGCAAATTTTGAAATGGAATCTTTTAAATTCAAAATAAAGCATGGGCAGCCAAACACTTTGAAATATGAGATCAGTGGTTTAATTTTATACAGAATTTCATAGGCAGTCTTTTTGTGCCTGGGGTTTATTAAAACTCTGTTCTGAACATAGCAAGCAGTGTTTACTGCCTCTGCCCAGAAAGTTAAAGGCAAACCTGAATCTGCAAGCATGGTTCTGGCAGCCTCAATCAGAGTTCTGTTCTTCCTTTCCACTACCCCATTCTGCTCTGGTGTTCTTGGGATGCTGTACTGCCTTACAATCCCTTTCTTCACACAGAAGGCATCCAACTCCCTATTTTTGAATTCTGTGCCATTGTCACTCCTGAAGCTTTTTACTGGAAGGTCAAATTGCTTTTCAACCTGTATTACAAAGTCTTGCAAAATGCCTGCAGTTTCATCTTTTGAGTGCAAGAAGAAAGTCCATGTGAACCTAGAAAAGTCATCAACAATAACCAAACAATATCTTTTCTTTTTAAGGCTCATGACTTGAACTGGGCCAAACAAATCCATGTGTAGCATTTGTAGACACTGGGTTGTTTTGGACTCTTCAATGGACTTATAAGAACTTTTATGCTGTTTTCCTTTTAAACAGGAAATGCAATGTTCAGGACATGAAAACAATTTTTGTGGTAGGCCTCTCACCAAACCATTTTTTGAAATTTCTGTGATTGTCTTAAGATTTGTGTGTCCCAGCCTTCTGTGCCAAAGTTCTGTCTCTTTGTTAGAGGCAGCTGAGAACAGACAGGCATCAGCTCTGGGACACTCTTTTGACATGTCAACAACATAAACATTGCCACTTCTTTGAGCAACAAGTTTAGTTTGACCAGTTTTGATTATTGCTTCAATCTTTTTGACCATTTCTGGTCCAACAATCCTACAACAGTCTTTTGTGAAGAATGACCCAAATCCCCTGTCACTCATTTGGGGCACACTCAGAAGGTTGAATTTTAGATTGTCTATTAGATTGACATTTTCAAATTTTACATTTCCAGATTGCACTGTTCCAGACCCCAGAACCTTCCCTTTACTATTATTCCCAAAGGATATATCACCCCCACCATGGATTTTAAAGTCTTTGAGGAGGGCTTTACATCCTGTCATGTGCCTGGAGCCTCCACTATCTACATACCAAAGACTATCAAAGCATGCAGAAGCTCCCTGCACATGAAGTAAAAGGATTAGTTCATTAAGGTCTCCAAAGCCAACAAGGCTTTGGATGGGGTCTCAACAGTGTCTGGGATGGATGCAGGATGATGGACAGTGGTTAGATCAGGGGTTTGAACTGTTTTAGGACAGTGTTTCTCTAACCACTGTTGTGGGTCCTGACCAATCATCTGCTGGTAACCAAAAGGATGCCTGTTCACTTTGGGTTTAGAGGGCCTTTTGTAGGCCTCATAAACGTGTGGAATCCTTTGGTAAGACTGTTTTTCTCTGCGGTTTTTGAACTGATTGGCAGGGGGTGCATCAGTAACCTGAACATCTCTTTTGACAGATGTTTGGTTCAGCTGTTTTGTGACAGCTGTTTGTACTGGCACAAACAGTGGTTGTTTCTTGGTGAATTTGACAGATGATGAGGATGATGGTGGACTCAAGGATGTTTTAGCCATGTACTCATTCTTTTTCACATCAAAGTTTTTGAGATACACACATGCTTGAGTTTTGTGGTTCGTTTTCCCACAAACAATGCAGCTTTCTGCTGAAACAATGACACTTGTTTTGTTTAGATCATAAGCTTTTAAGTGAAAACAGTCTTTTGTTAGATGATTCCTTTTCTCACAGAATTCACAAAACAAGTTATCAATTTTTTCTTTCTTCTTTCTCTTTTCAGATTCCTTTGCAGCAGAGGTTTTAACCACTGCTGGGATATCTTTGAGAGGTATGACTTTAGCTTTTGGAGCTTTAGCACCATCAATTGATGTAAAGTCCATTGGCTTGAAATTTTCAAGAATATCACACTCATCAGACCATTTTGGCTTAAACTGATGATCTTCAAGCTCCTTGAAAGTGGAGGAGCTCATTGGTCTGTTAAGTGTGATTTTGTTACCAAGTTTGTCAGTGATTTTCACTTCTTGGCCATTCTTGTTTGTGGGGATAAGCTCAGTAGCTTCATCAGTGGTTTGAACAGAGTTTTCAAAAGCAATGTTTTCATCATCATATTTTCTATACCCAACCCCAAACTTCACATTGCTTTTTCTCTGTTTTTCAAGCATAACCTCATATCCTTTACAGGATTCCACCCATCTTTCACAAGTAATCTGGGCAGACTCCAACTCCTTTTTGCAAACTTGGTATTTTTCTACCATAGTTTGAAGTTGGGTTTTGGTTATACTTTGCTCTTCTTTTAAACAGCTGATTTCTTTTTCTTTTTCAGTCAATTTGTTTTTAAGTTCTTTTAAAGAGCTTTCAAATTTGACCTCATCAGTTAAGATTTTATCCCGAAGGTTTTCATTCACCTCTTTGATGTTAGCAAAAGCAATTATGCAATTATCTGAACACAGTTTTTCAAGAACTTGAGGAGATACCTTGGCAGCTGCCATCATTGCACAATCACATTGATGATCTTTATCATCATCATCTCTTACCTTCTTTTCACCAGCCTTTTCTTCTTTTTCTTCTTCTTTGTCCTCTATGGACCATGGATCTGTCATTGGTTCAATCAGAGTACCTGAACTTTCTTCCAACAGTACTTCATCAGCCACAGCAGTAATCACTGCTTCAATCACCTCTTCCACTGTTTCAAAGCACTGCTGTTCCTCCTCAGTTTCAACCCCCTCCTGTATTGACTCTAATGCCATCAAACAAAACTCATCATGAGAAGACTCATTAGAAGCATAGAGTGCAAAATTTTCATCATTAAGGTCTTCAGGCATACTGCTCCAGTCAACAAACCCTTGAGTGAAAAAACTTTGTTGATCTGGTTGTGCTGCTGCTGGAGCAGTGGTTTGAGGTGCAACAGGTTGCACTTGTACCTGTGGAACAGGGGTTTGAACATATTGGATTTGTGGAACAGTAGTTTGGACATAATGTACTGGCACAGGGGCAGCAGCATAGTGAGCAGTGTTCACTTGTGCTGCTGGGGCATATTGGGCATAGTGCACAGTGTTTTGGTGTTGAGGTCGAGGATTTGAGCTAGGATGAGTAATTATGGGACCAGCGGTTTGACTCCTACATTCCCTAGCGAAATGTCCCAACCTATTACACTTATAGCACTTGATTTTCGATTTATCCAACCCAACCCTTAGATTCCCATGCAAACCTGAGAATTTTCTCCCTGTTCTTTTGTAGAACTTGCTAGTTCTAACACTTAGCAAAGCCAGTTGGTGCAGGATGTCCATTTCCTCTAAATCAGTGGGATCAAAATGTTGTAAATCATTTAGTTCAAAGCTTAAATTATCTGACATCTGGTTTTCGTTGGCAGTGAATGCATAACTTGCAGAGTGAGGATCAGGGTTGTTAAAATTTGCACCAGCAGTGATGTCAATGAAATGATCATAACCCTGGTCCTTACCACTGCTCCCAGATTCTTCTTGACCCAGAAGAGCAGTATTACCGAATGTGTAATCATCAACGGCTTTTCCTGACTCTTGTAACTTCCTTTTCTGGTTCAACTCCCTTTCGTAGGTCAGGAGTCGACCATGGAGTTGGGTCAAGGTCAGATCCTTGAACTCAGGTGAATTTCTGGTGACAAAGGCTATAGTGTCCCATTTTTCGGGCAGTGACCTGAGGAACCTGCTGTTTTGAGTAGAGTTTGTAAAAGTGGTATTAACAAGCCTCAGTTCACTGATGAGACAACTAAACCGCTCAAATTGTTGAGTCAGTGATTCACCTCTAACGTGACAAAATGTTTCATACTGTTGGTTCAGGATTTCCCTATTGTTTTCTATGACCTCTTCAGTACCTCCAAACTGTTCCTTAAGTGCATCCCACAATTCTTTGGCACTGTTACAGTGTAACAGTCCAGCATATATTTCATTGGGCAGCGCTGATGCTATGATGCTAAACGCTTTAGCATCTAGTTCGATCTTTTGAAAATCGGTTTCGGTGTAATTTTCAACTGGTTTTGGAACGAACTTTTTAACATCTTCAGCGCTTGGCACTGAAGGAACATGAGGACCAAAGGTGACAGACCTCCAACAACCTGTGCTTTGTTGAGCGAGGATGTGACCCATCCTCCTCTGCCAGATGTTGTATTCATTTCTTTTTAGCATAGGTGGTTTAAAAAGTGAGCCGATGTTGTTTTTGTCATCCTGAGATTGTGACGTCATTCTTGTTGTTTTACAGACACTGAGAAATCAACTTTAATGATGATTTATCCTTGCTCTGTTTTTCAACGGACGAACAAACGATCAGTATCAACTGTTATGAGCTGAACTATTTACGTCAAAATGATTGTTAAATCAAATTTGACTGTCCAAGCTCTGATACCAATTGTTGGATCTGAGTTTCTTTTTGATTGTATTTTACGTTTGAAATTAAGATGGAAATGAAAGAGTTGTGCAGCGGAAATAAGATGAAAGCAAACTTTGCATACAATCAAACGAGAGTAAAACTTTTATCAAACATCTTTACACATAGAATCAAAAGATTGAATTTGTTTCAATAACGATTACAATGATTGATGTAAGAATGCAAACTCCCCCTCAGCCAGAGCTCAATAGTTTGTTCGTGCAAAGAAGACGATGTGGTGAAAGAGCTAATAGAACAGTACAAAGTACTGATCTATTTATAGGCACTTGCAAACCACTGAGCATCTTAGCTGACGTCACCATGAAAGTGACATCTAACCTCCTAACAAACTCTAACTACTGATTTATAAACACTGATGTACTAAACTACTGCTATTACATTACATTACATAAAAGACACTTAAACTGCTGCTGCATCCTTCCACTGCTGTGAACCCAGCAGTGCTTGTCCGGATCAGCAGTACTTGACCCAAAGCAGTAGATAGAGTCAACAGAGCTTTGGTCTTCCATCAGTCTTTGACTTTGGCCAGTAGATATAAAGCAGCAGTTGTAGGTCAGCATTTAGTATGATCAGCAGATAGGAGGTCAGTAGATATGAAATCACTTTCAAGGGGAGAGATTTGCATGAACCAACTGTAAACGTCTGCTTATTCTGAATCCACTGCTTAGATCCAGTTTTGGCTTTACATTATCTGTTCCTCTGGTAGGGTTCAATCCTAACAATCTCCCCCTGGAACAGATAATGCCAAAACTCTTCATTATTAGTGGAAAACTTTATTGCCTCAACAACAGCTCCCTTATCTGACCTTTAAATTGTAATTCAAAGTCTAGGGCATCTGTATCTTCATCATCCCTGCTGAGTGGAAGATCAAGGAGATCCTGCAAATCTTCAAGACTCAGGCCAAGAGCTTGTTCCCTTGATATTTTCTCCACTCCTCCACCAGACCTGAGCAAAGTCAATACGCAGGTCTGTTTGTCAGTTTCCCACTTTTGTATTTTTGAGCCTGGTGGGTTTCTTGGGAGATGTTTATTTGCAGAAGTATTTGGTGAGGCTGGCCTGTTCATAGCTGGCTGAGCAGCAGTTGCAGATTGTTCCAATTCAAGATCTTCCTTTATCATTACTTCTGTGCCAGCTTTTACAATGGCATCTCCAGCTAAAAGATCTTGAATTGTTTCCATGCTAAACTGGTTTTTGCTCCTTCTTTTGTAGATGGCAGCACCAGCTGGAGCAGTGGTTCTTTTGACTTGCAGCTTTGGTGGTCTTTTTGAAACCGTTGCTTTGGAATAGTCAGGCTTTTGTGGAACTCTTGGATCTTTCTTTCTAAGTTCCTCTAATCTTTTATAGGTTGCCCTGACTCTATCTTCTCCCCACTTTGTCACAGAGTTCTTTGACCCATAATCAGCTATAATCAGCTCCTCTTTCATTCTCCTCAGCTCTACCATCTTTTCAGCTTCAAATTGTTTGAATTTTTCAGGAGGAGTCTGCTTGACCTTATTTTTGATCATGTCTTGAATCCTGGCTGCTTCTTTTTCAAGCTCAGGGATGGTCCAGTTCTTGTACATGTGTTTCTCCCCCTTGTATTTCTTGTAGGTCATGATGTTTTCAATGTAGTCTTTTCTTAAGGACTCATCTGCCCTTTCTGAAATTTTCTGACATACATGTTTAGCAAAACGCTCCATAGCATTGACCTGTGAGAGTAAAAACTGATAGTTTTGTTGAAATTCTCTATCAGATTTCCCTTTTCTGTTGTTGATTGCAATATCCTCTGCTTGTTTGGCTTTGAGCTTCAAATATTCTTCAATGTTGTTAGGCCTGGGATAATTTGCAATTGATGGCAAACTCCTTTTGACTGGGTCATCTTCATAATAAAATGATTTGATTTCTTCTCTTACTGCAATGAGTTCCAGAGGAAATGAGACACCAGCAGGAGGTAGTGATTGTATACTTTGAGCTGAAGAAAGAGGAATGGGTTTAGAAATAGTGACAAGTGATAGGGATTTTGAAGATGTTGGTGATGGAGGTGTGTCATCATCTTTTAAAATTAGCCTTCTCCTTTTTGGTTTAGGAGAGACTGATGATGTTTTGAATGGAATAGTGGTTGTAGATGAAGTGGTAGTGGATTGTGATTGACTAACAGCTGTTGAAACAACTGGTGCTTCAACCACTGTTGTCATTACAACAGATGTTATAACATCTGCTGTCTTCTGCTGTGTGTCAGCAGGTGTTGTTTTTGGTGGTGATAATGGTAAAGCAGTGGATGTTGTGTGTGTTGAAGTGGTGTGTGTTGATGAAACAGCTGTTTGGCAAGCATTAGTTTTTGTAACTCCTGTTGCATCAGCTGTTTTGTATGATGGTTTTTGAGCAGACTTTGAACGTCTGATAGGAATGGATTTGGGTTGCCTTACTTTTCTAGTAGGCTTCTTCTTTTCCTCAACAGGATTTTCATGATCCCTTGACCCAGAAGTACCCTGTTCTGGATGATCCATCCTGTCCACCCTGGCTTTCCTTTTGGCCTCTCTATCTCTTTTCACACTTGCAACTGCTTCTGCTAGTGCATTTGTTGTCACATCAATCTTCTTGCTGCCATCTGGCAAAGGGATCTTTTTGGTCCATCAGTTAATAATCCCCTTATTTATACACCCAAGAGGAAACCCAATTAGTTAATAAGGGTAATATGGTCCATCAACAATTACCAACTAATTATTAATAGGTTATTAATATATTTTGATCTAATATAATATAAATGATTATAAAGGCTACAAGATTAAATATTACATTAATAATATATTTAATCTCACATTCTCCCACTTAGCCGAGTAATCATTTATCATGAGTATTAGGTAAGCCTGGCCAGGAGTTAACACTCATTTTAGCCTTAAACCAAGAACTATAGCAGAGAAATACAGCCGTTGAATCATCATTCGACTCAGGACCCCCATTAGTCATACTATAGCCTCAATTTAAAACCTAATAGTTACGATCAAAATATGTATAAGCCCTTTAGCGTCTGATTTGTATTTATATTTGTCTATATGTCATTACACCGACAGAACATATGTTAGAGACATACAAAATCAAACTGAAGAAATTTTATTAATTAAAACATAAGCTAGTACAATATGCCATTAAATAAGGTCTTTAGTAAGTCCCATATTCGATACATGTTCTTCGAAAACTTTAGGTGGGAGACCTTTAGTCATCGGATCCGCAAGCATATCGTTAGTACTAATATACTCAATACAAAGATTATTTTCCTCAACTCGTTCACGCACGAACAAATATTTTGTATCGAGATATAAACCAGCTCCAGTCGAACTGTTACTGTTCGAGAAACTAACGGCAGCTGAGTTATCACAGTAAAGCTTCAATGGTCTAGAAATGGAATTAACGATTTTGAGTCCAGTGATCAGATTTCTAAGCAACATTCCATGACAGGTTGCGTTGTAAACACCAATGTACTCTGCCATCATTGTGGAAGTTGTAGTTAACTGTTGCTTATGACTCTTCCATGAGATAGGTCCGCCTGCTAACATAAAGATGTAGCCCGAAGTGGATTTCTTGTCATCTTTGCATTTGGCAAAGTCAGAATCAGAATAACCTACCACTTCTAAATGATCACTTCTTCTATAGGTCAGTTTATAGTCTTTCGTCCCTTGCAGATATCTGAGGACCTTCTTAGCTGCTTTCCAGTGATCTAGGCCAGGATTAGTCTGATAACGACCTAGCATTCCAGCAATGTAAGCGATATCTGGGCGAGTACAGACTTGAGCATACATCAGGCTCCCGACTACTGACGCGTAAGGTATCTGGCTCATTTGCTCCTTTTCAACCTCTGTTGTCGGACACTGGAATGAACCGAAAACATCTCCCTTAACTACTGGAGCGACGGAGGGTTTGCACTGTTGCATGTTGTAACGTGTAAGGACACGATCTATGTAAGTCTTTTGAGACAATCCTAAGATCCCTTTGTGTCTATCTCGGTGAATTTCGATGCCAATAACGTAAGAAGCATCTCCAAGATCCTTCATGTCGAAATTATGCGAGAGTAACCGCTTCGACTCATGCAACATATCTAAACTATTACTTGCCAATAGAATATCATCTACATAAAGGACAAGTATAGTAAAGTTACTCCCACTCATCTTTAGGTAGGTGCATTGATCCACTTGATTCTTCATAAAACCTTGCCTCTTCATGACTTCATCAAACTTGAGGTACCATTGACGTGATGCTTGTTTTAACCCATAAATGGATTTCTTCAACTTACAAACTAGATGCTCCTGACCTTCAGGTTTGAAGCCTTCAGGTTGTTTCATGTAAACATCTTCGTCTAAGTCTCCGTTAAGGAAAGCAGTTTTGACGTCCATCTGATGCAGCTCTAAATCAAAATGAGCTACTAGGGCCATAACGATCCTTAATGAATCTTTACGAGAGACAGGTGAAAACGTCTCTTGATAATCAATTCCCTCTTTCTGAGTGTAGCCCTTTGCAACCAATCTCGCTTTGTAGCGTTCAACGTTCCCATTCGGATCCAGTTTTGTTTTGAACACCCATTTACAACCTACAGGTTTGGCACCATTGGGTAATTCGACTAAATCCCAAACGTCATTTTTCTTCATGGATTCTCCATTCAGAAGACTGATCACTGCTAATGGCTTCATTATAAGAGATAGGATCATTGAGCTTTCCAGCATCTATTTCAGTCAGGTAGGTAACATAATCATCCCAATTAGTAGGCCTTCTTTGCCTAGATGACCTCCTGAGTTGATTATCGGGTTCAGCGTTGTCTTGGTTTTGAGCGTTTGATGTGCCTTCGTTATGAGGTATAATGGGTTCTGATTGTGGAGATGGAATTTGTGCAGTGGCTTCAGGTACAGTTGTTGCATGGGGTACAAGAGGAGTAAACGGAGTAATGATAAGCGACGAGTCTCCCCCCCCCCGCGTCTTGTACTTCTTGCAATTCATCGTAAGGGTTGGTACTGCTCCCACTGACCTTGAAATCCTCCAGGAACGCAGCACGCTTGGTTTCAACAATACAGGTGACATGGGAAGGACAATAGAAACGATAACCCTTCGAATGATCAGGATACCCGATAAAGAAGCAGGTAACTGTTTTAGGGTCAGGTTTCCTTAGGAAAGGATTATAGAGTTTTGCTTCAGCAATGCAGCCCCATACTTTCATATATTTAAGACTCGGTTTCCTTCCTGTCCAAAGTTCATAAGGAGTTTTAGGGACAGACTTAGAAGGAACTCTATTGAGTATATGAACAGCTGCTTTTAACGCTTCAGTCCAGAGGAATAATGATAAATTAGTGTTGGCTAACATACTGCGCACCATGTTCATAAGGGTACGATTTCTTCGTTCAGCGACACCATTCTGCTGAGGTGTACCAGGCATGGTGTATTGGTTCACAATCCCCTGGCCCTTACAAAACTCATAAAATGGACCAGGAGCTTGACCCACATCAGTATGTCTTCCATAATATTCACCGCCTCTATCTGATCTCACAACTTTAATCTGACGATCTAATTGCTTTTCAACTTCAGCTTTATAATCTTTAAAAGTTGTTAGAGATTCAGATTTTTCCTTTATAAGATACAAGTACATGTAACGAGAATAATCATCAATGAAAGTGATAAATGAAGTATGTCCTGTTATACCAGCAATTTGATAAGGACCACTAATGTCAGTGTAAATGAGTTCTAATAAATTAGAACTCCTAGTGGCACCTTTCTTATTTGCTAATGTCATTTTGCCTTTGAGACATTTGACACATGTTCCAAAATCAGTAAAATCGAGAGGAGGTAAGACTTCATCCTTTACGAGACGATTTAATCGTTCTCTTGAGATGTGGCCTAAACGTTGATGCCACAACATAGATAAAGTCTCTAAGTCTCAAACCTGTTTCATCTTTGTGAGTGATTCATTAATATTATATGACAACAAAGATTTGGAAAAATTATCATCTAGTTCTAATCTATAGAGACCACCATCCAGAATGCCAGTACCATAAACAACGGAATCATAGAGAATAGAGAGTTTGCGATGACCATGAGAAACGACAAAACCGTCCATGTCTAACTTTGGTCCTGATATAAGGTTCCGAGTTACCTCAGGAACATATAAGGTATCATAAAGTTTAATACATAAACCAGTTTTCAAAAATAATTGTAATGTTCCTATGGCCTTCACTTCTAATTCCCGATCATCTCCAACTTTAAGTGTTCTTTGGTTTCTTCCCAGCTTCCGGATTGTAAGGAATCCCTGAAGTGAATTGGTAACATGAACCATAGAACCAGAATCAAACCACCAAGAATTAGCAGGAACATTTAAATTAAAGGACTCAAGTATCATGAAAAAATCGTTACCTTTCTTAGCCAGCCACTCCTTGAAGTCAGGGCATTCCTTTTGCTTATGTCCTGTTTTCTTACAGAACTTGCAGTAGGGTTTGTGTTGGATCTGAGTTTCTTTTTGATTGTATTTTACGTTTGAAATTAAGATGGAAATGAAAGAGTTGTGCAGCGGAAATAAGATGAAAGCAAACTTTGCATACAATCAAACGAGAGTAAAACTTTTATCAAACATCTTTACACATAGAATCGAAAGATTGAATTTGTTTCAATAACGATTACAATGATTGATGTAAGAATGCAAACTCCCCCTCAGCCAGAGCTCAATAGTTTGTTCGTGCAAAGAAGACGATGTGGTGAAAGAGCTAATAGAACAGTACAAAGTACTGATCTATTTATAGGCACTTGCAAACCACTGAGCATCTTAGCTGACGTCACCATGAAAGTGACATCTAACCTCCTAACAAACTCTAACTACTGATTTATAAACACTGATGTACTAAACTACTGCTATTACATTACATTACATAAAAGACACTTAAACTGCTGCTGCATCCTTCCACTGCTGTGAACCCAGCAGTGCTTGTCCGGATCAGCAGTACTTGACCCAAAGCAGTAGATAGAGTCAACAGAGCTTTGGTCTTCCATCAGTCTTTGACTTTGGCCAGTAGATATAAAGCAGCAGTTGTAGGTCAGCATTTAGTATGATCAGCAGATAGGAGGTCAGTAGATATGAAATCACTTTCAAGGGGAGAGATTTGCATGAACCAACTGTAAACGTCTGCTTATTCTGAATCCACTGCTTAGATCCAGTTTTGGCTTTACATTATCTGTTCCTCTGGTAGGGTTCAATCCTAACAGTTTGCCTAAGGAGTTCTTAGAGTTGGAAGGTGCACTTGTATTAGGATTTGGATTTGGCTTTTGGACCTTAGAAGCATCCTTTCTTTGATAGTTGTTCTTCCTCTTCTTAGAGCTGGAAGTGGTGAAGTTAGCAACATCAGTAGTGCGATCCATCTTCATACGCTCTTCCTCCTGCACGCACATAGCAATCAGCTCACTCATCGTCCATTTGTCCTTCTGAGTGTTGTAATTGATCTTGAATGCTTCATAGGACGAAGGAAGCGAAGTGATGATGAAGTGAACAAGAAAACCATCACTGATCTCCATCTCTAGGCCCTTCAACTTATTGGCCATGTCATGCATCATCATGATGTGTTCGCGAATGCCGCTCCTCCCATCATACTTAGTCGTCACCAGCTTGAGGATAAGAGTGCTAGCGTGTGCTTTTGATGTTCCCTTGAATTGATCCTCCACAGAAGCCAAGTAGGTTTTAGCATCTTCAGAATCAGGAATGGCCCCTCTGATTGAGTTATGAATGGACTGCTTCATGAACATGAGAGACATGCGGTTACACCTAGTCCACTTATCATGAAGTAACTGCTCAGCAGCAGTACTTGTAGCAGTAAGGTCCGCTGGCTTATTCTCTCTTAGAGCATAGACAAAGTCCAAGAGTCCAAGTGTAAGCATGAGGGCATCCTTCCATGCAGCAAAGTTATCACCAGTCAAAGGTGGAATCCCCTGATTGGGTGCTGATAGTGGAAATAAGGTGAGCAAGTTATGATACTAAGAAAGAAGTCTTAATGTGATCTAAGGGCATGTTATACTAAGGCAGGCATAAGTAATGACCATTTTAATTATGAGGCTGTGATAATGTCTATTACTAACATCAAAATAATAGACTTAGTAAAATTCTATTTAAACGAAGACAAATCAGCTTTGGCCAGAAGTGTAATCATTTAAACATGTGTGCAAAGTAATTGTGACAAATCAGCTTTGGCCAGAAATGAGACAATCACTTTAGTTATGCACTTGTCAAGCATGCTAAACATAAATGAATTAAATCAGCTTTGGCCAGAATTAAGACATTTCACGTTTGTAATGCATACTTAACATAGCCTTTTATAATACTTGAACAATAAATAGATGTATTAAATCAGCTTTGGCCAGAATTAATACATCAGAAGCTCATTCAAGTTAAGCTATTTTGGTTTTGTAAAAATTATCTGATTCTGATTAATTAATTAAGTATAAACAAAACCAAGTATTTAATAGCAAACCACCTGTTAGCGCGGATCGAACTTAAAATAATGAGGTTTCGAGTCTTGTGCGATCAGTAATGCCTTGTGCGATCGGTAATGCCTTGTGCGATCGATAAGGCCCAAAACTTGTGCGATGTAAATAAAGCCCAAGTCTTGTGCGATCAGTGAGGCCCAAAATTTGTGCGATCAGTGAGGCCCAAAACTTGTGCGATTAGTCAGGCCCAAGTTTTGTGCGATCAGCACTATCTTGTGCGATCCACAGGTCTTGTGCGATCCATAAGTTCTTGTGCGATTTCCCTTGTACGATCAGATCACCTTTTTTTATGTGATCTGATCTTGTGCGATCAGATCATATCTGATCTGATCTTGTGCGACTGTTAAGGGACTTGTGCGATTTGAACATTGATGATTTCGAAACCCACTGTTAATAGCTGTTATTTGTGATAGTAACTAAAAACCCGAAATTTAAGGGATTTTGGGATAGTATTTCCTATTTTATTTTTGATCTAAACTTATCAAATATTTCGAAAATAATAACTGAAAATCTATTAACAGTTTTCGAAATTTTAATGGATAAAATTAAGATCAAAATCATGAAAAAACACCCACTAATCCAAATTATATTCCAAAATTTATGGAATTTTCGAGTTTTCTTAGAACATAATGATGAACCCTAAAAAATAAAAACATAATTCTGGAAATCCGAAACCTGAATTTTTTAATGGTTTTGTAATGGATTTCGTGACAACAAGTTTAACCCTTTATGATTTCGAGTCAATTTATCAAATAACTTTTTCCGAAAACAGGGATTTCGGCAACAAGGAACTCGAAAACAGTTTTGATTTTAAGGCTTTAAAAAACTTCCGTTTTCCAGATTTTTGATCCCAGAATAATGGATACGAAAAACAGAACTGATTTATCAACATATGCTCTGATACCACATGTTGATCAGTTCTGTTTAAACTTAATGGAAAACATGAATAACATACCTGTTATAGCATTCAAAGCAGTGGAGAATCCAGTCAGAGATCCAGCCATTGAGTTCGACATACTTGTCAAGATGATTTGGTTCCTCCTTAGGGTGTAAAGTGATGATGGTGATGAAACCGAAAGTAGGGTTGATTTCGGTTATGGAGAGAGAGACGAAAATTGATGTTATGAGGGTTGTGATTGTGTAATTTGTCTAACCCTTGAACTCTCTAATAATCCCCTTATTTATACACCCAAGAGGAAACCCAATTAGTTAATAAGGGTAATATGGTACATCAACAATTATCAACTAATTATTAATATGTTATTAATATATTTTGATCTAATATAATATAAATGATAATAAATGCTACAAGATTAAATATTACATTAATAATATATTTAATCTCACATTTATTGAATCTTAAGAAAATTGAGATTTCGTTCCAATTTGTATCGTCGATGTCTAAAGCAATTTATAAAAGAACGTAACAGAAAAATAATGCATCTGTGAATGATCGGAAAATCAACAGTGCACTGTGCATATGTTCCAAGTGCTATGATACTTTGATGCAGAATGAATAACCCTAA